>CM042901.1:21450058-22650058 GCA_023653625.1 Triadica sebifera | reverse complement strand
CACTTAGTGTGGCCGGTCCACTCCATGTGTTTGATGTCCCAATCATGCATTTAATTGATGGTTATCCCAATTAATCTTCCAATTTTCGGTAAATTGCAAATTGACTCCTAAACTTTTCAAAATTTGTAATTTAGTCTTTCACCGTAAAATAATATCTTAAATTACTTTAAACACTTTATTATATATTTTTCATACTTAATTGCTATTATTTTAATTATTTTTTAGTCAAAATCTAAATTTAGACTCTAGTTAAACCGATGAGTTGATTTAACAACTCGAATGACTTAAGGTCTAAATTAGCAGATATGACAGGGTAGCTTAGCTCGGAGAGTGCTTCTGTTGACAACCTATATTCGAATAGTCCATATTGAGAGTTGTTGGACAATTAATCAATCAATCATATGAAAGTGATTTAAGAGCATAATGAAATGAAAAAAGTGGTTCAAAATACAAGTATACAAGAATACACAATTAATATGTTATATGTTACTAAAAAGGAATTATATGTTCTCTTTCATATAAATCAATGCTCAAAGAATTAGTTCATCCTATAAGGTAAAATATCTATTATATGATAGTATGAATTCATTATCATGCCATGATGTTTTATATGTTTCCATGAATTGTTTAATGTATGATTGCATGTAAATTTTTATACTTATATGTATTACTAAGCTTTTCAGTAGCTTAGTGTGCAGATATTTCCCTACGCAGATCGAACCCCTATAGATAGAATGAAAGTTGAACAAGAGAAGTCAGCCCAATATTAGAGACAATAGTTCAGACCTGACACAGGTCGGTGATACCGTAGATCATATTTTGTATTTTATTCATGACATAGGGATTTGGTTTGTTTACCTGCATACATGTCTTATATTTTGAGATTTATATGTAGCTTTTATAAAGACATGTATTTTTATAAATATTGGGCCTTATGAGCTTTGAACATATTATTATATATATGGTGATATTTCTAGTAGATCAAAAGATTTCTCTATGAACCATTTTATATAAGAGATGTTGTAATATGGTTTTATATGCAAATGAAGTGTTTATGAAAATGAGTTTTCCAAAGAAAATAAAAAATTTTAAAATTTCACAAGTTTTTCACACACCAGTTTCCATACCACCTACTCATTTAGTTGGGTTAATTTTGGTTAGGCGAAACGACACTACACATCTGCCTATTTATTTCATTTTCTTGAAAGTCTTCCTTCAGCTTATCCCAAGCTTACTTGGCTGTCTCCAAGTGCATAATCCTTGTAGAAATAGTATCTGAGACTGCTGAATGTGTGAGGGAAAGAGCCTTGAACTTCTTTGCACATTCTTCTTCATAGTTCTTCATTTCTGCAATTGTTGGATTACCCCTCATTTAAGCAGGATCTCTACCATTCTCAACTACTTCCCAAAGATTTTGACCTCTGAGAATTGTTTTCATCTTCATAGCCGCATATAATAGTTTTCTCTTGTGAAAACAAGAGTTGTTATAGCAAAGGTGGTGTTTGAGATTATTTTGGACAAAGAGGCTTCAAATTTTAGTGTTTATATTTGAAGGTTGAAGGTAATTATTGCTGATTTTCTCTCAAATGCACAACACTTTAAGAGCTCTTAAACAACACTGATACCACTGTTAGCTTGGCTTAACATAAAGAGAAAGAGATAGCTTTTAGTTGCTGGAAAAATCCACCTTCAATTTTTATTCATGAGTATTTATATTAAGTACAAAAAGGGTCACTAATTAGTAGTTACATCTCCAATATTCTAGACTATTCTAAACTTAAGACACAAAAGCCAAATATTCACAAATTCAAGAGAATTCCAACACTTTTAAAATAACAAAAATGCTAAAATAACAACAGACTTGTCACTGAACATCAGATTTGACATTCATTGTTAACATAAATGGAAGAAGATTGTAGATAACATGGAGGGGTTGAAGAAGAAGAAGAAAGGAAAAAAGAATGAAGAAAAGAATTCATTTTACAGAAATCGAAAAATAATGGATGGCTGAGAGGAGGAGAATGAGAAAAACGGAATGCATATAAGGAATGTTCTAATTACCTATCACCAAAATGAAACCAACTAAAGCCAAGCCTAGTTGGATCTTGTCACCTTAGAGTTGGGCACCATATCCTATGTTTAATGCTAATTCATTTTTTTAATCATTTTTAACCTTAATTTTTTAATCTTCACTTCATCATATTCATATATAGAAACATAGCACAATCTAAATAAGTAAATATGATTTAATCAGACATGTTAAATGGGTTGAACCGGTGTACTTATTATAGGCTTGTGTTCTAAGTTAACATCACCTCAGGATAATAATAATAATAATAATAATAATAATAATAATTATTATTATTATTATTATTATTATTGATTTAGTTTAAAAATAAAATTATGTTCAATATTTGTAATTTAATGACTTTTTTAGTGACTAAAAAAATATATTAAAATAAAATTTTCAATTTTAAATAATAATATAAAATATATAATTTATTATATCTCATAGCTAGCGAAGGATAAAAAAATTAAAATACTCATTAAAAATATGAAAATCGAATTTGATATCCATCAATATCAAATTATGATTTTCAAAATTTTTCTTTCAAAATTTTAACTCATGACAAAGTAATAAATAAATGTTAAAAGCATACATGCCAAGACAGTTTTATATTTGTTTTCTCCAGAAAATAATTTCATACAAAATTACTATAAATTGTAGGAAATTGTTATGAATTGAATAATTTATATATTTGCCTTTGGTTGCACACTAAGTGAACTAGATCATTTCATTCTCAGGAGTTCTGCCTCATTCTCATCGGTTCCCATTTGCAAATTTTTGATCTTTTTAAAAACATGCAGATGGCAGCTTCAACCAAGACTAAAGTTGCGAATTAAGCTTCAATTGTATGCAATTTATGTTATCCTCATCATAGGATGTGGAATTAGGCATTTTCTCAGAAGCTGATTTTTGAACCATTGGACTATACTTGACTGAGTTACTGAGTCATATTTTCCACAGAACCACATTTCACAACTACCTACTTTTCCCACCCCATCTACAACTTCCCCTGAATGAAGGGCTACATATTGCTAAACGTAATTGATGAAAGGGTTCTAAGTGTGAGAGCAATTTTCATACCAGATAAACTGTTTGCGGCTACAAGAAGCTCAGCTGGTTTTCATCTGCTTGAAAACCTTATATCTTCAGTCCAATACTTCCAACTCTTTCAATTCTCCAATCTTCTTAGGTTTTCTAGGGGAGAATTTTATTGAGACATTACACTGAAAGCTTTATTAATCCAGGAGAGAGATACAGAGGGTAAAATCCATATCATAATTGGTTCTTTCTGAACATGTTGAATCGTTGATTGAACAAAATAGACTTCTAATCCTACCATTACAATCTTTTCATTAAAAATAAAAACCCATGTCACGGTGAAGCTGTTAAATTAGGAGAAATTGGATAAAAACCATAAACCATGACTTTAAGTTTCTTTTATCCAACAACTAAAACATCTATTTTTTTTTTTTCAACAAGCATCAAATTTTCAAGCACAAAATGGCATAAAGCAGGAAAAAAATGGACGCAATTTAAAATCCAAAATGTAAGATGCGAAAAGAAAGCAAGAATGAAGACAAAATCCACATATTTAAAACAAAAATCTTTACAAGATAACTATTTAGCTTAGGTTGATTGATCTCTTATTTATTTTTTGAAGAAATTAAGGTGACTTGTACATCACGAGTGTGATGGGAAAGACTGCCAGCGAAAGACTTTTCGCAATCGTTCCAGAGACTCCGCGACAGCGCCTTTTGGATGATAAAGAGACTTAAAGAAATAGACCTGTTTGCGACCAGAAGTGCGACTGCGACAGTGCCTTGGATGATAAGATCAAATAAATATTGGATTGCTCCATCACTTATGTTCAGAAGAAAATTAGCACTTCAATGCATAAGCTTAGAGATTAAGAGTTTCATATGACTTGTGGAATTCAAGAACTTCTATAATTAATACTGGGTTTATGACTCGAGTTAAATCAAAATTCAACCACACGCAACGGATTACATAAAATCAGGCTAGTTTTCTAATGAAATTCAATTTATTTTTTGTGTTTTCATGTTCAACTGTATCGCACCAGCCCTTTCACTTGCTCGTTGGATCACCCAAGGAGTTGCTCTTCCTTGCACTTCTTCCCGTAACCCATCTCCTTGAATTTAGGAGGGTGGGAACTAAGAGATATCTGGCAGGTAGGGGAGAGAAAAGAGAGGAGAAGAGAAAAGAGAGGAGAATTATGTAGGCCCCCTTAAAAGATGTCAAGTCTTTTGCTTAGAAAAAAGGGCTTAAATGACCAAAAATTGAAAATCAATGGTTGATTTGGATATATATATATATATAATCAAAGGCTAGGTCATCTGTAATTTTAAGTTTAATTCAGTGTCTAAATCAAACCTTTAGCTTGGCTTAACCTTAAAAGCATGATGGACAAGGGATATAAAGATCCGTTTCTGACTTTGATCTTCTAAAGAGAAAAAGGTAACATAAAATATTGAAGCGAAACTGTTTCCAGAGAGAAACATGTGCTGAAGGCTCAATTTTTCCTTGAGGTTTAAACAGTGGTAACAAGTCACAGAAAGTAAAACTTCTGATACTAATCTGATGCAGCAAACTGATCATATGGATGTTGACTGTACACCGCCACCTTTGAATTAGAATTCTCGAGAGCTGTATCAAATATTTATGTTTTTCCCTTGTGTCATCAGTTTGACATCGCCGCAAACGACACCATTGCTTTGACACATTCTTCTTTACACATTGTTTTTAGTGAGAAATTAATGTTCCTGCTGATCGTGTCTTCCAAATATGATCAAGGCATGGATACCCTTTAAATTACTCAGAAAGTTTCAACGATTTGCAACTTGGTTTTGTGTCTTATTGTACAGATCAAGTGTGTCAATGTGGTTCGGGTCCAAGCAGAGAGCAGCCTCACAATCTCGAAGAGCAGAAGAGAGGTCCCCCATTGACTCATAAAATGCTGCTCGAAGATGAAGCATTTGCAACTCAGGTCTAAAAGTTATGGCCTTGGTAAGTTCTTCTAATGCTTCAATTTCTTTTTGGTCATCCATTAACACTGGAAAATTGTGATTACGTGTCATTAAAAGTTCTCAATTTGCAGATAATAAGCATGATTAAGGATACTAAAATGAAGCCGATTGAAACCACACTTTATTTTCACAAGTTCAACCATAAAGTCCACTCTCAGAAGTAAAAGATTAGAAAAGAAAAACAGATGGAATAAGCAAACATGTTCTTATCTGACTTTTGAACGTAACACTTGAATAATATAAATGACATGACTAGTGTTAGATATAGCAATGTGCTAACAAATGATCACAAATGGGAAACTTCATTTCTCTGATAAAGCAATGTATCGTTGTTATTCAAATCAAAAACCTCATTTTTCTGATTTTTGTAGCCCACATGCATTAAGGGGAGCAACAAATCATCAAAAATTATGAATCCAAAAAGGAGAGAATTAGAGCGAGAGGAAAGATTTATTTACCAGCAGCCCTGTATCTATATGGGTATGTTCGAAGTGGATCCAGCTGTGTTGCCATATCAAGATCATTTTTGGCCATCTCACGGTCACAATATTCAGACCGTTTCTCATATGCTGATGCATTATGATGTGCCTTCTCTATTAGCTTGGTCATCTCATCAAATGCAACTTTTCTTTGATTTTTCATATAATAAACACGTGCCAACCCTTGATGAGCTCTTGTATACTTGATTTTAAGGGCATTCATGTAGCAATCTTCCGCTTGGTCTAGCTTTCCACAATCGGCATAAATACTTCCTAAATTATTCAATGCCTGCAAACATTGACGGGCGTAATCAAATGAGTAGTTCAAAGCATAAATTGCAGCATCATAAAGATCCTAGTGCTGCTCTCACTCACTTGTCCTTTCCTAAGACCATCTGAAGGGCATCGAAGGGCTTCCTCCAGCAGTTGGATGATGTAAGATGCTGCTTGAGGATCCAGATTTGTATCAGCTAATATGTATGCTTTAAGGAAGAAAGCTTCAAATGACCTCTGAATCAAAATGGATTTCTCAGCCCTAGAGAGAGCTTCTTCACGATAGCCGGTGTCATAAAGGATCCAACCTTCATAAACCAGTCTTTCATGCTCCGAACTGAAATTATTTCTTGCCAACTGTAAGCAGCGCATTGCAGCCTTCTGACAGTTTAACCTATTACAACAATGCATCTGGTATATTTCATGTTACTGAATACTAGAAGGTCAATGCTAGAAACAAGGCAGAATTATATACAATAAGCCAGGTAAAGTCCTCTGTAGTTCCACAGCAACGCTGTGTTTTATGAAATCAAAGTAAAATATGCCACTTACACAATTATCTTAAACTGAACGACAAAAAATGAAAAGCATCTAAAGAAGCCAGAAAAGAAAAAAGAAAAAAAAAACACAAATTAACAGATAATGAGTAGAATCATCACAATAGTCAGCATTGTAATGCAATACCGTATAATTTCATAAATTGACAGTATATAAGGATTATGTTTCCATGCATCCATGTATGACAGTGGATAATATTAATGAAATGAATACCACTTTTGTAACCAAAAAAAAAAAAAGAATACCACTTTCAGCCCACCCAGGAACAGCAGAAAAGAAGAAAGGAACGGATTTCTGAAGAATCAGGCATCAATTTCAAAAATAAGAAGAATGTAACCTTTTTTTTTGAGCTAGTCAAGAATTTAAAACAGAAGGTGACTGCATGATATATATATATGTAAAAAAAAAAAAACTTACCGCAGAAGAAGTAAAGACTGTCGAAACCATAATAGGCACTTTCCAGGATCATTTACCAGCATCTGATGTATGACAGACAGAGAGCCAACATCATCAACACTAGACCATTGTTCATAAAGTTGAATCCAGCAGTCAGCCAGATTCCACTGCTGAACTCGATGGCTGAGAAGTTTAACCAAATGATCACCGCAAAGCTTCCCATTAAGCATCATATAATTAGGTTCTAATGTTAGCAATGCTCGAATATCTCTCAATGCACTTTCATAATCCTCAAGTGCAACGAAGAACCAAGCTCGCAATTCAAGGCAGTCAGGTGAGAGCTTGAATGCAATAGCTCTACCAATCTCTGAGATAGCTTGCTTGATTTGCTTCTCTTCCAGCTTCATGACAGCTCTGTATTTATATGGAAATGAAAGGGTTGGATCCAGTTCGGTTGCAGTATTTGAATCAATAATTTTCTCCCTTCCAATGCCATATAAAGATCTTTCTTGGTACATCCAGCCAACTGGCTTATGTTCCAGAATAATGGAGTTTATCAACCTAAACGCTGAATACTGCTGCCCTTGTTTGTATTTAGTCCTAGCAATACCAGCTACTGAATAAACATGAACCCCCCGTACTGCTTCCTCGAAAGAAAATTGGGAAGCCTTGTACTCTTTTCTCTCAAGCAGAGTACAACCCAGTTGATGCAGAGCAAGTGCTGTTTGCCACTTTTCAGTTGAAAAATCTAGCAACCTTTTCAACAATATCACCGTTGTAGTTGATGCCATATTCTCTTCAATAGCTACCTGGCTCAGAAAATAATACAGTAAGAATGAAGCATCTCCAAGCATCGCCCATTTCTCCTTAGCCAGGGAACTGCAAAATACTTTCATAAATTTGGGGTTATACAAGGAATTTGGGAGCTCTCTCAGCAACACTTGCAAGCAAGAAGCCACAATAAGATTCGCCCTTTCTTCCAAACCATAATCAATAAGAATCAACGCATCCTCAATCTCATCTACCAACGAAGCCAAATGACCATCACAAGCAGACTTCATCTCCTCACAGCAAAACCTATTTGCAAAAGAAAGTAACTCCAAAGCAATCTCAGCAGAAAACATTTCAATACTCCTACTCCTACTATACACTTCCACAGCTCTCATTCCCTCTAAAGATATTCCAATTTTTGAAAAATCAATCTTATTACTTGATGACTCCACAAAGCTACCATATAGCATTGCTTTTAATGGACTAGAAAGAGCTGCAATTTTGAACCTAACACAATGAACCAACTCATCATCAATACAAAATGAAACATTATCTTTAGCCAAACTCAAAGAATCATCGTTTTCCATCAAGTTTTGAGTATTAACCAATTGAGGAAAATCTTGGCCACATATGCAATGAGTATAAACTAAATTAGGATCATACCCAGAAAATAAAGCAACCATGGGACATTCAGGAGCATGGTCACCACAATCCATTGATGCAACACCAACACATTCATCTTCTTTCCTATCAAATCTTAACCAAGCAGAAAGCACAGCCTTGGAATGTACGTCAATAGCAAATTGCCTGGCAGCTGAGAGGCACTGCCTAAGCAGCTTAGGATCACCCAAGCCACGCAAAAGGGAATACTGCTCTATGCATAACAATAACTTATCGGATTGCGAACAAGAATCAAGACGGCGATAGAGGTCAGACAAAGATTCCACATAGCAAATGGGTTTTAAGTAGGGTTCAATAGGAGGTTCAAGGAGGTCAGCAGTAGGGAGTCCATAGGGAAGTAGAAGTTGAGATACAGATGAAGAGTTGAGAAATTTTTTGGACTTAGGAAGTTTGACTCTGATACCAGAGTTTGTATCTGATGAAGGGCCCATGGCGTGGACTTGTGTGCTATTAAATCTATCTAAGAATTTAAGACTAGGCATTTTCTGTTTTTCTTGTTCTTGTATATGAATGAGCAGCTAAAAAAGAAAAAAATGGTAACCAAGAAAATCCTTCTTGAAATAGAAATGTCAAGGTTTTTTTTTTTTGAATCAGAAAGAAAGAAGTGAAGAATGTTTGGAAAAGGCAGTTTACCTCTGGTCCTCACTGAAAATAGAGAACTGAGTGTTTGGGTGTCGAGAAAAAGAAAGAAAGTAAATTTGCATATTATTTGAGTCTTTGTTTCTTCAAATGTTGAGTGAGACTGCCGAGAGAATATGCAATCTGCAACCGTGGTATTACGACAAATACAGTAACAGTGGGACCCTTTTCGTAGTTCTGGTTTTGATTAGGTGGCTCACTCCCACCTTTCTAAACCATTTGTTTCTGTTTTACTAAACCCCACTCAAAAAAACAACCCACTCCACCTTTCCCACTTCTCATTCACGCATTATATATAAAGAGGCAACACACGCAAACACCATTTCACAATATAAATTCTAGGAAAAGCAATGTTTATCCTATCTTGTACAAGAATAACTCTAATTTCATTCGGCACATTATGAAATTTGTGGTATCCTAAAGACATGATAAAGTCCATATTTGACAAACAATCATCACACTAATTAGCTTCCTTATAAATATGTTCTAGTTGAATCTCGCAGTCTCAATCTATCATAACATGGATCTCCTGAATTAAAGTTTTATGGCGCCAAGGATTGAGAATTTTGCAATTGACCATATACGCTAGCAATTTACTATCAACTTCAACCACCACATGCTTGAAACCACGAAGCCAAGCCAATCTCATACCATGCACCAACGTTAAACTCTCTGTTACTAAAACAGTACAAGTGAGAATATTAACTGTATAGCCACAGAGCCATATGCCCTTATCATTCTAAGTAACTCACCTAGGGGTTTGAATCAGTTCGATTCAGTTTTAAATCGAACCAAACTCAAATAAATCAAATCAAATCTATATATTTATGAAAAAACTGAACCAAACTAAAATATATTTTGAACTGAACCTAATCAAATTGAAATATTTTGATTTTATTTCATAAGCTTTTAGATTAATTTAGTAATTACTATAAATCATGATTATTACCATATTTATCATTTATAAAAATTAAAATCAATCACAATAACTGTAACACATCCTTATATAGCTAGACTTTTTACAATTAAATGCGAAGGTGTCACACTAGTTTACCCAAATTGATATAACATAAAACCTTTAAAAATATAATTTTGTGAAAACACTAAAACTTAATTTCTTTCAAGGGAATACTTTGTTTCAAAACTCTATGTCTCTATGATTGTTTCAAAATCAACTGGTTATCTATTACTTTACCTCATGCTTTTCAAGCTCAATAACATATATGGCTCAGCCATGAACAAGCCATTAAGATATAGAATTCAAATACTTTATACACCATTTGTTTTATATTATTTATATGCCCAAAATAAAACATGATTAAAATGAAGAATCATATATTTAAGAATACCAATCCCCCATAATAATGAAATGAAATTTTCCTATAAATTATGTGGCAAACTTCTTTTTATTTGTTAACGCACGTGCTATCTTCCATTCATACCTATGTATGAGACAACACATATGCTAAACAAATTACTTAGTGGCATACAATGACAAATATATATGCACATATCCATATACATTCAATTAACAATAGTACACATACTAGCATTTTAGTTAGCATACTTAACAACAATGAATGTCATTATCCATTCTCATCACAATCTTTACTTCCTAGCATACTTGCTTATTACATTTCTTAAATTTCAAACATAAAAAATTTACTATCTTATATTTAGCATACCATGTGATGCGCCACTTCATTCAAATGTAGTTATCAGGCAAATAACATATTTTCATAATTGCATAAATGGTTTAGTGTGTGTATATATATAGTAATATCATAGTTAAATTCATTTGTTCCTATTCAATTACCCACCTCAAGTAAAATCTAATATTTGGTTATGGTAACTTCATTACTTATGCCACTTTTCAAAACTTTAGGTTATAACATACAAACATCTCTTATTCAACATTTATTGTCTACTTAAAACTTTACTCAGGGTATTTATTAAAGCGTCTTTATAACATTATATTCACGTAAATAATGATTAGCACGTAAACCTTTAGTAGTATGAATAATGTCTTACATGGCATACTCATGGCAGTCCACTATCATAAAATGGTTCATATAATTTTTACCTCATATATCATTATTCCAATATGTAAAAAGCATATCATAAACAATTAGCAACACCACATATTTCACTATATATATATATATATATATATATATATATATATATATATATATATATATATATATATATACTGCATACATCAAAATCAATTATATTGGTTTTTTATCGATTGCTCTATAACATTCTAAACTGAACTGACTAGAATATGGATTGATTGATCACAGCCTAAGTGTTACCGGATCACCAGCTAGAATGAAATTGACTAATCACATGCTAAATTATGCATTTACATATATGATTTATCATCAATGTGGCTGATTGCAACCTAAAAATTATCAAATTACTAGCTAAAATGAAAGTGTATGATCGCAAGCTTAGGCGATAAAGTTTCACCTCTACGATATTGTTACCCCTTAATGGCAAACATTATAAGCATATATAAAATCTAGATTATACATCATAAATTATTCCAATATGTAAAAAAGCATATCATAAACGATAAGCAACAACACATATCTCATTATATATATATATATATATATATATATATATATATATATATATATCAAAATCAATTATAATGGCTTTTTATCGATTGCCCCATAACATTCTAAATTGGACTAACTAGGATATGGATTTATCACAACCTAAGTATTACTAGATCGCCAACTAGAGTGAAATTGTCTGATCACAGGCTAAAGTATACAGTTACATATTTGATTTATCATCAATGTAAAAAGCATATCATAAACAATAAGCAACAACACATATCTCATTATATATATATATATATATATATATATATATATATATATATATATATATATATATATATATATATATATCAAAATCAATTATACTGGTTTTTTATCGATTGCCCCATAACATTCTAAATTGGACTGACCAAGATACGGATTGATCACAACCTAAGTATTACTAGATCGCCAACTAGAGTGAAATTGTCTGATCATAGGCTAAAGTATACAGTTACATATTTGATTTATCATCAATGTGGCTGATCGCAACCTAAAAATTATTAGATCATTGGCTAAAATGAAAGTATCTAATTGCAAACTTGGGCGATAAAGTTTTATCACTATGATATGGTTACCCATTAATAGAATACATTATAAGCTTATATAAAATCTATAGTATACATCGTACAATTATTAACATCTTTTTTATATGCTCACATGAGCTTTACAATTAGATAATCATCTACTTGTTTGCATAATGTGTTCATATGATTTCTTCACTTTATCATATAGTTCATAGCTTAACATCATAATTCAAGAATGTATCATAATTATATATATATATATATATATATATATAGTGTGTGTGTGTGTGTGTGTGTGTGTGTGTGTGTGTCAATTGTAATTCACATCGTTCATACATATCATTATCATAATTAGATACTTCATTTGCTTACCTCTATTCATACCAAATGATTGCTTCTTGTCATACACTTATCTTTACTCTTCATTAATAGTCCAAGTATGCATAACATTATACTCATTTGCTCACACAATCTTTATGATCTATTTGACATTCATTATGTTTGTAATATCATCTTATATAATTAGAATAACCAAACTATATAAAAGAATATCACAATGCACATGAATAAAAAGAATTGATAAATTTAGATTTTTATGCTTTATAACCATGATAACTTCTTTAAAGCACTTAAAAGAGATTCAAGAATTAAAATCAACACAGTTAGTTTATATATAAGTTGGAATGACTTTTCTCCTTTTTTTCTTTTTATTATTGAAAATTGAAATAGATTTGGAATATATTTCTCTCTCACACATTTTGCATTTATAATTTTTTTTTCAAAAAAAAACATTTATGATTTCTTCACATATTTGTTCTCCTTCCTTCTTTTGCACACGTTCTTCTATCCTCAAATAACCATTCATGTGCCTTTCTCTTTCTTCTTGGACACTAACAAGTAACAACAATTTCATATTCTATCAAAATTCCTCTCCTATATGAATAATCTCTTTGTGATTCATATTTATCTCAAAGTAACTAAATTCTTATTTCTTTTTTTTTTCCTTTTTTTCTCCATATTTGTTTTCTACACCAACTATTTTACTTCTCTTTAATCACATGCAAGGGTACATTTTAAGACTCATTTGTGAATATGGTATAATTTGAAATTTTAAAAATTCTCTCTTTATTATTTTTATTTTTAATTGGTGTATTTTTTTTAACTAGTGAGTAGCGTATAACTCTTTATTATGTTCTTTATGTTAATCTAAATTATGAATTTGACTATGTTTTACAGTTGTATTAGTATATATTTTGAGTCTTTTACCTATATTATGATTATTTTTATTGTCTCATTATTGTACAATATAGAAACTTACAAAATTGAAAATATCTTATAAATTGTTCAAAAACTGAAATGTTTATTATAACCAAACCAAAAAAAAATTAGTTTGGTTAAGTTTAGTTTTAGATTTAATCAGTAATTTGGTTAACATTTTAAGAGTTCTAAAAAATTCAACTACTAATAAATTTTAGTTCAGTTCGGTTAGGTTAGCCGAATGCGCATTCTTAGCCCCAAGGTTTACAAAATATTTTATTACAAAAGAATATATGTCCTTCAATAAAAAACATGTATGAAATGAAGCTAAAACTCATAACCCATGGTACAACAAAAATAAAAGACAATGGTTCATATCACCAACCTTAACAAGGCTTGTCCCATGACTCTATACTTGGGCTTCTTCTCTATACTTTAACTTCTACGCTCCGAACCTACATATGGAAAAACACTCATATGCTAAGCATAAAACACTTTCTTTAAACCAGTTACCAAACATAAATCAAACCTCTTCAAGATCCCTTTTTAACTCATCTACAAGATTAGGGATAGAGTTTTACCTCTTAAGAACCCTAACTTGACTTATTTAAAATGAGTCTCCATTAAGAACTGAAATGGTAGAAGAAGAAGAATAAGAAGAAGAAGAAGAAGAAAAGCTTTTTCTTACCAAACTTGATGAAAATGAGGCATGGGTATGAGTTTCTCAGCTTTTTCATTCTCTTCTTTTTCCTAAAAAAAATTCCTTATAACTCCAATCAACCTCCTTTCTTCCTTTCTCCTTTGAGAATCCAACCAGAGGCAAGTTCTCTTCGTGATTTTTTTGGTGCTAATGCTTTTAGGTATTATGAAAAATGGAGAAGATGAGGTGGAAGAAATATTTGGCATAAAGGAGAAGGAGAAGAAGAACAATAATGGTATGTGCAAAAAAATGAGGGAAGAGAGGGAAAGTTCTCCCTTTTTAAAAACTTTGTCCCTGCACATCTTCTCAATCATGAATGACACAGATATGAAGGTACTCTTTGATATCTATTCATCTTGACAATTAAACTACCCTTTTAGAACTATATGTCGCTTTGGTCCTAGAACACCTTCACAGCCGTGAATGCATATCTTCACATCCGTGAAGGTCTTTTCATCAACTTTTCCACCTTAATAGAAAAACTATCCATTTTTCCTAAATTACCAACATATCATTTAAGCTTAAATTAGAGGGTGTTACAATATTTACATGTTAACATTACAAAATATCATCACTATAGCCATACAGCTGCATAATAGCTAACTATATACTAATCTTTACATGTCTCATAATATACTTGATCGCATTTTTATCACAAAATCATGATTTCATTATGTGTAATAATTTCATATACATATACACATCAATATACCATATTTAATAACACATTATATCATGTTTGGTAATATGTCATGTATTAATCTTGTTTACTTATAGTGATTCATGTCATGTATTAATCTTGTTTACTTATAGTGATTCATGCCATGTATTTAACTATAATGTCATGTATATTAACACATAATAATCTAACAAACTAACTTCATGCTCTAAGATGTCCACATACATTTAGAAGAATCTCGTTTGAATACCTAAGATTATTACGCAAACATCAGAAGCATCACATATAGGAAAAAATAAAAAAAATACATGAAACCTTGTTCCAATCACGCGCAATGAATCATTGTGCTCATGACCAAACCCTCATTCAGGTGACAAGCCCATTGTGTCCATGACAGAGCCCTATTAAGTTTCATCATAAGCAGAACAAGTCTATTGCATGTGCAATAGAGCTTTTATTGTTGTCATGCCCGTGATAGTTCGTCACTCGCTTGATAGAAGGGTTATATCACTTGTTTATGCATATTTTCACCCAATTTTATGACAAATACAAAATCTAATTGATTTAATTCATTATTCATGGATTATTAATATAACATCATACCTTATGCATTTCAGTAAAACCTATCCCTGTGTTAAATAATCACATCTGACATACTAACAAGACATAAGATCATGTTAACAGTGATAGTAAATTTTTCATCATATCTTGTAATATCATTCAATGACTTTGCAAGTCAACAATGAGGTTTTCACCATAATCCAATGTATCACATCTATTAAAGCTTAAACTTTACATCCAAAGGATTACAAGTTGCACTCATTTATACATTTTAAAACCAATCTTGAGTAACTATACATGTACATTCATATAAGTCCAAAATGTGGATGTCATGATCTTAGGTTTGTGTGGAATGCAAGGAGAGATAATGATGAGGCTCGGCTGGTGACCTGTGTTCCATGTCTTCTATATGTCACTCAAAATAAGCTATCATTATCCTTTACCTGAAAAATGATGCAAATTGATGAGTTACAGCTCAATGAAAATAATTATCAAATGAGCTCTAAAGTATCAAACAACTCATAGTAATAAATCACCACCCATTGCATATTATGTATTCCATTCCATTTACAATTATCACATAGATATCAGTAAAATTGAAGAATATAATCATTACTCTTTACATATACAAATGCTTTGCTTATTTCATTTTGTTGTGATCAAGTTAAATAGACATTGCCCCGGGTTTCCATGTGAACATTTGCATTTGCTAGCTAGCTTGATCATTTGTTTCATTTGCACATTTGTTGGGCCATAGGCCTCTTCTTTTGCTTTACAATATGGATTAACTAGTCACAATGCCTTTTTAGTCCATATGCATATGCATTTGTAACTAAGCATTCATCAACCATGGCATCTTTATCACATATACCATACACATATCTCATATATACCACATATGCCATGCATATACTTCACATATACTATACATAAACCATGTATATATCACGTATGCTAAACATATATCTCAAATATACCACACATATAACACTTATATGTACCACATATGTCACAAATTATCCATCATTTCATTATCAAGATAAAATTATGACAATCATATGAATCACATAACCATAAATCATCCTACTTATCACATAGTAAGCAACATTCATATGCACTAAAGAAATCGTTTGATAACTATACTCACATTTGCCCTTTGATTCCGACCCTTAACTTATTGTTTATCCCCTCCTTGTGGGTCTTCAATATGTTGAGAACCTAATATGGAAATATAATCAATTAATTTATGACTAGAGAGACTTAATGTGGCTTAAACAAATTAATGTGCTTAGTTCATATATATAGTTAGGGTTTTTCCTATGGGGCAGTGTAACCTTATGAGACTGATTAGCCAATAACATTTTCTAGAATTGTCCAATTTATGTGATTCTTATTCCTAATTAAAATTAACATACAATTATATAACTTAATCAAATTTCAGAGAAATTTGAGTATTGTACAATATTTGGTGGAATTTCCAATTGTGTTATATGTTTTGCCTTGTTTCTGCCCTTTGGCAGTTTTAAGGTACCAAATTTGGTCCTTCATATCTTACAATCTGTAAGTCATATTAAAATGAAACTTAGTACACAATTAGATAGGTTAAAATGGAACATTTTATACTTTTACAACTTTTATCAATTATATTTCTAAGATCCTCAAATTATAAGAAAAATTTTACTGGTTCAGAACAAAGTTGGCTTCTAGACCAGTATGATTTGTGAAGGCCTTATCTCTCTATACATAACATATTAAGGTGATAATTATAAAAAAATTCAGCTAATGCATAAATCTATAACTTTGATGTTTTGATAATTTACAAAAGTGATCTCTAAGAAGCTTGAAAGGGCCAAACAATATGTTAGATCTGCCTAGGTCACTAAGCAGGCAGTTCAAACTATAGAATAGTCATGGTTTCATTCACCATAACTCAACATCCACAAGATATATGAACCTAAATTTGGTATACATACATATAACATATATATCTACAACTTTCATATACAATACTGACTCTATCATATTCAAAACCAAAGAACACAGTAGCTAACTTAGCTAGGGTTCACACTTAGACCAGTTCCAATAAGATGCCAGTATCTTTTTATACACACCAAATTTTATAAAAATATTTATATATCCATAAACCTAAGACATAAACAAACAATTTTAATGTTTTAAACTTTTTCATAATAAGTCTCTATTGGTATCAAAATCGGAGTACAAAATACTAATTCAACTTAACCATAACAGCTCAAACAACACTAAAACAATGGGGAGAATGCTACTTACCAAGAACGAATTTGAAAGGGATCAATTTGCTGCAAAACCTAAGTGAAATAAGGAAGCAAAGAAGGCTAGAATGGTGGAAGAAGGAGAAGAAATGAACCTGAAGTGAGGGAGGCAGAATGGTGAGGAGGAAGATAAGGTCCACCTCTCACCTCCTCACTTTTGTCCTTTTGCCATTTTGTTTCTTCCTTTCTTTTATTTTTCTTTTTCCTTTGTTTCTTTTCATTTTCACTTTATTAATTGAATCTAATAATTTTCTTCACATAAATTTCAATTTCATGTCACCCTTAACTAAATTATAAAATGGACACGTGCAATTTGGCACAATTGCAAAATACTCAGACACGTAGCTAGTGCATGTCATGAACTTCTCTATAAAAATACATATAAAATGTATGTGTTCAAGTGAAATATATGCAAATGCATATGTCCATTTGAAATTCATGTAAAAATGTATATGTGGGAAGTCAAGGATGTTACAATTCTCTCCTCCTTTTAAAAATTTCATCCTTAAAATTGAATACTTGGAAATAGGTGTGGATATTGTCTTTTCATATTTTCTTTTATTTCCCATTTTGCAACTTTTAGTAAATGGTTACGCCATAACTTAACTGAAGGTATTTCTCAGTTTCTTAGCTATTTATTCTTGTATCTGATGATTTCCACTAGTTCCTCAATATAACTTATATCATCTGCTAGCTTGATGGCTTGATCTTTAAGTACGTGTGTAGGATCTGACATATACCATCTAAGCATGCTCACATGAAATACATTATGAATTTGAGCCATCTCGACTGGAAAAGCCAATTTGTATGTCAATGGATGAACCTTCTCAAGAATTTCATAAGGCCCTATATACCTTGGGCTCAATTTACCCTTCTTGCTATATCGAATTACCCTTTTCCATGGAGATACTCATAGAAATACTTTTTCACCTAACTCGTATTTTTATGCTGACCAGCGTAACTTTTTCGTCTATCTTGTGTTACCTTTAGCTTGTTCTTGATAACCTTAATCTTATGCTATATATTCATCCCAACCTTGATCTGAAGGTCAAAGTTCTAGACCCCTTGCATAGGCTAGAGTATTTGCCATGACTAGGCAGGAGGCAGTTGATGCTCCTGAAGTAGTCACTGGTAATATTTTTATTTCTAAAATATTAGCATATGCATTGATTGACCCTGGTTCCTCACATTCATTTATATCATTGCATATGACATCCAAATTGCATCAAAAGCATAATAAGCCTTTGGGGATTGAGATAAATGTGAGCACTCCACTAGGGACAGTAGTAGTTGTGAATAATGTTTGTCGTGATTGCTTGGTATGCATTGATAAAGCTGAATTAATAGCTGATTTAATCTTATTACCGCTATATGAATTTGATGTGATATTGGGAGTGGACTGGTTAACTAGACATCATGCAATAATGAATTTTTTTACTAAGGAAGTAATATTAGAATCACTGAACCAGCCAAGGGTTGTATTTTTGGGTGAAAGAAAACTTGTGCCCGTATGTCTAATCTCAGCTGTAAAAGCATTACGGTTGATCAAATGAGGATGTGAGGCATATTTGGCATATGTGACTAACTCTAGAAACATTGATAGCTCTCTTGAAAAATATACTAGTGGTGAGGGAATTTTCTGATGTATTCCCAGAAGATCTACTTGGTTTACTACCTAAGAGAAAGATAGAATTCGCTATTGAACTACTACCAGGAACAACACCAATATCAATGTCACCCTACAGAATGACCCCAGTTGAGTTGAAAGAACTAAAGGCCTAATACAATTTTTGGTGGAATTTCCAATTGTGTTATATTTTATGCCCTGTTTCTGCCATTTGACAGTTTTAAGGTACCAAATTTGGTCTCTCATATCTTACAATCTATAAGTCGGATTAAAATGAAACTTGGTATACAATGATAGGTTAAAATGGAACATTTTATATGTTTATAACTTTTATCAATTATATCTCTAAGGTTTCAAATTATAAGAAACATTTCACTGGTCCATAACAAAATTGGCTTCCGCACCAGTATGACTTGTGAAGGCCTTATCTCACTCTATACATAACATATTAAGGTGATAATTATACCAAATTTTAGATAATAGATATAATATAAATTTTATTTTTTGATAATTTAGAGAAGCGATCTCTAAGGAGCTTAAAATGGCCAAACAAGTTGTTGAATCTTCCTAGGGTACTAAGCAGGCAGTTCAAACTATAAAATAGTCATGGTTTTATTCACCATAGCTCAACATCCACAAGACATATGAACCTAAAATTTGGTATACATATATATAAAACATATATCTACAAATTTCATATACAATACTGGTTCTATCATATTCAAAACCAAAGAACACAATAGCTAACTCAGCTAGGGTTCACACCTCGACCAGTTCTAATAAGATGACAATATCTTTTCATACACACCAAATTTTGCAAACATATTTATATATCCATATACCTAAGACAAAAAGGAACAACTTTCATGTTTTAAACTTTTCCAGAATAAGTCTCTATTGGTTTCAAAATTAGGTTGTAAAATACTGATTCAACTTAACCCTAGCAGCTCAAACAACACTAGAACAATAGAGAGAATGCTACTTACCAAGAACAAACTTGAAAGGGATCAATTTGCTGCAAAATCTAAGTGAAATAAGAAAGAAAATAAGGTTGGAATGGTGGAAGAAGGAGAAGTAACGAACTTGAAGTGAATGAGGCAGAATGGTGAGGAGGAAGAAAAGGTCCACCTCCCACTTCCTCACTTTTGTCCTTTTCCCATTTTGTTTCTTCTTTCTTTTCTTCTTCTTTTTCCTTTGTTTCTTTTCATTTTCACTTTGTTAATTCAATCTAATAATTTTATTTACATAAATTTCAATTTCATGTCACCATTAACTAAATTATAAAATGGACATGTGCAATTTGGCATAATTGTAAAATACTCAGACATGTAGCTATTGCATGTCGTGAACTTGTCCGTATAAAAATATATATAAAGTGCATGTGTTCAAGTGAAATATATGCAAATGCATATGTCCAATTGAAATGCATATAAAAATGTATATGTGGGAAGTCGAGGATGTTACAGTTAATCTCTAAAACAATCAATTTGCCTTAAGAAACTCAATTAGCGATTACATCACAATACAAGTTGAAAACACATGCTTTCTGAACTTCAATCATTCAAACTGAAATATTTCTTATAAACACACTTAATATAGCATTTTATATCACAACCAAAGGTTGCTTTCACACTTCGAGCCTCTCATATGCCCACTCAAGTTATCAATCATGCATTTTCTCATCAATCATATGCAACTTAGTTTACCCATATCAACATACATATTATCAATCTATCTAATAAGAATTTTTCAACCAAAAACATAAAAAGACATCACACAAGTCATGCCATCAATAAGAAAAGGTTGTCATTGTGTACTAACCTTAACTTTAGAGCTTTAAAATTCATTTTTTAGCTTGTTCAAGCAATTCCATGGATTGTTTGTAGCACTACTTGGGTTTCCTAACACACTAAAATGTCATTTTTACTTTCTATTACTCATATATAATACAAAACACTTTTATTACATATAAACCCTAGGTTCCATGTTTAAAGCTCTTTTTTTTTTTACCTAAAATCTCTTTGAGCTTTCATTTTTATTAACCCATTAATGTTATAACTAGGTTTTGTAAGCTACAAGCCCTAACATGAACAAAGATCTCAACTCAAGTAATAAATGGGTTCTAAAAAATGAAATGAAGGAGAAGAAGAAAAGAAAATTCCTTGCTTATCGAAATATTCAAAATCTGGCATGTATCCTTGCTTTCCAACCTTTTTCATCTTGTTTTCTTCCTCAAATCTCATCAAAACTATCTCTTATAGCTCTAGTCTCCTTTTTTTTTGTTTCTCATCATTTTAGATCTCTAGTAAGAAGATAAATTTTCACCATCAAATGAGCTGGGTTTATTGTATGGTTGTAGAGGAAAAATGGAGATAAAGAGGAAGGAGATGTGGATGGCTTGAGAAGAGAAGAAAGTGGGAAAGAGGTGCATAATTTCTGCCATATAATCCCTATTCTCTCTCCTTTTATACTCTAAGATCAGGCTAAGATTGAAATACCTCTTCCTTTAATCTTTACCATATATTCTTCCATCTGATAACATTAAGGTATTTGGTCAACTAATATTATTATATTTTTGCAAATGACCAATTATCATTATGCCCTTGGCATATCATTTCTTCCAAAATTATCCATAATTAAATTCTCCCTTATTGATTAATCTAGTCTAATAACTAAATAGTTAGTTAGATATTCAAATTTTCCCTTTAATCTGAGTTTACATTTTGATAAACATAGTTACGCCCGTTTTAGTGCTTGCAAATTCAGGATCTAAATTAACATACTTTATAATAACTTTATCAATTAACATAAATTAAAATCAATTATCATAACTTCATAATTTAGCATAAATGAAAATCAAAACTTTGTAAATTAACATAAATTAAAATCAATTATCATAATTTTATACATCACCATAAATTAAAATTAGTTAATACAAATTATACTAAATTGTCATAGTTCATGATTTTATCAACTATCATATATCAAAATTAATTATCATAAACAATAATTCTTTTCTTTTATCAAAAAATTAAAATTAATTACTATAAAATTTATAAAAAATATATATGTATAAAAACATTTGATGAGTTGGTTTAAGTGGTTTTTTACATTTTTAATCAAACCGAATAAACCAAAATTTTTATAAATAATTGAATTAAACAAACTGAAAACCAAATAAGTCAAACTGAATAGACTGAATTCAATTTAGTTTAATTTGATTTTCCACACCCCTAAACCCACCTATGGTTGTTCAGCCGCAATTAGCTTGTAAGGTCCTATTAAAGTTAAGTTCAATCCAACCAACTAGTAGAAGATTCCAATCTATTTACATTTCAAAGTAACTACTTCTAGCCATATTATCACTAGTTAACAAAGAGTGAGTAATAATGAAAACCTCTGCTCAAGCCAACATCACTACAACAATTTTCAAAGACATATCAAAATCCTCATTAAATAGGGCACTATTTTGCCATTTCCCCAAGAACCAACAAGTAGTTTCAAATAGCATACTCCAATTAATTTGATATTGTATGTCTAACTTGTTAAGTAAATTTTCTGCCATCCATTGTTCAAAAGATATCGACATCAAAATAGAGAGCTTATTAGCAGAAATCAAAGAAACCCAAACATCATAGGAAATGTGGTAATTCCTTAAAATAAGAAGGATATTTTCAGTTGAGCACAAGCAATAGTCATAAGTATCCACATCAATCAAATGGTGTCTCTTCCATTCCTCATTAATCAAAAGTCTATAGTGAAGATATAACCCCAAAAAGAATCTAATAGACTCAAGGCCATTCCAATGCCACACAATCTTCCACTTTGAGTCTTTAGGATTCTAGTTGTCTTAATCAATAAAGGAGTAGATAGATTTAATAGTACACCTACCACATGAAGAGTGAATCTAGAAAGGGACATATGGACCATCCATATAACTAGGAGGTTTGACGGTTGATATCTGTAGTAGAATACCCAATAAGATGCTAAAATTCATTTCAATGCCAATTGCCATAATAATCTACATAAGAAGATACTCTCTGATATTTGTCAGCTTCAGGAATTATAGCCTATGTAATCTCAATTAAATGACCATAAAGTCCTACCCAATTATCTAGCCAGAAACATGCACTAGTACCATCATACGAGACCATGCCATTCCTCTTTTAAGTTGTCCAATAAGATTGACTATATTGCACCACTAACCCATGTAAGATTGATATATGGATTTGATATCAAAACCAAATCCCTTATATCCTTAGCTTTTAATAATATAATCCTCCCTGAGACTTTGGTTGGCAAACTTATGTATAAGGCAGAAGAGCAATTTTCATATGATCCAGAGAGGATCCCCCGATAAATTGGTGACACATTTTATCAACATCATCACTAAGGAAATGGGAAGCTAGATTGTTTGCATATGGTAAGAAGGCATAGTTGTGATATAGAATTTCACAAGAGTAACCATACTTGAAAGAGAAATCCTTTTAGACCTCCAATTACGAACTTGACTTTGAACCTTTTCCAAAATGCCAACATAAGTTAATTTAGCAGTCTGACCATGAATCACTAGGATGCAAAGGTACTTTCCCAAATTTGTGACTTACTAAAAGCTAAGAATCCCTTGAATTCCATTAATTTAACAGGAAACAATGTTCTTCGAAAAGAAAACATAAGTTTTTTTCCTTACTAACCAGCTAACCCTTTAACACCCTCTTATGATGTGATCGGTTACAACAAATCTCATTATGACATGACATGACCACACACACACACACACATACAAAGAACATGGTAATGCATTTATACACAATGTTTTGTCAACATATGGTTGGTTACAAAACATAAATGAGGCCTTTACACAAGGTTCCTTATAAAACAAAAACTTCATATCGTGCCTATATGCATATGCATGCTCATTTACCAAGGCTCACTCAAATCCTGTAATCTAAAATGTCTAATTAATAACGTGACTAGATAAGCATTTTCTTCCACTTAAGCATGTTCAAGGATGTCTAATACCAAAAGAAAATGTATTTATCAAGGCAATGCATTCTTATAACGACATTATGTTCCTTTTTTTTCAATATGAAGAAAATGACTTACAAGCCATATAATACAATTTAAAGATCTAACATTTATATATATATACAACTTGTATGTAACTTCATGCCTATACTATTACAAAATCTATACAAACAAAGATAAAACTAACCAAAAAGTGCAACTTGATATATGTGTGGCATACTCTTTGCTCTGCCACTGATCTACTTGACTCGATAGCTATACCTACGCATGAGACAACAAACCCACACATTAAGCTTATTTGTTAGTGGTGCATGCTTATAGTAAAATGTTTAAAAGCACACATGTATAAATAAGTAACTTAACACACTCACATAATTATCAAATTAAGAACATAATAAAACATTTAAAGCAATGGCACAAATTAAACTTAACAAGTTTCTAATCTAATGCAATCATATATTCAAAAAAATGTTTAAGTACATAAACCTAGCCTTATATGCAAAAGTATAATAATCAACAAACCATAGTAATATGAACAAATCATTACAAACATAAACAAATTTCATATGACATGTATATACAAGTATATATGTATAGAGATTGTCACTTATAATTTTTTTCTTATCTTAAACACGTATAAGCTAGAATTTAATAGGTGGAAACGAGGTTACTCTATTCGTTGATAGCAATTTGAACATAATTTCTCATTTGGCTAATCGTAGCTTGTTCATATATTTTTCATTGGCTGATCATAGCTACTGTCATTTTGTATTCAATTGTATATGGTACCATATACCCCTAATGGCATGCAATATTATTATTTTAACTATGCAAAATTCATTGTCACTATCCTAAAATTGCAGTTGTGTTATGTCTTTCATGACACCGTTTCACAATCGTGTCTCTTTCCACAAACCACACTATTTCTTAAGCCAGTTTGTGGTGCAATCACGAAATGGGAGGCATGTCATGAAATACATTTCGCAACACCCCCTCGTAGTTTCACTTCTCACCATAAATCACACTATTTCTTAAGCCACTTTTTGTGACTCCTCTTTTGCTACCCATTTGCCTCCTAAATTAAACTTATTATTATTATTATTATTATTATTATTATTATTATTATTATTATTATTATTATTATTATTATTATTATTATTATTATTATTATTATTATTATTATTATTATTATTATTATTATTATCATCATCATCATCATCATCATCATCATCCAAGCAAAATTCATGGTCACTATCCTAAAGTTGTAGTTGTGCTATCTCTTTCACGACACCATATTGCAATTGTGCCTCTTACTGCGAACTGTATTGTTTCTTAAGCCTCTTTGTAGAGCAGTCACAAAATGGGAGGCATGGTTATGAAATAATTTTCACAACACCCTTCATAGTCCCTCTTGTCCCTATGAACCTCACTGTATCTTAAGGCACTTTTATGGCACTGGTGTGTAACCCCGCCTTGAAACCCCTCAACAAGACAAGGTAAACAAACCTTAAGCTATGGTGATCATAGATTGAATCCGACCCAAAGCTAACTAATGTAGCAAAGAACCAAGATTATAAGGATTATTAAGAATAGCCACACCACAAGCAATATCACTTGATAAGTATCTAATTCCTAAAGATAATAGAGAGATACAAATTTTCCTCACTTTAAAGAAAAACACTCAAATTCATTTTTATTCATTCATGTCTTGTAAAAGAAGCTTAAATGATTATTTATAGCCCTAAGTCTTTGAATCCTTTATGGTAAAGGATAACTAAGTCCTATTCTAACTCAACTCCTAAAAGTACAGTCATATTCTAACTAAAATTCTAACAAGTAGAGTCTAACTTGAATTAGGACACTAATTAAATCCTTCTAAAGTAAGACAAGTGGTGGGTTGAGCTTCATATCTTTTGGGCCACATGCTGCCATTCTTCTTATTTAAACTATAGATAGATAATAGGTAACCCATTTACATTATTAAGCCCAATTACAAGTTAAGCCCAAATTCCATAAATAGTCACATGTGTAGCACATGACTTATAATCTTCAATTTTATGGACTTTGTCTTGTTTAGCCCATTGGACTAGTCCATGCAAGATAGTTCTTCACACACCCCAAGATAAGTAATCAGCCTTGGGTCTTCAATTAGCTCCATCTCCTTCGTCATGCATGCCTCTCTTGTGATCTCCTTAGTGACCAAGCTTTGAACATAGCCTTGCATTGCTTGCCTTATTTTGTTAGCCCTTGATTTGTGATCGCACCACTTGGCATGACTAGTGCAACATTCTTCTTCTATGAAGATTGACTTATATGTCTTTGATCTACATCATTCCCCCCTCCTCAAAAGGATTCATCCTTGAATCTACTTTTCCTACATTATCAAAAGGAGTAAGGTCAGAAACATTGAATGATGCAGAAACACCATACTCACGAGGAAGTTCTATCTTGTAATCATTATCATTGATCCTTTCAAGTACGCGAAATGGGCCATCTCCTCTAGGATCAAGTTTATTCTTCCTTTGGTGAGGAAATCTCTTTTTTCTCATATGCATCCACACCCAATCATTTTGTTCAAACACCATTTTTCTATGCCCCTTGTTAGCTTGGGGTGCATATGACTCATTCTTCTTCTCCAAGTGTTGTTTTGCTTTCTCATGCATGGCTTTCTCAAAATCTGCCTTTTTCTTACCATCCAAATTAGTTAACTCATTAAAAGACAAAAATGTTAGATCCGATGGAGTTAATGGATTGAAACCATACACAAGTTCAAAAGGTGAAAAACTAGTTGAAGAATGTATGCATCTATTATAAGCAAACTCAACCAATGGCAAACAATCTTCCTATAATTTTAAATTTCTACTCATAACAACACGCAATAGAGCACCTAAAGTCCTATTGACCACTTGGGTTTGTCCATTAATTTGTGGATGACAAGTAGTAGAAAATAGCAATTTAGTACCAAATTTACCCCACAAAATATGCCAAAAGTGACTAAGGAATTTAGCGTCTCTATCAGAAACAATAGATCTAGGAATACCATGCAAATGCACTACCTCTCTAAAAAAAATCAGCTATATTTGTTGCATCATTTGTTCTAAAACACGCAATAAAATGAGCCATTTTATTGAATCTATGAACTACAACAAATATGCTCTCTTTATCTCTTATAGTCCTAGACAATCCCAATACAAAATCCATTGAAATATCAATCCAAGGTGCAATAACAATAGGTAAAGGTGTATACGATCCATGACGCATAACTTTAGATTTAGCTTATTTACATGCAACACACTTAGCACAAATTCTTTCAACATTCTTACACATATGTGGCCAATAAAAGTGTTGATGCAACATATCCAAAGTCTTATTAACACTAAAATGCACCATTAAACCCCCACTATGCGCTTCACACACAAGTAGCTCCCTTAAAGAACATATAGGCACATGAAGTTTACCATCCCTAAACAAATATCCATCATTCCTATAAAATTTATGAAAAGCAGTTTTGTAATGCCAGATAATTTAGGCCATGGTCGCGGTTGACCGAAATCCGGCACGCCAAATAGATCGGTGTCTAAATTCGGACATGAAAGAAAAAAATTAAAATGATAATAAAATATGAGAAAAATATTTTGGACATTATTAATTTAGAATTTTGAAGTTTCGAATTAAAATTTGGAAAAAAAAAATTTTTTCGTTGAATGAAATTGGAAATTGCAGTGTTTTTGGCACAGATATTTTAAGAAGGCATAAAAAAAATATTTTTATCTAAGAAAATTAATATTCTTTTGATTAAAATAAAGTAAGAGTGATTTAAATTAATGGACCAATAAGGACAAGATTATCTAATTAATCCTAACCACCCACCTAATCCAACTATAAAAGTCAACTTTCACTTTTTGCCTTTATTCTTCTTCTTCCTCATCTTAATCAAACCCATTTTTCTCCATTTTCTTTCCTTTTTCCGTGACCTTCCTCTTACCCATTTATTCTTCTTTTGTTTTCTTCAATCAAGCTAAGATTAGATGGAAAAAAAGTGGAATTAAGGTAATATCATCAAAGAAGTGAAGTTAAGTGAGCAAAACCAAAGAAGAGGAACGAAGAAAGGAAGAGAAAAAAGAGAAAGAATACTTTGGCCATTTTGAAGATCATCAAAGGTGAGTTTAGATTTTCCATCTTCTCACTTTTCTTTTTCTTTTTCTCTTTTCTTTGAGTTTGGGGTTAGTTGCCATTACAACTAGTAGTTTAGGGTTATTATTTGTGTTAATAGTGATTAAGGGTGGATTAGGGTGATTAGTGCTTGATTAGTGTAAAATTTATTTTTAGGACAACAAGGTGAACAATCTTTGAACCATAATCAAAGAGGAAGTAAGGGCAAAGCGATAGTGAAGAGAAAAGTGAAGAGAAGTAAAATTTTGAGGTATGTACATTTGCTAAAATTTCAATGTAGAAAAATGTTGACTTTGATTTTGTGATGTTTGTGAAATTGTATATGAATTTGTGATTAAATGATGCCATGAATTTGAAAATAAAAATTAGAATATGAGGTTGATGCATGAAAATGAAAATTGTAGGAATTAATTGAAGTGCTGAAAAATTCATCTTATGAATAGTGTCTAGTTTTCTGGTCATAATGTGAGTTCTGGAAATGGTTTTTGAGTGATTCTTCTTGGATTGGAAATTTAAGACATAGGGCTTCAACTTTCATTCAGACCATTAGACCTGAATATGCCTGGAATTAGGTGAAAAATGGACTCCAAATGTGAACTAGAAATCTGTCTAGAATGGGGCAGATTGTAGTGAACGTATCTTAGAAACGAATTCATAAATTTTGTTAAAAACTTCCATTTAATGTGATTCTAGTTGGAAGTTAAATATAATACATGTATCTATATTTTGTTAGCTGATCATTTGTCCAGATTCAATCTAAAAATGGATGAAAAATATAGAGCAATATAAGACAGAAATCTGTTTAGTAAAATACTGGGTAGATTGGAATGAATGTAGCTTAGAAGAAAATTCATAACTTTTGCTACAAAATTGAGTTTAATGTGATTCGAGTTGGAAATTAAAATAAGACATGTATCTATATTTTTTTAGTTGATCACTTGTCCAAATTCTATATGAAAATGGACGAAAAATACAGGACAATATGAGGCAGAAATGCTATCGAGAATAGGACAGTTTGCATATATGTGTTGATTATGGAATTTTGTGATAGAAATATATATTATTTGATTTTCTTATAGTTATAATGATTAAATGAGCAAGTATGAGATTGTAAAATATTTAATGGGAATTATTGCCTTTGTTTGGAATTTATATTAGTGTTACCTGCATAATTTATGTAAATAATAATAAAGGTAACAAATATAATTAAGCCCTATAACATCTTGTAAAAACTAGAAATTAGGATAAGTTGACATGCAAATAAAAGGGTAGAAATGTAGGCACTAAAAATAATAGTTCTGAGATTTAAATTATGTAGGCACTAAGAAATAGTGCTGAGTTGAAATTACGTAGGCACTAAGAAATAGTGCTAAGTTCGAAATTACATAGGCACCAAAAAGGTGCTGAGTTGCTATTGAAAATGTAGGTGTTAAACACCGAGTTATAAAATAATTATGTAGGCGCTGAGTATATTGTCGGAGAGTAAAAACACTGTATCCAGTGTTTAGTTCTGATCTAAGATGCCATGGGCTATCAAATAAATAACAGAAAAATAAATGTAAATTATTAAATTGATAGTTCAAATTGTATATCTAGTATTGTTAAAATTTCAAGCATGCTTAATGAATGCAATGTCATAATTGATGAATTAAATATTTTTGCATGACAAAAATAGTTTTACTATTAATTGAATATTTGACATGCTTAATAAATTAATTGTAGTTTCTAGAATTTTATTTTAGAAATATTTATGTAATTATTGGATAGTTGCCAAACATACCACTAAGCTAGTAGCTTAGCGCATGTGTTTCACGCGCAGATAAATAAACACAGCTGTTATGTTAGGGCGACCGAAGATAAGGGGAATCCCAAGATCAAATTGTTCTAGTCTAGTTTCTTTTTGTATGTTTTGAAAATTATATTGTAAAAATTAAATTTTAAGAATTTTTTTTGATATAAATTTGTGACATGTAATGTTGATATGGAATGAATTTGGTAATTTTATATATCTAGTATTACTTGTAAATATATTTCTAAATATTATAGTTTAATTGAATGAGTTCTTTTAAATCAAATTATTCACATCACTAGTTGCATATTTAAATATGTATATATATATATATATATATATATATATATATATATATATAGTAATAAATATTCCGCTAATAATAAACTCAAAAATTGAAATAAAAATATTTATGCAATAAATTGAGCATTGGTTTTAAAACAAATGAGCTTAATAGCACTTTCATATCCTATTAACGATTAGTAGGGTAACGGAGCACTACATTTAGTGGTATCAGAGCTCAGGTTAATTATGTAACATCCTTGACCTTCCCCACATGCATTTCATTTGAACATATGCATCTTCCATATAATCCAATTGAACACGTGCATTTCATACACATTTTCGTAGGAACAAGTTCATGGCACGCACTAGCTACGTGTCCTAGTATTTGACAATTGTATCGAGTCACACGTGTATCCTTATAACCTAAATGATGATAACAAAGTATTAGAAATGAATTGAAAAATATTACCAAATTAATGTAAGAAAAATGATTAGATTAAGATTAGTAAATATTTTACATTGTTAATTTAGTTAAATCAGGCCAAATGATTAAGTTGTACTATTGTGTCAATTTGTCGAATTATATATATATATATATATATGTAAATAATAATAATAATATAAATAAAATAAAATGAAAATAAAACAAAAGAGAAATAAAAGAGAAGAGAAGAGAAAAGAGAAGAGAAAGGAGAAAAGAGATGAGAAAAAGATAAAAAGGCAAAAAAACAAAAAGTTAGCTTTATCTTCCCATTTCTGCCTTCTTCTCCAGCCCGACTTCTTCTTCAATTTCCTCCATTTCAGACTTCAATTCATCCTTGTTTCACTTAGTTTTTGAAGCTAATTGATCCCTTGCAAAGTCGTTCTTGGTAAGTAATCAATTCTTATTGCTATAGGGTTGATTTAAATTGCTTTGGTCCATTAATAGGCACTGACTTGCAACCCGATTTTGATGCACATAGAAATTGATTCTAGAAAAGTTTAAAACACAAAATGTGTTCCTTTATATCTTATATTTGTGTATATATAAACTTTTTTGCATGAGTTGGTGTATAGGAAGAGAAATCCTCTCTCTACTGAAACTGGTCAGGGTGTGAACCCTAACCAAGTTAGCTACTATGTTCTTTGATTGCGAATATGTTAAAGACATTATTTGAAGTATCTCAAAACATAAAAGTTATATATATATGTGTTATGTATCGGGATACCAAATTTCAAGTTCATAGGGCTTCTAAATATGGAGTTATGGTGAATGGAACCATGACTGTTCCATGACTTGAACTGCCAACTGAGTGCCCTGGGCAGATCCAGAAATTTGTATGGATAATTTGAGCTCGTTAGAGCTAGAATCCGTGCATGATAAAAATAGTAGCGCTATAGGTATATGTCTTACCAAACTTGTGGTACTAATTTCAGCTTAATATGTTATGTATATACTAAGTTATGGCCTTTGGAAGTCATACTGGTCCGGAAGCCAATTCTATTCTGGACCAGTACAATGTTGCTTATGGTTTGAAGACCTTAGAGGAATAATTGATAAAAGTTGTAAACATGAAAAATGTTTCATTTTAACCCATATAAGTTTCTGTAAATTGTAATTAAAATAGGACTTATAGATTATAATGTATGATGAACCAAAGTAAGTACCCTGAAACTGCCTAAAGGCAGAAAACAAGGCAGAAAACAGAACACACTTAGAAATCCTACCACAAATTGTACAATGATAAAATTGGTCTAAAATTTTAATATGGTATATAGTTATATGTTAGTTTTAATTAGGAACAAGAATCATATTAATTGGTCAAGTATAGAAAACGTTATAGGCTAAACAGTCCCATAAGGTCACACTGCCTCATAGGAAAAATCTTAACTATTGATATGAACAATGCATATTAATTTGTTTAAGCCACATTAAGTCTCCCTAATCATGATTTAATCAATTATGTTTTCATATTAGGCTCGCAACATATTGGAGACCCACAAGGAGCGGATATACAATAAGTTAGGGGTCGGAATCAAACCAGAACGGTGAGTTTAATTATGAATTGAATTCTTTAGTGCAAATGAATGTTGCTTGCTATGTGATTCATACGATTGTCATGATTGGTCCTTGATAATATGATGATAGATAATTTGTGACATTGCGATACATATAAATGGCATACTTGTGGTATATTTGAGGTATATGTTTGACATATGTGATATATATACATGGTATATGTATAGTATATGCAAGGTATATGTGTGACATATGAGGTATATATGGAATATATGTATGTTGTATATGATAAAGATGCAATGATTGATGAATGCTTAAATACAAGTGCATATGCATATGGACTAAAAAGGCATTAAGACTAGTTAATCGATATTGTAAAGCAAAAGAAGAGGCCTATGGCCCAACAAATGTGCAAATGAAACAAATGATCAAGCTAGCAAGCAAATGCAAATGCAAATGCAAATGTTCATATGGAAACCCGGGGCAATGTTTGTTTAACTTGGTCACAACAAAATGAAATAAGCAAAGCATTTGTATACATAAAGAGTAATGATTATATGTTTCAACTTTGTTGATATTTATATGATACTGATGAATAGAATGGAATACATGGTATGTATTGGATTTGTGAGTTATGATTATGAGTTGTTTGGTACTTTAGAGCTTATTGGATGATTTTTCTCACTGAGCCGCAACTCATCAATTTGCATCATTTTTCCGGTAAAGAAAAATGATAGCTCAGTTTGAGTAGTGTATAGAAGACATGGAGCACAGATCATTGGCCGAGCCTCATCACTCTCTCTCCTTGCATTCCACACAAGCATGAAAAATATGTAATATGTGTTTTGTATTTACGTGCTTGAATATGTATAGTCATTTTGGAATGAGTCTAAAAATGTATAAATGAAAGCAACTCGAAAATACTTATGTGTAAAGTTTATGTTTTGATATATGTGATATATTATATTGTGGTGAAGACCTCAGTGTTAACTTTGCAAAGTCAGTGAATAATATTATAGGATATGAGACTTGCAAGTCATTGAATGAAATTATATGATATGTGTTGCCCAGATATTAAGCCAAGAAGGGGGGTTGAATTGGAGTTTTTAAAAAAAAATTAAACTTTAAAGTGCGGAAATAAATAATTAATTTTAGGAGGGATAGAGAAAATCAGACACAAAGATTTATAGAGGTTCGGGTGTTAACAAACCCTACTCCTCTCTCCAATCGCAATTGGGAGTTTTACTAACACACTAAGTGCTACAATGGAGTTTTACAAGCTCACTCCCAACTATGGTGTTTTTCACAATGGCTCACACCTAATCCAGAAATCCCTTGTGTTTGAATGGCTTAGAAAATAACCAATTCCTTGTGTTTTACAGGCTCACACAAACAACCTTCACTTTGTGTTTTACAGGCTCACACAAACAACCTTTTAATTTGTGTTTTGGAGGTTCACACAACTAACCCTTACAAGTGTTCTACTCTTAACCCAGAAATACCCAAAGCTCACTTGAGTAAAGATTACAGAGAGAACCACTTATAAATCTTAATTGCTCAAATATGAGGAGCAAAAAGATTTTTACAGAGAATAGATTTGTTCTCAAAGTATGAAAGTACAAATAGCTTGTAATAAGAATTAAATTCGAAGTATATGTTATTCTTTTGTTTTTCTTATCATTCTTCTATTCTTAATGCATAAATGACTTCCATTTATACTCCCATGGATGAATATAGTCGTTGGGGTGCATTAAATAAGAAACTAGCCATTGTACCAACCAAAAAATCGCGCCTGACATTTTTCTCTTTCATTGTTCACGGGCGTGACTATGCTTGTCATGAGGGTGACATTTCTTCCCAAGCTGTGACTGAAGTGGTGACCTTGGTCGTGAAGCTCTTTGGAATGTTTTGACATATTGAGTCACGGGCGTGACATACTCATTCACGGGCGTAATCCAAGTGGTGACTCTGGTCGTGAAGCTCTCTAGATGAAATTGCATGAATCTTCACGGGGGTCACACCTTTATTCACGGGGGTAACTGAAATGCTTACTTCACGATTTGTTTTTCCTTCATGGCCGTGAACTTCAAATGTTGGTTTTGGTAACGGTTAGCTTCCTTCACGGGAGTGACTCATAGAGTCACGACAGTGAACATGCTACTACTTGAATTTTGTCTTTCAAGATTATTCTTCCAATTCTCCATTCTTGCTATTTTAATCCATGTCCTGTATAATATACTTACAAAAACAAGTTTGTTAAATACAATATTGCTATATTATTTGTTATCATCAAAATGACAGAAATACCCCTCAAGGTTTAACAATATAGGACTTGCAAAGTCATTGAATTATATTACAGGATATGAGAAAAAATTTACTACTATTGTTATCAGGGTATTTTCTCTTTCCAACATGCAGCATGTGATTATTTGATACAGAAATAGGTTATACTTAAATGCATATGATGTGGTGTTACAAATTGGTTCTTAATAAGTGGGTGTAAAATAGAATATGTGTCTCATGCATATGCATAAAATGCTGCAATTATCTAATTTGGATCCCTTCTTTTGGTTTATATGTAGATATGGATTCGAGATCGGAACAAGATTTCTCAGAAGATGAACTAAGTAACAGTCTTTCAGACTCAGCCAATCTCAGACAACCTCATTCAGTGAGAGATTTCGGGCTGAGTGTAGTAGCTCATCCGAGAGTAGAGGGGCAAGCGAATTTAGGACAGAAGCCTCTTATGGTGCAGATAACTAATTTATTGCAATGGATAGTATAAGTAGTTCCACAACTAGCTCCACCTCCTCATCCACCTCAGCCAAAACCCCGGATTGATAAGTTGAGAAAATATGGGGCCACAAATTTTATGGGAAGGAGAGAGGATGACCCAGCAGCTTTAGAGTTTTGGATAGAATCGATAGAAAGGGTGTTTGAGGAAGTTGAGTGTCCAGAGGAATAGAAGGTCAGATATGCAGTGTCCCTTCTAAAAGATCATGCCTATGATTGGTGGAAATTAATCTTATAAAAGCCCCAGACACCAAAACCACCTTCATGGAATTTCTTCAAGGCAGAATTTAGCAAGAAATATTTTCCTAGAGTTTATGTGAATGAAAAGAAAAGAGAGTTTCAAGACTTGAAGCTAGAAGCATGTCAGTGGCCGAATATGAGATGGAATTCACCAGACTGAGTAAATATGCAACTGGAATCATTGCTGATGAGGCAAATAGATGTCGTAGATTTAAGCATGGGCTTAATGATGATATTGGGAATATAGTTACTGCCCTTCAGCTTAAGGATTTTGCTACACTAGTATCCTCAGCCATCAGTATGGAAAAGAGGTCAAAGAGAAAGAGGATAGAAGAGCCACCATGAAGATCGATAATTAGCATGGCCTAGACATCAGGTAAAAGTGGGCGGATAACACCTAGGTTTTTCCAGTCATGGGGTCCTAGACCAACCTTTTCAGTTGGGCAAAGCCAACAGTCGAGGCTAGAGGGGTTTACAGCTAGTGCACCAGCTTTGGGTAACAGAAGATTCATATATATCACATGTTAGCATTATGGAAGATCAGATGCAGGTGATTGTTGGTGGATTACGGGAGCATGCTTATGATGCAGATCTACTGAGCACAAACAGAAGTATTGCCCCAGAGGAAGAGGTACAGGTGGTGTAGTATCAGTCCAGGTTTAGAATGTCACTCGAGGCAGAGGCAGGGGACATGGACAATCTAGAAGCGACGGGATTGGGCAGAGTGTATCATAATCAGTGAATAGAGTAGAAGGTAGTCGAGCCCCAGCCCGAGCATATGCCATGAGAGCTCGTGAGGAGCAGGATGCCCGGGATGTCATAATCAATAAATTTTCTCTTTATGATACTGATTTATTTGCACTAATAGATCCAGGTTCTACACATTCATATTTATGCATCTCACCACCTAGTCAGGGTAATATGGTAGTAGAGGAATTAGATTATGATATATTAGTGACAAATCCTTTAGGTCATGGAGTGAAAGTTAGTCGAGTCTATAAAACAGTCCAATCAAAGCTCATAATGTATAATTTCTAGCTGACCTAATAGAGTTGCCATTTCATAAGTTTGATGCAATCTTGGGGATGGATTGGTTAACTCAACATAAGGTAGTGGTGGATTGTCAGTATACGAGAATGACTTTCAAGAATTCAGGGCAGGATGATGTTATTGTCTTGGGTGAGAACCGACCACACTTGACTAGTGTCATTTCTGTGACAAAGGCATGTAAGCTTATCAGAAAGGGATGTGAAGCATTTTTGGCACATGTTGTAGATACCAAGAAAGGGAGTCTAGATCTCAGGGAGATTCTTACAGTATGTGAATATCCAGATATCTTCCCTAAGGACTTGCTAGGGTTACCACCTGTCAGGGAGATAGATTTTGCCATTAATGTTTTTCTAGGCACAGCCCTGATATCGATCACTCCCTACAAAATGGCACCTACTGAGCTAAAGGAATTAAAAGTACAGTTGCAAGAGTTATTAGAGAAAGGGTTTATCAGACCCATTGTCTCACCTTGGGGTGCTCCAATTTTATTTGTGAAAAAGAAAGATATCACCTTTCGTTTGTGCATTGATTATTGTCAGTTGAACAAGATGACAATTAAGAACAAATATCCATTGTCGAGAATAGATGAATTTTTTGATGAGTTGAAAGGAGTAGGGGTATTTTCTAAAATTGACCTTAGATTAGGTTACCACCAACTTATAATTAGAGAATCGGACATTTCAAAAACAACATTTAGGACTCGGTATGGTCATTACGAGTTCTTAGTAATGCCTTTTGGCCTAATGAATGCCCCAACAATGTTTATGGATCTAATGAATAGAATCTTTAAGCCTTATTTGGACCTGTTCATGGTGGTGTTCATAAATGATATCCTGGTGTACTCTAGAAGCAGAGAAGAGCATGATCAACATCTTCGCATTGTCTTCCATACCTTGAGAGAGGATCAATTATATGTGAAGTTATTGAAATGTGTATTCTGGTTAGATGAAATGGCCTTTATAGGGCATATTGTCTTAGCCGATGGGATCAGAGTCGACTCCAGCAAGGTAGAGGCAATCCTAAACTGGAAACCGCCTCGGAATGTGACAGAGGTGAGAAGTTTTCTTGGTTTGGCTGGTTATTATCAGAGATTTGTGAAAGGCTTTTCGATGATAGCTTCACCACTGGGCGCACCAATGTTAACACAACTACTATAGGAAAAGATTATGTAGTGTACAGTGTTGCTTCCCTTAATGGTTTGGGATGTGTACTAATGCAAAAAGGCAAAGTAATCGCTTATGCTTCCAGACAACTGAAGCCTTATGAGAGAAATTATCCGACACATGATCTGGAACTAGCAGCCATTGTGTTTGCATTGAAAATGTGGTGACACTACCTATATGGAGAGCAATGTTATATCTATATAGACCATAAAAGTCTGAAATATTTACCTTCATAAAAAGAACTCAATTTGAGACCGAGGCGATGGCTAGAATTGATCAAAGACTACAATTGTATCATTGATTATCAGCTGGGTAAGGCCAATGTGGTAGTTGATGCTCTGAGTAGAAAAACTCTAGCAGATAAACGTTAAAACTTAAATTTATTAAGTGAACAAGATTAAAAAAAATGAAATAATAAGTTCTTTATATATTATTTTGGCAAAATTGCAGATTCAACTCAACAAGTAAAGGACAATCAGAAGCAGGAAATAAATTAAAGGAAATCTTTGAAATGGTGAGAAAGGTGAAAAAACCAGAATTTACTATCGAATCAGATGGGAGTTTAAGGTAAAAGGACAGGTTATGTGTACTACACATACAAGAATTGAAACAAGAGATTTTGAAGGAGGCTCACAATGTTATTTATGCAATGCACTCGGGAATCAACAAAATGTACCAAGACTTGAAGGCATATTACTGTTGGCTAGGAATGAAAAGAGATATCACATAGTATACTACCACATGTTTAACTTGTCAGCAAGTGAAGGCTGAGCATCAAGTACCAAGTGGATTATTGCAGTCAATTTCAATTCCGGAGTGGAAATGGGAAAGAGTTACAATGGATTTTGTTTCTGGTTTGCCTTTGACACAAAAGAGGCATGATGCAATATGGGTAGTGGTGGACCAGCTCACCAAATCAGCTCACTTTCTACCAATCAAGATGGATTATTCATTTAACTATTTGGCAGAGATCTATGTTAATGAGATAATCCGTTTACATGGTGTGCCAGTTTCAATCATTTCAGATCGAGACTTGAGGTTCACTTCAAAATTCTGGAAAAGTTTGCATCAAGCCATGAGTACTCGACTCAATTGTAGCACAACATTCCACCCACAAATAGATGGAAAATCAGAGAGGGTTGTACAAATATTGGAAGATATGTTAAGGAGTTGTGTGATAGAATTTGAAGGCAGTTGGGACAAACATCTTCCATTGATAGAATTTGCCTACAATAATAGTCACCAAGACTGTATCAGTACGACACCATATGAAGCCTTGTATGGGAGAAAATGTAGAACGCCTCTATATTGGACCGAGCTTAGTGAAAAGAAAGTAGTGGATCCAGATCTAGTGCAGTAGACAGAAGAAAAAGTGAGAGTAATAAGAGATAGGCCGAAAGCCACTGCTGATAGACAAAAATCATAAGTAGACTTCAAAAGGAGGGATATTGAGTATAGAGTTGGTGGCAAAGTATTCTTAAAAGTCTCACCTTGGAAAAAGATTTTATGATTTGGAAAGAAGGGAAAGTTGAGCTCTAAGTTCATTGGACCATACGAGGTACTTGAACGCATAGGTCCCGTGGAGTACAAATTAGCTCTACCACCAGAGTTAGACAAGATTCACAGCATGTTCCATGTGTCCATGTTGAGAAGATATCGATTGGATCCATCTCATATCATATCAGCAGAACCTATAGAGATACGACCAGATTTAACTTATGAAGAGGAGCGAGTGGAAATTCTAGCTCGAGAAATGAAAGAGCTAAGGAATAAGAAGGTACCATTGGTAAAGGTTATGTGGAAAAATCATAATTTAGAAATCCGGCACGCCAAACCAATCAGGGTCTAAATTTGGACATGAAAGAAAAAAATTAAAATAATAATAAAATATGTGAAAATATTTTGGATATTATTCATTTAGAATTTTTAAGTTTCGAATTAAAATTTGGAAAAAAATAATTTTTTGCTGAACGAAATTGGAAATTATAGTGTTTTTGGCATAGATATTTTAAGAATGCATAAAAATAGAATATTTTTTTATCTACGAAAAGGAATATTCTTTTGATTAAAATAAAATAAGAGTGATTTAAATTAATGGACAAATGAGGGACAAAATTATCTAATTAATCCTAACCACCCACCTAATCCAATTATAAAAGTCAACTTTCACTTTTTGCCTTTATTCTTCTTCTTCCTCATCTTAATCAAACCCATTTTTCTCTCTTTTTCTTTCTTTTTGTCGTGACCTTCCTCTTACCCATTTATTCTTCTTTTGTTTTCTTCAATCAAGCTAAGATTAGATGGAAAAAAAGTGGAATTAAGGCAAGATCATCAAAGAAGTGAAAGTTAAGTGAGCAAAACCAAAGAAGATGAAGGAAGAAGGGAAGAGAAAAAGAGAAAGAAGACTGGGTAATTTTGAAGATCATAAAATGTGAGTTTGGGGTTAGTTGCCATTAAAGCTAGTAATTTAGGGTTATTAATGTGTTAATAGTGATTAAGGGTTGATTAGGGTGATTAGTGCTTGATTAGTATAAAATTTGTTGTTAGGATAATAAGGTGAACAATCTTTGAACCATAATCAAAGATGAAGTAATGACAAAGAGAAAGCTAGCCAGGAAGAAGAGAAAAGTTAAGAGAAGTAATATTTTGAGGTATGTACATTTGGCAAATATTCAATGTAGAAAGATGTTGATTTTGATTTTGTGATGTTTGTGAAATTGTGTATGAATTGGTGATTAAATGATGCCATGAATGTAAAAATAAAAATTAGAATATGAGGTTGATGCATGAAAATGGAAATTGTAGGAATTAATTGAAGTGCTGGAAAATTCATCTTATGAAGAGTGTCTAATTTTCTGGTCATAACTTGAGTTCTAAAAATAGTTTCTGAATGATTATTTTGGATTTGAAATTAGACATAGAGCTTCAATTTTTATTTAGATCATTAGACCTAAATATGCTTGGAATTAGGTGAAAAATGGACTCCAAATTTGAACTAGAAATCTGTCCAGAATGGGGCAGATTGCAGTGAATGTATCTTAGAAACGAATTCATAACTTTTGTTAAAAACTTCGGTTTGATGTGATTCTAGTTGAAAATTAAATATAGGACATGTATCTACATTTTGTTAGCTGATCACTTGTCCAAATTCAATCTAAAAATAGATGAAAAATACAAAGCAATATAAGATAGAAATCTGTCTAGTAAAATACTGGGCAGATTGGAATGAACGTAGTTTAGAAGAAAATTCATAACGTTTTCTACAAAAATTGAGTTTAATGTGATTCTAGTTGAAAATTAAAGATAAGATATGTACCTACATTTTGTTAGTTTATCACTTGTCCAAATTCCATCTAAAAATGGACAAAAAATACAGGGTAACATAAGGCAGAAATACTGTCCAGAATAGGGCAGTTTGCATATATGTGTTGATTGTAGAATTTTGTGAGAGAGATATATATTATTTGATTTTCTTATAGTTATAATGATTAAATGAACAAGTATGAGATTGTAAAATATTTAATGAGAATTATTATATTTATTTGGAATTTATATTAGTGTTTCCTACATAATTTATGTAAATAATAATAAAGGTAACAAATATAATTAAGTCCTATAACATCTTGTCGAGAACTAGAAATTAGGACAAGTTGGCATGCCAATAAAAGGGTAGAAATGTAGGCACTAAAAATAATAGTGTTGAGATTTAAATTATGTAGGCACTAAGAAATATTGTTGAGTTGAATTTGCGTAGGTATTAAGAAATAGTGCTGAGTTCGAAATTACGTAGGTACAAAAATGTGCTGAGTTATTATTGAAAATGTATGTATTAAATGCCAAGTTATAAAATAATTATGTAGACGCCGAGTATACTGCTAGAGAGCATAAACCTTGTATCCAGTGTTTAGTTCTGGTCTAAGATGTCGTGCACTATCAAATAAATAACAGAAAAAAATATAAATTATTAAATTAATAGTTCAAAATGTATATCTAGTATTGTTAAAATTTCAAGCATGCTTAATGAATGGAATGTCATAATTGATGAATTAAATATTTTTGCATGACGAAAATAGTTATACTATTAATTGAATATTTGGAATGCTTAATAAATTAATTGTAGTTTCTAAAATTTTATTTTAGAAATATTTATGTAATTATTGGATAATTGCCAAGTGTACCTCTAATTTAGTAGCTTAGCACGTGTGTTTCACACGTAGATAAATAGATTTAGCTGTTACGTTAAGGCGACCGAAGATAAGGGGAATCCCAAGATCAGATTGCAACAATCTAGTTTCTTTTGTATGTTTTGGAAATTATATTGTAAAAATTAAATTTTCAGAATTTATTTTCATATAAATTTGTGACATGTAATATTTATAAGGAATAAATTTGGTAATTTTATATATCTAGTATTATTTATGATATATTTATAAATATTATTGTTTAATTGAATAAGTTCTTTTAAATCAAATTATTCACATCACTAGTTGCATATATATATATATATATATATATATATATATATATATATATATATATATATATATATATATTGTAATAAACTCAAAAATTGAAATAAAATTATTTATACAATAAATTGAGCATTAGTTTTAAAACAAATGAACTTAATAGCACTTCCATATCCTATTAACGATTAGTAGGGTAAGGGAGTGCTACAAGTTTGTTCACAAGCATCATATGCATTAGCAAAATCAAGATAAGTGGCATAAGTTCTTTAATTTGTTCAAATCCCAACAATTTAGAACTTAAAGTATAAATTAAAGTATATCTTCTTGAAAGTGCATCAGCCAACACATTATATTTACCTTGCTTGTATTTTATCACATATGGAAATGTCTCAATAAATTCCACCCACTTACCATGCCGCCTATTGAGTTTCATTTGTCCCTTCAAATGCTTTAAGAACTCATGATCATTATGTATGACAAACTCTTTAGGAAGAAGATAATGTTGCTACATGTCCAAGGCTCTCACTAAAGCATATAATTCCTTATCATAGGTGGAATAATTCAATTGAGCTCCATGCAACTTCTCACTAAAGTATGCTATTGGTCGCCCCTCCTGCATCAAAATAGCTCCTATGCTAACTCCTGAGGCATCACATTCAAGCTCAAAAGTTTTGTTAAAATCAGGCAAGGACAAAATAGGTGCACTATATAGTTTATCCTTAAGCAAAATAAATGCCTTTTCCTATGATTTAGTCCATTTAAATTTAACATCATTTGTAACTAACTCATTTAAAGGTGCTTCAATGGAACTAAAATCTTTAACAAACCTTCTATAGAAACTAGTCAATCCATAAAAACTCCTAACCTCAGTAACATTAGTAAGCGTTGGCCAATCTCTAAGAGCTTTCACTTTTTCCTCATCTACCTCAATTCCTGTAACACTAACAACAAATCCAATAAATACAAGTTTTTCACTAACAAACATGCACTTCTTTAAATTGGCATACTGTCATATCTACTAATTTAGACCTAAGTCACGCGAGTTGTTAAATCGACTCGTAGATTTGACCGTAGTCTAAATTTGGACTTTTATCGAAAAATAATAAAAATAATAGAAATTTAGTATGGAAAATACCTAATAAAGTGTTTTAAATATTTTAAAATGTTAAATTTCGATAAAGGACTAAATTGCAAATTTTAAAAAGTTTAGGGGTCAATTTGTAATTTACCGAAAATTGGAGGATTTAAATGGGATAATCATAAATTAAATACATGATTGGGACATTAAACACATGGGAAGGGGCTGGCCACACCAAGTGGCATACATTAAGTGGACAATTAACATACACCAAGGGAGATGAATGCATTAATGAAGACTTCTAGAATTTGGCTTAGGTGTCCCATAATTATGTAGCTTGTCTTTATTCTCTTAACTGTTCCTCATCTCTTCATATCTAGAATTTGGCTTAGGTGTCCCATCATGATATGAATCTTGTTATATTATATAGATATTATTTTAATTGAGTGATTATGTGATTATTTTGAGATATTACATGAATGAAAAGTATGAAATTAATTGTTACGAATTTTAATGAAATTGTATAAGCCCTAGAACACCTAACTAGAACTAACTTAGGATAGTTTGGCAAACCAAATAGTGGGAGAGTATGATGAAAATGATTAAATCCATTAATGGTATGATTATCTACGCCGATAATGACACTTTTATCTACGCCGGTAATGGCACGATTATCTACGCCGGTAATGGCACGGTTATCTACCTCACTAATGGCACGGTTATCTACACCAGTAATGGCACTTATATACGCACATCATATTGCTCGGGTGGCACTCCTAAGTGCCTAGATGACAACTCCGTTATCCGAGTCAGTGGTTCATAGGTGGGGCACAAATAAAGACATAAATAAAAAGTCATGAACATAAAAGAATTATTGATAATAAAAATGGAATTATGAATTGTGGCATGTATAAAAAGAAGATTTAGTGTTATACAATAAGGTGGCAATAAAATATATAAATATGAAATAAAAAAATGTAATTTGATGTCTATACATGTTAGAATACCATGATATGTATATTTGCATGAGAATATGATTAAGCATGAGTTGGGATATGATAATGCATGATTGAGATTAGCATGGGAGTTTCCTTCCGCGCAGATTTAAAGAAGTAGCTGAGGTTTTTTGGATAAAGACACAGTGATCCAAGTCCAGTAGGGCAACTCGTATCAAATATTGTGGGTCACACAAATTATATAATTATGGTTTGAGTTTTATTTTGTAGTATTTTGTAGAATAAACAACATATTTTGTAAAGAACATATTATTATATAAAATGTAGTTTATCTTTTATGTTATAATTTCTTTTATATTACAAAGTAAACAAATAGTAATATATATATATATATATATATATATATATATATATATATATATTCAGTTAAATACAACTTAATAAAATGAAATTTTAAACGATAAAGTTAGCATAGTACACCCTCATTCGGGCATAAGTTGCTAGAGTGAGGGGGTTGTTACACATACAATTTATCTTTTCTCAATACTTCTAATACAACCCTAACATGCATAATATGATCATCAAAACATTTATTGTATATAAGTATATCATCAAAATAAACAACAACAAACTTACCAATAAGTTGTCTGAAAACATGATTCATAAGTCTCATGAAAGTACTAGGTGCATTAGTTAAACCAAAAGGCATTACCAACAACTCATATAAACCTTTTTTTAGTTTTAAAAGCAGTTGTCCATTCATCTCTTACTTTCATCCTAACTTGTAACCACTTTTAAGATCAATTTTGGAAAAGTAACATGCCCCACATAATTCATCAAGCATATCATCAAGTCTAGGAATAGGATGTCTATACTTTATTGTTATTTTATTAATGGCACGACAATCCACTCACATCCTCCAAGATCCATCCTTTTTAGGCACTAACAACACAGGAACGACACATAGACTCAAGCTTTCCTTTACGCGCCCTTTTTCCAAAAGCTCTTAAACTTGTCTTTGTATCTCATTTGTCTCCTCAGGATTGGTTCTATAGGCTAGTCTATTTGGTATGGTAGCCCCGGGAATAAAGTCAATTTGATGTTCAATACCTCTTAATGGGGGGAGGCCTTTAGGAATCTCTTCGAGGAAGACATCCTCAAATTCCTACAACAAAGACACAAAAACACGATGTAAACAAGGGTTAATGTCAGTCAAAATTAACATATTCTCCTTATACCTAAGTACAATAAGACTCATTTGTGCATTAAAAGCACCTCTCAAGTCTTTCTCCCTTGCATACAAGCTTACTTTCTTTTCTCTTTTCACAATCTCACCCTTACTTTTCTCTCTTGCTCCATCACTCACCATTGGGCCTTTATTTGTATTTCTTTCATTTTTATCATTCAAGGCCTCTTTTCTCTCAATTCTTTTACTTAAACTTGCCTCACTACCTGATTCTCCATAATGGATTTTGGGATTTTCATTTGGTCTTCATATACTTCTAATGGAGATAAAGGTGCAAGAATGTAATTTTGGTTATTCAAGCTAAAACAATAACGATTCCTGTACCCATCATGCATAACACATCTCTCATATTGCCAAGGCCTTCCAAGTAAAACATGACTAGCATGCATAGGTACAACATCACATAACACCTCATCCTTATATCTACCAATAGAGAATGCAAGCATCACTTGTTTATTCACCTTTATTTCACCACATTCAAGCAACCATTGCAACTTATATGGATTAGGATGCCTTATACAATTCAAACCCAACTTTTCAACAAGTGTTGCACTAGCCACATTAGTACAACTACCTCCATCAATAATCAAACTACATGCCTTTCCATTGACTATGCAATGTGTATGAAAAATATTTTCTCTTTGATCACTAGTTTCATCTCTAACATGCATATTCAAGGCTCTCTTAAACAACCAAAGATTCAACATGCACAGCATTACCATATTGCACATCATCATCATCATCACAATCACTAGCATCCACTAAGGAAGGCATACCATTATTATCATTACTTTCTTCACTTTCACTATTAATTACACCATTATCTTTTAATAACATAGTTTTCTTATTAAGACATTGAGATACAATATGCCTTATGCCCAAACATCTAAAACATTTAATTTTACTATGTTTAACAAATGTGGAATTCGTGCAACTCCTTGCTGTCCCCTTCCTTTTTATTTGCTTTTCAATTTTTATGGTCATCTTGACCATGTCTTCAAAGTCCACATAATGTTGTAATTCAACAATATTAGCAATATCTTTATTCAAACCACCTAGGAAACGTGCCATGGTGACTTCTAGATCCTCCTCCACATTGGCTCTCATCATTGCCATCTCCATCTCCTTATAGTAATCTTCAATGGTCATGGATCCTTGAGTAAGGCGTTGCAATTTTTGGTGCAACTCCCTATAGTAATAGGCTAGCACAAATCGTTTTCTCATCACCCTCTTCATCTCCTTCCACGTTCTAATAGGTGTTTCTCCATTCTTTTTTCTAGTCATCATGATTTGATCCCACCAAACAAGAGCATAATTAGTGAATTCAATAACAGCAAGTTTTACCTTTTTCTCTTCACTATAGTTGTGGCATTCAAAAATGAACTCCACTTGTCTCTCCCATTCTAGGTATGCTTCAGCATCATTCCTCCCTTTAAAAGGTGGAATTTTCATTTTGATGGAGTTGATGTTGTTGTCACACTTATCTTCTCCTCTCCTCCTTGTTGAAAGGGTATCATCTTCATCATCATAGGAATCAAAGTCCTCATATTCTTTTTGAGGCTGAATTGTGAATGTTCCACTTCCCATGAGTCCGTGAGTCTTTTTTTGTTTTTCTGGAATTTGAAGTGCTTTGTAGTCTCACCTCTTCAATTTTTTGATCTTGTCTCTCCATTTTCTCATTAAAAGATTCAATCATGGAAAATAGCTTTTGGAATTCAGATTGGACAACTTCTAATGGTATGAGTTTGGGCTGGTCCTCTTGTTCACTACTTCCCCTTGCGTTTTCCTTAGACATGGTTAGTAATTCAAGAAAGTAATAATGAAGTAAAAGGACCTCACAATCACTCTCTCATGTGTTTCTCTCAAAATAGACTATATACCACTCGTGTTTCACACAAATAATAGCTTTTACCTTCTTTTAAGCTCACCTCTCTTGCCTTTTACCACTCAAAATTTGAATCTCAAAATTACAAGTAAGAACTAGAAACAAAATCAAACAATATGCAAGTGATCTATGCTAAGAATTAACAATGAATCCTAACAAGAATGAATGGAACAAAGTCTAAAATCAAACTGATGTGAAAGAAATTAATTATATCTAAACTATACACAAATGCAAATACGTGTATGTTACTGATTTTTGTTCAAATTAAATCTAAGAATGCAAATTAGATTTAACTAATGTAATTAGATGCAAAAAGGACATAATTAAAAGAATGAAAACTTAAGAGCACAAGAAATTAGACAATATAGAATAAAAATCAAAATTGATTTCCTCTTAGTGAGTAACCGATTTAACCCTTATTCAACCTTAATTTATAACTAGCAAAAGCTCAAGGTATATTTAATAGATAAGTTCAATTCCTCAAGATCAAATCAATGATCAACATGATCACTAAAGTACTTGAAATCAAAAGATGTACTTTTCAACCTCAAAGCCAATTATTTAAGTTGGATTGTTGTAGTTTATGATAATACCAAATAATTCCAGCAATCAATAATCACAAAATTTCAACTTGAAGCTCAAAATAGCACCATTTCACAATTTTGGTGCTAAATTTGAAATTCTGAATTTTGTTTCTTTTTTTTCCCCTCACTTTAAAGAAAAAACACTCAAATTCATTTTTATTCATTCATGTCTTGTAAAAGAAGCCTAAATGAGCTTTTATAGCCCTAAGACTTTGAATCCTTTATGGTAAAGGATAACTAAGTCCTATTTTAACTCAACTCCTAAAAGTATAGTCATATTCTAACTCAAATTCTAACAAGTAGAGTCCTACTTGAATTAAGACACTAATTAAAGCCTTCTAAAATAAGACACGTGGTGGGCTGGGCTTCGTATCTTTTGGGCCACATGCTGCCATTCTCTTGATTTAAACTATAGATATATAATAGGCAACCCATTTACATTATTAAGCCCAATTACAAGTTAAGCCCAAATTCCATAAATAGGCATATGCGTAGCACATGACTTGTAATCTTCAATTTTATAGACTTTGCCTTGTTTAGCCCATTGGACTAATCCATGCAAGTTGGTTCTTCACAAACCCCAAGATAAATAATGGGCCTTGGGTCTTCAATCAACTCCATCTCCTTTGTCATGCATGCCTCTCTTGTGATCTCTTTAGTGACCAAGCTTTGAACATAGCCTTGCATTGCTTGCCTTATTTTGTTAGCCCTTGATCTTGTGATCGCACCACTTGGCATGACTAGTGCATCATTCTTCTTATGTGAAGATTGACCTATATGTCCTTGATCTACATCAGGAGCGGTCATGAAATGGGAAGTACAATCATAAACGGCTTATCGAAACTAACCTTGTGATTGAACCACTACCTACAAACTCTTATGTTTCTCAATCTAGATAAAAGAGCGGTCACAATATGGGTGGAACAGTAGTAGTTTATAGGTCCTAAAATTCATTTCAACAATAATCACCCCAAATCGTTCAATATCCATCCCTTATCCTGCTCTAACATCAAATTCACTTTTTCTATTAAACATGTACATGAACATCCTACTTTCATTAAAACCATTATTCCTTAGCTTAGCAAAAATAAATGTACATTATCCTTTAATATCATTTATACAATAGTCATATTATCTCAGTATTTTACAATGTCAATCCTTCTAATGCACATATAAGAATTTCTCAATCTCACATATTCATATACATAGAAATCAATCCAAACATAACATTAATTCACTAAAACATGATTTTTACATATTTTCAATTAGTACATCTTTAGTTAAGAATCAACTTCCATTGCAAGATTATAATGAAGTCATTCATAACTTTTCAATCATGCATATAAATTCACACACAAAACTTACTATAAGTATGAACTAACTTGGTTTGGTGGGTTTCCAACCTACTTGCCTCACTTCTTTTCCCTTATACTTTTTTTTTTCCTTTTGTTTTGTAACATCCACTCACCCTACCCAACTTGTGGTCAGGTAAGAGAATGATACAAAACCTCCATTCAAAAACTATTTATATGTTATTTAAAAACCAATATGTTTTTGAAGCACATTTCTAAACACACTAATTATTAAACAACTCATAACATATTGGTAAAGGAAATCCATATATATTTTATATAAAGAAAGCTATTATTCTAAAAAAAGTCTTCTAAAAAATTATACACAAGCAAAGGTTAACTTTCTTATAAAATGCAAATATGATACAACAAAAGTGTTAAAAAAGTGAAACCCACTATATATGTTCTATTACTATTGTATTGGATCAGGATTCCACTAGCTTTACAATCTATATTATTTCCTTCATTGTATCTAAGTGAGAGAACAAACTCCCACACTAAGCTCTAGGCTTAGAGATGCATACAAAAAGACAATAAATTATAACATGCAACATACATTCATACACAATTTAGCATTTTAACCTATATAAATTTTGTTTGCTCTTATTCTTTAATTTATTATCTATTTACAACTTATAATATTCTTTATTATTCCCATCTATTTACATGTACAAACATCAATATACAAAATAAACATACAAACATTTATCATCCTTATATCTTTCACTAAATTCTTTAATAAAAAGTTACTTATCATTCTTCTTACTTCTTTGTCATTTTGTTATGCCAAGATACCTAGACTAGACACTACAAGATAGAAAAAAGGAATAAATGAGTAGGCACCATGGGACAATGTACGTCCAAAACAATACAAGCAGTAAACTGCCTGCAGACGTTAAACACCTACGGACGTTGTGGCCTATCATCTCTAATTAGCATGCTAACCTATTGACCCATTCTAGTCTAGGTTAGGCAAATAATATGAACTCAACTTTTTCCTCATTGTTATAAATTATTTTGGTACAACCACAATTCCTTATTCTTCCTATAACAATTTCATTATTATTACATTTCAATTATTTTTAGTTAAAACCATATTATTCCCATTTATTCTCTACGCTTATATCTTTAATATATCATACTTTATGTGAATAATTCATTGATTAACAAATAAAATTTAGTGCCAAAAATCGAACATTTACAGTCGTGACTACATGTTCACGCATGTGAACGAGTCAAGTCCAACTGTTTCATGCCTATGAATGGGTGTCACAACCCATTAACATCACTATAGTTATTTTATAGTCTTGCCCAGCTCCTTCTCACCCGTGATCTCTGTTTTGTCTAAAACCATGAATGAATCTATATGGAACAATAACTTTTCTAGACCAAAATCATGCCAGTGAATCATCAATTTAGGCCTGTGAATCATTTATTCATACCTCATGAATCATTAATTCATGCTCGTGAAATCACTATTGGAAAACTATTTTTCTAAATCCAATCTCAGTCAAAGGCATACTAATAAACTACAACCTACCAAACATGCACCTCAAGTTTTTTACACATTCTTAGACCTTATTTCAAGCACATAAAACCTTAATTACCATTTTTCTCAAATTCACATACCCTAATTAGACCATAAATCTGCATAAAGCTCACATTGTCATTTTTAGCTCTAAATTTCATGCAAATTGTCTAAGTAGATGCATTCAAATCACAAATTTACATGCCAAATATCTCAATCATGCAAATACACAATCATTTTATAAGTTGTTGCCTAAAAGTTTGTGCATACCTCTTTCTTTCACTTCTTTTTTATTATTTATGCTTGTTTTTCTTTTCCCTTACTTGTTCCTCCTTCTTGAGCTTGTTTTTCCTCCACTTGAGTTCCTAAAACATGTAAAATTTCCATTAAAATCTTTATTCCATAATTCTAAACTTTAACTCTATTTTCAATCTCTACAAACCCTAAACCCTAAACTCTCTCTCCTCTTTAACTTTGGGTTAGGCCTTTCTAACCTCTTCTAGCCCTAACCTATCCCATTCTTAAGTCTTCAATCATATCTTTTCATATTTTTCAACATCAACACCTTACAAAAACCTAACTTCTATATAACTTATCTCCTATAAAAAAAAAACATCTCTAGCTGAACTTAAAATTAGTTACACCTTTACAAAAACATGTAGAGATAATGAAAAGGGTCATACCTTCACTTATTTTCTCTCATGGTCGGCCCAAATATAGTTTCTCGTTCCTGCTTTTAAGATTTTTTTCCATTGTTAAGCCTTCTAATGGTTTTCATTCACTTTTTTGAGCAGTAAACACCATTTTTTTAATGAGTTTTTTTTCTCTCTTCCTTACTTTCTCTTTTGAAGTGGAGCTTTAGCTATGAAGAATTTCTTGAACATGTATAGGGTGAAAAAATGCAGAATTTTCTTGTAGAAAGGTGATAAGGAAGGAAGAAGAGGAAGAAGAAATGAATAAATCCTAAATTGTCAAAGATGGGACCCATATTCAAATTAAAAATCTTGATATTTTGATTCATCCCTTAATTATATATTTTCCCTCTTAATTAAATATGTCACCAACCAAATCTAATGGAAAAATGGATTTAATGTCATTTAAATAATAAATATCTCATTTGGTCCCTCAATTTTTGATAAATTGTGAAATGGCCCCAAAACTTTCCAAACTTTGCATTTAAGTCCTCTATCATAATTTAACATATTTCACCCATTATATACTTTATTAGACATTTTTAATAATTATTTGCTTTTAATTTTATTTTCTCCGATCAAAATCTGCATTTAGACTTCAGTCAAATCGAAGCGTAGATTTCATGAAAACGTGGCTCGAGGTCTAATTAGTAGATATGATATCCTCTCTCCCTTAAAATAAATCCCATTCTTAAAATTTATTTATTCATTCTGAATTGAATAGATGTGGATATTTCCTTCTCATGGTCTCCTCACTTTCCCGCATAACTTCTTGAGTAGAATGATTCCGCCACAATACTTTGATTAAGGGAACTCTCTTATTCCGCAGAACTTTCTCCTCACTTGCAAGGATAGCTACCAGTTACTCTTCATATGTTAGTTCCACTTGCACTTTGATGCTTTCAATTGGAATAATATGCATCATATCAAATTTGTACCTTCTTAAGATCTAGACATGAAATACATTATGTATTCTGTTCAACTCTAGTGGTAAGGCTAGTCGATACGTCACTGGTCCGATTCTTTCTAAAATTTCATAAGGGCCAATGAATCTTTGACTTAACTTCCTTTTCTTGCCAAATCTCAATACTTTTTTCTAAGGCAAAATTTTTAAAAATACTTTATCTGCCACTGCATACTCAATGTCTCTCCTTTTTAGGTCAACATATGATTTTTGTAGATCTCTGCCTATTTTACTCACTCTTTAATAACTCTGACCTTCTTCTCTATCTATTGTACTATTTATTGCCTTATTAACTTCTTTTCATTTAGCTATGTCCAGTAAATTGGTGTCCTACACTTTCTTTAGTATAATGCCTCATAGCGAGCCATACTTATGCTCGTCTAGTGACTGTTGTTATAGGTGAACTCCATAAGAGGTAAATATTCACATCATATCCTTTAATAATTGGATTACCTGTTCTGATTATTTGTTCGTCTTAGATGGAATGTTGTGCTAAAACTGAGTCATATTTTCAAAGTTTGTTGTAGACTCTTCAAGAATTGCAAAGTGAATATGGGGACTCTTTCAGATATTATCAATACCGATACTCCATATAGTCTCACAATCTCATTTACATAAATTTTAATGAGCTTGTTTAATGGATAATCCATTTTGACAAGTAGAAAATGTGTCAACTTGATCAATCGATAAACTATGACTCATATTGCATCATGCTTCCTCTGAGTCACTAGAAATCCTGAAATAAAATATATTGTGACTCTCTCCCATTTCCACTCTTGTATAGGTATCAGTTGCAGTAGTCTTGTGGGCAACTTATCTTTAGCTTTCACTTGCTAACAGGTTCGACACTTGGCAACGTACTCTATTAATATCCTTATTCATCCCTAGCCATTAATATTGAGTTTTCATATCTTGATACATTTTATTCTCGCTTCGATGCTTTTATTTAAATTGTCTCATATGCCTCCTTTTAAGATATCTTATTTTAGGTCCTCTACACTTGCCACACAAATTTTATTCTTGAAATACACTGTTGCTAGAAAGGTGCCATAAAGACAATCACCTTAGACACTTGATGTATACATTTATTAATTAATAAAAGCTTTTTTCAGTATATGGTATTAATTATTATAAATTGATATTATCTTAAACCATTTAATGAAGTCCTTGGTATGTAACACAACATGAAGGAAATTATTATGCAATAATGATTATGAGATTCATATCATGTGCAATTGTGTTTATACCTAAATGATCTCTAGTCGTAAGATTAATAAGACAAAAATTGTTAATCAGGATAGACTAGCATATGTTTAACTCTTTGACTAGATTAAGTAGTTGATCTTCTTAACTGTAGATATGAGATGTTTAGAGTTAACATGTGAATGATTGCTAAAGTAGTAAAGTAGATTGGATAACCTAACTATGAGACAATCACTTGAATTATCTATTCAATGTCAGTGATAGTCTCATCATAGCAATCGTGAAAGTATCCTTAGAATTGAGATACTCAAGGTTATCTTGGATATTGAATCCTATACTTAGACTTCATTTCTTGTTGCCTTTAGGAGGTCACTCATAGGGTGGTGATTGGGTATAACATGAGATATTCAAATATAGTTGAGTAGTCAACAAGGGATTCACCACTCCTGGTAGAAAGAGAGTATACCCATGGCCTCTTATGGAGATCATTACTCATAAATCATTGGCTGAGGTGGACATGTCTTGAAAATAGTCTTCAAGGACATACCTAATAGAGTAATGAGTCCATAATCAAGAACATATATATCATTTGGACTAGATATGACATAATCGATCTAATGGGAGTTGACAAATAATCCATACCCTAAAGCAAATGAGGTATATTGTGTTGAAAGGATGAATTACATGGTAATTGTGCATGAAAGGATTTATGGGCAACCCTAGGAGTATAAGTGTCCATCTCAAATTTGGATGAAAGGGCATATAAATACCCCATTTTAGGGTTATTTTACAGCAACCTCCATATTAGAGATAAGAGTTATCTCTCTCCCATCACTCTCTAAGTTGATCTTCCATTTCTACCACTTTGGATCATTAACAACCCATTCCCTTTGAGGTTTTCTTCTTCATCCTTTGTGTCAATACTCTTAGAGACAATCCTAGCTTTATATTATTGTAGTTTACTACAACCCAACAAGAAGGAAAGCTCACAAATCAAGAGTTCATAAATAAAAGGTAATCTTCTTCATCCATATGATGGTTTATATCCAATTTTGAATTGCATAGGCTTGATCTATGGATTTTGGGTTAAATAAATTTTAATCTTTCACTATATAATGTATGAAAACCCATAAGTGGTATTAGAAACTCCTTATGTAAATAATTTTGGATTTAATTGATGAATCAATGAGATTGGTTGAAAAGAACACTTTAGTTTTCCTCTTCATTTATTAAAATGTTTGGGCACATTTTTGGCCATGGATTTATTTTGATATTTTAACCACATGTTAATATGATGATATTAAATATTGTTGGTGAAAAAGGAATGATTTAAATATGATTTATATAAAATTTGAAGCTATACAAGGTTACTGAAAATTCTGGATTTAATGAACACTAGTATGTCTATATTGGATGTTTCAAAGGGATGTTTGATAATATGCTTTCTCAAACATGTTTTTAACATATTTGGAATGTTTATTAAGATCTGGATAGCACCTTACATGATACAAAAATCATTTTTGATTATGATCTAAATGAACTTGAAACAAAGGCATAAATCTTTCTATTTGATGGGGCTGTTTGTGTCTTTATGATTTGACATGGTGTATTTTAATTTCCAAAACCTTGATTACATGTTTATGAGATAGACATGAAGTTATTTTGATACATATTGCATGATAAAAACAAATTAAATTTGTATGTAAAATTCATTGGAAATCTATTTCATGTATGATTCAATTTGGGCAATTTTAAGCAAATTGGTTTGCTAGTTTAGTACTTGATGATTTAAATTGTCTAATGAATTGATTTAACTAGCTATAACTGATTTTAAGATGCTTATTTTGATGAGAATGAAATTCAAAAATTTTTTGATATTTTTTGAATTTGGTTTTGAATTGGATTATAAAAGAGTTTTCTAATGCTAGTATGACTCGAATTAATCATGCAATTATATTTGGGTTATTTAATCCTTATAACATAAAAAAATGAGTTAATTTAATGAGTTTAAATTTTGGACATATTTGGATTTAATGTTTGAGAAACTTAGGGAAAGAAGAGGAGAAAGAAGAGAGTGAAGTCTGAATTACATAACTTGGTTACTCCCTTAAGCTAATGGGTATATATACTAGATGTAGGATACAAATAAGAAAGTAGAATCATATATTTATAGCAATATATTCACTGATTCTTAGCCTAGAATCATGCATATAATATCAATATCTTAACAGTCACCCTCAAGTTGGAGCATATATATCATATGCTCATAGCTTGTTACATATATATTCAATCCATGGTCTTCTTAGAGCTTTAGTAAGAATATTTGCGAAATGATCATTCGAATTCACAAAGTTAGTAACAATGCATCTAGATTCAATCTTCTGTCTAACAAAATGACAATCTATCTCAATGTGTTTTGTTCTTTCATGGAAGACTGAATTTGAAGCAATGTGTAATGCTACTTGATTATCACAAATCAATTTCATTGGACCAATATCTCCACACCTTAATTCTTTAAGTAACTATTTTAGCCAAACAAGTTCACAAGTAACTAAGGCCATGGGTCGATATTCTACTTCTGCACTTGATCTTGCTACAACATCTTGCTTTTTGCTTTTCCATGATATTAGATTTTCTTCAATTAGGACACAATCTCTTGAAGTGGATCGTTTATCTAAAGGAGAACCAGCCCAATCAGCATCTAAATACCTAATGATCTGTGTATGTCCTCTGTCCTCATACAACAAACCCTATCCTAGATATCATTTGATATATCTAAGGATGTGTATTACTGCATCCCAATGACAGTCACATGGGGCTTAAAGGAACAGGCTGACCATACTTACTACAAATGAAATATCTAGGTGAGTGATAGTGAGATAATTGAGTTTTCACACCAATCTTCGATATTGTCCAGGGTCTCTCAATGACTTCCCTTGTCCTTGAACAAGTTTAACATTTAGATCCATAGGAGTTTCCACAGGTTTGCAATCCAACATTTCTGTCTCTTCCAAAATATCTAAGGCATATTTCCTCTGTGAAATAGCAATGCCTATATTTCATTGTGCCACCTCAATACCCAAAAAATATTTCAATCTCCCCAAGTTTTTAGTTTGAAAATAACTACAAAGATGTTGCTTTAGTTGAGCGATTCCTTCATGATCATCTCCTGTTATAACAATTTCATCCATATATACCACTAAGTAAATACATTTACCATGAATTGTATGATGATAAAACACTAAGTGATCTGCTTCACTTTTATGCATCTTAAAGTTTTGAACAACAATATTAAACCATTCAAACCATGCCCTTAGAGATTGTGTCAAACCATAAAGAGACTTTCGTAGTTGACAAATGAACCTAGACTCCTCATGAGCAACAAAACCTGGTGGTTGCTCTATATAGACTTCTTCTGTCAATTCTCCATGTAAGAAGGCATTTTTAATGTCCAGTTGATGAGTACTCCAATGGTGCATAACAGCAAGAAAAATAAGGAGTCAAACATAGGCAATCTTGGCAACTAAAGAAAAGGTATCCCCATAATCAAGGCCAGAAACTTTAGTGTAGCCTTTAGCAACCAAACGGGCTTTCAAGCTATCGATTTTACCATTAGGACCAATTTTCACTGCATAAAACCAATGACAACCAACTATAAATTTTCCAGATGGCAATGGAACTAGCTCCCAAGTATTATTAGCATGAAGAGCATTCATTTCCTCAACCATTAAAGTGAAGCAGCTTTGTTAGGGGATGGTGATGGTGTCATAGAAATTGAAAAAATGGGAACTGGAAGATCTTCTATTATAGTTTGTTGGTTTGTGGTTGGTGAAAAATAAAGGGATGTCTCGAAAAAGGTTATATCTGCTGAGATAAAGTATTTGTTAGTTGTTGGATCATAAAATTTGTAACCCTTATGTAGGTGAGAATACCCAAAGAAGACACATTTATTAGATTTGGGATAACGTTTATCCTTACTAGGGATATGATTATGGACAAAAGAAGTACACCCAAAAACACGAGCAGAGAAATAGTAAGAGGGTTGATTTCGGAACAAAATAGAATAAGGACTCTGGTTTTGCAAAACTGAGGAGGGCGGACATCCGATTAATTAGATAGCATCCATTTAAGAGAACATCCCTCCAAAAATGAAGTGGAACATTATGATTAATGAGCATGGTTGGGGTTGTTTCAATGAGCTGTCAATTTTTTCGTTCAACCTTTCCATTTTGTTGAGGGGTATAAGCACAAGATGTTTGGTAAATGATTCCCTGAGAGGCCATGAATTCTTGAAAGGGTCACATATATTCTCATGCATTATCGTCATGCAAAATTTTAATAGAGACACCAAATTAATTTGAATTATAGCACAAAAGATTTTGAAAATAGTAAACAACTCAAATCTATGTTTTATTAGAAACAACCAAGTATAACAAGAACAATCATCAATAAATGTAACAAAATAATGAAAATTCAAGTTTGTACCAATACAACTTGGGCCCCATATGTATGAGTGAACAACATTATACATGGATAAAGCTCTATTATTTAATCGCTTAGGAAAAGAACTACAAGTATATTTCCCAAGGTGATAAAACTCGCACTCAATATAAGACAATGTTGAAAGACTAGGAACCATTTTCTGAAATTTGGTGAGAATAGGATGACCCAGGCAATTGTGAAGATGATAAATTGAAGGAGTAGAAGTAAAGGTAATGGCAGGGCAGAAAAGATAATATAATCCATTTGACTCATGTCCTTCGCCAATCATCTTCCCCGTACTCCAGTCTTACCAGTCCTACACAAAAATAGAATTGGAATCAAATATCACTCTACAATTAAGTTGTTTAGATATTTTACAAATGGAGATCAAATTGTAAGGACATTCTGGAGCATATAAGATAGAGACTAAGGGAATAGAAGAGAGAGGATTACTTTCTCCTACTCCTTTAATCAATGTTTGTGATCCATTAGCCAAGGTGATTGTAGAGGAAATGGACGGGGAGTAGAGAGTAGAGAAAAAGGTTTTTATTACCAAATATATGATCAAAAGCACTAGAATCAAAGATCCATGATTTATTAGGTGAAGTCTGTGTTAGGCAAGCAAATGAATTACCTAGTTGAGCAATAGAAACCATAGAAGAAGATGATTGTTATTTCAATGCCTGATACTGCAAATAATCAATATAATCAGCCTCAATCAATGTAACTGAATCAAATCCTTGAGCTTGAGTACTTGGCAAAGGAAAAATCCCATCTCTTTGAGACTAATCCATATGAGCAGTAGATTGATTATTCTTTAGAGGTCAATTATGAAGGGCCCAACAAGTGTAACGAGTATGACCTCTCTTATCACAGTGAGTACAATGAAATTTTGATCCTTTCCCTTTCCATTTTCAATTATCTCCTTGATGGTTATTTCTCTGTATAGCTAGTACAGATGACTCAATTTCATGCTTGGTGGAGGAGATGCAAAGTAACCGAGCAAACATTTCATCGAGAGTAGGAATGACTGGACTGGCAGGAATTTGATCTCGTATTGAAGCCAAATCTCCCCGAAGCCCTATCAAGGCTAATACTATAAAGAATTTGTCTCTCTGATTTTCCTGTTCAGTAATACTTTCAAAAAATGGCATGAGAGAATTAAATTCATCTTTCAAAGTTTCAACCTGTCCCAAGTAGCTAGACATATCTTGAAAATTTTGTTGTAAATGGACAAGGTCAGACACAACTTTATAAATACATTGAATATCATTAGTATACAATGTTTTTGCCTTTGTCTAGACTTTGCAGCAGGTTTTGCAAGATTGAAAAAGAGTTAATAATTTTGGATCCAAAGAATACCACAACAAACTATATAATTATGCATCAATCTTAATCCATGCAGCTCTATTCTTGTCATTAATATCACTAGCAATTCTTTCTAATTGATTGTTATATCCTTGACCCATTAATCACAACTCAACATATGTTTCTCATGAAATACAATTATCACTACCCTGTAGTTTAGTTGTAGTGATTGCTGAAGGACTAGAAATAGATGAAATAAAAGGTTTTAGAGAACTTGAGATGTTAGACATGTTGAAGCGAGGTTGAAGAACCAGAGAAGAACAAGGCTGCCTTTGAATGCTGGAATATCATAGAGGTCAGAATAGAAAAGTGATGGTACCATTGGAATCGGGATGACTGGGCGACTCTGCTGTAGGAAGCACGGCCAAAAAAGTGGCCAGAATATGGCTCATGATCCGGCACGTGGATGACCAGTGGAAATTTGTGATAGTGTGTTGACTCACATGTTATTGTCTAGTGATGACATTTTTCCAACTTGCTAGTCTGCATTCGTCGCTCCTAAGGTCAGTGGCTGTTAGGCAAGAAGATGGTCGGATAGGAATGGATCATGAACAGTGATAGGGAAGAGGGAAAACTAATGGTAGAAACCATAAGGCTCTGATACTATAAGAAACTATCCTAGATTAGTTCAGTAAGATAAGTGGGTATTACCCGACTAACTGTTTATAAGATTAACTAAATGAAGTATAAATTTTTTTTTCAAAAATATTATAGATACTAAAATAAAATTATTACAAGCACAAATATTTAAAATTTTATTTATTTATAAAATATATTAGTTTACATTCACAATGTGTCCATTATACTAGATGTACAATCCCCGATACAAACTAGATGAACTAAAAACTATAGTTTAATTTACAAAATATTTAACAAAATATACCAAAAATAAGTCCAAAGCTTTTAGTTGTTTTCGTCTGGGTACCCTTCTTTTTCTAACAATTCTACTATCTACGACTACCCTTCAAAACCTGCCCGAGAAAAAACCACATGTGCTGAGCTATTAGCTTAGTGGTGCTTGAAGGATAAAAATTTTACATACATATATTTTCTTTCATGTCATTTATTAATTATATAAATAAGGCATAAAACAAAAGAATTATATGAAATCAAATAAATTTCATCAAACATTTAATATTTAACAATTTTAATTTAACATAACATTATCAAAATGACATACTTTTATATTATTGTTATTTTTTATTTTTCTTATGCCCATAATACCTATAATCAAACTAACTAATAGGAATAACAGGGTTGACATTACTAGCTTTCATAATAGTGTCATTATTGGCTTTTGTAATATTGTTATTATTGGCTTAATAATTTTGAGCCGGACGCATTTATAAATTTGTCATTACTGACTTTTATATTTGGCACCGAGTGCCTTAAATTCCCTGATTGGTATGCCAAACTATTCTCTATTCTAGTTCTAGATTAGGTGTCTTAGGGCTTAACCATTTTTATATTTATTCACAATATTTTTAAAAATGATAATTGTACTACATTTTCATATATATGTATATTTATTTTTGTTCTTTGTTTCCACTGTTATTGCATTAAAATATCATATATAAATAATTTACTAAACATTTATAGTTACTATTAAAGTCAAAATTCACATTAATTACTACATAAACTCATCACACCATATGCAAAAGCCCAATATTTCAAGTTTTTATCTATGGCAAATTCGGCCCAGATTTTTGGCTTCATTTTTAGCCCATTTATAATTCTAATTTGAAGTTACAGTCTTCTAAAATTTTGTATTTATTGTCTCATATTTCATATGCATCAAAAATCACTCAAATCCAAGCTTTCTATCAAAAGTTATGGCGAAATGAACACTGACTCATCACTAAAAAGTTTTGCCTAGAATTTTCTGGATAGATTCTAGGTCCAATTTTATGTGTTTATCTGGGAAAATTCAGACATATTTAGATTTTATGTTCAAAATCAAAGTTAAATCCCTATGTCTTAGCTTTAAGTTTTAATAAATAACACACAAATCGAAATTCTAGAACTTAAGTTATGATAACAAATGTCAAGTCTGCTCCTGGAATTCTGTAATAGAGGTATGAATGGGCACAAGTCTACCTTTTAAATACATCCATCATATGCATTCATTTTTATACCAAAATTTCTAGATCACAATTACATTCATATGTCTTAACATTTTTATACCATTTAGTCCAATTACCATTAAAAAAATCAAAAGTAACTATCAAACACATTTCATGGTAAACCACATTCATATCAAGCATTAGCACATAATTTCACACATTTAGTTAACATGTAAGATTTTTATCAATGAAGCACAAACCTAATCAGCCTTGGAGCTTCCCTTTATCCTTCTTTTCCTCCCCTTACTAGTTTGCTTTCTCCTTACCTTTGTCACCCTCTTGAGGTCCTCTCATTTGTTCACTTGGTTTTCCTACACAAGCATACAATATCTCATTTCTATCACCCATTTTCAAAGATTTTCATGTCTACATAAAATTCTAATGCCCCTAATATGTTTTATACTTTAATTTAGCCAAAATACACTAAGGGTAAACTTCCTTCTTGATATTTCATTGCTACCGAGAAACCTTATCATATGTCCTAATTTATTTTCTTTAAATCAATACTCTAATCACACTTTATCTATCACCAATTGTGTTGCTTCAAGGTTAATTTCAATTTTTCCCAATTTAACTTAATCAAGGAAGCCCCTCATTCCTCCATTAGAGTTATCTTTCTCTAGTTTTTAAGTCATAAAATAATTAACTAACATCAATTATCATTAATTAAAAGTTTAACTACAATTTTCTTCAATTAGTTACAACTTTCCATTTCTAGTTCCAATATTGTCACATAACCTTAATTTATCAATCCTAATCATATCTATCATCATTATGGGTCTCAAATGGAATAACAAAGGTTGAATTTAAGAAGAATACACTCACCTTAATGGTTCTCCAAGGTGGGCCCGAATTCGCTCTAAAATTTCTCCCTCTTCTTGTTTTTTTTTTCTTTCCTTCTCGCTCCTTTGCTCCCTTTATGGCAAGAACTCTATAATTCTAAATTTTTCTCTCTCAAAACTAATTTTCTCTCTCTTTTTCAAGCTTGGATTGAAGCAAAATGGTGTATTATGGAGGGAGTAAGGTGGATGACCAAAGGGTGGGAGAGAGGAAGAATAAGGTAAGTTAGCTATTTTGGTGGAAGAATGGAGAATTTGTCATCTTTTGACTTTTATACCCAAATTAAGTAGTGGGTCCCATTAATTAAAATTAATCCTAATTTTCATTGGCTCATTAACATAATTAATCTTGATTAAATTTTAAACTTTAAAAAATTCCTTATTTGCCACAATTTCTCCCATCTTCACACTTTTTCCCCCAACAATTGCCATAATACTAATTTTGTCCATAGGAAATTTTATTTTTTTTCTCATTCTACCACTAATCTTTTTAATTCCCAAATTATTTTTCCTTATTATTAGTCATTTTTTATGGCTTCAAATTTAGACTCCGATTGAACTAGCACACCCCACTATGGTCATGCGCAATCGGGACCTAAATCACTGGATGTTACATTGAAGGAACTCAATTTGAGATAGAGGTGATGGTTAGAGTTGATCAAGGACTATAATTGTCTCATCGACTATCATCTGGGTAAGGCTAATGTTGTGGTTGATGCCTTGAGTAGAAAGACTAGCATAGTTGCATGTTCAACCTACTCTCAACTAGGAAATAAACAATGCACATATATAAGATAAGAAGCTAGTTGAGATCGCTAAGTTGGTCTCTAAGGGGGAGAGTCCTAAGTACACACTTGAATCATATGGCAGTTTTTTCTACTAAGGTTACTTATGTGTGCCTAATGTTACAGAGCTAAGAAAAAAGATCTTAAAGGTAGTGTATGAAACCAGATTTGCAATTCATCCATAAAGTAATAAGATATACCATGATCTAAAAGAAAGGTATTAGTGGGTAGGTATAAAAAAGGATATCACATAGGTCACAACAAGATGCTTGACATGTTAACAGGTCAAAGCAGAACATCAGGTACTTTCAAGTTTGATGTAGCCAATTACAATTCCAGAATGGAAATAGGAACAAATCGTGATGGATTTTATGGTTGGGTTACCTTTAACACCGAGAAAGTTTGATGCCTTTTGGGTCATAATGGATAGATTGACGAAGTCAACACACTTATTGTCGATTAGAAAAGATTATTTCTTAAACAAGTTAGCATAGCTATAAGTGAACGAGATAGTACACTTACATAGAGTTCTAGTCTCCATCATATTAGACAGAGATCCAATATTCACATCTCAATTTTTGAAAAGTTTACAACGAGCTTTGGGTACCAAGCTCAATTTCAGTATGGCTTTTCACCCATAGACAAACAGTCATTGGATAGGGTGATACAAATTTTGGAAGACATGATAAGAAATTGTGTGATTGAGTTTGAAGGTAATTGGAAAAATTATCTACCACTAATAGAATACAACAGCAGCTATTAGTCTAGCATCTAGATGGCTCTTTATGAGGCACTATATAGTAGAAAGTATCGAACACCATTATGTTGGATAGAGCTAAGTGAGTGGAAATTAGTAGGGCTAGATTTGGTGTAAGAAATAGAGGAAAAAATGAAGATTATACAAGAAAGGTTAAAGACAGTTTTAGATAAATAGAAATTGTACGCAAATCTCAAGAAAAGGGATATAAAATATGAAATGGGAGACAAAGTGTTTCTTAAAGTTTCTCCATAGAAGAATGTCATAAGGTTCAGGAAAAAAAACAAGCTGAGCCCTAGATTCATTGGACCATATGAGATCTTAGAGCGGATTGGACCAGTCACCTATAAACTTGCTTTACCACCAGAGTTGAGTAAGATTCACATTGTCTTTCATGTCTCTATGTTAAGGAGGCATATGTCAGAACCTTCACGTATCATCATAACTGAAAGCATAGAGGTAAGACTAGATCTTACATATGAGAAATAGTCGATTGACACATTGGCTCATGAAGTCAAAGAGCTTAGGAACAAGCAAGTACCATTAGTCAAAGTCCTATGGAGGAATCATGCAATAGAAGAATGTACGCGGGAAAGCAAAAAGGTGATGAAAGCACAATACCCCTAACTATTCCAACATAGTACCATAGGTAATTTTGATGACAAATTTCTTTTAAGGGGGAGAGAAATGTAACATCAGTAATTAGGGCCTAGTAAATAAAAGGGATTAAGGAAAGTTAAGTAAGTGTTTCAAAGTTAAGGTATATAGAGATTTGAAAAGAAATAAGAAAATGAAATGTCACATTGTTCACACCCATGACAATGCTTTCACGATTGTGAACTATCACAAGATGCAATTCTGGGCTTAACCTAACTCACGGTAGTGACAGTTGTTGTAATGCCCGTGAACATCATTAGATAAAAAATTCCAACAGTTGTTCTTTCTTTCTTTCACTAACTAAACCCAAAAGGAAACCATAGAACTCGAATGTTCTTTATATATGAGACCAAGTCTTTGTGTTTTCTTTGATTTCTACACCTTAAACACAAAACCAACACCAAAAATCAAAGTTGAAACAATTTCTTGTAAGAGAGGAACTTAAAGAAGAGGTGTTCTTGAAGAGGCCAACCCATAGAAAGAAGAAAGGAGAAAAATTGTTCCTCCCATTCGTGTTTCCTTCAATCTTGGTAAGGAATCACATTTCTCCTTCTTCTTCATAAGATTTCATAACTTTTTCTATGTGGAACCCATTTTGGTAGAGACCCATTTCCATATGGGTTAGGGTTTTGGTTGAACATGAGTTTTTATATTTATATATGTAACACCACATCATATGCATTTAAGTATAACCTATTCTTGTATCAAATAATCACATACTACATGTTGGAAAGAGAAAATACCCTAATAACAGTGGTAGTAAATTTTTTTTCATATCATATCCTGTAAAATCAACTAATGCCTTTATAAGTCTTATATCCTGTAATTCTATTCAATGACTTTGCAAGTTTCATATCCTGTAATATCACTCAATGACTTTTCAAGTCAACATTAAAAACCACAATACGATATATCACATATATTAAAACATAAACTTCCCATCCAAAGGATTACGGGTTATTTCCATTTATACATTTCAAAACTAATCTAGAGTGATAATACATATTCAAGCATATAAGTCCAAAATACAGATGACATGTTTTCATGCTTGTGTGGAATGCAAGGAGAAAGAGTGATGAGGCTCAGCCAATGACCTGTGCTCCATGTCTTCTATACACTACTTAAAATGAGCTATCACTTTTCTTTACCTGAAAAATGATGCAAATTGATGAGTTGCGACTCAATGAGAATAATCATCCAATGAGCTCTAAAGTACCAAACAACTCATAGTAATAAATCAAAAATCCAATATATACCATATATTTCATTCCATTCATCAGTATCATATATGTATCAATAAAGTTGAAACATATAATCATTACTCTTTATGTATGCAAATGCTTCGCTTATTTCATTTTGTTGTGACTAAGTTAAACAGACATTGCCCCGGGTTTCCATGTGAACATTTGCATTTGCATTTGCTAACTAGCTTGATCATTTGTTTCATTTGCACATTTGTTGGGCCATAGGCCTTTTCTTTTGCTTTACAATATCGATTAACTAATCACAACGCCTTTTTAGTCTATATGCATATGTGTTTGTATTTAAGCATTCATCAACCATTGTATCTTATCACATATAATATACATATACCACATATATACCTCATATGCCACACATATACCTTGCATATACTATACATATACCATGTATATATATCACATATGTCAAACATATACTTCAAATATACCACAAGTATACCATTTATATGTACCACAATGTCATAAGTTATCCATGATTACATTATCAAGGACCAATCATGACAATCATATGAATCACATAGCAAGCAACATTCATTTGCACTAAAGAATTCAATTGATAATTAGACTCACCTTTCTCCTTTGATTCCGACCCCTAACTTATTGTCTATCCATTCCTTGTGGGTCTCCAATATGTTGCGAGCCTAATATGAAAACATAATCGATTAACTCATGATTAGGGAGACTTAATGTGGCTTAAACAAATTAATATGCATTGTTCATGTCAATGGTTAAGATTTTTCCTATGAGGCAGTGTGACCTTATGGGACTGTTTAGCCTATAACTTTTTCTATACTTGATCAATTAATCTGATTCTTATTCCTAATTAAAAATAACATATAATTATAGAACATACTAAAATTTCAGACCAATTGGATCATTGTACAATATTTTGTGGAATTTCTAAGTGTGTTCTATTTTCTGCCTTTAGGCACTTTCAGGGTACTCATTTGGGTTCATCATACCTTATAATCTATAAGTCCTATTTTAATGAAAAGTTGCAGACACTTATATGGGTTCATATGGAACATATTTCATGTTTACAACTTTTATCAATTATGTCTCTAAGGGCTTCCAATTATAACAAAAATTTTACTGGTCCAGCATAGAATTGGCTTTCGGACCAGTATGACTTCCAAAGGCCATAACTTAGTCTATACATAACCAATTAAGATGAAATTAGTACCAAAATTTAGCTAAGACATATACCTATTTATCTTTTATATAATCTAGCTCTACCAAGCTCAAATTAGCCAAACAGGTTGCTGGATCTGCCCAGGACACTTAGTAGGCAGTTTAAACCATGGAACAGTCATGGTTCCATTCCCCATAACTCAAAATATACAAGACCTATGAACCTAAATTGTGGTATAAAGATACCACACACATATATATCTATAACTTTTATGCTTTGAGATACTTCAAATAATGGCTTTAACATATTCGAAATCAAAGAACACAGTAGCTAACTTGGTTAGGGTTCACACCCTGCCCAATTTCAGTAGAGAGAGGCTTTCTCTTCCTATACACAAAATCATGCAAAAAAGTTTACATATCCATACATATAAGACATAAAGGAACAACGTTTGTGTTTTAAATTTTTCCAGAATCAATTTCTTTGTGCATCAAAATTGGGGTGCAATTCAGTGCCTATTATTGAACCTAAGCAATTCAAATCAATCCTATAGCAATAAGAATTGATTACTTAACAAGAACGGCCTTGCAAGGGATCAATTACCTTTAAAAACTAAGTGAAACAATGAAGAATTGAATTCTGAAATGGAGGAAAATGAAGAAGAAGTCGGGCTGGAGAAGAAGGTAGAAATGGGGAAGAAAGATAAAGATAAAGCCAACTTGTTTTTTGTCCTTTTCTCTTTTTCTCTTCTCTTTTCTCTTCTCATTTCTCTTTTCTCTTCTCTTATATTTCTATTTTTTTTCATTTTCATTTTATTTTATATTGTTATTATTATTATTTACATATATATGTAATTCCACTAATTCACATAATAATACAACGTAATCATTTGGCCCGATTTAACTAAATTAACAATGTAAATGTTTACTAATCTTAATCTAGTCATTTTGCTTACTTTAATTTAGTCACCTTATTCAATTCATTTCTAATACTTTGTTATCCTTATTTAGGTTATAATTACACAAGTGCAACTCAATACAAGTGCCAAATACTAGGACACGTAGCTAGTGCATGTCATAAACTTGTTCCTACGAAAATACATATGAAATGCACGTGTTCGATTGAATTGTATGCAAGATGCTTATGTTCAATGAAATGCATATGGGGAAGGTCAAGGATGTTACAATATATCTCTCTTTAAGCTTGATTAAGGTCATAATATACTTTAGTAAAAGGCTTTATGAGGTTAAACTTATATAAGATGGTTAAGGTTAGGATTTTTATCTTTATGGCTTTAAAGGTAAAGCATATGGGTTATAGATTTTGATATAGATGTGTTATATGTGATAGGAGTTAAAAGATGAGATAGTGAAATCTACCAAAAGGATAACCAAGCTTGAGAGAAGCTTGGTTTTTAAGGCTCCATTAAAGGTATGTACATATATGCATTTAAATTCCAATTTTGGCATGTTGTATATGTTAAACTCTTTGAATGTCTTAAATGCTATCTATTGTTTATAATGAGTTTAAAGGAAGCAGTTAATGCCATGATATTACAAGAATTGAATGTTGAGTATGCTTGATAAGAATTATTAATAATGTCATATTGTGGAGTGTAATAAATGTGCTAAATGTTCATTTATGGGCATATTGATTAATAAGGGCTTAAGAGATTGAAAGAAGCAATAAATGATGTATTAATACATATGTGATCATAGATGATTATTACTATGTATAATGAGTATGAAAAGGGGAAATTGAATGATTATGTGTTTCTTTTGAGTTTAATTGATAATAATGGATAATATGATGAGAATGTTGATGGAAAAAGGTTGTCATGGGATAATACTTAGAGCCTTGCATGTGATTTGTAATGAACACTTGTTTTAAAGGCTGTTAACTACTGGAAAACCCATATTCATGCCCAGCGACTAGGTGTTCACAAATTTGTAATGCTCAATTTTTAGAGTCTATAAGTTAGATAGGTTGTTATGAGAGAGTATGGGTAGATTAAAAGGTTAAAAATAGTTAGAAAATAGTCTTTCACGCCCATGAATGGCTGCTCGTGCTCGTGAGAAAGTTGTGTTTCAAAATGGCATAATTTTGAAAGTTATTTATGTCCAATAATGAGATTTCAAGGTCTTGAATGCCATGGATTAGTTTCACTCATGTTCCAAGTTTGTCACGATTGTGACAAGGGTGTTATGCCCATGAAGATGTCTTCACACATGTGAATGATAGTCTGTAGAATTGGTAAACAGAGCCATAATTTTCTCTCTGCTCCATGCCTTTTTTGCTACCTCAACTACTCCACCGCCTATCCTATAAACCAAACCTACATGCCACACTCATCTTCTTCACCTCTTTAAACACCTAAAACTACCATTATTAACCTGGAGTTGAACATTAAAGGGAGGAAGGTAAGAAAGTTAAAGAGGTTAAACCTAAGCTTGGGTTTATAGTGGTTTTATGTATGTTTTCTAGTATTAAGGGCTAAAGGTGATGTTTTCATTTAATAGGAGCTAGAAGCAGTGGTGTGGATCACCAAAGAGCTAAGAAAGCTTGAAGATCTTGAAGGGTTTAAGCTCCATTATTCAAGGTTAGTACATATATGAATATTAATTCCTTTAATCTTGCATGATGCCATGTTTTAAGCCATTAGATAACTTGAAAACATGATAAATGATATGAATGTGCTTCTAGTTATGTATATGCATGAAGGTTGTATGATATAAGTGCTAGAAATTCCATGAAAATGAGTTAGAGAGTTAATGATATTCAAGAGATATTTTGGCATGATTTATGTTAAATGGGTTTAAATGTTGTTAAAGGCATATTGTTAACAAGAAATGTTGTTGAATGTTGATAGGAGTGATTGATATTGGTCAATCTGAGTGTTGCCCAGATATTAGACAAAGAAGGGGGGTTGAATTGGAGTTTAAAAAATTAAACTTTAAAGTGCGGAAATAAATAGTTAATTTTAGAAGGGATAGAGAAAATAAGACACAAAGATTTATAGAGGTTCGGGTATTAACAAACCCTACTCCTCTCCCCAATCGCAATTGGGAGTTTCACTAACACACTAAGTGTTACAATGGAGTTTTACAAGCTCACTCCCAACTATGGTGTTTCTCACAATGGCTCACACCTAACCCAGAAATCCCTTGTGTTTTAATGGCTCACACAATAACCAATTCCTTTGTGTTTTACAGGCTCACACAAACAACCTACACTTTGTGTTTTACAGGCTCACACAAACAACCTTTTAATTTGTGTTTTGGAGGTTCACACAACTAACCCTTACAAGTGTTATTCTCTTAACCCAGAACTACCCAATGCTTACTTGAGTAAAGATTACAGAGATAACTACTTATAAATCTTTATTGCTCAAATATGAGGAGCAATAAGATTTTTACAGAGAATGAATTAGTTCTCAAAGTATAAAAGTACAAGATAGCTTGTGATTTGAAGTATATGCTAATATTTTATTTTTCTTCTCATTTCCTTATCATCCTCTTGTTTCTTAATGTATAAATGACTTCCATTTATGCTCCTATGGCTGAATATAGCCGTTGGGGTGCATTAAATAAGAAACTAGCCGTTGTACCAACTAAAAAATCGCGTTTGTCATTTTTCTCTTTCATTGGTCACGGGCGTGAATATGCTTGTCACGGGGGTGACAGTTCTTCCCAAGCCGTGACTGAAGTCGTGACCTTGGTCGTTAAGCTCTCTGGTATGTTTTGACATATAGAGTCACGGGCGTGACATTTATCCTTCACGGGCGTGACAGAATTTCCAGTCGTGAGCCAAGTGGTGACTCTGGTCGTGAAGCTCTCTGGATGAAATTGAGAGAATCATTCACGGGGGTGACACCATCATTCACGGGGGTGAACATCTTCCCAGCCGTGACCCTAGTGGTGACTCTGATTGTGAAGCTCTCTGGTTGAAATTTCATGACTCTTCACGAGGGTGACACTTTTAGTCACGGGGGTGACTGAAATGCCCACTTCACGATTTGTTCTTCCTTCATGGCCGTGAACTTCAAATGTTGGTTTTGGTAACGGCTAGCTTTGTTCACAGGAGTGACTCTTATAGTCACGGTAGTGAACATGCTAATCTTTACTTTTTGTTTCTCAAGGATTATTCTTCCAATTCTCCATTCTTGCTATTTTTAATTTATGTCCTGTATAATACACTTAAAGCAAGTATGTTAAATACAATATTGCTATATTATTTATTATCATCAAAATGACGGAAATACCCCTCAAGGTTAACACTGAGTGATCCATACATATGGTTTTGGTGATGCTCTATTTTAGCTTAAGTTTCTATTCTGAAATCCGAGAAATTCACATTCATAAATGTTGAACATAAACATGTTTCATGCCTATGAGAAAGGCATCACACCTATGAAAATTCCTAAAAAAGGCAGAAGTTTTTACACCTTGCATAACGACTAGGGAAGTCATTAATGCATGGGTTCATGCTTATGAACAAATAGTCATGACCATGAATATTCCACCCTTAGTTTTCATGGTTTGATCCATGGTCATGAATGTTTGGTTTCACATCCGTGAAGTATAGTTAACAATCGTGAATAAAAGTGCATCTTATAGGCAGTAACTTTCATATGGACGGTCAAGGTTTGGTTCACCCCTAAATGGAACCTTTATGGTCATGAACATGTAATTCATTCTCATGAATCATGTTAGTTTGATATATGCAATTTTTGGTTTTTGATGCCATATGATGGGTGAATAGAGCACATATTATAAGTTGTATGCATGCATGATTGATCATATATGGGTGATGGTAATGAGATAATGTATTGGTATTATAGTATAAGATAGTGGAAATGTAAAAAGGAATGTGATATAAGAATCATAAATGTGTTTTTCTCTAATCTAGGACTTGACATAGGATAAGTGACATGCCATTGAACGGGTTAGGGTACCGTAAGATATATTTATTTGAGAACAAGATAGCTAGAACTCAAGTTAGAGTGCCCTTATTTTTTAGTTTCATGTGATTTTTAAGACAAGGTGGTTGAAGCTCTTAGAGCACTTTTGATCCTATTTGTTACTTAGTTAACGTGGCTAAAGCTCTTAAAGCGCCTTTGACTTGAGGAGCTTGGATGAGCACACTCACAGTTAGTGGATAAATTGGATGAAGCTCTTGGAATGCCTCTATTCTATAACATGCATCTGGATAGTCCAGCATAGAGTTTTGGGCAAAGAAAATAATAATAAAATGGTAAGTTATGAGCAAAACAAAGTGAAGTAAAGGAAGAGGTAAGAATACAGTGAACCGATTATATGAAAATATTTGATATGTATGACTTGTTGTGATATGTGATGATATAATGTGTGTACAAAAGGTAAGATGTTTGCATTTTCATGCATTAGGATAGTTATTTATGAACATAATAACATAACACTAATATGTATAATAATGCCATGACTTATATGATTGCATGTATGAATTTTTATGCCTATATATACTATTAAGCTTTCAGTAGCTTAGTATATGGATTTCTTGCACACAGGTTTAGAGCCTAGAGCATAGTTGGAGTTGACTCAAGTGAAGAAATGTCCATATTGAGAGTCAGTGTTAACCCTTAGAAGGTTAATTTTATTTCATCTTTTTATTCTTTTGTACATGATATGAGTTTTGAGCATAACTTTTGTATAAACCTTTTTTCATATCAAAGAACATGTAATTGTTTTTAATGTTGTATTTTGTAAACAGTGGACCGGTTTAGGCTAAGTATGGTTTTTATATATAAGTGATTTGATGGGTTCAAAATTTATTCATGTGGTATGGTTTTTAATGCAAAGGTTTAATATAGTAATATAATAACATGAGATAAGTTTTACAAAGGAAGAAAAAAAGATTTTATTTTGCACAAGTTTTATATAACAGTATCTGGCAGCATCCGCCCATTAGTTTGGATTAAATCTTGATTAGCTGGGTGGGTGTTACAAAATCATAGGTTTTGATGGTTGTTTTTTGAAAGGAGTGTGCCAAAGTAAATTGTTAGTTATTGTTAGAAAGGATGGCAATAATCAAATGTATCTAATTGTATGGTATGCTTTTCAAAATGAGACTCAGTGTACATGGATGTGCTTATTAGGATAGTCTTTAAGGACTTATACCTTAGAAGTGGTGAAGGTTTACCTATTATGTCAGACACGCAAAAAGTAAACTCATGTGTTCAACTTTTTTTAATTTCAATTGTTATTCAATGGTAACTTGTGTGTAATACATTTTGTTTGTCTCAAATAGGGACTTATACCAATAATTGCAGAGTTGCTGTCGAATGTTGAATAGAGGATGAATGTAAGACAAATCTGGTTAAATTAGAAGAAAAAAATACCTTGGTGAAGAGAGAAGGAAAAAATTATGGAATATTTTTAAGGCTTCTTTTGAGGTGGAATTAAAAGATAGATTGATGGATATGAGCAAATTAGGCAAAGGGTCAGTTGAGGCTCTATTGTGTTAAAATAATGAGATTTGGTGTAGGGCTTTTTTGAACACAAATTAAAGTGTGATTTTGTTGAAAACAACATGTGTGAGACATTCAACTTATGAATATTTCCAGCAAGGCACAAGTCCATTATTGTTAGTATGCTAGAGGAAATAAGGCATAATGTTATGGATATGATTGCCAAGTTGAGATCAATTGCATATTCATGTTATGCTGATGTTGGTCCACTTGTTTTGAGAATATTAGAAGAAACAACAAAAGGTCTTAGATTTGCCAAGTTACATGGAATGGAGTCTCTGGTTTTGAAGTGACAAAAGGTGTTTATTGTCATATAGTGGACTTTAGAAAGCAATCATGTTCTTATAGGTCTCGGCATTTGAAAGGCATACTATGTCCTCATGCCATATGTGCCATATATCATAAAAGTTTAAATCTAGATATTTGTGTTGACAATTATTATCATAAAGAGTCATATTTAAAGCATACAACTACTTTATGCAGCATGTACCAATATATGAAGATATGGCCAAACAGTGATCATCCAATGATTGAACCACCTCCATTTAAGGCAATGACAGGAAGGCAAAAAAAGTAGGAGAAAATAGAGGGATGAGCTTGAAAAGTTGGCAAACAGTCAAGGAAACGCTCAAGGTTCTCTTGTTCTGTTTGTAAAGAAAAAGGCCACACAAAAACTACTCACCCTAATAAGATAACTAAAGTGAATTAAATGTATGTTTGCTCATAATGTTACTATGTTAGTAACAAAATGCTATTTTTTTTTATGTTAGCATAACAATGCTAGTTCATCAGAAACTGTTCAAATGGAAAGTGGACACAATGGGGGTACTATTAATAAGGTTCAAATGCCAATGTCACAACCTATCAAAAGTAGCCCCAAGAAGACCACCCAAGCATCAATGTCACAACCATTGAGGAAAAGCCCTAGGAAATAAACTTTTCGAGCTTTAATGTCACATCCATTAAGGAGAAGCTCATGAAAGGCCACTAGTTAATCTTAAATGTCTCATTTAGTAAGGATAAGCACTACTAATGTCAATGAAAGTTTAAGTACAAATAAAATTTTAACAAGTGTTAGAGGGAGAGGGAGAGGTAGGGGGTAAAGGAGGTGCATCTGTAATTTCCCATTCTGGGTTAAGAAGCAAAAAGAAGTTGGGTTTGGAATTTTTCATGATGAATCCAATGGAATGGTCATTGAAAATGTGAGTTTTTGTAACACTCCCATACCCCACTTCCGTTCAGCAAGGTAAGTGAGCATTACCCGTCTTACTGTTTTGTAAGTTTAATGAAATGAAGTAACATTTTTTTTTGAAAATATTGCAAACACCGAAATAAAAATTATTACAAGCATAGATATTTAAAGTTTTATTTATTTATAAAATACATTAATTTACATCCAAACTATGTTCTATTACATTGCAATTTATATCTTTAATACATGTTATATGAAATACAAGTATAAGTTAATTTACAAAATTTTTAACAAAATTTACCAAAAAAGAAAATCCAAAACTTTTTGCTGCTTCCCTCCGGGTACCCTTCTTCTTCTGACAGTCTATTTTCTATGGCTACCCTTTTAACCTGCACGAGAGGAAACCACCTGCGCTAAGCTACTAGCTTAGTGGTGCTTCAATGATAAAAATTTTACATACATATATATTTTCTCACATATTAATTAATCATTTAATAAATGAGGTATAAAATAAAAAAATAAAAAATTATATAAAATCAATAAATTTCAGCAAATACTCAATATTTAACAACTTTAATTCATATAACATTTATAAAAAAAATCACATACTTCGATATTATTATTATTATTATTATTATTATTATTATTATTATTATTATTATTATTATTATTATTATTATTATTATTATTATTATTATTATTATTATTATTATTTTGTGCCCATAATATCTATAACGGAACTAACCAATAGGAATAATGGGGTTGTCATTCCCGACTTTCATAATATAGCGCTGAGCGCTTTTATAATAATGTTATTACCGGCTTAATAAATTTGCGCTGAGCGTATTTAATAATTGTCATTACCGACTTTCATATTTGGTACCGAGTGCCTTAAATCCCCTGATTGACATGTCAAACTATTCCTTATTCTAGTTCTAGACTAGGTGTTTTTGGGCTTAATTATTTTTATATTAATTCACTATATTTCAAAAATGACAATATTATTTGACTATCATAATTAGCTTATTTATTTTTGTTCTTTATTTCTATTATTATTGTAATAAAATCTCATATATAAATAATTTTTTAAACATTTATAATTACAATTAAAGTAAATATTTGCATGGATTATTACATATAATTATAACAACACATGCAAAAAGCCCAATATTGTATGTTTTTACCTATGGCAGATTTCAGACCTAGTTTTGGGTATCCTTTTTAGCCCATTTATAATTCGAATTTGGAGTTATGGCCTTCTAACAATTTTTATCTTATTGTCTTAGCTTTTAGATGCATCAATAATCACTTATATCAAAGTTTTTTTTATCAAAAGTTATGATCAATTCACTACTGCATCATCACATAATTTTCTACCCAGAATTTTCTGGACAGATTCTAGGTTTAAACTTCATGCATTTTTCTGAGAAAATCTAGACATAATTAGATATTATAGTCTAAATACAAATTAAAGCCTTGTGTCTTAGCTTTTATTTTTCAATAAAAAACATACAAAACGAGTTCCATAACTCATGTTATCATCAAAATAGTCAGAGTTGTTCCTGGAATTCTGTACCCGAGCCATCAATTGGCATCAATCCATATTTCAATCACATTCATCATTTGCATTCATTTTAATACTAAAATTTCCAGAATTACAACTTCATTCATATATCTCAATTATTTCATACAATTTGGTCTCATTTCCATATATGATATCAAAAGTCACAACAAATCACATAACATCTCAAAAACACAAACATAACAAACCTTAACATATAATTTCATACATATTAACAACATGCAAATTTTTTATCAATGAAGCACATACCTAATCAGCCTTGGTTCTTTCCTTAAACCTTTTCTTCCTTCCCTTATTAGCTAGCTTTCTCCTTGCCTTTGTCACCCTCTTGAAGGTCTCTCACTTGTTCAGTTATTTTTCCTACACAACCATACCATATTTCATTTACAATATCCATTTTCAATGCTTTTCATGTCTACTTAATATTCTAATGCTCCTAATATATTTTACTCCTTAATTGAGCAAAAATGTACTATGATTAAACTTCCCTCTTAATATGCCATGGCTGCCCAACAACCATATCCTAGTTTCCAATTCATTTTCTTCAATTCAACACTCAATTCACACTTAATCTATCACCAATTGTGGTGTTTTTATGTTAATTTTAATTTCTCCTAAATTTCTTTAACTATGGCAGCCCCTCATTCATCCCTTAACATCATTTTTCTCTAGTTTTTAAGTCATAAAATAATTAATTAACATCAAATATCATCAATTCAAACTCTAACTACAACTTTCATCAATTAATCACAAACTTAAATTCCTAATTCCAATCTTGCAACATAACCTAAATCTACCAAATCTAATCACATCTATCATCAATATGGATCTCAAATGGAAGGAAAAAGGTTGAATTTAAGAAGAATAAACTCACCTTAAGGATCTTCCAAGTGGGCCGAAATTCCCCCTTAATTTTTCTCTCTTTCCTTTTCTTCTTTCTTCCTTCCTTCTTGCTCCTTTGGTACCTTTTATGGTAAGAACTCTTAAATTTCGATTTTTCCTCTCTCAAAACTAATTTATTTGCTTTCTTTTTCAAGCTTGGATTGATTGAAAATGGAGGCTTATGGAGGGACTAAGGTGGACGACCAAAGAGGTGAAGAAAGAAAAAGATGATGACTTAGATATTTTGTTCTTCCTTTTTGACTTTTATACCTAAATTAAGAAGTGGATCCCGCTAATTAAAATTAATCCTTATTCCTATTGGTTAAATAATTTAATTAATCTTAATTAACATTTAAACTTTGAAAAATTCCATATTTGCCACATCTTGCTCCATATTCACATTTTTTCCCCAAACAATTTTCATAATACCAATTTTGTCCATAGGAAATTTTATTTTCTTCTAATTCTACCCCAAATCTTTTTAATTCCCAAATAATAATACCCTTAATTATTTTATCTTTTTATTAGTCATTTTTTTATGGGTTTAAATTTAGACTCCGATTGAACTAGTGGACCCCACTACAGTCGCGCGCAATCGGGGCCTAAATCACTGAATGTTCAATTCTCTCCCCCTTAAGAAAATTTCGTCCTCAAAATTTACCTGATTAAGTGGAGTCGAATAACTGAGGATACTGAGTTCTCATCATTTCTTCACTCTACCAGGTGGCTTCTTCTACTGCATGATTGCGCCATAGGACCTTTACTAGTGGTACTTTCTTGTTCCGTAGATCCTTGACTTCTCGAGCTATTATTTTCACTAGCTCTTCTGTATATATCAAGTATGGTTGTACCTCTATTGATTTCACAGGTATTACATGTGTCGGATCTAATCTATATCTCCGTAACATTGATACATGAAATACATTATGGATCTTATCTAATTCTGGTGGTAAGGCCAACCTGTAAGCCACTGGACCCACACGTTCAAGTATTTTGTATGGTCCAATAAATCAAGGACTCAGTTTCCCCTTTTTACCAAAACGAAGTACTTTCTTCCAAGGTGAAACTTTCAAAAATACATTGTCTCCGACAGCATACTCAATGTCCTTCCTCTTCAAATCGGCGTAGGATTTTTGTCAATCAGTTGTAGCTTTTAACCGATCTTGAATTAATTTCACCTTCTCCTTTGTCTGCTGCACTAATTCTGGCCCCATTAATTTCTTTTCACCAAGTTATGTCCAACATAGCGGTGTTCTACATCTCCTTCCATACAAAGCTTCGTATGGTGCCATGCCGAGACTAGTTTGATAGTTGTTGTTGTATGCAAATTCCATCAATGATAAATGTTTATCCCAGCTAACCTCAAAATCAATTACGCAGATTCTCAGCATATCTTCCAACAATTGAATCACTCGTTCGGATTGCTCATCTGTTTATGGGTGAAATGCTGTACTAAAAGCAAGTCAGGTCCCCAATGCTTGCTGTAGACTTTTCCAAAATTTTGATGTGAACCGTGGGTTTTGATCAGAAATAATAGATATTGGCACCCTATGTAGTCGAATTATCTCATTAACATATATTTATGCTAACTGACTCAATGAATAATCCATTCGAACTGGTAGAAAGTGAGCCAATTTGGTGAGTCTGTCAACAATCACCCATACCGCATCATGCTTTTTTTGGGTCAAAGGTAAACCAGATACAAAATTCATTGTAATCCTTTGCCACTTCCATTTTGGGATAGCAATAGGTTGCAACAATCCAGAAGGTACTTGGTGCTCTGTTTTCCCTTGTTGGCATGTCAAACATCTTGTAGTGTATTCCACGATATCTTTCTTCATTCCTGGCCACCAATAATGAGTCTTCAGATCTTGATACATTTTATTGCTCCCTGGATGCATGGAATAAGTTGTATTATGTGCCTCTTTTAGAATTATTTACTTTAATCTGCTGTCATTTGGCACGCACGATCTTCCTTTGTTACTTATTCTTCCATCATCATCAATCTTAAATTCAGGTCTCTCCCCCTTTTTAACTACCTCAGCAATTATCATCAATTTTTTATCTTGCTTTTGAGCTCCTCTCACTTGTTGCCTTAAAGTAGGTTGACCCGTAACTCTGCCAAAATAAATTGTGCATCCTGAAGGCTATTTTGGATACATCTGATTCTTTGATTTTCAGTTGGTGATACCCGGATCTAAGATCAATCTTAGAGAATACTCCTGCTCCCTTCAATTGATCAAACAAATCATCAATTCTAGGTAGTGGGTATTTATTTTTAATCGTCACCTTGTCCAATTGTCTGTAATCAATACATAACCGAAGGGTGCCATCCTTCTTTTTCACAAACAACACCGGAGCGGCCCATGGTGAGACACTGGGCCTTATGAACCCTTTGTCGAGCAATTCCTGCAATTGAACCTTTAACTCTCTTAATTCTGCAGGTGTCATTCTATAAGGAGTAATTGATATCGGGGTTGTACTAGGAATCACATCAATAGCAAACTCTATCTCCCTATCTGGTGGTAACCCCGACAAATCTTCAGGAAATACATCTGGGAACTCACACACTGTGGGGATGTCCTTAAGTTTCGGGCTCCCCTTCCTGGTATCTATCACATGGGCCAAATATGCCTCACATCCCTTCCTAATATATTTCTGAGCTTTTAATGCAGAAATAACACTGGTCAAACATGTTTGACCTACACCTTGAATGATGGTGTCATCTTGCCCGGGAATTTTAAGTACAACTTTTCTAGATCGGCAGTCGACTATAGCTCCATGCTTTGTCAACCAATCCATACCCAGAATAGCATCGAATTCATGAAAAAGGTAGTTCTATTAAGTCTGCTGGAAATTCTCTACCCTGAATAATTATTGAACTGTTTCTATAAATCTGATTCACTTTCACACTATGTCCCAACGGATTTCTTACAACTATCTCATATTCTAAGGTCTCAGGTATCATGTTCCCTTGTCTAAGTGCAACTGTGCTTATGTATGAATGCGTGGAACCAGGATCTATCAAAGCATATAAATCAAAATCAAATAAAGATAATTTACCAATTATGACGTCTGGTGCATCCTGGTCTTCACGGGCTCTCATCACCTATGACCGAGCTGGAGCTCTACTACCTCCGGGTCTATCAACTGTCTCTGATACCCCCTGACTTTGTCCGGTACGACCACCTTTAAACTGGCCTCGACCTCTACCACGGCTCTGTACTGGTGTCATAGTCTGTGATGGTGCCATACTGCCTGTACTAAGTCTGGGACAATCTCTCTTCATATGGTCAGTAGCTCCACATCTTAAACATGCCCCAGTCAACCACCAACACTCTCCTGTATGAGCTCTACCACAATGCTGACACAAAGCCGGAGCTGGTCTCTTGGGAAATGATGCTGGTGAACTAGCAGATGATGCTGCAGGTCTAAAATGCTAACCCCGCCTATCAGAAAATGTTTGCCTAGCCACCCTTGACTGAAATGGTCTGGGTACTATTCGTCCTTTCCTACCCGATGTCTGGGCCACACTAGCTGTTGATTTCTTATAATGCTCTTCTGTCTTCAGCTTTTTCCTTCTTTCAACAATAATAGCAGAGGACACTAGCATAGCAAAATCTGTATGTTGGTGGGAAGCCACTAAATATCCAATCTCCTCATCGAGACCATCTTCAAATCTATGACATTTATCGGCTTCATCTCCAATAATCTCAGTTGCATACTTGCTCAGCCTAGTGAACTCCATCTCATACTCAGCTACTATCATACCCCTCTGCCTCAAATTCAGGAATTTTCGCTTTTTCTCATCAACATAGATTCTTGGCACATATTTCTTTTTAAACTCTGTCACAAAGAAATCCCATGTCTGAGGGGTCGGAGTCTGGAGTTTCGCTAATACCAATTTTCACTAGTCATAGGCATGCTCCTGAGAGAAATCCCATTTTCCTTTTCTTCTTTCTTCCTTCCTTCTTGCTCCTTTGGTACCTTTTATGGTAAGAACTCTTAAATTCCGATTTTTCCTCTCTCAAAACTAATTTATTTGCTTTCTTTTTCAAGCTTGGATTGATTGAAAATGGAGGCTTATGGAGGGACTAAGGTGGACGACCAAAGAGGTGAAGAAAGAATAAGATGATGACTTAGATATTTTGTTCTTCCTTTTTGACTTTTATACCTAAATTAAGAAGTGGGTCCCACTAATTAAAATTAATCCTTATTCCTATTGGTTAATTAATTTAATTAATCTTAATTAACATTTAAACTTTGAGAAATTCCATATTTGCCACATCTTGCTCCATATTCACACTTTTTCCCCAAACAATTTATATAATACCAATTTAGTCCATAGAAAATTTTATTTTCTTCTAATTCTACCCCAAATCTTTTTAATTCCCAAATAATAATACCCTTAATTATTTTCTCTTATTATTAGTCATTTTTTTATGGATTTAAATTTAGACTCCGATTGAACCAGTGGACCCCACTACGGTCACGTGCAATCGGGGCCTAAATCACTGAATGTTACAGTTTTCATACCTTTATGTTGTAGTATTTAGCAAAATTGTAACTTACTAATCTCTTTTTCATATTGCAACCTAAGAGACAATCAGTCAAAGTGATTATACCAGCAACAAATGTCAAAAGTAGTATACCAACTAACATAGATCTTGGATTCAAATCATCTAGTTTGAAGTTGAAGGGGAAAAAAATTATATGACCCACAGATAGCTAATTCAAGTTAATGCTAATGTTGTAGCATTGTTGAGGATAAGACAAGAAGAACAAAATCAGACTATCTAGGATATATATTGAGATGAATCTTTTTGAATTGCATCTAATTATTTTAGACATTATTGAACTTGTAGGCCATTATAGTGGACCTTTTTTTTTTTGACAATGTAATGTTCTTTAGTTTATTATTAATTTGTGCGTGTTTTTGTACATATTAGGTTTTGATATGCTATTTGGAATTCTCTATTATTTGATATAGAGGTTTTGATATGCTTGAATTTGGGTGTGTTTCTATACATATCAGGTTTTAATATTAGGTTTGTTTTTTATATGTTTTTGTACATATGGGGTAATGGCAGCGAGTTCTGAAAATTTTGGTCTATAATTCAGGTCTATCATTTTTTTTTCATTATCTTTGTTCTACACTTTTGAACTTAATATGCAATTTTTTTATTCTTTTTTTGTTGTGATTCAAGCACAATAGCCCTTCTTCAAGCAAAATAAACAATGTTGTCATAGTTTCAATGTCAATACTAACACTAAAAACAAACACAACACAACTACAAAACTAGATGACAACCTTGTTTTGCTTAACACATCTTCCAATGCAAATAAAAAATAGAACCAACATACAAATTACAGCAACAAAAAACCAAAAGCACTTTCTATTTTTTTCTCTACTTTTCTCAACATTCTCAGCTTCTTCAAACTCCTTGATTCTCTTCAACAACCCATTTGTCACACGTTTTGATTGCACTCCAACCTCTAGATCAAGTCATTCCATATACTTGCATCCACTATACTGTCAAAATGCATCAAACTATTTCTTTAAATACATCACATTTAATGCTCATCAGACATATTGATTTTATAGCTACAATTTCGTAATAAATTTACATGTACTAAAACGACACACTCAATATAGATTTCATCAAACAAAATCTATCCCATTATTTAGACACCCATAGAAACATCTCTTGGGGTTCAAGTGTATCCAAGAAACCTTTACAATAGCTTTCAAATGAAAAGGACATATCACTTCTGGAATAGATATTAAATGATTCGACGTGCTTCTAAATGGCATGATAAACTTGATTTCAATTTCTCACCAAATCAAATATGAACGACCGATAAGACATGCATATTTTTCCAGATAGCAATTTTAGGGTTTTTCAATTTTGAGAAAGAATGGGTATAAATGGGAGATAGTTTTAATTTTTTTTACCATTGTAATATTAAATTTTAATAATTTGAATTTTTTTTATACACAAAATGCCATGTCAGCTTATGGTGGCACTTTGTCACGTTTTTAGAATCTTATAGGGGGTATGATGATCCAAAAACAAGGTTGAAAGGGCAAATATGGCAAAAAGCTGATATAGGAGCAATCTAAGAAAAAAATGACAAATTCAAGGGGTTACGTATAGGTTATGCCAAACAGAAAATGAATCATTAAGATTATGGAGCCATGATTCTACCATTATCACACAAATCTAACACTAACTCCTACAAAACAAGATATTTGAGTTAAACAAAACTGAAACAAATAAAGGCGCGTGGACAACATAACAGCAGCCCTAAACACAATCTCTAACAGTAAGTAGGATACTTGTCTTAACAGTATAAAATAGCCTTTTATATAGGGTATAAATTGCGTATATTGAGTAGATCTTGAATATTGAGCCTTCATATATATAATCAGATTGGTAGATTGAAATGCTTAATCAAGATAGGCATGCGCTAATAGGATTTAAATGAGACTCAAAACCCTAGCAATTCTACATTAGATCGGATCCCTTTACTGGACACGTTCTTAAATCTTGACCAAGTTATGTTTAACATGTTCGTCACATATTCACAACTGAATATTTTAGAAACAAATGCGTTAATGCCATTTATCTTATCATGCATGCATGATTACTACATATAAGAAAAATGAAAAAAGTTCAAATTTACATAATCAGATAATCAGATGTGCTATGAACAGAATATTTTAAAAGCACATGCAATTATTATTTAATTAGGCAGCAAAAATTATCATGAGCATGGGTTTATACATTTCTTTTTATTATGAGGCATCAGTCATGATAGATTTACATTAGAATTATTTGTCCTTTAAATAAAGTGTTCAAAATGAAATTATGAGACTAAACATTCCATGTCTAAGAAAATTGGAGAACTAAAATTTTATAAATAAAAACCATTAATCATTTTATTAACTCAATCTTGAGCATATTTCACGTATAAATCTCTACATGTATGCTAGCTTAGGCATGAGAACATTAAAATCCCGACCCTATTTACAATTTTTTTTTTCTATTTTACAAGCATGATAAATTTTGCTTGCAAGTCATATAAGTAAAATATATTTATATAACTAATTATAAGTTTTAGCTTAACAGTATTGATCTAATGATCTGTAAGATTTTGAGTTTAAATTCAGATTATATTTATATATATATATATATATATATATATATATATTAATCCCTTATTCATAATGTTTTTCAATTTTGTAAATGATCATTTTCAAATTTCAATTTTGACAACCCTCTGTTCTTAATATTAAATTAGCACATCAATTATAAGCTTATCATACCTAACACTTTCTCTTTAGTTTCATAAAAAATTATTTTACAAAATATAAAATTGATTAATCGGTAAAATGTCAACATCAAATTTGGTCTCACAATTTTTTTTTTGGTTCAGTAAAGAGATAATCAGCCAAAAAATGGTGGGCAATTGCTTGATAATTACCGTAAAAAAAGTTTTGAAAAATGGATCAAATAATTAATGGTTAGGTACATTAATTAGATGGATCTAAGCAGTAGCTGACAAGTCTCAAATTATATAATTGGATACTCGTGATTGGGTAACTAAAATATTGGAGGTTGAAGGTGGCAACTTACAAGTTGGTTGATAATGCTCACAATACATATACAGGTAAATAAATAAATATTAAAAGAATAAGATGATACAAGAGAATATACTCAAAAGCCTTCCTAGGAACCATACTGACAAAAAGTGTGATCACGTGCCCCAGACTCCATGCATGTGACACACCCATCTGTCATCGTATTCTTATTAGGTTTCTCTGAATCAATAAAATTCGTCCTAAAAATTAAATTAACAATGACCAAACTTATCAATATGATGACTCCGCCATCAAAGTTTTATCATCCCAAACTCAATAACATTATATGATAGCATTACGTCCTCTATGTAATGTTGAATTTCAATGGTCCCCAAAAATGGATAAGATCAAGTTTGAAATCAGCTATTTTAACCACAAGATCTCCAAAAACGCCAATTATTATGTCCTAACACGTGGACCTATTAAAATTCAAATTCTTAATTTTAAGCAGGTGGGAGAATAAGATCCTAAAGCAGGCCACAATTGTGACCTGAAGCGTCAATCTGACAGCTTTATTTTATTCGGTTTCCATTTTGTGCTGATTAATTGGTAGGTCCAGAGGTCAAATCTGGTGGAATGGAAATCCTAGATACCTGCAAGACAAGAGACACATATACATTTGGCAAACTTTACACACCAATAATAACTTGAAAGCAAACAAAATAAATGCAGAAAATATAAAGAGTAAGTTAATTGTTTTTGCGTGTGCCTAAAGGTGTATTTCATCCCTTTTTATAACATAGAAGTTACCTATGTTTTGACGCAAATGGTATCATGATACATTATATATGTTATTTATTTAAATGATGAAAATTTTAGTTTTTGAAATATATTAAAAAAATAAAAGCAAGCTTGCATTTATAAACGAGATCGGATACATAATCTAAAATGGATTTGGTTTCATGATATAAAAATTGACTTTTTGAGATAGAGTATGGATCCTAGTCTAAGATTATTATGTATCGTTTAAATCAAAATCTTATTAGATAAGTTGGCATTGAGAAGTGGCCAATTGAGCCTGTAATCTAAGTATTGGACCTAGATCATTGCTCAAGCCCAACTCCTTATATTTGAGTTGTTATATCTTAAAATTAGATTCACATTGCATGAACCCAGAGTTATTCATACATGTGAAATAAAACAGCACACTATTATTTTTAAATGATAAGAAGAGTTGTTGTCCATTATGAATATGAATTTATTAACTTATCAAATTTGAAGATAAAAACCAGTCTCATATTGCATTATGGACCTAGAGTCCTTCCCACCTCTGAAATATTGAAGTGCACTACTACTTTTAAATGGTAAAAAGAGATATCCATGATGAACCTGGATTTATTATCTTAACAAATTTGAAGATAAAAACCAATTGATAATATTATTAATCATTTATCTAACAATTGTCGTTGTATTAATAGCGAGAATTATATGTTTTTGAGGTAGAGCAATCTGAATATCATAATAAAAAAATTATATCAATAATAATTGATAATATTAATTCATTAATCAATATATATGATATTGGAAAATATAAGTATTTTCAAAAATCAACAAGTCAAAATATGGTATTTCGAATTAATTATAATGCTGGTGAAATTTATAAATTACAAGTTTATCAAATATAATTTATAAATTCATAATCTATAACTTATATAAACTTCATTTATAAATTTATAAATTCAATATATTTTAGATTATATATATATATATACTAAAATATATTGAATTTATAAATTTATAAATGAAGTTTATATAAGTTATAGATTATGAATTTATAAATTATATTTGATAAACTTGTAATTTATAAATGATGAATTTGTAACTTATAGATGATAAACCTATAAGTTATAATCGATAATACTTATTAAGTTATAACTAATGAACATGCAAGCTATATACGATAAACATATAAGTTATATATAGATGATGAATTTATAAGTTATAAATGATTAATCTGTAAGTTATAACTTTAAATGATGAATCTATAAATTTTAAAATGATAAAGTTGTATGTTTGCTAACAAATTCATCATTTTTAACCTACAACAACTCATTTTTCTCTCTTTATGACTAATTTTTAGTTCAAATATTTTTATTTTTAACTATTTTCATCTATAAATTTATAAAAAAACTAATAGTTTTTCATCATAAACAATAATAATAATAACTAAAATATTCAAAAATATTTAAAATAAAATTAAATATATAAATTAAAAATTTTTCTCTCTCTAAAATAGTTATATAGTAGATATCAAATTTTTTTCTTGTTATCTCTTTGAAGAAAAATATGATGAAGAACAAGAATACGATAAATGGATAATAAAAATATGTTGCATTTAAACAGTCACACGTGCAAATTATTTAACTAAAAGAATAATACGATGTCGTTTTAAAATTGGGGTCATGATGAATGGTGAACAAGAGTCTATGATTTAATTTGCTCTTATATTTGACTTGGTTATCAATTGTCCCACTGAAGGTCCAATCTACTACATTCCATTTCATCAATGTCTTTTGTCAATTTTATTATGGACCGGTTGAGTTGATCATAAGATCTTTATTTGAGAAGATCCAACCATTTGTATTAGGCCTATCTTGGAGAGTCTTATAATGAGATCGCTTATGTTAAGCCAATCATAGGAGACCTGATTCAGAAATCCGATTGCTTGAAATTATATCTCTATTTCTGAAGGGCTTGGTTAGGCATCTCTTTATATATCTCTTCTTATTTATGATATTTTACACTAGGCCAATTGACTATAGGATGACTCTTAGGAAAATTGAGACAAGTAATGAACAACTCTTTATTTATGATTATAAATATAATATTACCTATGCCCCTCTTGGTCATTGCCTTTTTCATCACTATCTTGCTTTTATATCTTTGAAGTGGAGAATTTTTTTTATGTACATTCGTTCTATCATATTATCTATAGACTAATTTAATCACACAATAACCCATATTTTGTTATTTTATTGATATTAGTTTATGTGAGTATGTTTCAATGTATGATTGGATTAGTCTACATATAATATGATAAATTGAATATATTTAAGATTGTTTTCCTTTTATGTGCTTCTTTTAGGAGATTATCCCTACCTTTCACAAGTTCTTGATGATTAATCTTGAATCACTAAGTAATTTCCCTTTTAATTTTTTTTTAAAAAAAAAATTTCTCCAATGAGAACTCATCAATCATTGTTCATTTGGATTCCTCTAGCTCCTTCCCTTTCATTGAAAGTGACAGAAAATGACCCTCTCATGGCTGAAGCGATGGAGTGCAAGGAGAATAGAGAGACTTTTAGGGTTAATGAATTGGCTTTAACGATATCCAACAAATAAGTTGAAAGTTTTGGTGCAGAATATGGTGTCTCTCTAGACCTTACCTTTTTGTACCAAAAATATGTTTTATTGCTGACCAAGAGCTTGGTCTGAATTATGTTATGCTCTACAAAGAAATTTTCAAGATTGGATTAACATTGCCTTTATTAGAATTTGCCCATTCGCTCATGTCTGAATACCAAATTTGCCCAAAATAGATAGTCCCAAACTACTGGTGAATCATAATAGCTTTTGAAACATTGTGTAAGAGGTATGATGTGGTGGCTAACATCCTATTCAAGTTGTTATTTAGCCTAAAAGGGCACTAAAATGAAGACACTCACTTATTCAAGCCCTATCCAATTTGAAGTTCTTTTGAGATATGCCTACCTCTATTAAAGGTTGTAAACACTTTTTTTTTTATCTTGTCCATGGTACAAATGGTTGGGGATTAACTCCTATAAAAAGGTGCATATTTTTTCATAAATTAAGTATCTCCACTCTAGTTCTCACCTCTTAGATTTAATTGAGAAGATCCAAAATGGCAGGCCTTTCATTACAAAGGAATTAATAAGTCATAACATATCAAACTACATGAACTTCATCGCTAACAAAAGTCTATTCAGATACTACGACTTATAGTATCTATTATTTATATTTTTGGTCTTTTTTTTAGTGAGGTATATTTTTGGTCTTATTTATACTAAGCCAACCTCACATTTTTTTTGTTTGCAATGCTTGTGATGTAGATATAGCCTTAGCTAGTCTTGCTTCAAAATTTGAAGGCAAGAAGAGATCTATAGGTAAAAAATCTTGAACCACAATCCCAATTGATTCCAAAGAACATTCATCTAGACCAGCTATACCTGCCTTAGTAAACACTAGTCAAAAGAAATCATTAAAATAACCAAGTTTTATGGATAAGGTCAATATTAGAACAAACAGGGTTGTGCTAGTTCATAGTGGTGATAGTTCTAACTCAAGATTTGGACTTGAGTTGTTATTTCTAGGGACTGAAGATCCTTAGTCCAAAAAACAAAGGATGAGATTCAATGATCCAACACGACTTCAAGGATCTTAGGCTTCCTTGACCTAAAGGACATGTTTGTGAAAAAAACTCGAAGTTAATAAGGCATATGTGAAAACCCTTTATCTGGGAGTGATCGTTACTAAGTACTTTGACATTGATAAGTCAATCTACTAAATAGTTACACTAGTAGAAGTCGTTAGGTAGTTAAAATCTATGATGTTCTCTCATACATACTCTCATTTTATCAATATAATTTCTTACCTTGGCATAATCATATTTCTTCCTATAGTATGTGTAACAACAAGCCATGTACATTGAAGATCTCCATATTTCTGAAGCGATTAATTATTGTTAACCTTTAGAATAAAAAACACAGGAACAATGGAGAAATGAACATTTTATTACTTTCATCTATTCAAAACTTACAACGGATATATATAGATAAAAAAAACAAACAAATTACTGAAATCATGGTCCTAGAATTAAGGTCAACATCAACAAAAACAAATCAACTAGTTCTTAAAAATCTAGAACAAATAAAAACATTTAACAAAAGGAAGCTAAATCAACTTAAAACAAGTTGGAAATGACAACTAAAAATGCCACTTCAGCAATCCCAAACATTGCATTCAACACTCCTCCTTGTTTAGGATCTACAAATACCAAGTCTTTGTTTTAAATCTTCAAATTTACTTACTGGTAGGGGCTTTGTTTATATATCAGTAACATGATCTTCCGACTTGCAATGGACTAGCTCAATATCCATTATTTTGCACTTCTCTTAGAAAGAACAATTTTATATTGAAGTGCTTAGTCTTTTCATGAAAAACTAGTGTTGAACTTTGAGAGGTATTTCCGTCATTTTGATGCAAACAAATAAAATAGCAATAATGTACGGAGTGACCTTATATGTCATGCCCGTGATGAAGCTTAGTGCCAACTATCCAACATTTAAAGTTGACGGCCATGAAGAATGATAGCAACTGTGAATGATCATATCAGTCACAACCGTGAAAGAAAGTCACGCCTGTGAGAAGACATGACAAATTCTTCTAAAGAGCTTCACGGCCAGAGTCACTACTTGGACCACAACTAAGAAGGATGTTCATGCCCGTGAAGATATAATATCACGCTCGTGATCAAACACTTCAAATCCTTCCAGAATGCTTCACGGCCAAAGTCACCACTCAAGTCACGGCTTGGAAGAACAGTCACGACTGTGACAATCATTCTCACGACCGTGAAAGAGGAATGAGAAACATGTCAGGCAAGAAAATAAGGATTGGTGCAATGGCTATTTCCGCATTAAATGCAATCAAACGACTATAATTCGCCGTGGAAGTATAAATACAAGTCATTTATGATTCCAGAACAAGACAATAGCTAATACTTCGAATCAAAATCTTATTGTAAGCCATTTTGTGCATTTGATATTTTCAAAACAAATATTTATTCTCTATGAAAATCTTTTTGCTCATCATTCTCTGAGCATTATAGATTTGTAAGTGTTTTTCTCTGTAATCAACTACTCAAGTAAGTTTGGGTATTTTGGGGTTAAGAGTAAAACACTTGTAAGGGTTATTTGTGTGAGCCATTAAAATACAAGGAATTGGTTTATTGTGTGAGCCATTAAAACACAAGGGATTTCTAGGTTAGGTGTGATCCATTGTTAGAAACACCATAGTTGGGAGTGAGCTTGTAAAACTCCATTGTAACACTTAGTGTGTTAGTGAAACTCCCAATTGAGATTGGGGAGAGGAGTAAGGTTTGTTAACACCCAAACCTCTATAAAAATTCTTGTGTCATATCTTCCTATCCCTACTCAACTTAACTTTTTTTCCGCACTTAAAAGTTAAAATTTTTAATATCCAATTCAAACCCCCTTCTTGGTTCAATATCTGGGCAACAATTGGTATCAGAGCTAAGTCTAGCATCGAAGCCTAAACAGCGCTAGCAAAGATCAAGATAGGGCCAATGAAGGATTCCAATGTCTCAAGCCTTACTTTGATGGAGCAAATTATGCTCATTGAAAGTTTCGGATGGAGACATATCTGGATAGTGAAGGAATTGAAGTCTAGGATAGTGTTCGGAAAGAATGGACACCACCAACTAGAAGAGGAGTTGATGTTAAAGAAGAAATCATGTCAAGAGATGATTGGACAGAGCCTCAAAGAAGGGCAAACTTCAAAAATAAGAAGGCAATGACAATTCTCTCAAGCTCATTATCCATTGAAGAATGTGGCAGAATACAACACTGCCCAACTGCTTACAGCATGTGGAAAACATTGGAAAACCATCATGATGGAACAAAGCAAGTTAAATCCAAGAAGATTCAACTTCTTACTTCATAGTATGAGAGCTCTTCAAGATGAAATACAATGAGTCAATTACTGACATGACCAACCGTCTTCTAGCCATCATAAATGGCATGAGAAAACTTGGGAAACACTTGAGCTTGGAAGATGTTAATAACAAAATCCTGACAAGATGAAATCCAATGAGTCAAAGATTATGGTTCAAGAGTTGCCGGTATAGAAGAGGCAAATGAAGACATGAGCGTCATGAATACCGACATACTTATTGGCAAACTTCTTACACATGAAATGGCAGTGAAAAGAGATAGAGAGCTTGAAGCAGAGCCAGAAAAAAGAAAGTCTCTATCACTAAAAGCCTCTACTTCAAAATCTCAATAGAAAGTTGAAGATGATGAAGAAAATAGTGATGATGCAAATGAGGACATTGCTATGCTCTCAAGAAGGCTGAAAAGAATCATTGAGAAGAGAATGAGGAACTCTAGAAAATTCAGGCAAAGAAACCTCAAATGGACTTCTAATGATGCACAAAGAAGTAAAGAAGAGGTAAAGTGCTATAAATGTGGAAAGAAATGGCATATTAAACCGGAATGTCCAAGGCTCAAGAAGCATAAGAGCAAATACCAAAGAGACAATGGGGAGAAAGGTCACAAAGCCACATGGGATGATGAAAGCTCTTCAAGTGAAAAAGATGACAATGAAAGTGAAGAGGTCAACCTATGCTTCATGGCTATAGAGGATCACGTCTCGGATAAAGTAGGATCACTTCACTCATACTCTTTTCAATAATGATAGTAGTGATAATGATAGTAATAGTGAAGATGATGATGATGAGCAAAGCCTAATAGAAGTATTGAATCTAGAACTAGAGAAATATAGAAGTAAATTCAATACTTATAGGAATAACATTTCTAATTTGAAAATCAAAATGGATGCTTTAGAAAAGGAGAACTTTAAGCTTAAATCATCTAATGAATCTTTTCAAAAGTCATTAGATGATTACTCTTCAAGACCTAACTAAATCCTTGCTTAAAGAAAACAATACTTTGAAAAATGAAGTTGAGGAACTTAGAAACTCCATTTCAAAATTTCACAAGTGAGATGAGAGTTTAGATACTCTCATTGTGTCTCAAAGACCACCCTTAATTAAACATGGTATAGGATTTAAGAGTACATCATCATCTTCTCACAAGACAACTTTTATTAAGTCAAGTGAACCTCACATCTCCATATTTGCTGTAACAGCCCCAAGGGCTAAATGCACAAAATACACTAAATCTTTTATGCATAAGAGGGATGTTCAAGGATTGGTAAGCCTAAGAAAGAAACCTCAAAAGGCTAATCATGCCTTTATGTATAAGAAGCATGCATATAGAAAAGCACCAATTCATCATGATTGTGCATTCCATTGCTCTCAAACTCAATCTAATAGAAATATGGCATTCAAAAGCATTGTAAGACCAAAAAGCATTTTTAGACCTAAACACTGTGATTATTGTATGAGATTTTGTTATATAAATAAACATTGCTAGATAAGGAAGGCTCATTGGGAACCTTCATGTGCTAACCCCTAAGGACCCAAGCTCATTTGGGTACCTAAAAACCATACTTGAATTGTGATTCTATAGGTATGCCTCGAGTCCACAATAAACAAAAATGCTTGGCTAGTAGACAGTGGATACTCAAGGCATATGACAGGAGACAAAGAACTTTTCAATGAAATCAAAAGTATTAATGGAGGTAAAGTTACCTTTGGAAACAATGCTAAGGGTAAGGTAATTGGCATTGGCTCTATTGGTATTAATGGTACTACTTTTATGAAAGATGTCTTACTTGTTGATGGCTTAAAACAGAACTTGTTAAGTGTAAGTCAATTATGTGATAAAGGAAACAAAATAACCTTTACTTCCAATGAATGTCTTGTAACCTCTATTAATGGTCAAGAGATATTTGAAGAAAATAGAGATGTCAATACCTATATAATAGACTTACACAAAATATATAACCATTCCTCTAAGTGTCTTGTGACTACTAGTGATGAATTTTGGCTGTGGCATAAAAGGCTTGGTCATGCAAGCATGGATTTAATTCAAAGCCTCAGCATAGGAGAACTGGTAAAGGGACAGCCAAAAGTCAAATTTGAAAAGACAAGACATGTGAACCTTGCCAAAGAGGAAAGCAACACAAATCATCCTTCAAATCCAAAAACATAGTAAGTACCTCAAAACCTCTACAACTCCTGCATCTAGATTTATTTGGACCTACTAAAATTGCAAGCTTAGGAGGTAAACACTATGCCTTTGTCATTGTAGATGATTACTCTAGATTTACTTGGGTAATTTTCTTAACTCAAAAGAGTGATGCCTTTGAAACTTTCAGAAATTTTGCTAAAAGAGTTCAAAATGAAAAAGGATATTGTATTTCAAAAATAAGAAGTGTCCATGACAATGAATTTGAAAATGAAAACTTTAAAATTTTTTGTCTTGAACATGGCATTTCGCAGAATTTTTCATCTCTTAGGACACCTCAACAAAATGGGGTAGTTGAAAGGAAAAATCGAACTTTAATTGAAATGGCTAGAACAATGCTCAATGAGTATGGTTTACCAACTTACTTTTGGGCAGAAGCCACAAATACTGCTTGTTATATTTCAAATCGAGTTTTCAAAAGACATCTCTTAAACAAAACTTCATTTGAACTATGGAATGGAAGAAAGCCCTTGATATCATACTTTAGAGTATTTGGATGCAAGTGTTTCATATTCAATACCAAGGACAACCTTGGAAAATTTGCCTCTAAATCTGATGAGAGTATCTTTTTAGGATACTCTACAACTAGCAAAGCATATAGAGTATTTAATAAAAAGTCATTAACTATTGAAGAATCTATGCATGTTGTTTTTGATGAATCTAGTAGATTTGATCTTGTGAAAGGTAATGTTCTTGATGATGTTGTAGGTACCATGGAAAGACTTGATCTTGAAAATGGAAGAGAAGAAAATGATCAAGAAGATTCACATCAAGATGATTCTCTACCTCAAGCTCAAGAGGAAAACAGAAAAGAGCTCCCAAAGGAATGGAGATTGACAAAAGATGACCCCAAAGAGCAAATCATTAGTGATCCTACAAGGGGAGTAAGTACTAGATCTCATCTCAAACATTTAGTTTCTAACCTTGCTTTTGTTTCTCAAATTGAGCTTAAAAATATTGATGAGGCTCTTTAATGATGAAAGTTGGGTGATTGCCATGCAAGAGGAACTCAACCAATTTGAGAGAAGTAAGGTATAGACCTTAGTACCTAGACCCAAGGAGCATCAAATCATAGGAAGCAAATGGGTATTTAGAAATGAACTAGATGAACAAGGTTCAATAACTAGGAATAAGGCTAGGTTGGTTGCAAAAGGATATAATCATGAAGAAGGAATAGATTATGATGAAACTTATGCTTTTGTAGCTAGATTAGAAGCCATAAGAATACTTTTAGCATATGCATGCCATATGAATTTCAAACTTTTTCAAATGGATGTAAAAAGTACTTTTTTAAATGGTTTTATAGAAGAAGAAGTTTATGTAGAACAACCACCAGGTTTTGAAAGCTATGATTTTTCCAACCATGTATTTAAACTTTCAAAAGCTTTATATGGTTTGAAACAAACCCCAAGAGCTTGGTATGAAAGACTAAGTTCTTTTCTCTTAGAAAATAACTTTACAAAGGGGAATGTTGACACAACATTATTCATTAAAAAGCATAAGCATGATACTCTAATTGTTCAAATTTATGTTGATGACATCATATTTGGATCTACTAATGAATTGTTTTGCCAAGAATTTGCTAAGTGTATGACTAGGGAATTCAAAATGAGCATGATGGGTGAGCTAAAATTCTTCCTCGATCTACAAATAAAACAAGCCAATGAGGGCATATTCATCAACCAATCCAAATATGCCAAAGACTTACTTCAGAAATTTGGAATGGAAGGATGCAAGAATGCCAAGACTCTAATGAGCACATCAACAAAATTGGACAAGGATGAATAGGGTAAGAGCATTAATGAAAAGCTTTATAGAGGTATGATCGGATCACTTTTATATCTTACTGCCTCTAGACTCGACATAATGTATAGTGTATACTTATGTGCTCGCTTTCAATCATGTCCTAAAGAGTCTCATTTAAATGCAGTAAAAAGAATTTTAAAATATTTACATGGCTCATTGCATCTAGGTTTATGGTATCATAGAAATTCATCCTTTTACATTATAGGATATTCAGATGCTGATTATGCTGGAAGTGTTTTAGATAAAAAAAAAAGTACTTCAGGTACTTGTCACTTTATTGGAGAATGCTTAGTTTTTTGGTTTAGCAAGAAACAAGTTTCAGTTGCTCTTTATATCGCTGAAGCGGAGTATGTGGCAGCAGGATGTTGTTGTACACAAATCCCTTTGGATGAAACAACAACTTAAGGATTATGGTCATAGTATGAATCATATACCTATTAGATGTGATAATACAAGTGCTATAAATCTTTCTAAGAATCCCATTCAACACTCTAGAAGTAAGCATATTGACATAAGACATCATTTTATTAGACATCATGTTCAATATGGAGATGCTGTATTGGAATTTATAAGCACAAACAATCAATTGGCAGATATCTTCACTAAGTCTCTAAATGAGGAAAGATTTAATTTCATAAGAAGAGAGCTTGGTATGATTGATGGTTTAACTTTATGATTGCCAAAATTGTCGAACCTTGATTGATAATCTTGAGTTTTTTGTCTCATCTTTTTAGATATGAGCTAGCTAATTTGATTGAAATATATGTTATAGGGGATAGAAACTCCTTAGAAATGCTTTAGTCTTGTTTTAGACATAATTTTATTTAATGAGAATTTTAGGAAATTCACGCCCGTGACATATATTCACGGCCGTGATCAAAATCGCCAAAAGCTCCAGTAGCTTTCACGACTTACTTCACGACATGCTTCACGGCTGAAGGTAGTGAAGACTATATTTCACGCCCATAACCTTTTTCTATCACCCCCGTGAAACCCTTTGTTCATGCCCCTGACACTTTTTCACAACCGTGAACATTTCCACCAAAAACTCACTGAAGCATTCACGCTTTGTGTCACGCTCTGTTTCACGATCACTAGTAGTGAAGATTGTAATTTATGCCCGTGACTCGTTTGTTACCACCGTTATAGTTCATCATTAACGCCCGTTACCTTTAATTTTCATGACCGTGAATAGTTTCACCTCTCTCTTCATGGGTAGAGCGTCTCTTCAGCAAACCGTGAACACGACGTTTCACGCCCGTGACTTAGATTTCACACTCGTGAAGATGTCGGCTATAAAACGTTTCTGTCGTTATTTCTCTCATTCTAACTCTCTAACTTCTCTCATTTATCACTATTGAATACTATTTTGAAGATTCTAGCCCCCTAGCAACTCATTCCATCTATAAATATCTTCAAAAACCATTTCCATCATCAGAAATCAAACACCTTAGGTTCTTCTCCAAAATTTCCATAAGATTTTTCACATTTCAAAAGTTCATTTCTCAATCAAAAATGGAAACCGACTCCTCCAAGGGTACAAGAGAGAAGTCTCATGCTCCAAGAAGGTACACGGACTACCTTCTAAACATTATTCCGGAGCATTGTCATCTTAGATACTCGGTTCTCAAACAAAGGCCATTCCTTTCCTCTCGATCATTTGAGTGGAAAACCATCAGAACACCCAGCCTCGAGACAAGCATGATGGAACAACTCCAGGCTTGTTATCAAAAAGACTTCATTGATATCCATCAACCGACACTGAGGGAACCAACTCTAGAATTCCTGAGCACCTTGCAAGTCTCTCCTACCGGCAGGGTAAAATTTCAACTTTGCAAGCATCCAAACACCCTCAATGCCACAGAGTTTGGAGACATGTTCAGCCTTCCCTCTGATAGTATCCTGAATGAGAGTGAGGTGGAGTTCTATGCTACTTAGGCATGGACTCACTTCGGGCTTGACTGCAGTTGGGACGTCAAGAAGATGAAAAGCACCCACCTTTGATCCCCAGTGCACAAGTACTTGCATAGGTTTCTAACCTATAGCATTTTTTCCATAGGAGACAATAATGTATCGATTAGAAAGTCAGAGCTCTTTCTCCTGGAGATGGCCCGAAGAGGCCTAACAGTGGCTTTATCTCAATGGTTTGCAAACCATCTTTTGCCAATTGCCACCAAGCCCTCCAGAGACATTCTGATTGGTGGGTACATGACTCACCTTGCTATCAAGCTGGGATACTTGAAGCTAGAGGAGCACCGGTTCAACCTCATACCAGTACATCCTTGAGACCGACTAGACATCGAGTCCTTTATCAAAATGGGAGCAGCTGTTCATATAGTACATGAGAACAATATCTACTACTGCTTCACCAACACTGCTGGTGAGATTATTTGGGAGGACAATGACTCGGATGACTTCAAAGCTGGCCTCAAAGGAATCTAGTAGAGGAAGAGAGTTCAAGTTGAGATGGCGCCTCTAGAGGTTGAGCAGGAAATTGGACAATCCTCTGCCTCCACACCAAAATTGGCTCAGCAATTGGCTGACCTCTTGGCACCACGATTTGAGCAATTGCAAGCTTCAATGGATGAGAGGTTAGAGAACCTCAAGGATTTCATGGAATCTCTCATGGAGAGCCTCGAGGTGGAAGTAGCTCACCTTAGAGATAGAATGTCCGGCTAGACTATATGTTAGCTATGTTATTTTCTAGCTTATTTGATGTAGGAATTTCAATTTCCTTTCAAATCTTTGTATCTGTCTTTCTATATTAATATAATTGCTTTTGTTTTCCATTATGATTTATCTTTTTGTTATTCTTTTTGTTGATGACAAAAGGGGGAGAACCTAGCAATATATTATATTTAAAGTTGAAATGCAATACATATTTTGAATCAAATGAATATGAAAGTATGCAAATGAGCTAATGTACTTTGAATATACCTTAAGTATACTTTGCATATACCTTGATGCAAGTTACATGAATGAATATGCATTTGATATACTTTGAATTGGATATACCTTGCATATAACTTGCATATATCTAAAACTAGGAAGCATATTTTAATGCTACACCTCATCATTCTTTACAATTTTTGCATTTCAGTAATTTTTTATCTTAAGCATCTTTTGAGGTGGAGACTTCTCAAAAACGCATATTGCTAGATTATTTTTCACCATCAAAAAGGGGGGGGGGGAGATTGTTGAACCTTGAAGGGTATTTTCGTCATTTTGATGCTAACAAATAAAATAGCAATAATGTATTTAACATACTTGTTTTCTAAGTTTTTTGAACAGGGTAAGGAACATGATAGCAAGAATGGAGAATGGTAGACTAATCTTAAAAAGATAAAAAAATGAAGAAAAAGCACGTTCACGCCCGTGACCTTATATGTCACGCCCGGGAAGAAGCTTAGCGCCAACTATTCCACATTTAAAGTTCATGGCCATGAAGAATGATAGCAACTGTGAATGATCATATCAGTCATGACCGTGACAGAAAGTCACGCCCGTGAGAAGACACGACAAATTCTTCTAGAGAGCTTCACGACCAGAGTCACTACTTGGATCATGGCTAGGAAGGATGTTCACGACCGTGATCAAACACTTCAAATCCTTCCAGAATGCTTTACAGCCAAAGTCACCACTCAAGTCACGGGTTGGAAGAACAGTCACGCCCGTGACAATCATACTCACGACCGTGAAAGAGGAAAGAGAAATATGTCAGGCATGAAAATAAGAGTTGGTACAACGGGTATTTCCACATTAAATGGAATCAAACGGCTATAATTTGCCATGGAAGTATAAATGCAAGTCATTTATGAATATAGAACAAGAGAATAGCTAATACTTCGAATCAAAATCTTGTTGTAAGCCATTTTGTGCATTTGATATTTTCAAAACAAACATTTATTCTCTATGAAAATCTTTTTGCTCATCATTCTCTGAGCATTCTAGATTTGTAAGTGTTTTTCTCTATAATCAACTACTCAAGTAAGTTTGGGTATTTTGGGGTTAAGAGTAAAACACTTGTAAGAGTTATTTGTGTGAGCCATTAAAACATAAGGAATTAGTTTATTGTGTGAGCCATTAAAACATAAGGGATTTCTGGGTTAGGTGTGATCCATTGTTTGAAACACCATAGTTGGGAGTGAGCTTGTAAAATTCCATTGTAACACTTAGTGTATTAGTGAAACTCTCAATTGAGATTGGGGAGAGGAGTAGGGTTTGTTAACACCCGAACCTCTATAAAAATTCTTGTGTCATATCTTCCTATCCCTACTTAACTTTTCTTTCCGCACTTAAAAGTTAAAATTTTTAATATCCAATTCAACCCCCCTTATTGGTTTAATATTTGGGCAACAACTAGGTTCTTTGAAATTGCAATTGCAGCTTGATTATCCACAAACATTCTAATGCTTTCCTTTTGCTCTAAGTTAAGGTTTGTTATTACTTTTCTAAACTAGAGAGCTTGATTCACAATAGTTGTGGCAATAATAAACTTTGTCTCTACTCTGTCACCGATAGATCATCAACATATAATGAAATTATAAGAATATTAGTACCTTCTTTTTTATATACAAAGTGGATTTAGAGAGACTTTTTAAGAACTTTAGGCTTTGCAAATGATCATCTATTATGTTGTACTAGGACCTTGGTGCCTGCTTCAGACCATAAAGTATTTTTTTTAATAAATATCCTTTATCTTTCTCTCACTTCTTAACAAACCCTTCTAGTTCCTCAACAAAAATCTATTATTGTAGAAAACCATTTAGAAATGTTGACTTTTATATCAAGTTGATACACCTTCCAGTTCAATTGAGCAACAATTGCAAGCAGGAGCCTTATCACTGCAAGTCTAGCTATTGTTGCAAAGGTATCTGAGTAGTCAACACCAGTACTTGAGCAAAACCCTTCACAACCAGCCTAACCTTATGTTTATTGATGGAGCCATTAGCAGTTAATTTTGTTCTAAATACCCATTTACCCCAATCACCTTTCTATCTTAAGGTATATCAATAAGCTCCCATGTTTTGTTTTTTTTTCAATCATAAATAGCTCCTCCTCTATTGCAACCTCCACTTTTGACTTAACATAACTTCTTCATAACTAGTGGGTTGACAGATATCCACATTTCACCTCTCATAGATGTCTTCAAGAGGTCTGGTCCCCCTTATAAGTTTGTCATCAGCCATATCTACTTCCTAATCTTTGAGATTTTGATTTGCATTATTGAAATATATAAGCTTGAGATCCTGAACTTTCAACTTTTCTTGATTTCCAGTATCCCAACTCCACTCCCGATCTTTAACAAATTAAACATCTTTGCTAATGATTACCTTTGCATTATGAGGTTGATAGACTTTGTATGCTTTAGCAGTAAAGCTATATCCAATAAAAATTTAATGGATTCCCTCTCATCAAGCTTATCTCTTTGAGTGTCTGGTATATATGTGTAACATAATCATCCAAATATTTTAAGAAATGTTAAGGAGGCTTTAAAGCCATATCATGCCTCAAATGGGGTCCTGTGCTCAACTGCTTTTGTGTGAAGCATGTTCTGTAGGAAAAAATAGTGTTTGCAATCTTATCCCAAAACTACTTTGGAAGATTTTTTTTCATATAGCATACATCTTGTCATCTCCAAAATGTACCTATTTCTCCTCTCACTTACTCCATTTTGTTGTGAAGTATATAGTGCAGTTAATTGATGATTAATCCCAACTTCCTCATAAAACTGATTGAATGTGACAGAGGTATATTCCTTGCCATTATCTGATCTAACACTTTGAATTTTGTAACTACTTTCATTCTCCACCTGAGCTTTGAACTTCCAAAAGGTTTGTGCCGCTTCAGAATTATGCTTTAGAAAGAAAATCTAGAACATTTGAGTGAAGTCATTAATGAAGATGACATAATAGAGACTACCATTTAGTGAGAGTTCTTTGAGGGCCAACTACCTTTTTATGCACAAATTGTAGTTTTTAGTTGCTCTCCATGTTGACTTGGGAAAAGATTTTCTAATTTTCTTGCTTGATTAACAGGCTTTGCAATGAGGAACTTACTAACTCTTTAGATTTCATATGAAGAAGCCTTTAATAATGGCAGTGCCCAATCTTTTGTGCCACAGCTCAATGGTGTTTTGATTCACAAGAAATCCAGCTTGCTCCTCATTAAATGAATTTAGAGTGAAATAATTCATTAATAATTATTTTTGTTCCATAACAGGTTAGAATTACAATTGTACCTTTTCCTTCAATAGCAATATGCTTGCCATTTCCTAGTCTAACCCTTGATGAGCTCATTGCATTTAATTCTTTAAATATCTCATTGTTGTGAGTCTTATGGTTGGTGCAACCACTATCAATGAGCTAACTCTCTCTTGAATCCATGTTGGAAAAACAAAAAGCCACTAACAGGTGATCATCATCCTCTTCTAGATCAATTGCCATTGCATCCTCTTTATGCTGTTGTTTTTTGTTCTTATGGATTATTATTTCATGTCCTAGTTGATTGTACTTCGTACATTTAACATCTAGTCTACTCCAGGATTTAAAGGGTGGATGACCTTTCTTCCCACAATGCTAATAAGGTGGATATGTTTTCTTTTAACCATTTTTTTCCTTTTCTAGCTACTGGTCCTACATTTGTTCTATTACCTTCATCTTCTTGTTTTTCCATTTATTCTTGGTTGCTCCTTGATCATTTGTTGCTAATGCTTTTTCTGTTGTTGTATTTTATCTCATAAGTCTTCTTTGCACCTGTGCTTGAAAGACATTTAACAGTTCTGCTAAGGAAATTCTTGACAAATCTTTGGTATTTTCAAGAGCAGCAATAGTTGCTTCATACCTTTCAAGCACAGTGACCAAAAAAAAATTTATCTACTAGCATTGAGTTAGCAAATTTTGCTCTAAAAACCTTCAATCTATTTGCAATTCCAAGTAGCTTGTCAATATACTCCATAATAGTCTATGATTCCTTCATTCTCTAAAGTTCAAACTCTCTAATCAAATTGAGGATATGTATGCCCTTAATTCTTTCATCTCCTGCATATTATGATTTGAGATAGTCTCATATTTCTTTAGCCATTTTTAGAGGCGTAGTCTCATATTGCTTTAGTTGTTTACAAAGACATAACTCTTGTAAAAGTAGTAGGAGAAATAGATGCAAACAGGGCTACCTTAGCCTTTAACGTTCTTGATTTCTTCTCTTTATAGGACTCTATTTGAGCCACTATGGGATTTGCAGGAAGTGCAAGACCATCATAATCCTCTTCCATTACTTTCGAGAGATCCAGGGCTTCCAAGTAAGTTTCCATTCGAACTACCCATTAGATAATTGTTTCCATCAAACACTGATGGAGTAATGGTAAAGCTAGTTTCAGCTTGCATAGATTCAAAGATGATAAACAAGAGGTCTCTTTAGAAAAAGAGCTCTGATACAAATTGTTAACTTCTATAATAAAAAAAAAACAAAGAATGAGAAATGGTGGAACAAAGGAGAAATGAAAAATCTATTACTTTTATCAATTCAAAACTTATAACAAACATATATAGATAAAAAAAATAATTTTTTTTTTGAAATCATGGTCCTAGAATCAAGGCAAACAAAAACAAAGACAAATCAACTAGTTCCTAAAAATCTAGAACAAATAAAATCACTTAACAAAAGGAAACTAAATCAACTAATAACAAGCTGGAAATGACAACTAAAAATGCCACTTCAGCAGTCTTAAACATTGCATTCAACAATTAGGAAACCTCTTGGCAAACACTAAACCTAGATAGATAGTATTAATTTTTTCATGAATGACTTTAAAACACGATCATTGAATAAGACAAACAAATTAAATCGCTTGTTGTGGATATGCAAGGGATTAAGAAAAAGCTTAAGCAAAAGTATAAAGAGGTTGAAGATTTAATTTGGGAGGTCGAGTGTACTGACACTGATCTCCCTAATCAATTGGAAGCTTAAGAGGAGGCAACCACGAATTTCATGATTAAACACTTAGGGTGACATCGAGAATCCATTATCTCCAAGTTAAAAGATAAATTTCCTAATACTAATTTCTCTTTTATTGAGGGTGTGAAATTTCCCACAAAGGGTGCAAGTGATGACACTAATAATTGTGATAAAGAAGTAAACCCCAATGACCCTAATAAGGAAGTTGATCCCTAAGAGTATTGTTAGAATAAGGAGGGTGACCTTAATTACACTAGATAAGCTAATTATAAAGGGCCCTATTAAAAAGTCTTACCTAAAAAATTCTTCTAAAGGTGCTGATAATTTGGATTAGTTAGTTTGTTTTTTCTTTTATTTATTTTGTTTTTCTTTTTTTTTTCAATAAGCTTGTAAAAATGTTTTGCTAAAAAGTTATGGTTTTTTTGTAGAGTATTGAGAGTGTAAATGGTGATGGGTTATGTGAGTTTATTTTAGGATGTGTTGTTGATGAGAATGGAAAGAAGTTTGTTGCTTTTTATTGTTTTTGTTTCACCCTTTCTAAATTTGTAATATAAGAGGTTTTATTTATAGTAGCTAGAGTTGGTGGTTGCAAGACAAACCGATTTTATATTTGTGGTTAATATTATTTACTCTAGATCATTCTTTTATTGTAAAAATTTTGACCACACAAATATACTTGCATCTCAAGTATATCTAGGATGTTCTAGAGGCTTATGATATTATTTATTTTCTAAAGTATTCTAGACTTCTCCTAATCATGTAGAACCTTATTCTTTGGACTATATTTTATTTTATTACTTTTATTATCTTATTATCCATTTACTCTAGAAAATGGAGAAATGAACATCAAATTTTATCACTTGTCCTTGATGCAAATTTCGGTAACTCTAATCATGTGGCGTAAAAGATCAAACTTTCCTCTTCGAAGTGCCTTTATGAGTATATCTGCTAATTGTTCTTTAGTTTTGCAGTACTTAAGCTTTATTTCTTTGTTAGCTTCAGTTTTCCTAATGAAGTGGTATTTAATGCTTATATGTTTTGTCCTACAATGAAATATTGGGTTTGTCACCATTGCAATTACCTGTTTGCTATTCCAGTAATCACTATAGCTTGCCCTTGGGGTTGACCCATATCTTTAAATATGTGCTTAAGCCATATAACTTGACTTATTGTCATTATTGCTGCAACATGTTTTGCCTTAGCAGATGATTGTGCCACAATTTCTTATTTCTTTGTTTCCTAGGAGAATATTCTTGAGCTAAGTGTGAATGCATAACTTGATGTGCTTTTCATGTCATCCACTAATGTTGCCCAATCAATATTAGTGTACCCAAATAATCTTGAATTGGGTATGGATTTGTAAAATATACCATAGTTTTTTCTGTGCCTTGCAAATATTTGAACACTTTTTTTGCATGCTCCATAATGAACTTGGCTTGGACTTTGCAAAAACGTTGATACAAACAGGTTTTGTATATGATGTTGAGTCGTGTGGTTGTCAAGTAGAGCAGGTTTCTAATGAGACTTTGGTAGACCAAGTTGTCTGCCTTCGGTGTATCGTCTTCAAACTTGAGTACTTTGTTGTTGTCTAACGGAGTTGCCACTATCTTGAAACCATTCATTATGAACTTCTTGATGAGACATTATATATACTTGTTTTGTGACATGAATATCCCATCATCTTTTTGACTTATTTTGATCCTAAGGAAGTAGTGCATTAGACCGAAGTCGATCATCTTGAACATCTTTATCACATCTTTCTTAAAATCCTTAATCATACTTTTATCATTCCCTATGTAAATGGAGTCATCAATAAAAATGCAAATAATAAGAATATCGTTCGTACCTTAGGTTTTGATGTATAGTGATGGCACACTTGTGCTTCTCCTAAAACCTTACTATATGAAATAGTTGTCAATTTGATTGTACTAAGCTTTTGGAGCTTACATTAACCCATACAAAGTTATCTTTGGATTGAGAACTTTGTCTTCTTGTCCTTGTACCACGAATCCTAGAGGTTTCTCCACGTAGATCTCTTCATCTAAGAAGTCATTCAAGAATGTTGAGTGTTAATCTAGTTGGTAAATCTTCCATTTCTTTTTTTGTTGAAAATGCTATCAATGCCCTTATTGTGTCAAGTAGTGCAACTACAGCAAATGTCTCATCGTAATAAACTCCGAACTATTATGATTATCCTTAGCATTTTTGAATTAATCCATCGAGATTGAACATTGTCTTGTAGATCCACTTGACTCTTATGACTTCTTTCTCTTGAGGAATGTCCACTAGCTCCTATATCTTAAAGCAAGAATTATGGAGAAAAGCTATGAAAGAAGAGATAAATATCTTTAAAGCTTTTTGGCTCTATGATAATCAAGTTGCTTGTCTTATAATCTCTGTTAGAGGTCTTGCTCTTTGTAGTGGTTACTCTTGAGGGGAATCTGTAACTTGTTTTGGCTCTTGTGTTCTTTCTTAAGTTTGTGATCTAGGTTGATTTTCATTTTCTTCAACTTGTTGTTGCTACGATAATGGCGGCATTTTGATGTTGCTTCTTTCAACCTTTTTAGTCTTCTAATTGTATGCAACACCTCCATTAATTATCATGTCTCGGTTGATGATGAGCCCCTTTTTTCTTAAGATATAAACTCAATAGCCTTTTGATTGAGTACTACAACCCAAGAAAATCTTTTTTTTTTCTTTTCATCTAATTTGCTTCATTTTTTCTTATGGAATATGGACATAATAGATGTAACTGAAGATTCTGAGATTTTAGATGCCTTGTGTCCACTCCAAGCTTTGATTGGTGTCCTATCTCTAACAAATTTGGTTTGATATCTATTCAAAAAGTAGATTGCAGTGTATATCACCATTATAACACCCACCTCTACAGTAGAACATAATCTCACTATACAAGTGAATGTCACATGACTAGATGCCTTATAACCTGTTCCAATTAAAACTTTTCCTATGTTATTCAATGCATTTATATAACATGCAAAAATCCATTCATTCCATATACCATATATTGTAAGTCCATTTCATATGTCTCAATAGAAAAGAAAATCCAAAATCTCCATATAAACAAAATACTGGGTTTGTATAAATTTCATATCCTTATTACCAAATAAAACTTGTTTGGGCACTCAAAAGCCCTTTATTATAAAAATCCATACTTATCTAAAACAATTTAATGAACTTCAAATACATGTCCTTATTTATTGAAAATATAAATCAAATAACTGTCTATATCCCATTTTATGAGAACAACACAAATATATGAAATAAAAGAAACCGACCCAACACAGATCTACTTTGATTGACTCAAACTCCTTTTTTTGTCAACTTAGCTATTTACTGGCTCCAAACCAATGTATAGGGAAATCCACACACTAAGCTACTGAAAGCTTCTTGGTACATATAGGCACAAAAATTCTAGATGTTACTTCATATGTATGAGTAACATATTTGGGTTTAGTCAATTGATCGACATCTATTTGAGCATTTTAAATTTCATCAAGTTCTATCTTACTCCCACTATCTTCTTTTAGAAGAAACTATTTCTTTAAGAAGACAACATGCTTTGAAACAAACACATTTTGTACCAAAGGGGGTAGAATTGATATCCAAAATTTTTTTTGGATATCCCATTAACAGACATTTATCAGACTTAGCTTCTAGCTTATCTGACATTGTCCATTTCACATAAGCTGGACAATCCCATATTTTCATGTGTGAAAGAATAACTCTCTTGTTATTCCATATCTCATATGGAAATACATCAACTGATTTAAAAGGGACTTTATTTAGTATATAATCAACAATTTCTATTGCATTACCATAAAAGGACTTAGGAAGTTCTGCAAAGTTCATCATTGACCTCACCACGTCTAACAAGGTTTGGTTTCTCCTTTAAAACACACCATTGTGTTGTGGCATGTAAGGTGAAGTCTATTGACATAAAATTCCATTATCTCTTAGATAACTTTGAAACTCTTAAGTATTCTCCACCTCAATCAAATGTAAGTGTTTTAATACTTTTGCCAAGCTATTTCTTTACTTCATTTCTGAATTCTTTTTAACTTTTTAAAGGCTTTAAATTTGTATCTCTTTGATATAAGTACCTAAATCATTAATCATCAATGAATGTAATCAAGTAGATAAAACCACCTATGACATGCATTGACATTAGGCCACACACATCTATAAGTACAAGGTCCAATTGCCTATTGGCATGTTAACCCTTTCCACTAAAAGATGATTTTGTCATCTTACCTAATAAAGAAGATTCACATGTGTCACATGATTCATAATCAAATAGCACTAAGTAATAAATCTTGTGTAACTTAGTCATACGTTTCTCATTTATATGGAAAATGCGACAAACCACTAAATATAATGGTTTTAAGTTATCCAAGTTTTGTCATTTATTATTGATATTGATGATTGAATTAGACATGTCAAAAATATAAATTCCATGCATAATGCACCAATTCCATAAAAAAAACCATTCCACTATATAGAGCAACCATTACTATTAGTAGTTAAATGAAAACATTTTCTATTTAAAGAAGAAACAACAATAATATTCTTAGTTAAAGTTGGAACATAATAGCAATTGTCTAATTATAAAATAGTTCACTACTGAGTGTCAATATATAAGTTCCTATAGCTAATGCAGTAACTCTTACTCCATTGCCAACACACAGGTTTAACTCTCCTTTCTTGAGTTGTCTACTATTCCTTAGTCCTTCATATGAGTACATATGTTTAAGTGACATTCGGTATCCAATACCCATGCATTATTACTAAAAACAATATTAACCGCAATAACATAAATACTTTAAGTAGAATGTGCATCTAATGTTTTATCCTTCTTCTTCTTTAAAAAATCAAGATAGGTCTTGTAGTTTCTCTTCCAATGGTAATTTTTGCCAAAATTGAAGCAAATTTCTTTTGAGCTCATCTCATTGCCTTTATTCTTCATCTTCAATACATATTGCACTAGAGATGTCCCCTTTGCCATCTTAGAGAAAATGAGCATTTTTTATTTCTCATATTGCTCGAAGCTAGTTTGCTCATCAAAAAGCTCCTTTAAATGGTACCATATGGTATTTGCATCCATATTTTCATACTACTTTTAAAGTTCAGGAGACATAGAGGTGAGCATAATATAGTCTGCCAACTCAATATCATGCACATACTTCTTGCATGCCAACTGTTTATCAACAGGTACGTCATTAGTAGAAGGGGAAGGCAGCGACTCTTCCAAGACATAGGCTATCTTTTTGGCTTTGAGAACTATTCTCAAATTCCTTATCCAATTAAGGAAGTTTGGGCTAGTCAATTTGTTAAATTCGAGAATTAAACATAGATTCACATTTGATGACATAATTATAACAACCTAGATGTAAAGAAAGATCATGTTAGAATATGTACTACATGCATGAATATTAGGTATTTAATAAACATGCATTATTACTCCCACTATTTATTACAAACCTATAGCCCTCATTATCAATTCGAGAGAATCCATTGGAGGCTCTCCTAATGGATCATTATCCAATATCACTAAGAATGACCTTGGATGTGCCCAACAAGCCACCTTAGGTCAATTGGGAAATATCTCATAACAATTACATTCATTTATGAAACTACTAAAATATTGGGCTATCAACTTTTGATACATGCATATCTCATATACATTAGCCTAATGTTCCTTCTAATTCACACTGACCTTGAGTGTGCCTAACAAACCAATGTAACTAGTTAAAACCCACCCATTAATCATAAAATCATATTTCGATGATTTGAACATATTCTCGTAAAGTGGACTTGGATGTACCCAATGACCCAAACTCTAAAAAAACTATGGTTTTTTCCATATTAATGAAGGAATTAGCCTTAATATAATTTATGAGGGATTTTCTTTAATTAAATCTCATCATGGTTGTTTTGCATGCATAATATATCCATTCATCACATTCCATAGAGAGAATCGCATTTGTCTTACTTGGCTTGTCTGCCCAAAATTCATGGCTATGACTCCTTTTTCACGGGTGTGAACCACCCATTCATAGTCATGATTAACCTTCACGATTTGTTCACTACAAACCTGACAGTCACAGTTATGACACCACTTGTCACGGGCATGAAACCCCTGATTATCTTACAGTCTCATATATATATAAAACTCTACTGACTCCCAACTCTATCTAACCTCTAATGTCACTTATAAACCCTATTTTATGGGCATTACATTTCTCTCCCCATTAGGAGATTTCGTCTTCGATATTATATATCATTTCAGAACAACTACGGATATTGTGAAGTTGCTTCCTTAATGGTATGACTCTTCCATAAGCCTTTCACCAACGGTATTTGCTTATTCTTGAGCTCCTTAACCTCTCGAGCTAAGATCTCAACTGGCTCCTCTTTATAAGACTAATCTAGTTTCAAATTTATGTTCTTCACTTTAATGATATGAAAAAGATTTGATTGATACCTTCTCAACACAGATACATGGAAGACATTGCGTATCATATTCAACTCTGATAGCAAAGCAAGTCTATACATAAGCAGTTTGATCTTTTCTAGGATCTTATAAGGTCCAATGAACCTAAGGCTCAACTTGCCCTTTTTCCCAAATCTATTAACCTTCTTCTATAGAGATACCTTTAGAAACACATTGCCTCCCACTAGGTATTCCACATCTTTCCTCTTAAGATCCACATAGGATTTATGTCTACTAGAAGTTGCCTTTAACTAATCTCAAATGATGTTCACCTTCTCTTTCTTCTCAAGTACTAAGTTTGGCCCCATTAACTTCCTTTCACTAAGTTCGGTCCAACATAATGGTGTTCGACACTTTTTACCGTAATATGCCTTATAGGGAACCATTTGGATACTGGACTAATAACTATTGTTGTAGGTGAACTCCATCAACGACAGATATTTATCCCAACTTCCTTCAAACTCAATCATGCAGTATCTCATCATATCTTCCAGGATCGGGATAACTCTCTCTGACTGACCATCTGTTTGAGAATGGAAAGTTGTGCTGAAGTTGAGCTTGGTACCCAAAGCTCATTGTAGACTACCCTAAAACTAAGATGTGAACCATGGATCTCAATCTGAAATGATGGAGACTTAAACTTTATGAAGTTGTACTATCTCATTCATATACAACTCTACCAATCTATTCAATAAATAGTCTCTCTAAATAGGTAAGAAGTGAGCTGACTTCATCAACCTGTCCATAATCACCCATATAGCGTCGTACCTCATTGGCGTCAATGATAACCCGACCACAAAGTTCATGGTGATTCTCTCCCATTTCCATTTCGAAATTGTGATTAGTTTTAACAATTTTGAAGGTACCTAGTGTTTGGCTTTTACCGGCTGACATACAAGACATTTAGTAGTGAACTCTATGATGTCTCTCTTCATCCCTAGCCACCAATACTTTCCTTTTGGATTCTGATACATTTTGTTGCTCCTAGGGTGCATTGTAAATCTCATCTCATGGGTCTCTTTCATAACCTTTTGTCTCATTTCTAGAACATCTAGCATAAATAACCTACCCTGGTAGTATACACTACCATCAGGCTTAACTATAAAATTTGGTCTTTCCCCTTGGAGACCTACTCCATCCACTGTACTATTTTTCCATCAAGCTTATGTACATCCTTAATCTCTTGATCTAAAGTCGGTTGAATGTATAGCTCTGCGAAAGTTTTTCTACTTAGTGCATCGACTACCACATTGGCCTTTTCTAGATGATAATCGATTACACAATTGTAATCCTTTATCAACTCTAGCCATCTTCTCTGCCTCAAATTCAGATCTAACCGTGTAGGAAGATACATCAAACTCATGTGATCGGTATAAATGTAACACTTCTCTCTGTATAAATAATGATGGCAGATCTTCAATGCAAAAATAATGGCCACAAACTCTAAATCATGTGTTAGGTAGTTCTTCTCATGAGGCTTCAACTATCTAGATGCATAGATGATGAATTTCTCTCCTTGCATTAGTACGCAACACAACCTATTGTGAAAATTGTCACTGTACACATCATATTCTCTATCAGGGATTGACTGTGTCAAAACTGGAGCTTCTATTAAAAGACTTTGAAGCTACTCAAAACTGTGCTGACATCTAACCATCCATTCAAACTTGATATTGTAACACCACATCTTATGCATTTAAGTATACCTATCTCTGTATCAAATAATCACACATAGCATGCTGGAAAAATAAAATATCCTGTTAATAGTGATAGTAAATTTTTTTTATATCCTGTAATATTATTCAATGACTTTGCTAAGTTAATAGTGAGGTTTTCACCACAGCATAATATATATCACATATATCAAAATATAAACTTTACGCATAAGTATTTTTGAGTTGCTTTCATTTATACATTTTAAACTCATTCCAAAATGACTATACATATTCAAGCACGTAAATACAAAACATAGATGATATATTTTCATGCTTATGTGGAATGCAAGGAGAGAGAGTGATGAGGCTCGGCCAGTGACCTATGTTCCATGTCTTCTATACACTATTCAAAATGAGTTATCACTTTTCTTTACCTGAAAAATGATACAAATTGATGAGTTGCGGCTCAGTGAGAATAACCATCAAATGAGCTCTGAAGTACCAAACAACTCATAATAATAAATCACAAATCCAATACATACCATGTAGTCCATTCCATTCATCAGTATCATTACTCCTTATGTATGTAAATGCTTTGCTTATTTCATTTTGTTGTGACTAAGTTAAACGGACATTGCCTCGGGTTTCCATGTCAACATTTGCATTTGCTAGCTAGCTTGATCATTTGTTTCATTTGTACATTTGTTGGGCCATAAGCCTCTTCTTTTTCTTTACAATATCAATTAACTAATCGCAACGCCTTTTTAAGTCCATATGCATATGCACTTGTACTTAAGCATTCATCAACCATTGCATCTTTATCATATACAACGTACATATATTCCATATATACCTCATATGTCACGCATATACCTTGCATATACTATACATATACCATGTATATATATCACATATGTCAAACATATACCTCAAATATACCATAATTAAACCATTTATATGTACCATAATGTCCCAAATTATCCATCATTACATTATCAAGGACCAATCATGACAATCATATGAATCACATAGCAAGCAACATTCCTTTGCACTAAAGAATTCAATTGATAATTAGACTCACCGTTCTCCTTTAATTCCGACCCTTAACTTATTGTCTATCCACTCCTTGTGGGTCTCCAATATGTTGCGAGCCTAATATGAAAACATAATCGATTAACTCATGATTAGGGAGACTTAATGTGGCTTAAACAAATTAATATGCATTGTTCATATCAATAGTTAAGAGTTTTCCTATGAGGCAGTGTGACCTTATTCCTAATTACGAATAACATATAATTATGGATCATATTAAAATTTCAGACCAATTGGATCATTGTACAATATTTGGTTGAATTTCTAATTGTGTTCTGTTTTCTGCCTTTTTTTCTGCCCTTAGGCAGTTTTAGGGTACTCATTTTGATTCATCATAACTTATAATATATAAGTCATATTTTAATGAAAATTTACAAAAACGTATATGGGTTCATATGGAACATTATTCATGTTACAACATTTATCAATTATTTCTCTAAGGTCTTCAAATTATAACAAACATTTAACTGGTGCAGAATATAATTGGCTTCCGGACGTGTATGACTTCCAAATGCCATAACTTAGTCTATACATAACCAATCAAGCTGATATTAGTACCACAATTTAGATAAGACATATACCTATAACTTTCATGTTTTAATAATGTACATAATCTAGCTCTAATGAGATCAAATTATCCAAAACCTTTTCTAGAGCTGCCCAGGGCACCACGTAGGCAGTTCAAACCATGGAACAGACATGGTTCCATTCACCATAACGCAAACTTTACAAGACCTACGAACCTGAAATTTGGTATACAGATACATAACACATATAGCTACAACTGTTAAGTTTTGAGGTACTTCAAATATTGGCTTGACCATATCCAAAAATAACAAACACAATAGCTAACTTACTTAGGATTCACATCCGAACTAGTTTTAGTACGAAGAGGATATCGCATTCTATACACTACATCTTGCAAACATATTTACAAATACATAAATCTAATACATAAATGAACAATGTTTGTATTTTAAGGTTTTTCATATTCGATCTCTAAGATCATCAAAACTATGGAACACAATGCAGCATATTCATGAACCCTAAACACCAAAATAAAGCTAAACACAAAAATAAATGTTTACTCACCTATAATCACTCTTGGCTAATCTTGTTGCTGCAATCTTTGGAGTGAAAGAGGGAAGAAATGGTGGCTGGAACTTGAGAGAAAATAGGTTGAAGAAATGAAGCAAGGAAGAAGAAGAAGGTGAGGATGGAAATGAATATGGTGGCTGCCTAATAAGTTAAAAGACACCACCATTTCATTACCTGTCCACTTCCCTTCTTTTTTTTTTCTTTTTCTAACTTTTATTTTATTATTTTATTTTATTTTAATTTATTTTTTTCTAATTATTCTTATTATTATTACACAATTCAACACAATATCCAATTTATTCTTAATCTAGTCATTTTGCATACTTTAATTTGGTCACCTTATTTCATTTATTTTTAATACTTTTTATCCTCATTTAGATTATAAATACACATGTACGACTCGATACAATTGCAATGTACTAGGACACGTAGCTAGTGCATGTCATGGACTTATTCCTACGAAAATATGTATGAAATGCATGTGTTCAATTTAATTATATGCAAGATACATATGTTCAAATGAAATGCATGTCGGGAAGGTTGAGGATGTTACAGATATCTTTTCACAACAACCTTATCAATGGAGAAGCAATCATAGAAAAACCCTTGACAAACCTCTTGTAGTATTCTACCAAGCGAAGAAAACTACTAATTTCGGTCACATTTCGCAGGGATTTCCAATTCAAGATTGCCTCAACCTTGCTCGGATCCACTCTAATCCCATCGACTAATATCACATGCCCCTAAAAGGCAACCTCGTCAAGCCAAAATTCACACTTGGAAAGCTTGGCATACAACTTATGTTCTTTGATAGTCTATAAGACCATCCTTAAATGTTGCTCATACTCATCCTTGCTTCTCAAGTACACCAAAATATTGTCTATAAAAACTACCACAAACTAATCCAGAAATGGCCTGAAGATTCAGTTCATTAGATCCATAAAAGCTGTTAGAGCATTGATCAACCCAAAGGGCATAATAGAACACCTCTGTACCTTTTAATTGTTTGAAGAGACCATCATTTTATGGTAATGGATACTTGTTCTTAATGATCACCATTTTCAATTCCCTGTAGTCTATGCACAACCTCATAGCACTGGTATAACCCACGGAGATACACTCGATCTGATGGAGCCCTTATCTAATACTTCATATAATTTCACCTTTAATTCTTTCATTTCTGAAGGAGCCATTCGATAGGTGCGGCTAATAAAGGAGTTGTACCCAGAGTAAGCTCGATCGAGAACTATAACATTCGGTGATTTAGGCCCTGATTACGCTTAACTGTAGTGAAGTGTACTGGTTCAATCGAAGTCTAAATTTGGACCCATAAGAAAATGGCAAATAATAAGGGAAATTAATTAAGGGTATTATTATTTGGGAATTAAAAAGATTAGTGCTAGAACCAAAAAAAAATTACCCTATGGACAAAATCGGTATTATTGAAATTATTGGGGGAAAATTTGTGAAGATAAGGAAATTTGTGGAAAATGATGAATTTCTAATAATTAAAATTAATCAAGATTAATTAAGTTAATTAACCAAAAGAAATTAGGATGAAGTTTAATTAATAGGGCTCATTCCTTAATCATAGTATAAAAGTCAAAAAATGGAGGAATTCTACATTCTTCCACCCAAATATCTAACTCAGATTCTTCCTCTTTTTTCTTCTTGGTTTCCATCCACCTATGCCACCAAAAGCCTCCATTTTTGTTTCATTTCAAGCTTTGAAAGAGAGAGAAAATGGGTATTAGAGGAAAAGGAACCAAGAAATTAAAGAGTTCTTGCCATAAAGAGAGCTAAGGAACAAGAAAGAAGGAAGAAAGAAGAAAAGAAAACAGATAAGGGTTTGGGGGAATTGTGGCCCACTTTGGTGAGCCACTAAGCTGAGTTTATTCTTCTTAAATTCAATATTTTCTTTCCATTTGAGACCTCTAAGGATGATAGATATGATTAGGGTTGGTAGACTAGGATTATTTGGCATACATGAACTAGGATTTTAAGTTAATGTTGATTTTTTAGGAAAGTTGCAATTGAGCCTCTTATTAAATTAGATTGATGTTTTTATGTATTTAAGCTTAATGTATCATGTCCAAAAATGAAGAAAAAGGGGTTGCCTTGATGGAGTCAATTGGGGGAATTTTGAAGTAACTTAAGGAAATGATAATTAGTGATGAATAAAGGGTGATTCGGATGTTAATTTGAAGAAAATAAATTGGTACCTATGATAATATTTTTGGGCAGTCATGACCTATCAAAAAGGAGTTTAACCTTAGTAATTTTTGGCAAAAATAAAGTATAAAACATATTAGGAGCATTAAGACTTTATGTAGGCATGAAAAGATTTGAAAAGGGATAATAAAACTGAGATACGATATGGTTGTGTAAGAAAATCAACTGAGCATAAGAGATGGCCTCAAGAGGGTGACACAGGTAAAGAAAAAGCTATATAGTGAAGGGAGGAAAAGAAAAAAAATGAAAGCTCCAAGGTTGATTAGGTATGTGCTTCATTGATAAAAATCTTACATGTTATCTAAATGTGTGAAATTATGTATTAATGCTTGATATAAATATGGGTTGTCATGAAATGTGATTGATAGTTACTTTTGATTATTATTTTTATGGTCATGAGACTAAATGGAATGAAGAAGTTAAGATATGTGAATGAAATTCTAATATGGAAATTTTGTTATACAAACGAATGCATATGATGGATGTATTTATTCGATAGGTTTGTGCCAATTGATGACTCTATCATAGAATTCTAGGAGTAGTCTTGACATTTGATGTCATAACTAATGTTATAGTAATGAGATTGAGATTCAATTAGTTGGAAATAAAATTGGACTCATAAAGCTAAAAAATTTATTAAGAACCTAAGTTCAAATTATAATTGTAAATGAGCTAAAAAATTGGATACAAAATCCCAAACCTGTAGGTATCTAGAAAATACTAGGTAAAAACTAACAAAATGTCCTTCAGTAAAATGGCTATAACTTTTGCTAGAAAACTTGGATTTGGATGATTTTTGATGAATCTGAAATCTGAGACATTAATCTACAAAATAATATTAGACCATAAATTAAATTCAAAATATAAATGGGCTAAAAAGAAGGCCCAAAATTAGGGCCGAAATCCATCATAAACAAAGAATTGGCATATTGAGTTTTTGCATTTGGTGTGATGAATACATATATTAATTAATGAGAATTTTGACTTTAATTGAAGTTATTTATTTAATAAAATTATTTATGTGTGAGGTTTTAATTTAATAATAATAAATAATAAATAATAAAAATAAATAAACATATATGTAGAAATTTGGTACAATTATCACTTTTGAAAATATTGTTCATAATAATCTTAATATTGGGAGTAAATATAAAAATAGTTAAGCCCTAATTAAAGTCACTCGGTGCCAAAATATGAAAGCTGGTAATGACAATTATATAAATACGCTCGACACAAAATTAGTAAGCCGGTAATGACAATATTACGAAAGCCGGTAATGGTACTATTACAAAAGCGTTCAACACAATATTATGAAAACCAGTAATGGCAACCCCATTATTCTTATTATTTAGTTCAGTTATAGGTGTTATGAGCACAAAGAAAATGAAAATAACAATAATGTAAAATTTATAGAGATAAAATAAGTAAAAGTATGTCCTTTTGATAATGTTGTGTCAAATCAAGATTGCTGAATTTAAATGTTTGATAGCCTTTCTTTGATTTTATGTATTTCTTTGATTTTACGCCTTATTTGTGAAGTTATGAAATGACATGTAAGAAAATATCTTTATGTAAGGTTTTTATCCCTGAAGTATCACTAAGCTAATAGCTTAGTGCAGGTGGTTTCCTCTCGTGTAGGTTCTAAAGAATAGTTATAGATAGTATAGTTGTCGGAAGAAGAAGGGTACCCAGACAAAAAGTAGCTTAAAGCTTTGGACTATTTTTTGTATATTTTGTAAAAAATGTTGTAAATTAAATTATAGTTTTATCTCATCTAGTATGTATTGGGGGTATGTAAAACTAATGTAATGGAGATAGTTTGGATGTAAAGTAATATATTTTATAAATAAATAAAATTTTGAGACGAATTTTATATGATAGTTAGTCTGGTAATGCTCACTTACCTTGCTGAACTAAAGTGGAGTAAGGGGGTATTACAATTTTTGGTATCAGAGCTATAGGTTTAGATGGTTTTTGTTGAGTGGGTATGGAAGATAAGTGCATGTTTTCATGCATATGCATTTTTTTTAAGCTGTTATATTTTGATAAGGGACCCCTCTTCTGACAATATAGATTTTAATGGATTCCAAACAAGATGAAGTCACGAAGAAGAAGAGGGTGATAATATGGTTAACTCTGCTGCTTATAGACAGTCAGCATCAGTTAGAGCCTCAGAGCCTAGTATTGTAGCTCCACAACATGCTGAAAAACAGGTTGATCTGAGTTAGGTACCCCTTATGCAACATATGGCTAATTTGTTACAGCAGATAGCACAAGTTATGCCACCACTAGCTCCACCACATCCCCTATCTTAGCAAAAACCCCAGATTGATAAACTAAAAAAATATGGGGCGACGGATTTTACAAGTAACAAAGAAGATGACCTAGCAACAACAAAATTTTAGTTGGAAAAGACAGACCAAGTTTTAAAGGAGCTTCAATGTTCGGAGGAGTACAAGGTTAGCTATTGAGTGTCCCTCATTCAGGAGCATGCCTACGAATGGTGGAAGTTAGTATTAGCGAAGCCGAAGCCCCAGACTCTAAACCCTCAGACATGGAATTTCTTTGTGGCAGAATTTAAAAAGAAATATGTGTCAAAAGTCTATGTTGATGAGAAAAAGAGAGAATTTTTGAACTTGAAGTAGAGGGGTATGACAGTAGCTGAGTATGAGATGGATCTCACTAAGCTACATAAGTATGCAATGGGGATTATTGAAGATGGAGCTGATAAATGTCATAGATTTGAAGATGGCCTCGATGAGGATATTGGATATATAGTAGCTTCCCACCAGCATATAAACTTTGTTGCACTAGTGTCCTATTCCATTAGTGTTGAAAGAAGGAAAAAGATGAAGATAGAATAGATCTTCAAAAAATCAATAGCTAGTATGGCCCAGACATCTGGTAAGAAGAGGCGAATAGTACCCAGACCATTTTAGTCACGGGTTGTTTGGCAGACATTTTCTATTAGGCGGGATCTTCAGTTTAGACCCGCAGCATCATCTGCTAGTTCACCAGCATCATTGTCCAAAAGGCTATCTCCTACTATGTGTCAGCATTGAGGTAGATCTCATATAGTAGAGTGTTGATGGTTGACTGGGACATGCCTATGATGTGGAGCTACTAATCATATGAAAAGAGATTGTCCCATACTTAGTATGGCAACAACACATACTATGGCATCAGTACCGGGCTGTGGTAGTGATCGAGGCCAGTTTAGAGGTGGTCGTACAGGACAGAGTCAGGGGGTATCAGAGACAGTTGATAAACCCAGAGGTAGTAGAGCTCCAGCTCGGGCATATGTGATGAGAGCTCAGGAGGACTAGGATGTGCCAGATGTCATAATTGGTAAATTTTCTTTATTTGACTTTGATCTGCATGCATTGATAGATCCTGACTCCACACATTCATAAATAAGCACAGTTGTTTTTAAACAAGGGAATGTGATACTTGAGACCTTAGAATATGAGATAATTGTGACCAATCCATTGGGACATAGTGTGAAAGTGAATTAGATCTATAGAAACATCTTAATAATAGTTTAGGATAGAGAATTTCCAACAGCCTTAATATAATTACCTTTTTATGAATTTGATGCTATTCTGGTATGGATTGGTTGACAAAGCATGAAGATATAATCAACTATCGATCTAGAAAAGTTATACTTAAAAATCTCGAGCAAGAAGACACTATCATTCAGGGTGAAGGTCAAACATATTTGACTAGTGTTATTTTTGCATTAAAAGCTCGAAAATACATTAGGAAGGGATGTGAGGTATACTTGGCCCATGTGATAGATACCAAGAAAGGGAGCCCAGAACTTAAAGACATCCAAAAATAGTGTGTGAGTTCCTAGATGTGTTTCCTGAAGACTTGCTAAGGTTACCACTAGATAGAGAGACAGAGTTTGCTATTGATGTGATTCCTAGTACAGCCCGATATCAATTACTCCTTATAGAATGACACCTACAAAATTTGAAAGAGTTGAAGGTTCAATTATAGGAATTGCTAGACAAGGGGTTCATACGTGTGTCACCATGGGTTGCTCCGGTGTTATTTGTGAAAAAGAAGCATGACACCCTTCAGTTATGTATTTATTACCGACAATTGAACACGGTGACAATTAAAAATAAATACCCACTACCTAGAATTGATATTTTATTTGATCAATTGAAGGGAGCAGGAGTATTTTCTAAGATTGATCTCAGATCCGGGTATCATCAACTGAAAATCAAGGAATCATATATACCCAAAACTGCCTTCAGGACTCGATATGGACACTATAAGTTCCTGGTTATGCCTTTTGGCTTTAACGAATGCACCAGCTGCCTTTATGGATATGATGAACAAGATTTTTAGGCCTTACCTTGATCAATTTGTGGTAGTTTTTGTAGATGATATCCTGGTGTATTCAAAGGACAAAGGAGAACATGGTAGACCGAAGTCTAAATTTGGATTTTTATCAAAAAATAATGAAAATAATGGCAATTAAGTATGGAAAATAGCTACTAAATTGTTCAAAATATTTTAAGATGTTAAATTTTGGTAAAGGACTAAATTATAAAATTTGAAAAGTTTAAGGGTCAATTTGTAATTTACTGAAAACTAGAGGATTAATTGGGATGACCATCAATTAAATACATGAATTGGGATATAAAATGCATGTGGAGGCCAGCCACACCAAGTGGCACATTTTAAAAAGCCAATTGACATGCATGAATTGGAATTTAATGAAAACATCTAGAATATGCTTAGGTGTCTCCATTAATTAAGTAATTTTGTCACTTTGCTCTTAATTACTTATCATTTCTTCGTTATCACTCTTGATCTAGAATTTGCTATCTTTTAATTTTCTTCCACGTTTCTTGAAGCACAACACACCAAATGGCATACAACAATTAGCCAAGTGAGATGCATGAATTAAACATTAATGAGAGCTTCTCGATTGAGCTTAGGTGTCCCCCCATCTTAATAACTTTTGTCATTTTCTTCTTGATATTTTATTCTTCTTCCTTATCCCTTTTGCATTGAGAATTTCTACCTTCCTAAGCCATCCTACATTTTCCCCTTCTTCTTCCATAACCAAAGCTTGATTCTAGTGAAAGAATGTGTGAAAAAGAGAGAAAAGGCATGGGAAATTCCATTTTTCATCTTCAATGAAGATTAAGAGAGTAAGAAGAAAGAGAAATATTAGGGTTTATAAAGTTTTAATAATCTGATTATAAATTTTAGGAACTCAAGTTAACAAAGAGCTAGATCAAAGGAGCAAAGGAAAGGAGAATGAGAAAGAAAAAAGAAAAATAGAGGTTTGTGCATAACCTAAGGGAATAGCCTATTTTAATTTTTTTTATTTACATGATTTAATTATTTGGCATGTTGATGATTCTAAATTAATATATTTTGTGATGAAAATCTTGGGGATGCATGTTTGCTAGACGTAGAATTTAATTTGGTAAAAATTGAATGTGATTAGTTTGTATGTTCTTTGCTGGAAATGGATGAGCAGTGAGCAATTAAACTCTTATAACTTAATTTTTGGAACTCAGTTTTGTATATTCTTTGTTGAGTTTGAAAGCTAAGACATAAGGCTATAATTTGTATTTAGACCATAAAACATGAATATGTCAGTAATTATCCAAACAAATTAATAAAGTTCGGACTTAGAATCTATCCAGAAAATTCTGGGCAAAATTGTTAGTGACCAGTCAGTGTTCATTTTATCATATATTTTGATACATAACTCAGAATTAAGTGATTCAAGTTTCCTATTAAAGACAAGATCTAGATATAAAAGTGTTAAAAAGACCTTATGACTAAATGCAGAACAAAATAGGACCAAAATTAAGGTCCAAGACAGAGAACATAATCTGTCAGTGACAACGCAGCATATGAGTTGAGGAATTAAATGAGTAAAATGATGTGAACCTTGTTATATTATATAAAAATTATTTTAATTGAGTGATTATATGATTATTTTGAGACATTAAATGCATGAAAAGTGTGAATTTAATTGCTATGAATTTTAATGAGATGGTATAAGCCCTAGAACACCTAACTAGAACCAACTTAGGATAGTTTGGCATGACAAATAGGGGGGAGTATGATGAAAATGATTAAATCCATTAATGGTATGATTATCTACATTGGGTTTGACATTGTTATCTACGTCGGGTTTGGCATTGTTATCTATGCCAAGTTTGGCATTATTATCTACGCCGAGTTTGGTACGGTTATCTACGCCTGTAATGGCACCTAAATGCGCACATCATATTGCCTAGGTGGCACTCCTAAGTGCCTGGATGGCAACTCGATTATCATAGTCAGTGGTTCATAGGTGTTTTGGGCATAAATGAAAACATAAATAAAAAAGTTATGGAACATAAATGAATTATTGAAAATAAAAATGGAATTATGAATTGTGACATGGACAAAAATAATATTTTGTGTTATGGGCAATGAAAAGCTATGGATAATAATGATTTGAAAAAGTAAAATAAATATAAGATATAAAAGAATAAAATTTATGAAATGTAAGTTGCATGAAAAATGATTGAGTATGATTTGTGACATGCATTAATAGATGATTGATTGTTGTGGACATTAACAAATTATTGAAAATAAAAAAGGAATCATGAATTGTAAAATGAATAAGAAAGATAATTTGATTATGTTAAACAAAAATGAGATACAATAAAATAAATTGATGTTATGCATACTATAATATTAGAAAATGTATGTTTGCATGATTTGATCATAAATTGATATATGACAAGGCATGTAGCATTAAAATAGTTTATTGCCTTACTTATGTGCACCACTAAGCCAAGGCTTAGTGTGGGAGTTTTTCTCGCACAGGTATAGCAAAGAATAAGTAGACATTAGTAGATAAAGCTAACGGTGACTTGATCCGTAGAGCAGCATATTTCAACCGCTGTGGGTCACACAACTTTTGTATATTATCTTTTGAATTTTATTTTATAGTATTTGTAAAATAAACAATATGTTTTTGTAAATAATAAGTTATTATATAAAAATGTAGTTTATCTTTCATGTTATATTTCTTTTATAATGCAAAATAAATAAATAGTAAATAAAGAAAAAAATATACAAGTTGTTTTCATTTATAAATAATATAAGAAAGATATTTGAAATGATGAAGTCAGCATAGCACTTCCTCATTCGGGTAGGAGTTGCTGGGGTGAGGAGGTGTTACAAGATATCTCAGAATAATGCTTCAGACTTTGAGGAAAAATCAATTTGATGCAAAGCTGTCAAAATGTGAGTTTTGGTTAGAATAAATAGGATTCTTAGGGCATATTGTGTCAGTTGAAGGAATCTATGTGGATCCTAGTAAAATATAAGCGATTTTAAGTTGGAAGTTACCCTATAATGTGATAGAAGTCTAGAGTTTTCTTGGATTTGCTAGCTATTATAGAAGGTTTGTGAAGGGATTTTCAAGCATAATCGCACCAATTACCAAGCTACTCAGAAAATAAACTAAGTTTGAGTGGACAAATCGGTGTCAGGCGAGCTTTGAAAAGCTAAAAGTCATACTAACCGAAACACCTATTTTGACCCAACCTACTCCAAGGAAATATTTTGTGATATATAGTGATGCCTCTCATAATGGGTTAGGCTGTGTCTTAATGCAAGAGGGTAAAGTAGTTGCTTATGCATCTAAGTAACTGAAGCCTCATGAGCTAAATTACCCTACTCATGATTTGGAGTTGGCAATAATAGTGCTTGCTTTAAAAATATGGCGACATTATTTATCTGGTGAGCGGTGCTACATATATAAAGATCATAAGAGCCTTAAATATTTACCCACACAAAAGGAGTTGAATTGAAGGCAAAGACATTGGTTGGAGTTAATTAAGGATTACAATTTTATTATTGATTACCAGTCGGGCATAGCCAATGTAGTAGCCAATGCCTTAAGTAGAAAAACATTAGCAGGTATAACTTGTAATTTCCTCATTATAATATAATATATATTAATCAACAATAAGTTAATAGGAGATTCATATTTTATTTTGGAAAAGTTACGAGTTCAACCTACCTTAAGGCAACAAGTGAGAGAAACTCAGAGGCAAGATCAAAAATTGATGATAACTGCTGAGGCAGTTAAAAAGGGGGGAGACCTGAATTTAAGATTGAAGACAATGGAAGTATAAATTATAAGGGAAGATTGTGTGTGGAAAATGACAGCGGATTAAAGCAAATAATTCTAAAAGAGGTGCATAATACAACTTATTCCTTATATCCAGGAAGTAATAAGATGTATCAAGACCCGAAGACTCATTATTGGTGACTAAGAATGAAGAAGGATATCGTGGAATACACTACAAGATGCTTGACATGCCAACAATTGAAAGCAGAGCACCAGGTACCATCTGGATTGTTGCAACCTATTGCTTCCCATAATGGAAATGGGAAAGGATTATGATGGATTTTGTATGTGGTTTGCCTTTGACACAAAAAAAAAAACATGATGTGGTGTTGGTAATTATTGATAGACTTACCAAATTAGCTCACTTTTTACCAGTTTGGATGGATTATCCATTAAGCCAGTTAGCAAAAATATATGTTAATGAGATAATTCGATTGCATGGGGTGCTAGTATTTATTATTTTTGATTGAGACCCCTGATTCGCATCACAATTTTGGAAAAGTTTGCAATAAGAATTAGGCACTTGACATACTTTTCGTACAACATTCCATCGACAAACAGATAGGCAATCCAAATGGGTTATTCAATTGCTGGAAGACATGCTTAGAAGCTGTGTATTTGACTTTCAGGGTAGCTAGAATAGGTATTTACCATTGACGGAATTTGCATATAATAATAACTATCAAGCTAGTCTCGGCATGGCTCCATATGATGTTTTGTATGGAAGAAGATGTAGGACATCTTTATGCTAGATAGAACTTGGTGAAAAGAAGTTAATGGGCCCAGAATTGGTGTAGTAGACAGAGGAGAATGTGAAAATAATCCAAGATCGATTAAAAGCTACAATTAACTGACACAAATCCTATGCTGATTTGAAGAGAAAGGATATTGAATATGTTGTCGGAGACAAGGTATTTTTAAAAGTCTCTCCTTAGAAGAAAGTACTTCGTTTTAGTAAAAAGGGAAAACTGAGCCCTAGGTTTATTGGACCATATGAAATATTTGAATGTGTAGGCCCAGTGGCTTACCGATTAGCCTTACCACTAGAATTGGATAAGATTCACAATGTGTTTCATGCCTCAATGCTAAAGAGATACAGATCGGATCCGACTCATGTAATACCTGTGGGATTGATCGAGACGCTACCAGATTTGACATATGCAGAAGAGCCTATGAAAATCTTAGCTCGAGAAGTTAAGGAACTATGGAATAAGAAGATACCATTAGTAAAGGTCCTATGGTGCAATCATGCAGTAGAAGATGTAATACCCCCTTACCCCACTTTAGTTCAGCAAGGTAAGTGAGCATTACCCAATTAACTATCTTATAAGCTTAGATAAATGATGTATAATTTTTTTTTAAATATTACAAACACTAAAATAAATTTATTACCAACACTAATATTCAAAATTTTATTTATTTATAAAATATATTAATTTACATTCAAACTATGTCCATTACATTACAAGTCATATCTCTAATACACACTAGATAAAATAGAAATATAATTTAATTTACAAAGCTTTTGATAAAATATACCAAAAATAAGTCCAAAACTTTTAGCTACTTTCGTCCGGGTACCCTTCTTCTTCTGACAATTTTACTATCTACAACTACTCTTTAAAACATGTGCAAGAGGAAACCACCCGCGCTAAGCTACTAGCTTATTAGTGCTTTAAGGATAAAAATTTTACATACATATATTTTCTTACATATCAATTAATCATTTCATAAATAAGGCATAAAATAAAGAATTATATGAAAACAAATAAATTTCATCAAACATTTCATATTTAACAATTTTAATTTAACATAACATTATCGAAATGATATACTTTTATATTAGTGTTATTTTTCATTTTTCTTGTGCCCATAACACCTATAACCAAACTAACTATTATGAATAATGGTGTTGCCATTACTGGCTTTCATAATATTGTGCCGAGCACTTTTGTAATAATCTCATTACCGGCTTTTGTAATATTGTCATTACCGGTTTAATAATTTTGCGCCGAGCGCATTTATAAATTTGTCATTACCGGCTTTTGTATTTGGCACCGAGTGTTGTAAATCCTCTGATTGACATGCCAAACTATTCTCTATTCTAGTTCTAGATTAGGTGTCTTAGGGCTTAACTATTTTTATATTTATTCACCATATTTTCAAAAATGATAATTGTACTAAATTTTCACATATAAGTTCATTTATTTTTGCTCTTTGTTTCCATTGTTATTGTAATAGAATCTCACACATAAATAATTTATTAAATATTTATAATTATAATTAAAGTCAATTTTCACTTTAATTACTACATATACTCATCATACTACATGCAAAAGCCCAATATTTCAAGTTTTTATCTATGACAGATTTTGACCCTGATTTCAGGCCTCATTTTTAGCCCATTTATAATTTAAATTTGAATTTATGGTCTTATAATATTTTGTAGATATTATCTCAACTTTCAGATTCATTAAAAATTAATCAAATCCAAGTTTTCTATCAAAAGTTATTGCCCTTTTACTCAAGGGAGTTCCATAAATTTTACCCAGTATTTTCTAGGTACGTACAAGTCTAGGATTTTGTGTCCAATTTTTATCCTATTTGCAATTAAATTTTGATTAAGTTCTGCATGAAAGTTTTAGAATTATGAGTCCCCACCTCAATATCATTACCAAAGAATTAGTTATGACTAGAATATTAAAGACTACTCCAAAATTTCTGCAGCAGGGTTATCAATTGACACCAATCTATATACTACTTATATTCATCATATGCATTCATTTTTATGCCAAAGTTTCTAGATCAAAATTACATTCACATATCTTAATGATTTCACACCATTTGGTCTCATTACCATATAAAACATTAATAGCAACAACTAATCACATTTCATATCAACTCACATTCATATCAAACATTAAAACATAATATCATGCAATTAAACAACATGTAAATTTTTTATCAATGAAGCACATACGTAATCAGCCTTGGAGCTTCCCTCTATCCTTCTTTTTCTCCCCTTACTAGTTTGCTTTCTCCTTACCTTTGTCACCCTTTTGAGGGTCTCTCCTTTTTTTACTTGGTTTTCCTACACAACCATACCCTATTTCGATTCTATCATCCATTTTCAAATGTTTTCATGCCTACATAAAATTCTAATGCTCCTAATAAGTCTTATACTTTAATTTAGCAAAACTGTACTAAGGTTAAACTTCCTTCTTGATATATCATGGCTACCCAAAAATCTTATCATAGGTCCCAATTTATTTTCTTCAAATCAACACTCTAATCTCATTTTATCTATCACTAATTGTGTTGTTTCTAGGTTAATTTCAATTTTTCCCAATTTCACTTAATTATGGCAGCCCCTCATTCCTCCATTAGAGTTACCTTTCTCTAGTTGTTAAGTCATAAAACAATTAACTAACATCAATTATCATTAATTAAAAGTTTAACTACACTTTTCTTCAACAAGTTACAACTTTCCATTTCTAGTTCTAATCTTGCCACATAACCTCAATCTATCAATCCTTATCATATCTATCATCCTTATGGGTCTCAAATCAAAGAAAAAAGGTTGAATTTAAGAAGAATAAACTCTCCTTAATGGTTCTCCAAGGTGGGCCGAAATTCCCCTAAAATTTATCCCTTTTCTTGTCTTCTTTCTTCTTTCCATCTTGCTCATTTGCTCCCTTTATGGCAAGAACTCTTTAATTTTGAATTTTTCTCTCTCAAAAATACTTTTTTTTTCTCTTTTTCAAGCTTGGATTGAAGAAAAAATGGAAGCTTTTGGAGGTTATGGTGGATGGCAACCAAGAATAGAAAAGAAGAAGAAGAAAAGTTAGATTTGTTTAGGTGGAAGAATGTAGAATTTCTTCCTTTTTTGACTTTTATACCCAAATTAAGGAGTGGGTCCCACTAATTAAAATTAATCCTAATTTTCATTGGTTCATTAACTTAATTAAACTTGATTAACTTTTAAACTTTAAGAAATTCCTTATTTGCCACAAATTTCCTCATTTTCACACTTTTCCCTCCAACAATTGCCATAATACCGAGTTTGTCCATAGGAAATTTTATTTTTTTCCAATTCTAGCACTAATCTTTTTAATTCCCAAATAATAATACCCTTAATTATTTTCCCTTATTACTAGTCATTTTTTATGGGTTCAAATTTAGACTCTGATTGAACCTGTGCACCCCACTACAGTCATGCGCAATCAGGACCTAAATCACTGGATGTTGCAATTCTCTTCCTCTTAAGAAAATTTCGTCCTCGAAATTTACCTGATTAGCTGGAGCGGAATAATTGAGGATACTGAGTTCTCATCATTTCTTCACTCTCCCAAGTGGCTTCTTCTACTGCATGATTGTGTCATAGGATCTTTACCAATTGTACCTTTTTGTAACATAGTTCCTTAACTTCTCGAGCTAAGATTTTACAGGCTCTTCTACATCGATCAAGTTTGGTTGTACCTCTATTGATTCCACAGGTATCATATATGTTGGATCCGATCTGCATCTTCTTTACTTGTTAGCATGTCAAGCATCTTGTAGTGTATTCCACGATTTCCTTCTTCATTCCTGGCCATCAATAATGAATTTTCATGTCTTGATACATTTTATTGCTTCCTGCATGCATGGAATAAGTGGTATTATGCGCCAACTTTAGAATTATTTGCTTTAATCCATTGTCATTTGGAATGCAAATCTTCCCTTATAACTTATACTTCCATCATCTTCAACCTAAAATTTAGGTCTCTCCCTTCAGAAGCATGCCTATGACTGGTGGAAATTGGTATTACGAAACCCCAAACACCGAACCCTCAGACATGAGATTTCTTTGTGATAGAGTTTAAAAAGAAATATGTGTCAGGAGTTTATGTTGATGAGAAAAAACGAGAATTTCTGAATCTGAAGCAGAGGAGTATGACAATAGTTGAGTATGAGAGTAGCTGAGTATAAGTTGGAGTTCACCAGGCTGAGCAAGTATGCAATCAGGGCCTAAATCACAAGATGTTACAGAAGAAGCCACCTAGGAGAGTGAAGAAATGATGAGAACTCAGTATCCTCATTTACTCAGCTCCAGCTAATCAGGTAAAATTTCGAGGATGAAGTTTTCTTAAGGGGGAGATAATTGTAACATCCAGTGATTTATGCCCCAATTGTGCGTGACCGTAGTGGGGTGCATTGGTTCAATCAGAGCCTAAATTTGGACCAATAAAAACTAAAAAATAGTAAAAGAAAATAATTAAGGGTATTATTATTTGGGAATTGAAAATATTAGTGCTGGAACTAGAAAATAAAATAAAATTACCCTACGGACAAAATCAGTATTATTGAAATTGTTGGGGAAAAATTTGTAAAGATAAGGAAATATGTGGAAATGATGAATTTCTAATAATTAAAAGTTAATCAAGATTAATTAAGTTAATGAACCAAAAGAAATTAGGATTAAGTTTAATTAATGGGGCTCACTACTTAATCATAGTATATAAGTCAAAAAAGGTAGGAATTCTACATTCTTCCACCCAAATATCTAACTCATCTTTTTCCTCTTTTTTCTTCTTGGTTGTCGTCCACCTATGCCACTGAAAGTCTCCATTTTTGTTTCATTTCAAGCTTTGAAAGAGATAGAAAAGAGGTATTGGAGGAAGAAGAACTAAGAAATTAAAGAGTTCTTACCATAAAGAGAGCTAAGGAACAAGGAGGAAGGAAGATTGAAGAAAAGAAAAGGGAGAATGGATTGGGGGAATTTTGGCCCATTTTGGAGAGCCATTAAGATGAGTTTATTCTTCTTAAATTCAATATTTTTCCTTCCATTTGAGACTTCTAAGGATGATAGATATGATTAGGGTTGGTAGACTAGGGTTATTTGGCATACATGAACTAGGATTTTAAGTTAGTGTTGATTGTTTAGGAAAGTTGCAATTAAGCCTCTAATTAAATTAGATTGATGTTTTTATGTATTTAAGCTTAATGTATCATTTCTAAATATGAAGAAAAAAGGGTTGCCTTGATGGAGTCAATTGGGGGAATTTGGAAGTAACTTAAGGAAATGATAATTAGTGATGAATAAAAGGTGATTAGGATGTTAATTTGAAAAAAATAAATTGGTACCTATGATAATATTTTTAGGCAGTCATGACCTATCAAAAAGGGAGTTTAACCTTAGTAATTTTTGGAGAAAATAAAACATAAAACATATTAGGAGCATTAGGACTTTATGTAGGCATGAAAAGCTTTGAAAAGGGATAATAAAACTGAGATACGATATGGTTGTGTAGGAAAATCAAGCAAGCATAAGAGATGCCCTCAAGAGGGTGAGAAAGGCAAAGAAAATGATATATAGTGAAGGGAGAAAAAGAAAGAAAAATGAAAGCTCCAAGGCTGATTAGGTATGTGCTTCATTGATAAAAATCTTACATGTTATCTGGATGTGTGAAATTATGTGTTAATACTTGATATAAATGTGGGTTGTCATGAAATGTGATTGATAGTTACTTTTGATTTTTTTTAATGGTAATGGGACTAAATGGTGTGAAGATGTTAAGATACGTAAATGAAATTTTGATCTAGAAATTTTGGTATACAAATGAATGCATATGATGGATGTATTTATTAGATAGGATTGTGTTAATTGATGACTCTATTACAGAATTCCAGGAACAGTCTTGACATTTTTTATCGTAACTAATGTTCTAGTATTGAGATTAAGATAAAATTAGTTTGAAATAAAATTGGACTCATAATACTAAATCTTTCATGAAGAACCTGAGTTCAAACTCTAATTACAATTGGGCCAAAAATTAGATACAAAATCTAAGACCTGTAGGTTACCAGAAAATACTAGGTAAAAACTAATAGAATACCCTTCAGTAAAATGACCATAACTTTTGCTAGAAAACTTGGATTTGGATGATTTTTGATGAATTTGAAATCTGAAATATTAAGCTACAAAATAATACAAGACATAAATTCAACTTCAAACTATAAATGGGCTAAAAAGGAGGGCCAAAATCAGGGCCAAAATCTGTCATAAACAAAGAATTGGCATATTGGACTTTTGCATGTGCTGTGATGAATACATATATTAATTAATGAGAATTTTGACTTTAATTGTAGTTATAAATGTTTAATAAAATTGTTTATGTGTGAGGTTTTAATTTAATAATAAAGGAAACAAATAATAAAAATAAATAAACATATATGTGAAAATTTGATACAATTATCACTTTTGAAAATATTGTGAAAAATAATCTTAATGTTAGGAGTAAATATAAAAATAGTTAACACCTAACCTAGAACTAGAATAGATAATAGATAATGGCAATTCTATAAATGCGTTCAGCGCAAAATTATTAAGCCGGTAATGACAATATTACAAAAGCGCTTGACACTATTACAAAAGCGTTCGATGCAATATTATGAAATTCGGTAATGACAACCCAATTATTCTTGTTAGTTAATTCGATTATAGTAGTTATGGGCATAAAGAAAATGAAAATAACAATAATATAAAATGTGTAGGGATAAAATAAGTAAAAGTATGTCCTTGTAATAATGTTGTATTAAATCAAGATTGTTGAATATTAAATGTTGGATAACATTTCTTTGATTTCTTGTATTTCTTTTGTTTTATGCCTTATTTGTGAAATTATGAAATGACATGTAAGAAAATATAAAAGATTTTTATCCCTAAAGCACCACTAAGCTAGTAGTTTAGCGTGGGTAGTTTCCTCTCACGCAAGTTCTAAAGAATAGCTGTAGATAGTATAGTTATCAGAAGAAAAAGGGTACCCGAGTGGAAAGTGGCTTAAAGCTTTGGACTATTTTTGGTATATTTTGTTAAAAGTTTTATAAATTAAATTATAGTTTTATCTTATTTAGTATGTATTAGGTGTAATATCCTTAACCTTCCCCACATGTATTTCATTTGAACATATGCATCTTGCATATAATTCAATTGAATACATGCATTTCATATGTATTTTCGTAGGAACAAGTTCATGGCACGCACTAGCTACGTGTCCTAGTATTTGGCAATTGTATCGAGTCACACGTGTATCCTTATAACCTAAATGATGATAACAAAGCAACAAAGCATTAGAAATAAATTGAATAAGGTGACTAAATTAAAGTAAGAAAAATGACTAGATTAAGATTAGTAAACATTTACATTGTTAATTAAGTTAAATCGGGCCAAATGATTAAGTTGTATTATTGTGTGAATTAGTGGAATTATAAATATATGTAAATAATAATAATAATAATAATAATAATAATAATAATAATAATAATAATAATAATAATATTAATATTAATAATAATAATAATAATAATATAGACAAAATAAAATGAAAATGAAACAAAAGGAAAATAAAAGAAAAGAGAAGAGAAAAGAGGAGAGAAAAGAGAAGAGAAAAGAAAGGAGAAAAGAAATGAGAAAAGAAATGAGAAAAGAGAAGAGATGAAGAGAAAAAGGATAAAAAGCCAAAAAAACAAAAAGATTGGTTTTATCTTCCTCCCCCATTTCTGCCTCCTCACTTCAGCCCCTTTTTCTTCTTCATCTTCCTCCATTCTAGAGCTCAATTATTCCTTTTTCACCTAGTTTCTACACCAAATTGATCCCTTGCAAGTTTGTCCTTGGTAAGTAATCAATTCTTATTGCTATAGGGTTGATTTGAGTTGCTAAGGTTCATAAATAGGCACTGAATTGCATCCCGATTTTGATATTAATAGAAATTGATTCTGGAAAAGTTCAAAACACAAACATGTTCCTTATGTCTTATATTTATGTATATGTAAGCCTTTTTGCAAGATGTTGTGTATAGAATGAGATATCCTCTTTGTACTGAAACTGGTCGAGGTGTGAACCCTTGCCATGATAGCTATTGTGTTCTTTATTTTTGAATATGATAAAGCCATTATTGGAAGTATCTCAAAACATAAAAGTTGTAGATATATGTGTTATGTATCTATACCAAATATTAGATTCATAGAGCCTGTATATTTGGAGTGATGGTGAATGGAACCATGACTGTTCCATGACTGAACTACCAACTGAGTACCCTGGGCAGATCTTGAAACTGGTTTGGCTAATTTGAGCTCCTTAGAGCTAGATTCTATATATTCCCAAAACTAGAGAGTTATAGGTATATGTCTTAGATAAATTTTGGTACTAATTTTAGCTTGATATGTTATGTATAGACTACTTTATGGCCTTTGGAAGTCATACTGGTCCGGAACCAATTCTATTCTGGACCAGTGAAATATGTGTTATAATTTGAAGACCTTAGAGACATAATTGATAAATGTTGTAAACATGAAAAATGTTCCATTTGAACCCTTATAAGTTTCTGTAAAGTTTCATTAAAATAGGACTAGTGAAAAATCTTGCATTTGAACCCTTATAAGTTTCATTATAAGGTCAAACTGCCTCATAGGAAAAATCTTAACTATTGATATTAACAATGCATATTAATTTGTTTAAGCCACATTAAGTCTCCCTAATCATGTGTTAATTGATTATATTTTCATATTAGACTCACAACATATTGGAGACCCACAAGGAGCGGATAGACAATAAGTTAGGGGTCGGAATCAAAGGAGAAAGGTGAGTCTAATTATCGATTGAATTCTTTAGTGCAAATGATTGTTGCTTGTTATGTGATTCATATGATTGTCGTGATTTGCCCCTGATAATATGATGATGGATAATTTGTGACATTGTGGTACACATAAGTGGTATACTTGTGATATATTTGAGGTATATGTTTGACATATGTGATATATATACAGGGTGTATGTATAGTATATACGAGGTATTGTGTGGCATATGAGGTATATGTATATTATATGTGATAAGATGCAATGGTTGATGAATGATTAAGTACAAGTGCATATGAATATGGACTAAAAAGGCGTTGTGACTAGTGAACAATGAAAGAGAAGAATGTCAAGCGCGATATTTTAGTTGGTACAACGACTAGTTTCGTATTTAATGCACCCCAACGGCTATATTTAGCCATAGGAGTATAAATGGAAGTCAGTTATACATTCAGAACAAGAGATTGAAGAGAATAACAAAAGAATAGCACATACTTCGAATTTAATTCTTATTACAAGCTATTTGTACTTTCATACTTTGAGAACAAATCTATTCTCTGTAAAAAATCTTTTTGCTCCTCATATTTGAGCAATTAAGATTTATAAGTGGTTCTCTCGGTAATCTTTACTTAAGTGAGCTTTGGGTATTTCTGGATTAAGAGCAGAACACTTGTAAGGGTTAGTTGTGTGAACCTCCAAAACACAAATTAAAAGGTTGTTTGTGTGAGCCTATAAAACACAAAGTGAAGGTTGTTTGTGTGAGCCTGTAAAACACAAAGTGAAGGTTGTTTGTGTGAGCCTGTAAAACACAAGGGTTTTCTGGGTTAGGTGTGAGCCATTGTGAGAAACACCATAGTTGGGAGTGAGCTTGTAAAACTCCATTGTAACACTTAGTGTGTTAGTGAAACTCCCAATTGCGATTGGGAAGAGGAGTAGGGTTTGTTAACACCCGAACCTCTATAAATCTGTGTGTCAAAGTTTCTCTATCCCTCCTAAAATTAATTGTTTATTTCCGCACCTTAAAGTTTAATTTTTTAAAACTCCAATTCAACCCCCATTCTTGGCTTAATATATGGGCAACAATTGGTATCAGTGCTTTATCTAGCATCGAAGCTTAAAAAGCGCTAGTAAATATCAAGATATGGCCAGTGAAGGATTCCAAAGTCTCAAACCTTACATATCTGGATAATGAAGGAATTGAAGTTTGGGATAGTATTCGAAAATAATGGACACCACCAATTAGAAGAGGAGTTAATGGTAAAGAAGAAATCTTGTCAAGAGATGATTGGACAGAGCCTCAAAGAAGAGCAAATTTCAAAAATAAGAAGGCAATGATAATTTTCTCAAGTTCATTATCTATTGAAGAATGTGGCAGGATACAACACTGTTCAACTTCATATAGCATGTGGAAAACATTAGAAAACTATCATGAAGGCCACAAAGCCACATGGGATGATGAAAGCTCTTCAAGTAAAAGTGGTGACAATGAAAGCGAAGAGGTCAACCTATGCTTCATGGCTATTGAGGATCACGTCTCGGATAAGGTAAGATCTCTACACTCATACTCTTTCAATAATGATAGCAGTGATAATGATAGTAATAATGATAGTGATGATGATGATGATGAGCAAAGCCTAATAGAAGAATTAAATATAGAATTAGAGAAGTATAGAACTAAATTTAGTACTTATAGAAATAATATCTCTAATTTAAAAAATAAGATAGATGTTTTAGAAAAGGAAAACATAAAGCTTAAATCATCTAATGAATCTCTTCAAAAGTCATTAGATGAATACTCATCAAGACCCTCAACAGCTTCATTGTTAAAAGAAAATAATACTTTGAAAAATGAAGTTAACAGGCCCCAAGTTCTTTTTTATTAGAAAATAACTTTACAAAGGGAAATGTTGACACTGCACTATTTATCAAAAATCACAAGCATGATATACTAATTGTTCAAATTTATGTTGATGATATAAAATGAGTTGCTTTGTCAAGAATTTTCTAAGTGTATGACTAGGGAATTTGAAATGAGTATGATGGGAGAACTTAAGTATTTCCTTGGTCTACAAATAAAGCAAAGCAATGAGGGCATATTCATCAACCAATCCAAATCTGACAAAGATTTAATTAAGAAATTTGGTATGGAAGGATGCAAAAATGCCAAGACTCCTATGAGTACATCAACAAAATTGGACAAAGATGAAAAGGGTAAGAGCATTAATGAAAAGTTATATAGAGGTATGATCGGATCACTTTTATATCTTACTGCTTCTAGACCCGATATTATGTATAGTGTTTGTTTGTGTGCACGATTTCAATCATGTCCAAAAGAATCTCATTTAAATGCAGTAAAAAGAATTTTAAAATATTTATATGGATCTTTGCATCTAGGTTTATGGTATCCTAGAAAATCATCCTTTTATATTATAGAATATTCAGATGCAGACTATGCTGGTAGTCTTTTAGACAGGAAAAGTACTTCAGGTACTTGTCACTTCATTGGAGAATGTTTAGTTTCTTGGTTTAGCAAGAAACAAGTTTCAGTTGCTCTCTCAACTGTTGAAGCAGAATATGTAGCAGCAGGATGTTGTTGTACACAAATTCTTTGGATGAAGCAACAACTTAAGGATTATGGTCATGAGATGAACCATATACCTATCAAATGTGACAACACAAGTGCTATAAATCTTTCAAAGAATCCTATTCAACACTCAAGAAGTAAGCATATTGACATTAGACACTACTTTATTAGAGATCATGTTCAATATGGAGATGTTGCATTAGAATTTATAAGCACAGAAAATCAATTAGCAGATATTTTCACTAAGTCTCTAAATAAGGAAAGATTCAATTTCATTAGAAGATAACTTGGTATGATTGATGGACTAACCTTGTGATTGCAAAAATATGAAATTTTAATTGTTGATCTTAAATCATATCATAAGTTATAAGATAGAAATTTTGATGAAATTTCATGTTTTAAGAAATAGAATCTTTGTTGAAATGATTTAGTCTTATTTTAGGACTTAATTTTGTTTGATGAAAATTTTAGGGGTCACGCCCGTGACTTAAATGGCCCAAAGAGGCAGTGTCGTTCACGACTTGGTTCACGGCTTAAAGTGGTGAAACTTATCTTCACGGCTTGAGTCACGCCCTTGAAAAGAGACTTTCACGCCAGTGACAAATTTTCACTCCCGTGAACAACCCCAAAACTCACAGAAGCTTTCACGCCTTGAGTCACGGCTTGCTTTACGGGCTTAAGTGGTGAAATTCAACATTTCACGCCTGTGACAATTTATTCACCCCCGTGACGTTTGATCATTCATGCCCGTGATATTCAAATATCACGCCCATGAACTTATTCACACCTTCATTCACGGGTGGAACACTCCTTCAGCAAACCGTGAACACGAACATTCATGCCCGTGAACACATACTTCACGCCTGGGAATGTATCGAACATATAAAAGAACAGCCGGTTACAACTTTCATTTCAACTCTCCAACTCCTAAAACCGCTCTCATTTACACACATTCATTGAGGCATTGAAGATTCTAGCCCCCAAGACTCAAAATTTTCCTATAAATACAACCAAAAGTTCGAATCTTCATCAGAAATCTTACATTCTTAGGGTTTCATAAGGATTTTCTGTCAAAAATTTTTCAAACTCCATCTCCAACCAATTTCTTCAAAAATGGAGACTGCTTCATCCAAGGGAAAAAGAAAGAAGTCCCATGCTCCTAAGAGGTATGCAGATTACCTCATGAACTACATTCCAGAGCATTGACATCCTCGGTATGCAACTTTGAAGAAGAGACCTCTACTGTCATCAAGGTCCCTCGAATGGCAGACAATCCAAAGTCTCGGGCTTGAGACGACTATGACAGAGCAACTACAAACCTGTCATCTCAAAGATTTTGTGGAGATTCACCAGCCGACCCTGAGGGAGCCAACACTGGAATTCCTCAGCACCTTGCAGGTTTCACCTACTGGAGTGGTGAAATTCCAACTCTACAACAATCCCAACACCCTCAGTGCTATCAAATTTGGGGAATTGTTCAGCCTACCATTTGATGGCATCCTGAATGATACTGAGGTAGAATTCTCTGCCCCTCGAGCCTGGACACACTTTGGCACCGACTGTAGCTGGGATGTCAAGAAGATAAAAAGCACACATCTCAGGGCCCTAGTGCATAGGTATTTGCATAGGTTCCTAACCTATAGCATTTTTGCTAAGGGAGAAAGCAACGGGACTATCAGGAAGTTGAACTCTTCCTATTTGAGATGGCTCAGAGAGGACTCACAGTAGCACTATCTAGATGGTTTGCAAACCATCTTCTCTCCATTGCCACCAAGCCCACTGAAGATATTTTGATTGGGGCATATGTCACCCATATAGCAGTGAAGCTTAATTATCTAAAGCTGGATGCACATCATTTCAATCTCATCCCTGGACATCCTCGAGATCGCTTGGATGTCAAATCCTTCATCAAGATGGGAGCTGCTGTCAGAATCGTTTTCCAGAACGATATCTTCTACCGCTTCACTGACACTACTGGGGAGATCATCTAGGAAGATAATGACACGGAGGATTTTAAAGCAGGCCTCCAAGGAGTCCAGCAGAAGAAGAGGGCTCGGGTTGAGGAAGAACCCCCAGTAGCTGAGCAGGATATCGGACCATCCTCGGCTTCCACACCGACCTTAGCGCAGCAGGTGGTTGACCTCTTAGCACCACGTTTTGAGCAGCTGCAGACTTCGATGGATGAGAGGTTGGAGAACCTCAAAGACTTCATGGAGTCTTGGATGGACAACCTTGAGGCTAAAGTAGATAGGCTTCGTGATAGGATATCCGACTAGGAGTTAGGTTTAAGTGGAGCCTAAATTTGCTTGTCTTGCTTGTTTATTATATTTATGTTTGCTAGTGTGTAGGAAATTTTTAAATTTCCTTTCTGAACATTTATCTTTGTTTGTATGTTTTCCTTTAATTAATATATTTGCCTTTGCTTATTTCATTATCCTTTTTTTATTGATGACAAAAGGGGGAGAAAACTAGCAATATATGATAAGGAAAATGTATCAAACTAGCAATATAAGAAGAAACTAGCAAAATATATTAAGGTAAATGAATTTTGAATCAAAAAATTAAAATTGGATTATGAATTGACATAGATTAAAAGGGATTAGAAACTTTGATTCAAGAATTCATATCCAAAGTATAAAATTGAGAAATTAAGCTTTATATACATTAGATATACCTTAAGTATACTTTGCATATACCTTAAAGCAAGTTACAAATATAAACATGCCATGATATACCTTAAATATACCCTACATATACTTCATGCCTTTAAAAAGGAATTATGGTATATATTGGATATACTTCTCACATAACTTGCATATACTTAAAATCTAGTTAAGTTTATTTCAATGCTACATAATTATTTACTATTCTTGCACATTATAAATTTTTTATCCTAAGTATATTTTGGGGGGGAGACTTCTCAAAATCACATATTGCTAAATTATTTGTCACCATCAAAAAGGGGGAGATTGTTAAACCTTGAGGGGTATTTCTGTCATTTTGATGATAACAAATAAAATAGCAATATTGTATTTAACATATTTGTTTTCTAAGTCTATTATACAGGACATGGATTAAAATAGCAAGAATGGAGATTGAAAGAATAATCATTGAAAGTCAAAATTCAAGAAGTAGCATGTTCACTGCCGTGACTCTATTAGTCACTCCCGTGAAAGAAGCTAACCGTTACCAAAACTAACTTTTGAAGTTCACGGCCATGAAGGAAGAACAAACCGTGAAGTAGGCATTTCAGTCACCCCCGTGAATAAAGGTGTCACCCCCGTGAAGATTCATGCATTTTTATCCAGAGAGCTTCACGACCAAAGTCAACACTTGGATCACAGCTGGGAAGCTTGTCACGCCCGTGAATGAGTATGTCACGCCCGTGACTCTATATGTCAAAACATTCTAGAGAGCTTCACGACCAAGGTCACCACTTCAGTCACGGCTTGGAAAGAAATGTTACCCCCGTGACAAGCACAGTCACGCCCATGAACAATGAAAGAGAAAAATGTCAGGCGCGATTGTTTGGTTGGTACAACAGCTAGTTTCATATTTAATGCACCCCAATGGCTATATTCAGCCATGAGAGTATAAATGGAAGTCATTTATACATTCAGAACAAGAGATTGAAGAGAATAACAATAGAATAGCACATACTTCGAATTTAATTCTTATTACAAGCTATTTGTACTTTCATACTTTGAGAACAAATCTATTCTCTGTAAAAAATATTTTTGCTCCTCATATTTGAGCAATTAAGATTTATAAGTGGTTCTCTCTGTAATCTTTACTCAAGTGAGCTTTGGGTATTTCTGGGTTAAGAGTAGAACACTTGTAAGGGTTAGTTGTGTGAACCTCCAAAACACAAATTAAAAGGTTGTTTGTGTGAGCCTGTAAAACACAAAGTGAAGGTTGTTTGTGTGAGCCTGTAAAGCACAAAGTGAAGGTTGTTTGTGTGAACCTGTAAAACACAAGGAATTGGTTATTGTATGAGCCATTAAAACACAAGGGTTTTCTGGGTTAGGTGTGAGCCATTGTGAGAAACACCATAATTCGGAGTGAGCTTGTAAAACTCCATTGTAATACTTAGTGTGTTAGTGAAACTCCCAATTGCGATTGGGAAGAGGAAGGGTTTGTTAACACCCAAACCTCTATAAATCTGTGTGTCAAATTTTCGTTATCCCTCCTAAAATTAATTGTTTATTTCCGCACCTTAAAGTTTAATTTTTTAAAACTCCAATTCAACCCCCCTTATTGGCTTAATATCTGGGCAACATGATAAGATGCAATGGTTGATGAATGATTAAGTACAAGTGCATATGCATATAGACTAAAAAGGTGTTGTGACTAGTTAATCGATATTGTAAAGCAAAAGAAGAGGCCTATGGCCCAACAAATGTGCAAATGAAACAAATGATCAAGCTAGCAAGCAAATGAAAATGTTCACATGGAAACACGGGGCAATGTCTATTTAACTTGGTCACAACAAAATGAAATAAGCAAAGCATTTGCATACATAATGAGTAATGATTATATATTTCAACTTTATTGATATTTATATGATACTGATGAATGGAATGGAATACATGATATGTATTGGATTTGTGATTTATTATTATGAGTTGTTTGGTACTTCAGTGCTCATTTAATGGTTATTCTCACTGAGCCGCAACTCATCAATTTGCATCATTTTTCAGGTAAAGAAAAGTGATAGCTCATTTTGAGTAGCGTATAAAAGACATGGAGCACAGATCACTGGCCGAGCCTCATCACTCTCTCTCCTTGCATACCACTCCAGCATGAAAATATGTCATCTACATTTTGTATTTACATGGTTGAATATGTATAGTTAGTTTGGAATGGGTTTTAAAAATTTATAAACGAAAGCAACTCGTAAATACTTATGTGCATAGTTTATGTTTTAATATATGTGATATATCGTATTGTGGCGAAAGCCTCAGTGTTGACTTACAAAGTCATTAAATGATATTACAGGATATGAGACTTGCAAAGTCATTGAATGATATTATAGGATATGAGACTTGCAAAGTCATTGAATGATATTACAGAATATGGAAAAAAAATTACTACCATTGTTAACAGGATATTTTATTTTTCCAGCATGCTATGTGTGATTATTTGATACAAGAGATAAGTTATACTTAAATGCATAAGATGTGGTGTTACATTAGGGGTATATAAAACTAATGTAATGGAGATAGTTTGGATGTAAAGTAATTTATTTTATAAATAAATAAAATTTTGAGTTTTGGTGTTTGTAATATTTTTGCAAAAATAAAATTATACTTCCTTTTGTGAATTTTATAAGATAGTTAGTCGGGTAATGCTCACTTACCTTACTGAACTAAAGTGGGGTAAAGGGATGTTATAAGAACTCTATCTCTCTATTGGGAGGTAGCCCTATTAAATCATCTGGAAACACATCTGAGAATTCTTTCAAGGTCAGAATATCCCTCAAGTCTGGGCTTTCCCTCCTTGTGTCAACCATGTGAGCCAAGTAGGCCTCATATCCATTCTTGATTATCTTTTAATCCTTCATCATAGAGATGACCCTCGACTGCTATGAGGATCTCTTACCCTGAGCAACCATTATCTCGCCCCTTGATATTTTCAATTCAAATGTCTTCACTTTATAGTCTACCATTACACCCTACTAAGAGAGCCAATCCATACCCAGGATAGTGTCATACTCATAGAAGGGTAGTTCAATCAAATCCGCTGAAAAATCTTTCTCTTGGATTACAACATGACAGTTTTTGTGCACTCAGTTCACCACTATGTAATGCCCCAAAAGGCTAGTCACCTCAATCTCATAATCTAATCTCTCAACTAACATGTTATATCGCTCAACTATGTTGGTACATATATAAGAGTGCATAGAAAATGGATTTATCTTGGCAACCAAAATAGAGTCAAATAAAAGAAATCTACCAACAACCACATCTGAAGCACTCAGATCCACTCTAGCCTTTATAACATAGACCTTTGTTGACGCTCTACTAGATCCCAGCCTATTCCCCATCTCTAACATGGTCTGTCTAGATCCACCTCTACCTTAATGGGTTTGTCCTTGTTCCCTAGTCTTTGTCGACACTAAACTTTGAGTCTGAGTGGGTGTCTCCACCATCTGTAATGGACAATCTCTCCAATAGTAGTCTCAAAACCCACACCTACTGCAAGCCTTTAAGGGTACCCAGCACTTTCCCTTGTGGTTCTGACTAGATGTTGTGCACTCTAGTGCTACCTCTCTCCACATCTGTGTTTGACTACTGGTATTTGTAGAAATGTCTTCTAATGATGGTGTTTGTCTGGTATACCCTAACTAACTCCTACTCTAACCCTACCCATTAGATTGAAAGTACCCAGAATTGGTGTGAGCTTTCTTGCTCGATGTCTGAGTAGCATTGGAAGATGGTCCTTTGAAGTCTCTTCTAGATGACTCCTCTGATCTCTTCAGTTTAATCTTATTTTCTATAGTAATAGTAGCATATACCAACTTTTCAAAGTCTTCAAGCTATTGTGAAATCATGTGGAACCCGATCTCATCTTTCATGTCGTCTTCAAACCGGCGACATATGTCCACTTAATCCCCTATTATACCGGTCGCATATTTGCTCAACCGGATAAACTCTCTTTCATACATAACCAGATATATTTGCTCACGATCATCTTCCCTTACTGTAAGTTCAAAAATGCTTATTTTTTCTCATCTATATATGTAATGCCCAATAATTTAGGCAACGGCGCGGTTGACAGAAATCTGGCCCGCCGAACTGATCGGGCTTTATATTCGGATAAGAAATAAAAAAATTAAAATGATAATAAAATATAAGAAAAATATTTTGGATATTCTTAATTGAGAATTTTGAAATTTGGAATTAAAATTTAGAAAAAAATAATTATTCGCTAAATGAAATTGGAATTTACAGTTTTTTTAACATAGATATTTTAAGAAACTATAAAAATAGAATATTTTTTATCTAAGAAAAGGAATATTCTCTAGATTAAAATAAAGTAAGAGTGATTTAAATTAATAAACTAATGAGGAACAAGATTATCTATTAATCTTTACCACCCACCTAATCCAACTATAAAAAGTCAAATTCTACTTTTTGGTCATAAATTCTTCTTCTTCCTCATCTTAACCAAAGAAAACTCCCTCTCCTTCTTCTCCTTGTATCCACGACTCTCCCCCATTGTTCTTTCTTTTTTCAATCAAAACTAAGGTTAGATGGAAAAAAGTTGGATTAAAGCAAGATCAACAAGAAACTGAAGCTAAATGAGCAAAAACAAAGGAAGCAGAAAGAAGAAAAGAAGAGAAAAAGAGAAGGAAGATTTTGGTCATTTTGAAGATCTACAAAGGTGATGTTAGATTTTTCATGTTCTCACTTTTCTTCTTCTCTTTTCTTTGATTTTGGGGTTAACTACCATTAAGATTGGTAATTTAGGGTTATTATTATGTTAATGGTGATTAAGTGTTGATTAGTGTGTTTAGTGCTTGATTAGTGTGAAAACTGTTGTTAGGCCAAAGAGGTGAACAATATTTGGGCCATAATGAAAGAGGAAGTATGAGCAAGGAGAAAGATAATTAGAAGGAAGAGAAGAGTGAAGTGAAGTAGACTTTTTGAGGTATGTACATTTGGCAAAAATTCAATATAGAAAATGTTGATATTTGATTTTGTGACATTATGTGTAATTATGTATGCAATTTTTGATATTTCAATTGAGTAATGAATTGGTGATTTAATGATGCCATAAATGTAAAAATAAAAATTTGAATTGGATGTTGATGCATGAAGATGGAAACCGTAGGAATTAATTGAAATGCTGGAAAATTCATCTTATGAATAGTACCTACTTTTATGGACATAACTTGAGTTCGGGAAATGCTTTCTATGTGTTTCTTATTGGCTTGGAAATTTAAGACATATGGCTTTAACTTTCATTCAGACCATTACATCTAAATATTCCTGCAATTAGGTGTAAAATAGACTCAAAGTTTGAACTAGAAATCTGTCCAGTAAAATACTGGGCAGAATGAAATGAACATAGCTTAGTGAAAAATTTATAACTTTTGCTATAAAGTTCATTTGAATGTGATGTCAGTTGAAAATTAAATTTAAGACATGTACCTACATTTTATTAGGTGATGAATTGTCCAAATTCCATTTAAAAATGGATAAAAAATGCAGGGCAATATGAGATATGAATGTTGTCCAGAATAGGGCAGCTTCTATATATGTGTTGGTTGTTGAATTTTGTGATAGATAAAGATATTATTTGACTTTTCTTATAGTTATGATGATTAAATGAGGATATATGAGATTGTAAAATATTTAATAGAGATTATTTCATTTATGTGAAATTATATTAGTATTACATACATAATTTATGTAAATAATTAATAATAAAGGTAACAAATATAATTAAGTCCTATAACATCTAGTCGAGAACTAGAAATTTGGATAAGTTGGCATGCCAATAAAATGGTAGAAATGTTGGCACTAGAAAATAGTGCTGAGATTTAATTTATGTAGGTACTAAGAAATAGTGCTAAGTTTGAAATTACGTAGGCACTAAGAAATAGTACTGAGTTCGAATTTATGTAGACACTAAAAATGTGTTGAGTTATTATTGAAAATGTAGGCGTTAAATGTCGAGTTATAAAATAATTAAGTAGGAGCTGAGTATACTGCCGGAAAGCAGAAATCCTGTATCCATTGTTTAGTTCCGGTCTAAAATATCGTGAGCTATCAAATAAATAGAAAAAAATATAAATTATTAAGTTGATATTTTAAATTGCATGTATTGTATTGTTAAAAAATTTCAAGCCTGCTTAATGAATGAAATAGTATATTTGATGAATTATATATTTTTGCATAACATAAATAATTTTGATATTATATGAAAGTTTTGTCATTCTTAGTAAATTAATTGTAGTTTCTAAAATTTTATTTTAGAAATATTTATATAATTATTAGATAGTTGTCAAACATACCACTAAGCTAGTAGTATAGCGCATGTGTTTCACATACATATTAATAAACATAGCTGTTGTGCTAGGAGGACCGAAGAAAATGGGAGCCCCAAGATCAAATTGCAGTACTTTATTTTCTTTTTGTATATTTTGGATATTTTATTGTATAATTAAATTTTAAGGATTTTTTTGATATAAATTTGTGGCATGTAGGATTTATAAAAGAGTGAATTTTGTAATTAATATATTTGATATTATTTGTAAATGTATTTCTAAATACTATGGTTTAATGAATGAGTTCTTTTAAATCAGAATATTTACATCACTAGTTACATATTTAATGGATAAAAAAAGTAATAAATATTTAGGTAGATAATAATAAACTCGAAAATTGAAAAAAATTATAAAATAAATTCAGCATTGGTTTTAAAAAAAGAGCTTAGTAGCACTTTCATACACTATTAACGACTAGCAGAGTAAGGGATCGCTACAATATTGCCCTCGACATATATTGTTCCTTAAACTTAGCTGTGAAGAAATCTCATGTAAGTGGCTCTAGCATCTAACCCTTCTGCAAAACTGACTGTTACCAATCATAGGCATGCTCTTGGAGGGGTGATATAGCATACCTAGCCCTTTGCTCCTCAACATAATCAAGCTCTTTGAAGACCTTCTCGGTCTTCTCCAACCAAAACTCTACATCTACTGGGTCATCCTCAATCTTACTTATGAAGTTTGTGGCTCCATACTTCCTCAACCTATCAATTTAAACCTTAGGCCTCGGTGTTAAAGGATGAGGAGGTGGAGGTGGCAATGTTAGTGTAGGTGGTTGCATAGCCTATACCAATCGATGCAACAGAGCAGCTATATTCTGCATCAAAGGATCCTGAGTCTGATCCACCTCCATCCATTAGCTTATGTGTAAATGGACCAACATCGGGCCTGCGAATACTAGTCTTATTCTACTGATTCTAAGCCTATTATAAGGACTGTTACGTTCAACCACATCATACAGTTCAATCTCCATACCTGCTCTCTAACCTACACATTAATAGAAAATAGCCCACATCAGAGTCATGTAGGATAACACTCGCACATGTCGTACAACCCTTCCCACCTAGGTTTAAAACCGCCTAAACCATGCTCTGATACCACTAAATGTAACACCCTTGGATATAATTAAGAATAAACCCAATTATACCAAAGAATATTATGATACATATGATTTAAAATGCCGTAAATTTAAAATTTTGATTCACAATGGCCATGACGACTTATTAAAAAAACATAAAACATTATACATCCTTAAAAGACTTGATAAAATTGAAAGATTAAATATCATATTTGTACAAGTATACACCAACCCAAGATTTTATAAAATGACTAGTTACAAAACTACATGTCTCTGAGAAATAAAGCATGTAAATCTATAACTACCCAAACAAAACTAAACTAAAAAATTACAACATTTGAATCACCCATCCTAAGTATGTATCCTTGACTCTGATCTTCGGGCATCCTCCTCTGTTGCTAGTTTCCTAAGCTCCAAACCTACGCATGGAAAGCCCATACGCTAAGTAGACTAATGCTTTTTGGTACATAAGAATATGCAAAGCACAACACATGGCATATACAACATGCATTATATTCTTCCCAACTTACCGTAACGACTTACCATCAAGTCTACACATGCATTAACCTAGAATCTACATGACATGCCATAATGCTCTCATATATTAAAACACACATTGGACATGGCATATCAAAACAACAAATATTAATCATACAAGTGTATACTATGCTTAAAAAATTATTTAAATCAATCTGTTGCTTGTTGTACTCATAACTAGACTAAATTGGATACAAGAAATCTATGGCTCTCACCCGAGCCCTCATAACAGCTGCTTGAGCTTCCCAAAATACCTGTCTGAGGAAAAAAAGTGTGCACATAATAATTATCGAAGGAAGCACACTTGGCTTAAATCCTGGGCCTTCAAAGAATCTCAAACGTGACCAACCTAGGTCACCTGGTACCGTTCTCCCCTCAATGGCATGTCATCTATCCTAGCTTTAGTCTTAGTCAAAGTATTAGGTTTAATCCTTGATTACACACTTACCATTTCCATATTGCAATTTAATCCATATTCCATGATTTTCATAAATCATAGCCATAACATGCAGTCTCATACCATGTTATAACCATATGCCAGAGATATACCACCTCAAAATGAATCAACCTTATTACGCTTGTCAAAACATAAGAAAATGCAATTTCACAGCTTCACACCCGTGAACTCATTTTCACAGCCATGAAGAACCTTCACTGGCAGTTTACTTATGAATCACACTGTGATTCAAACTTTGAATCAACTACAGTTTCACACCGTGATCACCCATTCATGGGAGTGACCAAAACCGCGATTCCAGCTATGAAGATACCCATAAACGAGTTTGTTTCAACAACAAAACCTCAATTCACAACATTCATGCTTGTGAGCCACCAATTCACTGCCATGAATCTGATATTTTTTTTCAGAAAATAGAGCAAGTTATTTCATACCATTTTCACATGCAATAATCTCTAAGGTTGACCAATTTTAGTCACCTTATCAACACTCCAGCATACATATAAGTCATATATCATATCTATAACATCTCTAAATATCAACATTAATCAATGTAACCCATTTAACATCTCAAATCTACCATTTTAGAATATTTATCCTCAATGTAATACAACCTACGAAACTTGTCATTTATCACCCCAATTGTAACACCCCCTTACCCCCACCATGCATGCCCGAATGAAAGAGTACTACGTTGACTTCATTGGTTGAAATATCTTTTTTAAATTTTGTATAAATGAAAATCACTCATATTTTTTTATTTACTATTTATTTACTTTGTAATGTAAAAGAAATCAAAGTAAGAAAACACAATACATTTTATAAAGTATTATGTATAAACGTTCTGTTATTGTACAATCATTATAAAGAAAACTCAACCCAAAATATACAATCATTATTGCACAAAAGATGTGTGACCCATATTTTGAAACAGGCTGCTGTACTGGATCAAACCACTGCTACTTATTATTTGTTATACCTGCGCGAGGAAACTCTCACACTAAGCTCTAGGCTTAGTGGTGCATATAAATAAGACAATAAACTATTTTATGCAACATGCATTATCATATATCAACTTATGCTCATACATCTTCTCATGCAAATATACATATCATGGTATTCTAGCATGTATAAATATCAAATTATATTCTTTTATCTCTTACTTGTTTACTTTATTAAAATATCATTATATAACACATCATAATTAACTATGTTACAAGTCATTATTCCTTTTATTTTCCTTAACCTTTTTATGCCCACAACACCCAATCATCTTTTCATGTAAACATACATTTCATAAATTTTATTCTTTTATATCTCATTTTTATTTTACTTTATCAAATCATTATTATCCATAGCCTTTTATTGCCCATAACACCTATAAACTCCTGACTAGGATAATGGAGTTGCCAACCAAGAACTTAGGAGTGCGACTGAGCAATATGATTTGCGCATATAAATGTCATTACCGACTTTATAATAGTGTCATACTCGGCATAGATAATAGTGTCATATCCAGCGTAGATAATAGTGCATACCCGGAGTAGATAATAATGTCATACCCAGCATAGATAGTAGTGTCATACCCAATGTCATTAATCATACCATTAATGGATTTAATCATACTCTCCCCAACTTGGCATGCCAAACTATCCTAAGTCTGGTTCTAGTTAGGTGTTCTAGGGCTTACTCAATGTCGTTAAAATTCATAGTTATTAAATTCACCCATTTCATGCATTAAAGGTTCAATTAATCACACAATTACTCAATAAAAATATTATTTGCATAATATAACAATGTTCACATCATTTTACTCTTTTTATTCCACAACTCATATGTTGTCCTGTCACTGGCAGATTCCATTCACTATTTTGGACCTTAATTCTAGTCATGTTAAAATATGAATTTAGTTATATGGTCTTCTTAAAGATTTTAGGTCTGAATCTTAGATTTAATATGCAACTTGAATCACTTAAGTCTTACTTCTGTATCAAAAGATATGATAAAATAAACAATAACTGGTCACTAATAATTCTACCTAGAATTTTCTGGACAAATTCTAAGTCCGAACTTTATGAATTTTTCTGGACAATTACAGACATATTCAGGTTTTATGGTCTAAATGAAAGTTATAGAACTATGTATTATCTTTCAAACGCAATAAATAACACATAAATCCAAATTCCAAAACTCAAGTTATAATAGTTTAAGTACTCACTACTCATCAATTTCAGCAAAGAACATACAAATTAATCACATTCAATTTTTACCAAAATGAATCCTAAGTCTAGCAAACATGCATCTCCAAGATTGTCATCACAAGATATCATTAATTTATAATTATTAACATGCCAAATGCTCAAATCATGCAATTGAAAACAACACATAGGCTATTGCCTTAAGCTATGCACAAACCTCTACTTTTCCCTTTTCTTTCTCTTTACTTCTCTTTCTCTTTTCCTTTGCTCCTTGTCAATTTGAGTTCCTAAAACATAAAATAGATAATTAAAACTTAATAAGCCATAATCTCTCTCTCTTTCTCTCTCAAGCTTCCTTAAGCTCATTTTTGCATGAAAACCTACTCTTCTATGCTCTCTCCCTCTCTTTCTCACTTTCTCTTCTTAGCATCAAGTTTTGGCCATTGAAGAACAAGGGGAAACGTGGGCTGGTTTGAGAGAACATAGAATATTCTAAATAGAAGGATAAAGAAGAAGGATGAGTAATTAAGGGCAAGGTGACAAAATTAATCAATAATGGGACACATAAGCTATAAATAAAATCTAGATATTTCCTTGGGTAATTAATATGTTCATTAATGTCTAATTCATGCACATCATTGGCTAATTGTTGCATGCCACTTAGTGTGACCAGCTCCTTCCATGTGTTTAATGTCCCAATCATGTATTTAATTTATAATTATCCCTATAAATCCTCCAATTTTTTTGTAAATTGTAAATTGACCCCTAAACTTTTCAAAATTTACAATTTAGTCACTTACTGTAATTTAACATCTTTAAATATTTTAAACTCTTTATTAAATATTTTTCATAATTATTTGTCATTATTTTAATTATTTTTCGGTCAAAATTCTAATTTAGACTCCGGACAAACCTATGCATCAATTTAATGACACACGCGGTTCGGGCCTAAATTTGAGGACATGACACCAATGACCACTCACAACATGCGTTAATGGAAAAATAACACAAGAAAATGCAACTTAAGACTTTGATTGTGGTTATGTACAAACCTTACACCTAGGATGGAGCTTAGCCAAAACTCTAGATCTTCAAGCTTATCCTGTCCCTTGAGATGGACTTCCAACACTAGCTCCAACTCCAACTCCTATCAACCAGTAAAACAACTCCTTAAGCTTCTGGAACATGATTAGAACTCAAAGACACACAAAATCGAGCTCCTTTCATACAACTCACCACTCTCTCTTTCTCATTCTCTCACTCATTTTCCTTAAGTAGAACTTGATCTTTGAAGCTCCTAAAATGGAGAAGAAGTTGTTCTAAAGCTAGAAGAAGACTAGATGACATGTTAGGTTAGGTTCAAGAGCATGGTGAGGCAGATTTAAAGGGAATGGTGGAGAGAATCATGGTTGTCTCACCTGTTCCATTTTTCTAGGATTCACAGTCGTGACTCCTCTTTCACGGACGTAAACTGTCCATTCACGGTTGTGATTAACCTTCACGGTTTGTTCACTGAAAACCTGATATTCACAGCCATGACACCACTTTTCATGGGCATACATTTGATTATATCAAAAAGTTTTCTAGAATTGCCTACTTTGCCAACTAGGTTACTACCAATTTAATGCATGCAACTAATAAATTCGAATTTAACAATTAAATCACATTAAAATTCAAGTTCAAATATGATAAGTAGTTAATTCATAATTAAATTACCTTAATTAGTTATTATTTTGATTTCAAATAGGATTAAACAATATTAGTTACAATTGTATACTAGAATCCTAGTCAAAATAGGATTAGAAAACTCTTTTCTAATTCAATTCAAATTTTATTTCAAAATTTTCAAAATTTTTGGAATTCATTCTCATTATTATAAGAAAATTATAATATGTTTAAACTAATTAAATTTGTTCATTAGACATTCTAAGTCATTAAAAACTTAACTAGCTAACTAATTGCTCAATAATTGCCTAAATTGAATCATACATGAACTAGGATTCTTTAGAAATTTAAGCAAGAATTTAATTTGACTTTAGTATGCAATTGACATCAAAATAACATCATAAATATCTTATAAACATGAAATTAAGGTTTTTTTCATGAAGTTGCATCACATTAAATTAAACAACATAAAATAGTCACATCGCATGATAAGTTTTTGCCCTGGTTACTAGTTTTATTTATTCCATAATCAAAAAAGTCGATGTAAAGAAGTTAAAACACATTATAAATATGCCATAAACATATTTGAATAATTAAATTAACAAACCAAATTCAAACAGCCCCAAAAACAACTCATTTGGCAATATTATAGGTTTTATGAACCCTAAAATTTCAGTAGTAGGCAGAGTTTCAAATTTCATATTTAAATATATTTTAAATCATTCAATTATGATCAACAACATATAATATCATCATATTAATATATTATTGAATGATAAATAAAATTTGAGCCCAAACATAATCAAATTCGTTTTTAATGAAAGAAGGGAATCCAAGTTGTTCCTTTTCAATCAATTTCATTGATACTTCAATTAAATAAAAAAAAATTAATTTACATAGGGTGGCTTTGATACTAATATTAGGTTTTGAACATGCATCACATATATGGCACAGTATAAATATAAAATTTAATTAAACTCAAAACCCATGGAATGTTCTATGTATTTTAAAATCGGATTGAACCATTCAATGTGAGAAGTTGATTACCTTTGTTTGCAACTCTTGATCTTCCAAGTTATGAGCTTTTCATTCTTTGTCCTATAGCAAACTACAACAATCCAAAGCTAGTATTGCCTCTAAGAGTATCCAAAGTGATTGGAGATGGGGTGACAAAGGTCCAAAGTGCTAGCTATGAAAAATTATCTTATGAAAGAGAAAAGGATTGGAGAAAAATAACTTTTATTTTTCTTGAGGAAGACATGAAATTGACTCCTTAAAAGGAGTATTTATACTCTTTCTAATCCCTTGTAGGATTAGAAAAGAAAAATCCCTAATGGGCCCTTTTCTCTAAGGTACATGCTCTAATGTTGACTAAGTCAACAATTTGAATCCAAATTAGATTTGGCCTATTTTCATAACTTTTATAAAGACCCATTCTCTTTTTCTCACATTTGGATCTTATCTAAAACTCATTTTACAATTCCTACATTCTCTCTATGCATGTGACCTCATAGGTTTTCTAGTCATGTTGGCAGCTCAAGTATCAAGAGAAATCCTAATTCAATAGGGATTCTACGAGTCAAACTCTTTTGACCCATAACTAGTTTCCCATCAATTTCTCATGACTTAGCATATCATGAACAATATCTAACAACACATCATGACTATCCAATTAACCAGAAAGTTAGTGGTCTAACTATAAACCCTTCCATAGACAATTATTATGTAATTTATCCTTTCACCATACTATACCTGATTTAGTTTAGAGTATGGATTATGTGTCAACTTGCACTAGATTGACTGCATAACATCTAGTACAAATAATATTAGTTCTTGCCTATGAGATACATTACTCTATTAGCCAAAGGTATACTCTCTTTCTTTCAAAAGTGGTGAATCCTTCATTTACTACTCAACTACCTTCAAATACCTTATGTTATACCCAATCACCATCCTATGACAAACCTTTAAGAAGCAATAAGGAATGGAGTAAAAGTATAGAGTATCCATGAAAACCTTGAGCATTTCAAGACAAAGGATACTTACACCATTGCTTTAATAAGACTATCACTAATATTGAATAGATATCCATATGATTGTCTCATAGCAGGTCATCCAATATACTTCGCTACTCTAGCAAGTATCCACATATTAACTATAAACATCTTATGTCTTTAGCTAATGAGATTAGCTACTTGACCTAATCAATGAGTATAACATATGCTAGTCTACCTGGATTAACAATGTCTCATCTTTTTGTCATGTCAGTCAGTTTATGTCACAACTGATATGCGTGTTTTGCAATTGGATGTACCGGACTAATTGAGAACCGAGTGCGTTCACAATCAAAAAAGAGATGATATGACTGAAGTCTAAATTCAAATTGAGAACAAGTGAAAAAATTGATTACAAACATGTGGTATTAAAATTTATATGAATCGCTAAATCGAGAATACTAGTAAGTAGAATAAATTATACCTTTTATATTAGTGTACATAATTATTAAAAATTAATTAGTTTGAGCCTTGAAATTAAAGAAATAAAAATATACGGTGCGATTAGATATAAATTGTAGAAAGATAAAAGACTAAAAGTAATGTGAGAGAAAATTGATTCTTTACTATACAATGGAGATACGCAAGTAACATAATAATGAAGGCATAAGTGGATAAGTCATGGTTGTGGCACAAAAGGTTGAGCATTTTCACTTCTATAGATTGAAGATCACTAGAAGGACATGATGAGAGTCCTCCCAACAATAATGAAGATTGACAATGTTTGTGAAGGATATTTGCTCGGTAAACAATAATGGAATCCATTTCCATTTGGAGACACATGGAGAGCCACAGAGCCATTGGAGCTTGTCTATACCAATATTTGCAACCCAATGCATACTCCATCACTTAAAAATACTAGGTACCTCATCCTTTTTATTGATGATTATACAAGAATATTATTGGTTTATTTCTTGCATGAAAGATTACAAGTCTTTAAATTTTCAAAAAATTCAAATCCTACGTAGAGAAACAAATTGGCTACTATACTAAAATAACAAGAATAGATAGAGGTAAAAAAAATACACCTCTAATGATTTCAACAAGTTTTATGAAGATGAAGGTGTGGAGAATCAACTCATTGCAAGATACGCCCTAGAACAAAATGGCATATATGAATGGAAAAATTGAATTATGATGGAGATTACACAAGTAATGTTGATGGTAAAAGGTTTTCCAAAATGCTTCTAAGCAATAACTGTAATGCCTATAAGTTAGGGCCTAGAAATAACATGTAATAGGTATATATAGGTGATATATAAATGGTTAAGGATTTTGTAACATGAAAATAGCTAAAAAAAATATAAAAATGAAGTTTCCCAGTGTTCACGTTCGTGAATGTGTCATCACGGCCGTGAATGTTGAAATAAAAGAATTATAAAACTGAGTAGCTTCACGACCGTAACACACATGGTCACACTTATGAAGACCTATAGTTTAAATTGGACAATTTTATATTTTGATAGAAACTCATAATTTTCCAATTTAAAATCCTAGGCACCAGATGTATAAACCCTAGAATCGACCTTCCTTCAATTCCTTTTAATTATTAGCTTTGAATATATGAAATAAAACCCTAAATAAGATTAAAATTGATAAAATCAAGGATTTAACCATTTAGAGAGGGCATAATCAAAGATAAGGGAGAAATTAGTTTTGAACCCTAGTGCCAAATTGTTTTTACGAAATAGGGGTAAGGATTACATTTTCTTCATCATTTCATTGGTTTAATTCGATTTGATATGAGAATTAGAGGTCAAAATCATGTATGTTAGAGAGGTGCCCTAAAGACAATCACCTTAAGCACTTAATATACTCATTTATTATTAATAAAAGACATTTTCATTATATTGGTATTCATTCACATATGAATTTAATGTAAATCTTAGATTGTTTAATGACATCCTTGGTTTGTTAACACAACATGAAGAAAAACATGATGAGATTTTGATAGTGAGATTTCTATCATATATAATTGTATTTATACCTAAATTATCCCTAGTCATAGGATTAGCAATGTAACACCCTTTTACCCTTATTGCAACTCAGTTACGTAAAGTGATGTTTCCGACTAACTAACCGATATATCTACACAGGACTTATAAACATACAATATATTTTAAACAACTTATAATGAAATTAAAAAGTCATTGTATAATACATGAATTATACTTTTATAAACCATAAATTAACACATGATTTATTTACAATATGTACTTTCACTTATCAAAATATACATGATGCTTGTAATATCTGCTTTATAAGCATGACATGACAATCACTATTATTGACATTGGTGCATTCTTCTGGTGGAATCACTAGACCTGCAACTCACTTGACTTGTATGCTGCCATCTGTTTCCTGCTTACTATTTGCACGAAAGAAAAATAACTTCATCGCTAAGTTCTTAGCTCAGTGGTGCAAATCTTATAGTAATAGTCATATATATAAATAATAGCATTTACCTAAGATCTTAAACTTTTTCATACCACAATATAAATATATATGAAACACTTTAGCTAGTTATTTCATAATTGAAAAACTCTAAATTGTACACTGTATTTTTAATATTCAGATTAAAAAAAGAAATTTTTTTATCAAAAGAATGTAATATTTAAAATCATTTAATACCAAAACTTCTTAACCAAGAAAACAATAAGATTATATATATATATATATATATATATATATATATATATATATATATATCACAACATTGTATTATAGAAACATATTTGCAACCAACATTTGTATTAATTCTCATAAAAACTATACTCATTTACTTTATAATACCTTTCAAGCCCATAAGTTAAGATATCATAGACATACCTTAGAGAATCAAGGGGGTATCGTAATCGACGGAAGTCTCAGGGTCAAAGATAACCACATGATCCAAATAATATAATCTAATTATCATAGGACCATATTTGATCCAAGATAATTACAAGACCGATATATAAATAATATGTATAGTTCAAGATAATCACATGATCCTTATAATACCTCTCATGACCAAAATAATCATAGGTCATGGAATTCTTGCCATATTGACATATCAAGAATCCCTAAATTATTGTTTATGTTTTTATTTGTGCTAAAAACCGTAAATTTCATAAAAATACTAATAAATAATTTGATAAAAAATATAATATATAATACATATTCCAAATAAAAATTATTTAATTTTGATGCTATAATTTTTATTCTCATGGCCATTAGGATGAAGATTTTATACAAACCTAGCTAAGCCTTTCTACCATTAATTTGGTCATTGCCTTTATCGAAATTGACCTCCCATGGCGTTGACGCACCGACACAAATTATTTAATAATCAATCATTATAATGGTTTTATTGTTACCCAAGATTCATGGGTTCTACGATTATTCTTTTTCTTCGGTTCGTTATGTACCTTTTTAATAAAACTTTGGGTCCCAAGTACTATTTGGTATGTTTTTACCATAATCATATTCCCAACGCTCTTTTAATCTCTAAACATGGTCTCGGATTCCCATGGAATTTCCAAATTCTCATTTTGTGCTTTTCATTGTTTCAGTTAAATATGGCTTCATTTACTCCTCATGACTACTCTAACTAATAAATTTATTCTCTTTTTATTTTCCATTACAATTAGACCAATTAATACTTTATTTGCATAATTTTTAATTTATTTTATTTTTATTAGGTTCAAATTTTCTCTAAAGCTGTCGGTTGTCGGCCATAATATTTTAAGGCCCAAAATTTATTTATTAACTTCTCTTGGTCCAAAACGAGTTTCAATTATCACTTGGCATAATTTGAATTTAATCCTAACTCAACTAATCCACATCATCCTTGTATAAGTCTCGGCCAATCCATTATCATCTGGAGTTTAAATTTTCTTTTTATTTCCAACTGTATACTAAACTCACAATTAACTCGATTAACTTATTATTTAACCAATTTTTTATTTAATAAAATATATTCATGGTCCAATTTTCTCCCTTATTGTCTCAGTTTCATCTAAAAGGGATAAGTCTTGACTTCCTCATCTCGGCTCATCCTTCACGATTTACATAAATACAATCACAAAAGTTAATGAAAACTTAAATTTGAAAAAGAAACATGAACATAGATCAAGGGAAAAATCTCCCTCAAAATGCAAAAAATAACATTTCTCCATCATTTAACCCACAATGACGTTGAATTTCAAACATGCATCTCATACATAACACAACAAAATTTAAATTTTAATCTAACCCAAAACCCATGGAACGTCCTATGTAATTCAAATTCGAAATAACCATTCAATAGTAAAAGATGATTACCATTGTTTTTACAATTTCGTCTCCATAAATTTGTGACCTTTCCTCCTTTTTGGGTTTAGCGAACCATAATAATCCAAAGCAAGGATTGTCTCTAACGATATCCATGCAAAAGAAGAAAAGAAAACCTCTAAAGGAGATGTGATGTTCAATAAACAATGTGCTTGCAATGTAGTTAATCTTTAAGATAGTATGCGAGAGTGATATCTCTTATTTCTCTAAAGGGGTAGCCACAAAAATAACCTAATAAGGAAATTTATATGTCATATAATCTCTATTAGATTATGATTATTGAAGTCTTTGTTTTAAGCTTTCAATTTAGAATAGAATTGTTGAACCAACCTAATTTGCTACCGCAACATGCCTATTGTGACCACAAATTGTACTAATGCCATGATAGTCATAGCCATGAAAGAATGTAATGGCCATGAAAGAATGTTATGCTCATGACATTTCACAACACTAAAATGGTATATTGGTTGTTGAACTCATTAGCAACTACTAAGCCCATTGTGAATACCCTATCCTTGACTGCGATACCTTATCACAACCAAGAACCATTCACGATCGTGAATTTGTCCTGCCCAAATTTTATCTCTCTAACTTTTAAATCCAATCTAAGACCCATTTCAAATCTCCTTTTGACCCATTAGGTTCCTAGTTATGTTGACAGCTCAAATCATCACATAATTTCAAAGAGATTAAAAGCGGTATCTAGCAAGACATTATGACCACCCAAATAACCAGAAAGTCGATGGTATGACTGTAAACCCTTCCATAGACAATTACTATGCAATTCCTTATATCACCAAACTATAGCTCACTTGTGTTGGGTTTTCAACATGCATCTCATACATAAGGAAGTAAAATTTTAAAATTTAATTAAATCCAAAACCCATAAAATGCTCTATGTAATTTAAAATTAGATTGAACCATTCAATAGGAGAAGCTGATTACCTTGTTTTCAATTATTGTTCTTCCAAGTTTGTAAGTCTTTTCTTCAAGTTGGGTTATTGCAAGCCACAATAATCCAAAGGTTGGATTGCCTTTAAAATCCACACAAAGGCACAAATGAAACAACTACAAGGGTGATGGGATGTTAAAGCACCAAAGTGCAAGTAATGGTATTTCAACTTGAAAGAGAAGAAGAAAAGAGAATAACTTTTATGTTTCTAAGTTGGAAGCCATAAATTTGGCCCTTAAAAAGGTTATTTATATATCCTATAATCATAATTAGGTTGGATATACGTAACTCATGCATAGGAGTTCTATTCGAAATAGAAAAATCTAAAATCACACAAGTTGCTATGGCGACTGTCACGCCCATGACAACCTTTATTATAGCCATAACACATGATGCCACAACTACTATCGCATGAATACATGGCTAGCACAGCCATAACACATGATGCCATAACTACCTATAAAGTATTTTTCCAAAGTTATAACACCTTGTCTTTGACAATATCCTTTAGCTACCAACCTAGCTTTATAGGTAATTATATTACCTTCATGTCAATCTTTTTTTTGAAGACCTATTTGCACAAAATCCCTTTAAGTGGGTCAACCAAAGTTCATACATAGTTTTCATACATGGAATCCATCTCTAACTGTATGGCTTTCAACTATTTATAAGATTCTGAACTATGCAAAACTTTTTCATAGGTAGTAGGCTCATCATCCTCTATGAGAAATACATCATTATGTTCATTTATGAGAAATTTGTATCTATGAGGAAATGCGCATATCCTACTAGATCTATGAAATTCATATGTTTCAGAAGGTATAGCTTTTATTTCATCTGTACGACTAATATATTCGGGTTCAGTCAGTTGATTTGAATTTGTTTGAGCATCTTGAACTTCATCAAGTTCAATCTTTCTCCCACTCTTTTTTTAGAAGAAACACTTTTTCTAAGAAAACAACATGCTTTGAAACAAACACCTTTTATTCCAAAGGGTGGTAGAATTGATATCCAAATGATTCTTTTGGATATCCCACAAACAAACATTTATCAGACTTAGCTTCTAGCTTATTTGACATTGTTCGCTTCATATAAGCAGGACAACCCCATACTTTCATATGTCAAAGAATAGGTCTCTTGTTATTCCATATCTCATATGGAATAACATCAACTAACTTAGAAGGGACTACATTTAATATATGACCAACAGTTTCTAGTGCATGACCCTAAAAGGACTTAAGTAGTTATGCAAACCTCATCATTGACCTCATTATGTCTAACAAAGTTATTTTTTTCCTTTTAGCCACACCATTGGGTTGTGGTGTGTAAGGTGGAGTCCATTATGATGAAATCTCATTATCTCTTAGATAATCTTGAAATTCTTGACTTAAACATTTTCCACCTTGATCTAATCTTAAATATTTTAATACTTTTGCTAAGTTGTTTCTCTACTTCATTTCTAAATTCTTTGAAATTTTCAAAGGCTTCATATTTGTATCTTATCAGATATAGGTACCCAAGTCATGAATAATCATTAATAAATGTAATGAAGTAGATAAAACCATCTATGACATATACATCTATATGTACTAGGTCGTATGATTCATAATCAAATGACCCTAGTCACCATTCTTATGTAATTTAGTCATGTGCCTCTCATTTATATGGCCAAAGTGACAATGCCATAAATATGATGGTTTTAGGTTATTCAACTTTTTCCTTTTTATTATTGATATCGAGGATTGAATTAGACATACCAATAATATAAATTCCAATGCATAATGTGTCATTTCTATAAAGAATATCATTCAACCATATAGAGCAATCATTGCCATAAATAGTTAAATGAAGATTTTCTATTTAAACAATAAATAGAAATAATATTCTTAATGAAAACTAGAACATAATAGCAATTGTCTAATTATAAAACAAGCTCACTAGGGAGTGTCAATATATAAGTTCATATAATTAATGCAACAACTCTTGCTCCATTGCCAACATGCAGGTTTAACTCTCCTTTCATGAGCTACCTATTATTCCTTAGGCTTTGCATATAAGTATATATGTGTGAGCCACTTCTGGTACCCAATACTCATGCATTATTACTAGAAATAGTATTAACCTCAACAACATAAATACCTAAAGTAGAAGGTGCATCTGATGTTTTATCCTTCTCCTTCTTCAAATACTCCAAACAGGCTTTGCAGTTCCTTTTCCAATAGCCATTCTTGCCTCAATGGAAGTAAGTCATTTTTTAAACAGTCTCTTAGCCCTTATTTTTTATGCCTCATTAGTTCTTAGTGGACTTCTTTTTTTTTCTTGTCCTTTTTTTCTTAAAAGAACCAAAAGTGTCCACTAACATCACAACCTGATGCTTTTTCTTGATAAAAGGCTCAACTATCTTGAGTATGTTGATTAATTCAAGGATCAAAGAGGACATGTTGTTCATCTGATAATTTAGCATGAAGTGTCCATAACTATTAGGAAAACTTTAGAGAATTAAGTCTATACTTAACTCATGATCCATAACGAAACCTAAAATGGTCAACCTCTCAATGTACCCATTCATCTTCAATGCATGTTGCACTAGAGAAGTCCCCTCTACTGTCTTGAAGTGGAAGAGCAACTTAGATATCTCATATCGTTCAGTTTGAGCTTGCTCCTCAAAATGCTCCCATAGATGATACAATATGGTATTTACGTCTATAATCTCATGTTACTTTTGAAGCTCGGGAGACATAGAGGCAAGCATAATGCAACCCATCAACTCACAATCATTTACTTGTTTCCTGTATGCCAATTGTTCATCAACATATGCATCATTAGTAGGAGGGGAAGGAAGTGGCTCTTCCATGACATGGGCTATCTTTTTGACTCTGAGAACTACTCTCAAATTCCTCAGACAATCAAGGAAATTCAAGCCAATCAATTTGTTGGATTCAAGAATTCAGCATAGGTTCACGTTTGATGACATGAATCTAGCAACCTAGATGTAAAGAAAGAATGTGTTAGAGTATGTACTATATGTATGAATATTAGGTATTTAATAAACGTGCATTATTACTTCCATTATTTTATTACGAACCCATAGCCCTCATTATGAATCTGAAAGAATTCGTTAGAAGCTCTCCTAGTGGGTTACTATCCAACATCATTAAGAATGACTTTGGGTGTGCTCAACAAGCCACCTTAGGTCAATTGGTAGGTATAGCATACCAATTGCATTCATTTACACAACTAATGAATCATTTTGCTACCAATTCTTGATGTCTGCATATCTCATATACACTGACCCAATATTGCCTCTAATTCATATCGACCTTGGGTGTGCCCAATAAGCTAACATAAACAGTTAAAGTTGACCAATTAATCATGAAATTATATTTTGATGGTTTGAACATATTTTTGTAAAACAGGCTTAGGTGTCCCCAACAACTCAAACTCTTAAAGAACTCTAGTTATTACCATATTAATGGAAGGCATTGGCCTTAATATAATTTTACGAGGGATTTTCTTTAATTAAGTCTCATGATGGTTGTTTGGCATGTATATATCCATTCATCACATCTAGATATATAAGATAATTATACTAATTATATGGTCATGATTATTGGCATATCCAACATCAATCCTGTTGAACCTTAAGGGGCATTTTCATCATTTTGATGATAACAAATAAAATAGCAATAATGTATTTAACAATATTTGTGTTCTAAGTGTAGTAAACATGATATACTTTGATTAGAACATGAAGCAAGATTGAAAGAAAACTTTTGAAGATAAGAACAAAAAAAATAGCAAAGTCATGCCCGTGAATATAATAAGGTGCCAACCTTTCACCATTCAAAGTTCACGACCATGAATTATCAAACTTGTCACGCCTGTGAAAGATAGTCACGCCCGTGACCAAATATGTCCAATTCTTCCAAAGAGCTTCACAGCCAGAGCCACCACTTGGATTATGGCTTAGAAAATATTCACGCCCATGATTAACCACTTCCAATTCTTCCAGAGAGCTTCATGGCCAGAGTCACCACTTAGACCACGGCTTGGAAGAACATTCATGCCCATGATACATATAGTCACACCCATGAACTAGGACAGAGAAACATGTTAGGTGCAAATTAAGAGTTTGTTTAACAACTATTTTCACATTAAATGAACCCAAACGGCTATAATTCACAGAGGGAGTATAAATGCAAGTCATTTATGAATTTCAAAAAAGAAGAGAACAAGAAGAAAAAGAAGAACAACAATTATTTTTTATCTTTAATTTTGTTGTAGCCATTGTTCATTAATTAATTCTCCACAATCCTCTATTTTCTGTGAAAACCTAATTGCTCATAACTTCTGAGCAATTTAGGTTGGTGAGTGTTTCTCATTGTAATCAATTACTCAAAAGTGAGCTTGGGTATATTGGGTTAAGAGTGAAACACTTTCAACGGTTTATTGTGTGAGCCATAAAACATAAGGAATTGGTTATTGTGTGAGCCATCGAAAAACACAAGGGAATTTCAGGGTTAGGTGTTAGCCATTGAGAGAAACAACATAGTTGGGATTGAGCTTGAAAAACTCTATTGTAACACTTAGTGTGTTAGTGAAACACCCAATTAAGATTGTGGAGAGGAATAGGGTCTGTTAATATCTGAACCTCTATAAATCTTGTGTGTGATATCTCTCCTTCCTTACTCTACTTTATTTCGCACTTTCAATTAAGCAATTTTTTTATTTGCTAAACAATTCAACCCCTTTCTTGGTTCATTGTCTAGGCAACAATTGGTATCAGAGCTTGTCTAGCAACAAAGCCTAATAAGTGCTAGCAAAGATCAGGTAATGGCCAATGAAGGATTTCAAAGTCTCAAGCCTTACTTTGATGGAGAAAGCTACACTCATTGGAAATTCCGAATGGATACATATCTCGATAGTGAGGGAATTGAAGTTTGGGATAGTTTTGAAAAAGAATGGACACCACCAACCAAGAAATGAGTTGATGGTGAAGAAGAAATTCTTTCAAGAGATGATTGGACGGACCCTCAATGAAGAGCTAATTTCGAAAACAAAAAGGCAATGATAATCCTTGCAAACTCTTTATCTATTGAAGAATGTGGTAGAATCCAACATTGTCCTACCGCATATAGTATGTGGAAAATATTGGAGAATTATCATGAAGGAACCAAGCAAGTAAGATCCAAGAAGATTCAACCTCTTACTTCGGAATATGAACTCTTCAAAATGATATCTAATGAATCCATCACCGACATGATGAACCGTCTTCTAGCCATCATCAATGGCATGAGAAAAGCTTGGAAAGCACTTAAGCCTAGAAGATGTGAACAACAAAATTCTAAGAAGCCTTTTTCTTAAAGACTATGGTTTAAGAGTTGCAGGTATAGAAGAGGCCAATGAAGACATAAGCATCATGCCTACCAATGTGCTTGTTGAACCTTGAGAGGCATTTCTGTCATTTTGATGTTAACAAATAAAATAGCAATAATGTATTTAACATACTTGTTTTCTAAGTTTATTGAACAGGGTATGGAACATAATAGCAAGAATGGAGAATGGAAGACTAACCTTAAAAAGACAAAAAATGAAGAAATAGCATGTTCACGCCCGTGACCTTGTATGTCACGCCCGTGATGAAGCTTAGCGCCAACTATCCAACATTTCAAGTTCACGGCCATGAAAGATCATAGCAACCGTGAATGATCATATCATTCACACCCATGAAAGAAAGTCACGCCCGTGAGAAAACATGTCAAATTTCTCTAAAGAGGTTCACGGCCAGAGTCACTACTTGGACCACGGCTAGGAAGGATTTTCACGCACGTGAAATAATAATGTCATGCCTGTGATCAAACATTTCAAATCCTTCCAGAATGCATCACAAACGAAGTCACCAATCAAGTCACGAATTAGAAGAACAGTCACGATCGTGACACATTGATTCACGACTGTGAAAGAGAAAAGAGAAACATGTCAGCGCGAAATTAAGAGTTGGTGCAACGACTATTTTAGCATTAAATGCAACTAAATAGCTATAATTCACCATAAAAGTATAAATGAAAGTCATTTATGAATCCAGAACAAGAGAATAGCTAATACTTCGAATCAAAATCTTGTTGAAGCCATTTGTGCATTGAATATTTTCAAAACAAACATTAATTCTCAGTAAAAATTGTTTTGCTCAATATTTTCTGAACATTATAGATTTGTGAGTGTTTCTCTTTGTAATCTACTACTCAAGTGAGTTTGGGTTAAGAGTAGAACACTTGTAAGGGTTATTTATGTGAGCATTTAAAACACAAGGAGTTGTGTTATTTGTGTGAGCCTTTAAAACACAAGGAATTGGTTTATTGTGTGAGCCATTAAAACACAAGGGATTTCTGGGTTAGGTGAAATCCGTTGTTAGAAACACCATAGTTGGGAGTGAGCTTGTAAAACTCTATTATAACACTTGGTGTGTTGGTGAAACTCCCAATTGAGATTGGGGAGAGGAGTAGGGTTTGTTAGCACCAGAACCTCTATAAAATTTTCTGTGTGATATCTTCCTATCCCTACTCAACTTAACTTTTCTTTCTACACTTAAAAGTTAAGAAATTTTAATATCCAATTCAACCCCCCTTCTTGGTACAATATCTGGGCAACAATTGGTATCAGAGTTTAGTCTAGCATCGAAGCCTAAAATAAAGCTAGCAAAGATAAATATATGGCCAATGAAGGATTCCAAAGTCTCAAGCCTTACTTTGATGGAGCAAATTATGCTCATTGGAAGTTTCGGATGGAGACATATCTAGATAGTGAAGCAATTGACGTCTGGGATAGTGTTCGGAAAGAATGGACACCACCAACTAGAAGAGAAGTTGATGGTGAAAAAGAAATCCTGTCAAGAGATGATTGGACAGAGCCTCAAAGAAGTGCAAACTTTAAAAACAAGAAGGCAATGACAATTCTCTCAAGCTCATTATCCATTTAAGAATGTGGCAAAATACAACACTGCCCAACTGCTTACATGTAACATCCTTGACCTTCCCCACATGCATACCCACATGCATTTCATTTGAACATGTGCATCTTCCATATAATCCAATTGAACACGTGCATTTCATACATATTTTCTTCGAAACAAGTTCATGGCATGCACTAGCTACGTGTCCTAGTATTTGGAAATTGTGCCGAGTTGCACGTGTGTAATTAAAACCTAAATGAGGATAACAAAGCATTATAAATAAATTAAATAAGGTGACCAAATTAATGTAAGAAAAATGATTAGATTAAGATTAGTAAACATTTTACATTGTTAATTTAGTTAAATCGGGCCAAATGATTAAGTTGTACTATTGTGTCAATTAGTCAAATTATATATATATGTAAATAATAATAATAATATAAATAAAATAAAATGAAAATGAAACAAAAGAGAAATAAAAGAGAAGAGAAGAGAAAAGAGAAGAGTGATGAGAAAATAGATGAGAAAAAGATAAAAAAAACAAAACAAAACAAAAAAACAAAAAGTTAGCTTTATCTTCCTATTTCTGCCTTCTTCTCTAGCCCGTCTTCTTCTTCAATTTCCTCCATTTCAGACTACCATTCATCCTTGTTTTTCTTATTTTTTGAAGCATATTGATCCCTTGCAAGGTCGTTCTTGGTAAGTAATCAATTCTTATTGCTATAGGGTTGATTTGAGTTGCTTAGGTTCATTAATAGGCACTGATTTACAATCCGATTTTGATGAACATAGAAATTTATTCTGGAAGAGTTTAAAACACAAACTTTTTTTCTTTATGTATTATATTTATGGATATGTAAACAGTTTTTCATGATTTGGTGTATGGGAAGAGAAATCCTCTCTCTACTGAAACTGGTCAGGGTATAACTCCTAACCAAGTTAGCTTCTGTGTTCTTTGATTTCGAATATGTTAAAGCCATTCTTTGAAGTATCTCAAAACATAAACGTTGTAGATATATGTGTTATGTATCTGTTTACCAAATTTCAGGATCATATGACTTGTATAGTTTGAGTTATGGGGAATGGAACCATGACTGTTCCATGAATTGAACTACCAATTGAGTGCCCTAGGCAGATCTAGAACCTTGCTTAGCCCATTTGAGCTCGTTAGAGCTAGATTCTATAAATTAGAAAAACTGGAAAATTATATTTATATATCTTAGCTAAATTTGGGTACTAATTTCAGCTTAATTGGTTACGTATAGACTAAGTTATGTCCTTTTGAAGTCATATTGGTCTGAAAGCCAATTATATTCGAGACCAGTAATATGTTTGTTATAATTTGAAGCCCTTAGAGGCATAATTGATAAAAGTTGAAAATATGAAAAATGTTCCATATGAACCCATATAAGTTTCTGTAAATCTTCATTAAAATAGGACTTAGAGATTATAAGTTATGATGAACCAAAGTGCGTACCCTGAAACTGCCCAAAGGCAGAAAACAAGGTAGAAAATAGAACACATTTAGAAATTCCACCAAATATTGTACAATGATACAATTGGTCTGAAATTTTAATATGTTATATAATTATATGTTAATTTTAATTAGGAACAAGAATCAGATTAATTGGTCAAGGATAGAAAAAGTTATCAGCTAAACAGTCCCATAAGATCACATTAATTCAATCAGTTTTCTATCTTCTCTCTGTGCATTCTTGATTTTCTACATAAGAGTGGGCTAAATGTGCAACTCTACCGCAATCTTTATGCTTAAAGTATCTACTACAACATTAGCCTTACATGGATGATATTCAATTACATAATTATAATCCTTTATCAACTCTAGCCATCTTCTCTGCCTCAAATTTAATTCTTTCTATGATGGAAGATATTTCAAACTTTTGTGATCTATGTAAATGAAACACTTCTCCCCATACAAATAATGATACCAACTTTTCAATGAAAAAACTATAGTTGCTAGCTCCATATCATAGGTAGGATAATTCTTCTTATGTGGCTTTAACTACCTAGAAGCATAAGCAACCACCTTTCCATCTCGCATCAACACATAGCCCAACCCATTATGAGAAGCATCACTATAAATGACACACTCCTTATTAGGGACTGACTGTGTTAAAATAGGGGCCTCAGTGAGCATACTCTTAAGTTTGTCAAAGCTGGTTTGACACTTATATATCCACTCAAATTTAAAATCTTTTCTCAATTGTCTTTTCAAAGGGAAAATAATCATTGAAAAACACTTGACAAACCTCTGATATAATCCACCTAAACCCAGGAAACTTCTAACCTCAGTCACATTCTGTAGGGGCTTCCAATTCATGATTGCCTCAACCTTACTAGGATCCACTTTGATGCCTTCTATTGAGACAATGTTTAACATCCTCTACTTCCCACATATGCATTATTACATGCATTTTATTTTGACATATGCATTTGCATATAATTCAATTGAACATGTGCATTTCATACGTATTTTTGTAGGAAAAATTTTATGACATGCACTAGCTACGTGTCCTAGTATTTGGCAATTGTATCGAGTCGCACGTGTGTACTTATAACCTAAATAAGGATAACAAAGTATTATAAATAAATTGAACAAGGTGACTAAATTAAAGTAAGCAAAATGACTAGATTAAGATTACATTGCATATTGTGTTGATTTATGTAATAATAATAAGAATAATTAAAAAAATAAAAATAAAAACAAAATTAAAAATAAAAGTCAGAAAAAAATAAATTAAAAAAAGGGAAAGGGACGAATGAAAAGGTGGTGGTGGCCTTTAACTTATTAGGTTGTCATTATCTTCATCCTTTTTCTTCTTCTTCTTCTTCTTCTTCTTCTTTGCATCATTCCTTAAGTTCATTTTTTTGAATTTCCAGCCACTTTTTCTTCTCTCTTTCACTCCAAAAATTGCAGCAACAAAATTAGCCAAGAATGATTATAGGTGAGTAAACATTTATTTTTGTGTTAAGCTTGATTATGGTGTTTAGGGTTCATAAATAGGCAGTGTTTTGTGCCATGGTTTTGATGCTTTTAGAGATTGAATCTGGGAAAGTTTAAAACATGAAAGTTGTTACTTTATGTCTTAGATTTATGGATATGTAAATAGGTTTGCAAGATTTTGTGTATACAAAGATAAAGTTTCTCTCTACTGAAACTGACCCAGATGTGAATCCTAAGTGAGATAGCCACTGTGTTCTTTGGTTTTCAATATGATAAATCCATTATTTGAAGTATCTCATAACATAAAAGTTGTAGATATATAGGTTATGTATCGGTATACCAAATATCAAGTTCATATGTCTTGCACATTGTGAGTTATGGTGAATAGAACCATGACTGTTCCATGGTTTGAACTGCCTGCTTAGTGCCCTGGGCAGATCTAGAAATATTTTGGATAATTTGAGCTCATTAGAGATCGATTCTGTAAATTATCAAACATGAAAGTTATAGGCATGTGTCTTATCTAAATTTGGGTACTACTTTCAGCTAATATCTTATGTATAGACTAAGTTTTTGCCTTTGGAAGTCATATTGATCCTGAAGCCAACTCTGCTCTGGACCAGCGAAATGTCTCTTATAATTTGAAGTCCATAGAGACATAATTGATAAAGTTTTAAACATGAAAAGTGTTCCATTTGAACCCATATAAGTGTCTACAATTTCATTGAAATATGACTTATATATTATAAGTTATGATGAACCAAAGTTGGTACCCTGAAACTGCCTAAGGGTAGAAAATAGAACACATTTAGAAATTCCACCAAATATTGTACAATGATCCAATTGGTCTAAAATTTTAATATGTTACATAATTATATGTTAATTTGAATTAGGAATAAGAATTAGATTAATTGGTCAAGTATAGAGAAATTTATAGGCTAAACAGTCCCATAAGGTCACACTGCCTCAAAGGAAAAATCTTAACTATTGATATAAATGATGCATATTAATTTGTTTAAGCCACATTAAGTCTCCCCAATCATGAGTTAATTGATTATAATTTTGTAATATCAGCTAATTTAGGCCCCGAGTCGCACGTGTCGCGAAGTTGACGCGTTTGACCGATCGGAATCTAAATTCGGATTTTTACAAAAATTGATCAAGTAATGGCTAAATTAAATGATAAATGCCTAATTAAGTGATTATAAAGTTTAAAGAAGTTGATTTACAGTAAAGGACTAAATTGCAAAATTTGATAATTTTTGGGATCAAATTGCAATTTACTAAAAATTGGAGGATTAATAAGATTAATTGTTAATCAACATATTAATTTTGGGGACATTTTAATAGGTTTGGTCGGCCACTCATTGAGAAAGAATGAGATTAATGGGTTCATTAAGCCTAATGTCAAGAAATGGTCAAAATGGTGGGTCCCACATGAAGACTTATGGGTAGCCTATTTAATGCCTTCTTTTCTTCTTCTCTTCATTTTTTGCCTTCTTCTCTGTCTTTTCTACCAACCATTTCTTTTCCTCCATAGCCAATCTTGATTTCTAGAGAGAGAAAGGAAGAGAAGAGAGGTGAAAGAGCAAGAACAAATGATCTTCATGGTCCATAACTCTTAAGGAAGCTGGAAAGAGCAAGAAAGAGGAAGAAAAATCGAGTTTGGTAGAGAGAGAAAATCTCCAAAGTTGTGATTTGGTGAAGAAAAGAGTAAGGTAAGAAGTGATTCTTCTTCTTCATCATCTTTTCTTAAAGAAGTTTGAATTTTGAGCTCATCCACGACTCATATAGAAAGAGAGAGAGATTAGGGTTTTGAGAGAGAAAAATAGAGTTTAGGGTCTTGAGGAAATCAGATGATAATAATGATCTATGATATTGTAAGAGTTCCAAGTGACAAGGAACAAACACTAAGGAGCAAAGGAAAAGAGAAAGCTACCTAGAAGAGTGAAAGAGAAAGATTAAGGTTTGTGCATAATTTAAGGCAATAGCCTATTTTTGTTTGAAATAATGCATGTTGAACAGGATTTTAGATAATTGAATTTCAAGAATGATGATTATGGCATGAAACCATAGGTTTAGATATGTATGAATGAGATCCTTTTGAGACATTGAATTAATGATGCATGTTAGAAAATCTTGTATGATAAAGACATTTACATGTATTAGGAAGTAATAAGTTGAGTAAAGAACATTAGAAATGCATGAAATAGAAATTTGGTATGATTTGGATGGCATTAGAATGAATGAAAAGTGAATATGCAGATTTCCTACTGAAAGTCATGGGTGTGACTATCTAGTCACGGGTGTGAACTTGAGGGTTCACGGTTGTGACTAATTTGTATCACGGTTGTGACTTCTGTGTGGAAATGGCACTATTCATTCCAGAAGCGTTCACAGGTTGGAATCACGGACGTTAACTTATTCACGGGCATGAATGAGTAATCATGACCGTGAATGCTTTTGGGCGATTCATTCCAGTCGCATTCACGGCTTTAAATTATGGGCGTGAACTAATTCACAGGCGTGAATTAGTAATCACGGCCTCTATATTAGTAATTATGAATGCGGTTATCAAATGAAGAATTCAGGTAAGTAAATGAAAGTCATTGTCTATCCATTAAAATAATAATGATTATATATATATAATCATTATTATTGATGTGAGAACGTGTTATGTTGTGATATAGAAAAATGAATGTTGATATGGATGAAATATGTGAATTGACACGGATGATATATGAAATATGATACTGATCAAATACGTGATCTAATACAGATAATCAACATGATTATTGATATGGTTGTGATTGGAAGTAAATAGAGATATATGAATTATATGATATTGAATAAGCCCTAGAACAACTACCTAGAACTATTCTAAGGATAGTTTGGCATGCCAAGCAGGGGAGAGTATGATGAAAACCATTAATGGAACAATTTACGACGCCGGTAATGGCACGGATTATGAATACTACGCTGGTAATGGCACGGATTATGAATACTACGCCGGTAATGGCACGGATTATAATACTGCGCCGGTAATGGCACAGATTCTGAATACTACACCGGTAATAGCACGGATTATGACGCCGGTAATGGCATGATTTTTCTACGCCAGTAATGGCACTTATATGCACACATCATATTGCCGTGTGGCACTCCTAAGTGCCTGGATGGCAACTCCGTTATCCTAAACGGAAGTTCATAGGTGTTGTGGGCTAATATATATAATCAATGGAAAGTGGTATACATATATAAATACATGATTGATGATGTAAAAGAGATGTTTATAATTAATGGAAATGAAAATGATATTTGTCATGTATGCATGGAGTCATTATTTGTATGAGATAGGATCATAAGGAATAGAATTGTATGGAAGAAGATTAATATGAAAAATGATACATGTTATTGCCTGTTGCATGACATAGTATATTGTCTTAATTATATGCACCACTAAGCTTAGAGCTTAGCGTGGAGTTTTCTTTCCACGTAGATATAGAAAGGTAGCTGAAGGCGTTAGATAAAGCAAGCGGTGATCCTATTCAAGTAAAGCAGCCGAACCTTGAGAAAGTGGGTTATAAGCTTTGAATTTTTTTTGTATTTGGCTTTTTATATTAAAGAGTTTTAGAGTTTGTAAAACTTACTTTTAAAGTTTATCAATAATTAATTTGAAGTTGAAAATTTCTATCTTATCTAAATAAATTGTACCTGGTTTTTGTATATATCTATATATATTTATGAGTGCTGAGAAAATAAAGGTAAAATAATAATAATAATAGCGATTTGAAAAAGTAGATAGACAAGGGTAGCGCTCCCGCATCCGGGCACGTGTTGATCAGGTGAGGGGGTGTTACGGTAGTTTTTGGTATCAGAGCCCAGTTTTGGCAGTTTTGGGTTTTTAAAAATGAATTTTGAAAATGTTTATTTCTTGAAGTGTACCCGCTATAGCATTTTTGGAGTTGCTGTTTTATCGATTAGGGTCGTTGCCTTTATGTTATAGGTAGGATATGGCTTCAGGATCAAGACGAATAGTAGTAGAAGAAGCTGGGAGTAATGAGCCTTCAGAGGCAAGAGCTTCATCGCAACCAAGTCATCGTCGAGTTGCGACACCGAGATCTAGTGCTAGCTCACTTCGTGAGCATTCAGCTATTAATATGGATTAGACTGAGCTCATAAGAAATATGATAGATTTGCTATAGAGAGCATCATGATCAACTTCGTCTGGATTATAGTTTGAGAGACTGAGGAAATTAGGGGCATCTGATTTCTATGGTAAATGAGAAGATGACCCCTCAGTAGCAGAATTTTGGTTGGAACGAGCAGATCGAGTATTTTATCAACTGCACTATAGATGAGCATAAATATGAATATGCAGTATCTCTACTACAATAGCATGCATATGATTGGTGGCGATCTGAATCATAGAGCACAGAGGCTCTTGACCCTATGATATGGGAATTCTTTTTAGAGAAGTTTGAGGAGCAGTATATTCCTCCTATCTACACATACGACAAGAAGAGAGAGTTTCTAATGCTAAAACAGAGGGATATGTCAGTAACAGAATATGAGAGAGAATTCACTCATCTTTGCAAGTATGCTGGTGGTATTGTGTCTACAGAGGCTGATAAATGTCGACGATTTGAATATGGGTTGAGAGATATGATCAAGTTACAAGTTTCAGCCCTACGTCTGATGAGCTTCCCCAGTTTACTAGCATCTACTAGAACAGTTAAAAGAGTCTTGGCGACACAACAGCCAGTACAGGTTAATGGGGTTAGTAGACCTGCACCACAGCCAAGTGGGGGACAGTCTAGTGGCAAGAGAGCCAGATCTTTTGGTGGCCGATTCCAAGCTGGGAGTTCCAGCAGACTTCATTCTTATAGATGGGGACAACCCATAAGATCTATTTCGTCAACGGCCAGTGCACCGACACAAGCATCCCGTAGGTCTACACCTCTATCGGTGTGTCAGCATTGTGGTCGTTTGCACCCAGAAGAGTGTTGGTGGATGACAGGATCATGCATGAGATGCGGCTCTAAGGACCATCAAAAAAGAAATTGTCCATTGAAGTTTAGTAGAGATTCAGGGACTGTTGAGTCAGTACCAATACAGACTATGGGACAAGGCAGAGGATGAGGCCGAGGGTAAGGAAGAGGGGGTCGTGCAGGGCCAAGCCAGTTTAGATCAGACACAGTAGAGAGACCTGAAGGCAGTAGAGCTGCTCCAGCAAGAGCTTATGCCATGTGAGGCCGAGAGGAGCAGGATGCACCTGACGTCATAGCGGGTAAATTCCTTCTCTTTGGCTCTTATATACATGCATTGATAGATCCCGGATCGACACACTCATACATATGCACACCACCATCAGGTCGAAAGGGTTTAAAACCAGAGACTCTAGAATATGAGATTCTTGTGACTAACCTATTAGGGCACAGTGTGCGGGTTAGTAAAGTGTTTAGGAGTTGCCCAATCGAAACTGAACAGGTATATAAAACTAGCTCAATCAAGGAACAGTCATAGTTCATTTCAGAATAACTCAACCTACACAAGAGCAATTTATACGAAATGTTTCAAAAACCTCAATAGCATATATACCTACAACTTTCATGTTTTACAAAACCTTAGATTAAGCCACTAAGATAATCAATTTGTACAAAAACCGTAGGTTATTTAGTTGATATGTCTCCCTGAACCGGTTTCATTCCAATTACCATATGTCTTCATATACTCAAAATAATTTAATAAAATTTGGCAGAGAGATACACCAGACATAGATGAACAACTTGTATGTTTTATACTTCTTCACATTTGGTTGATAACTCACTCGAAAATCGAGTTCCAAATACTGATACTATACAGTCCTAATACTCTAAAAATACAAGAATAAATGAGAGATGATCACTTACCAAGAACAAATCTATTTGGAGTGAACTTCTTGAAAATCATGGAGGCTGGTGGTTGGAGGAAGAAGAAGAGTGGAGATAAGATTGGTGTTATTATGACATTAAATGCAATTAACTCAAATACACTCCCCCATTCCACAAAACCACATTCGGCCCCCCTACCCTCTTTCTTTCTTTTTTTTTTTAACTTGTTCTATTTTTATTAATTAATTTTTTTTACGTGTATTAAATTTCACTAGCTTTTATTAAACTGTAATTTTATTACGATATGCCTAACCAAATTAAATTTTATCAATCTATTAAGTTCATTTTTATTTCTTATTTAATAATTTACTCAATTTATTTTAATATCTAATGTCAATCATATAGTTTATATGCATATCAAATACTTATTCTAACTAGATGCTAATTAGTGACCATTACATGTCTTATAAGGAAGAACCAATGACTATAATAGCATCTGAAGAGAAAGTTCTCCGGAACAAGAGAGTCCCTCCAGTTAAAGTTTGGTGGCGGAATCATACAATTGAAAAAACCACGTGGGAAAGTGAAGAAGTGATGAAGAAGTAGTATCCCTAGTTATTTAACCCCAAATGAATAGGTAAATTTTGAGGACGAAATTATTTTAAGGGGGAGAGAATGTAATATCTGCTAATTTAGGCCCCGAGTCGCACGTGTCACGAAATTGACGCATTTGACCGATCGGAGTCTAGATTTTTACAAAAATTGATCAAGTAATAGCTAAATTAAATGATAAATGCCTAATTAAGTGATTATAAAGTTTAAAGAAGTTGATTTACAGTAAAGGACTAAATTGCAAATTTTGATATGTTTTGGGGTCAAATTGCAATTTACTAAAAATTGGAGGATTAATAAGATTAATTTCTAATCAACATATTAATTTTGGGGACATTTTAATAGGTTTGGCCGGCCACTCAATGAAAAAGAATGAGATTAATGGGTTCATTAAGCCTAATGTCAAGAAATGGTCAAAATGGTGGGTCCCACATGAAGACTTATGGGTATCCTATTTAATGCCTTCTTTTCTTCTTCTTCTTCTCTTCATTTTCTGCCTTCTTCTCTCTCTTTTCTACTAGCCACGCTAGCCATTTCTTTTCCTCCATAGCCAATCTTGATTTCTAGAGAGAGAAAGGAAGAGAAGAGAGGTGAAGGAGAAAGAACAAGTGATCTTCATGGTCCATAACTCCTAAGGAAGCTGGAAAGAGCAAGAAAGAGGAAGAAAAATCAAGTTTAGTAGAGAGAGAAAATCTCCAAAGTTGTGATTTGGTGAAAAAAACAGTAAGGTAAGAAGTGATTCTTCTTCTTCATCATCTTTTCTTAAAGAAATTTGAATTTTGAGCTCACCCAAGACTCATATGGAAAGAGAGAGAGATTAGGGTTTTGAGAGAGAAAAAGAGAGTTTAGGGTCTTGAGAAAATCAGATGATGATAATGATCTATGATATTGTAAGAGTTCCAAGTGACAAGGAACAAACACTAAGGAGCAAAGGAAAAGAGAAAGCTACCTAGAAGAGTAAAGGAGAAAGATTAAGGTTTGTGCATAATTTAAGGCAATAGCCTATTTTTGTTTGAAATAATGCATGTTGAACATGATTTTAGATAAATGAATTTCAAGAATGTTGATTATGGCATGAAACCATAGGTTTAGATATGTATGAATGAGATCCTTTTGAGACATTGAATTAATGATGCATGTTAGAAAATCTTGTATGATAAAGACATTTACATTTATTAGGAAGTAATAAGTTGAGTAAAGAACATTAGAAATGCATGAAAAAGAAATTTGGTATGATTTGGATGGCATTAGAATGAATGGAAAGTGAATATGCAGATTTCCTGCTGAAAGTCATGGGCGTGATTATCTAGTCACGGGAGTGAACTTAAAGGTTCACGGTTGTGACTGATTTGTATCACGGTTGTGACTTCTGTGTGGAAATGGCACTATTCATTCCAGAAGCGTTCACGGGTTGGAATCACCGACGTGAACTTATTCACGAGCGTGAATGGATAATCACGACCGTAAATGCTTTTGGGCGATTCATTCTAGTAGCATTCATGGCTTTGAATTACGGGCGTGAATTAGTAATCACGGTTGTGAATGCTCTATATTAGTAATTATGAATGCAGTTATCAAATGAAAAATTCAGGTAAGTAAATGAAAGTCATTAATATGAAAAATGATACATGTTATTGCCTGTTGCATGACATAGTATATTGCCTTAATTATATGCACCGCTAAACTTAGAACTTAGCATGGAGTTTTCTTTTCACGCAGATATAGAAAGGTAGCTGAAGGCGTTAGATAAAGCAAGTGGTGATCCTATTCAAGTAAAACAGCCGAACCTTGAGAAAGTGGGTTACATGCTTTGAATTTTATTTTGTATTTGGCTTTTTATATTAAAGAGTTTTAGAGTTTGTAAAACTTACTTTTAAAGTTTGTCAAGAATTAATTTGATGTTTAAAATTTCTATCTTATGTAAATAAATTGTACCTGGTTTTTGTATATATCTATATATACATGAGTGCTGAGAAAATAAAGGTAAAATAATAATAATAGCGATTTGAAGAAGTAGATAGACGAGGGTAGCGCTCCCGCATCCGGGCACGTGTTGATCGGGTGAGGGGGGTGTTACAATTTTCATATTAGACTCACAACATATTAGAGACCCACAAGGCGCTGATAGACAATAAGTTAGGTGTCGGAATCAAAGGAGAAAGGTGAGTCTAATTATCAATTGAATTCTTTAGTGCATATGAATGTTGCTTGCTATGTAATCCATATGATTCTTATGATTTGTCATTGATAATATGATGATGTATAATTTGTGACATTTGTGGTACACATAAGTGGTATACTTGTGGTATATTTGAGGTATATGTTTGTCATATGTGATATATATACATGGTATATGTATAGTATATGCGAGGTATATGCGAGGCATATGAGGCATATATGTGATATATGTATGGTATATATGATAAAGATGCAAAGGTTGATGAATGATTAGTTACAAATGCATATGCATATGGACTTAAAAGGCGTTGTGACTAGTTAATTGATATTGTAAAGCAAAAGAAGAGACTTATGGCCCAACCAATGTGCAAATGAAACAAATGATCAAGCTAGCTAGCAAATGCAAATGTTCACATGGCAAATGTTCACATGGAAACCCAAGGCAATGTCTGTTTAACTTGGTCACAACAAAATGAAATAAGCAAAACATTTGCATACGTAAAGAGTAATGATTATATGTTTCAACTTTCATGATATTTATATGATACTGATGAATGGAATGGAATACATGGTATGTATTTGATTTGTGATTTATTACTATGAGTTGTTTGGTACTTTAGAGCTCATTGCATGATTATTCTCACTGAGCCGCAACTCATCAATTTGCATCATTTTTCAGGTAAAAAAAAGTGATAGCTCATTTTGAGTAGCATATAGAAGACATGGAGCACAGATCACTGGCCGAGCCTCATCACTCTCTCTCCTTGCATTCCACACGAGCATAAAAACATGTCATCTGTATTTTGGATTTATATGTTTGAATATGTATGGTCACTCTAGATTAGTTTTAAAATGTATAAATGGAAGCAACTTGTAATCCTTTAGATGTAAAGTTTAAGTTTTAATAGATGTGATATATTATATTGTGGTGGAAACCTCAGTGTTGACTTACAAAGTCATTAAATGATATTACAGGATATGAGACTTGCAAAGTTATTGAATGATATTACAGGATATGAGACTTGCAAAGTCATTGAATGATATTACAGGATATGAAAAAAATTTACTATCACTGTTAACAGAATATTTTGTCTCTCCAGCATACTTTGTGTGATTATTTGATACAGAGATAGGTTATACTTAAATGCATAAAATGTGGTGTTATACAATGTGTCCTAGAAATGTCACTTCCTTCAACCAACACTCACATTTTGAGAGTTTGGCATATAGTTTATGTTCTCTAAGAAACTGCAACACTATTCTCATATGTTCTTCATGTTTTTCTAGATCTTTAGAATATACTAAAATATCATCAATGAAAACGATCACAAATTGATCTAGATATAGCCTAAAGATCCTATTCATAAGATCCATAAATGTTGTTGGTGCATTGGTAAGCCCAAATGGCATAACCAAAAACTCATAGTGACCATATCTAGTTCTAAATGTTGTTTTAGCTATATCCTCCTTCTTCACCCTTAACTGGTGATAACTTGATCTCAAATCTATCTTAGAAAATACTTATGCACTTTTAAGTTGGTCGAAGAGATCATCAATCTATGACAATGGGTATGTGTTCTTGATGGTCGCCTTATTCGATTGTCAATAATTAATACATAGCCTCAAAGATCCATCTTTCTTTTTCACAAACAATACCAGTGCACCCCATGGGGACGTAGTCAGTCTAATGAAACCCTTTTCAAGAAGGTCTTGCAATTGTGTCTTAAGTTCTTTCATTTCTGATGGGGACATTTTGTATAGCATCTTTGATATAGGCATAGTTCTTAGAATAAGATCAATAGCAAACTCTACCTCTCTTTCTAGTGGCAATCTAGGTAAATAATCAAGAAACACATTTGGAAATTCATTTACCATCGGAATATCTATGAGATTTGGACCCCCTTTTTTAGTGTTAATCACATGGGCCAAATAAGCTTAACACTCTTTCTTCATCATTCTTCAAGCTTTCATTATAAATATGACTCGAGGGTGTTGTGAAAATAATTCACCTTTCACAATTATTTCTTCCTGATTTGCTGTCTTAAGCACCATAAATTTAAACTTGCAATCAACTACTGTTACATGACATGAGAGCCAATCCATGTCTAAGATGGCATAATACTCATAGAAAGGAAACTCAATTAAATCTGTCGAAAACACTTTCATATGTACAACTAGAGGACAATTCTTGAATACTTTATTCACTATTAAGTTATGACCTAAGGGGTTCCTAACTTCAATTTCATATTATAGGTTCTCTTTTATCATATTATTTTGGCTAGGTGTACTAGTGCAAATATAGGAATGTATAGAACCCGGATCTATAAGTGTACAAATGTTAGAATCATATAATGAAAACAGACCAACAATAACATATGTTGTCTGACCTTCTTTAGCTTTCATAGCATAGGCTCTGGCTGGAGCTCTACTAGATCCAAGTCTATTCACTATCTCTGAAACAGCCTGTCTAAGTCAGCCTAGTCCTCCTCTAAACTGAACTATAGGCTTAATTGGAGTCAATCTAACTGTCTGAGTAGGAGTACTACTTGTCAAAAGTGGGCAATCCTTTCTTATGTGTTCCTTGGATCCATACCTAAAACAAGCACCAGTGTCATGCCAACATTCCCCCCGATGGCTCTTATTGCAAATGCTACATACTGGTATAACTTCCTTGCCAACTTGAGGCTATGAATTGGCCATAGCAGAAAGTGCCTTAGAGGACAGACCTCTCCTAATAGATCCTGTTTATGAATAGCTAGGACCTTTTCCCTGTCCTTTATTGTGTGAATGGCTAGTAAAGAAATCACTCTTCTTCCTAGTGAATTGAGTCTCCAGAATAGCTGACTTTTTAAAACATTCTTCTATTTTGTCTTTTTCCTTTTCTCAACACTGAGTGCTGTAGAAACTAACTAAGCAAAATTGGTATGCTGGAGAGTAATCACAATATCTCCAACCTCTTCTAAGGTCATCTTCAAATCTTTTGCATTTATCTATTTCCTTTGCAACTAATTCAAAGGCATACTTGCTTAGTCTGGTAAACTCTTGCTGATACTCAGTCACTAACATATTACCTTGCTTGAGATTCATGAACTCTTTCTTCTTTTCATCAATATAAATCAACAGAATATACTACTCTTTGAATTCAGAAAGAAATAAGTCCTAAGAGTAGGTTCCACCACATCTGGCTTGATAAGGACCAATTTCCACCAATCATATGCCTCCTCCTGGAGCAGAGAAGCAGCAAATCTAGCTTTGTCCTCGACTTCCACTTGCAATTCCTTAAAAACTCTTTCAGTCATTTCCAACCAATACTCAGCTGCGGCTGGATCCTCATCTTTTTTGCCATAAAAATCTGAAGCTCCATACTTACGAAGCTTATCAATTGTTACTTTTGGTTAAGTGGGTGGTGTTGGGGTAGGCTAAGGAATGGCTCGTACCATATGTTGAAATAACCCAGTCATCTACTTTATAAATAGATTCTGACCAGGATCAATTTGTTCTGTTACCTGTTGTTGGGGAATTGGAACTGCACCATGCCCCCGCATGTTTTCAATACTAGGCTGATGAGGAGAGCCAGTACACTCAGCCATAACCTGTTCTTCTGAAGACATATTTTTATTATCCTACAAGTTGTCAAGAAGAAAGCCCATATCATAATTATATGAGACACATATATATTTATGCCTAACATCCATTTTCCCACTTAGGCCTCAAAATGCCTAAACCTGCTCTGATACCACTAAACGTGGTGCCCCATTTATATATTAGGGATAATTCCATATATATAGGAAGGGTACCACAAGATTAACCACATGAATCTGTTTGAATTAAAACTTTTTTTTTAATTTAAAGTAATCCATTTATTTATATTGGATTAGGCCTATCCTTCTAATTATATATATATATATATATATATATATATATATATATATATATATATATATATATATATATATATATATATATATATATATATATATATATATATATATATATATATGGTAGTTGATTAGATTACATAATTGATCATTCATGGCAAACTAGCCTCACACAGTTTGTTTACAAATATAATATCAAAATATAAGACATATTCATTAACCAAATACAAGACATGTCTACCAAAACCCATATGCATGGGCCAACTCAAAAAGAAAAGTGATAAGTAATCAACCCTCTAACTAAGTCTCTTGTGTCTCCTCTAATATGGGCTTGGATTTCTTCTTGACCAACTTCACTATCTACTATCTACAGCTCAAGTTCTTGTGTGAGAAGAACCAATGTTAAGCTATCTCCAGCTTAGTGGGACATATAGGCATTAAAGTTTTTTCCAAGCAGACACACAATTGGTTGTCTCAAATAAATTATGGCATATTAAATTTTATTACATATTTGTCATATAAAAAAAATAAGTACATCACATAAAAGTGTAATCATAATAACTTTATTCAATAATTAAATTCTCACTACCTCATATAAGTATTTCATATTTTTTTACTTATGTCAATAATAAATTTCACATTTCATTCTATAGTTTATTAGCCCAAATATCGTTCTCGGACTGTCCAGATACAGGGTGTGAAATAGGTGCGCTCATGGAGCTTAAGCCACCCTACTTACCATAATCTCAAGTCAAGGGCGTTACCATTTTGACTGAGTATAATTATGTCATCTATGTGTAATTAGGATTAGGGGTGCTTTCGGAGCTATAGTCACCCTGTTCCTAAATCATATCAGTATCAGTACATAATTCTCCCCTTAGTGTACCATCTATCTTATGTTAGTCATCGGGTAGAGAAATGGGCAATTAAAACCTTTAATTAATTGTCTTTATCATGTCTTTACTTGCCATAATCAATTCTCCTTTCGTATCAATATAATTACAGGTTCACAATTTATTTCAAACTCATGTAATGACATGATATTCCATCAAATATTACCATAGTATTAAATTCCTAATTAATAGCATTTTTATAATTTAAAAGCATATAATAGTATATTGTTTTATCATGTTGACATATAATTTATGTCATGCACACACAAACATGCATTAGGGCAAATTATAATACATATATGTACAAACCTTGATAGTACTTTTTCTTTTCTAAATCTAAACTCAGAACTTATTCACTTTTATTGTTTTTCCTCCTATTGAGATCCTAATTTGAAAATATAATTAGTCAATAATTTGTTAAAATATTTATTCTTAATATAGTTTAAATAAATAACTAAAATTTCTCTTAGATTGGAACATAACCTCTTAGGACTATTGGCTCTATAACGTTTTCTATACTTATCCAATTTATATGATTCTTATTTCTAATTTAATTTAACATTTAATACTATAACATACTAAAATTTTAGAATTTTTGAACCATTACACAATTTTTAGTACAATTTTAATTATGGCTCTATTATCTGCCCTTATGCAGTTTTGGGGTATTACATTCAAAACTTCATATCTTTCAACTTGTATATTTAATTATTATGAAAAAAAAATTATACTTAGATAAGGTAATTTAGAACATTCTTAAGCTTTACTATGTTTTCAAACTCGGTCTTTAAGATGCACAAACAATAGAGAATCTATAACTAGTTCAGAATAGAATGATAATCTGATCAGTTCATTTGATAAGGTCATAACTCACAATAATAATTATATTTTAAGGTAATAATTTTACAGAAACTTAGCTAAGATGTATAACTAAAACTTGTATGTTTTTAACTTTGGCTAATTTGATCTAAAAATATGTCAAATATGAGAACGAAATTACCAGAGCTACATAAGTACGTAGAACCAGCTCAATCAAAGAACAGTCATAGTTAATTTTACTATAACACAACCTACACAAGAGATATTTATATTAAATTTTGTAAAAACCTATACCATAGGCCTACAACCTTTATTTTTTAAGTTACCTTAGATTCAATACTTAAAATGATCAAATTAAACAAAAACTATAGAGTATTCTATTGATACTTCTCCCTGAACTAGTCTCACTCAAAAGAGTTTATATCTTTATATACTCAAAATAATTCCATTTCATTTGACATACATATAAATAAGACATAAATAAACAACTTTTATGTTTGGAACTTCTGCAAATTCAATTAATAAGACCATCAAAATTAAAGTGCAATAGAATGATGCAACACAGCTCTAATAGCTCTAAATCACACAAGAACAATAGAAAAGAGATTACTTACCAAGAACATATTTATTTGCAGTGACTTTCATGCAAATATTGAGTGGGATGATGAGGAATTTATGGCTGTTGTTGGCAAAAAGGAGAGAAATGAAAATGAAATGGGTAAAAATATGGAGAAACTAGGTTATATAAGACAGAGAAGTCTTCACTGACTTTCCTTTTTTTCATTTCATTTTTTTTCTTTTATTATTTCTTCTTTTTTAATTTTATTTATTAATTTTTATTTTTACATATTTGCCTATATCTAATCCCCTTAATTTACTAAAAGTACAATTTAATTATGTGGTCTAATTTAATCAAATTTATCAAGTCAATCAATTTTATTTATTTTTATTTCTAATTTAGTCATTTATTTAATTTATTTTAATCTTTCATGTCTATCATGTAGTTTCTATGCGTATCACACACTTATTCTAACTAGACTCTAATTTGCGTCTTTTACAAGCAACCCCCAAAAAGAACTCAATTGGCAATACTAGGTTTCATGAACCCCAAAATTTCAGCAATATGTACAATTTCGAATTTCATATTTAAATTTAATTTAATTCAAACCATTATCATTAAAAATAGATAATATCATCATATTTATATGTTATTGAGTGAAAAATAAAATTGAGGCAAAAAATAATCAAATTCATTTTTAACAGGATGAGAGAATCCAAGTTGTTTTTTTTTCAATCAATCTCATTGATTCTTCAATTAAATCTAAAATTAATTTATATAGGGTGTCTCTAATACCAATATTGGGTTTTGAACATGCATCTCATATATGTGGTAGTGAAAATTTTAATTTTAATTCAACCTAAAACCCATGAAACATCCTATGTAATTAAAAATCATATTAAACCATTCAATGGGAGAAGTTGATTACATTATTTTCAATTATTGTTCTTCCATGTTTTTGGGTTATTCCCAACTACAATAATTCAAAAGCTGAATTGTCTCTAACAGTAATCCACACGAACGAACGAACAAAAAACAATCACAAGGTAGTGGTGGGATGTCAAATCACCAAGGTGTTGGCAATGGTATTTCAACTTGAAAGCAAAGAAGAAAAGAGAATAACTTTTATTTCTCCAAATTGATGACCATGAATTTGGGCCTTAAAAAGGTTTCTTATAGTTCATCTAATCATAATTAGGATTAGACATACATAACCCAAGACTTCATTAAATAGTCTAAGATCTAAATCAAATTCATATGTGAATGAACACCAATATAATGAAAATATTTTTTATTAATAATAAATTACTACATCAAGCGCCTAAAGTGATTGCCTTTAGGGCACCTTTCTAATTTGGTTTAGAACATGGACTGTATGTCAACTCCCACTAGATTGACTACATAACATCTAGACCAAGTGATATTAGTTTTTGTCTAAGAGACTCATTACTATATTAGATATTTCCCTGAAAACATTCTTCAAGACATGCCCACCTTCGCCAAGGATTTTCGTGCAACGATCTCCACAATAGGCAATAGGTATACTCTCCTTCTATCAAGAGTAGTGAATCCTTTGTTGACTACTTAACTACCTTCGAATGCCTCAGGCTATACCTAGTCACCACTCTATAGGTATAAAAACAATTGTACCTTATAATAATCTCACTATCATGATCTTATCATGATTTCTTTCATGTTGTGTTAACATACCAGGGATTTTATTAAATGGTCTAAGATCTAAATCAAATTCATATGTGAATGAACGCCATTATAATGAAAATATTTTTTATTAATAATAAATAAGTACATCAAATGCCTAAAGTGATTGCCTTTAAGGTACGTCTCTAACAATTTGGTTTAGAGCATGGACTGTGTGTCAACTCCCACTAGGCTGACAACGTCACATCTAGTCTAAATGATATTAGTTTTTATCTAAGAGACTTATTACTCTATTAGATATTTCCTTGAAAATCTTCTTCAAGACATGCCCACCTCGGTGAAGGATTTCTGTGTAATGATCTCCACAATAGGCCATCCTGATCTCATTATAATTTCCTTCATGTTGTATTACATACCAATATTGGGCTTCGTTAAGTAGTCTAAGACCTAGATCCAGTTCACATATATATGAACTCCAATATACTGAAAATGTCTTTTATTAATAATAAATAAGTATATTATTGCCTAAGGTGATTGTCTTTAGGGCATCTCTCTAATGGTTGAGCAGGTTTTAATCAACATTAAGGACTAAGAGTACATCATTAGTGTATCTTCCTATACAGTGGCAATGGTGTCTTTGCCAGTTGCTTCCATAAAGTCACCATTTCTAAGTTTGCCTTTTATCTCAATTTTATCTAGACAATAGAAAATATTTTCATTTTTTCCATATTGTTCCTACAACCACTATTTAGACACCAAAGTATCTTTTTTTTCTTCACAAACAATTTGGCAGACATAGAAGAGATTACTTTCATCATTTTTTTCTTCTAAGAAATTAGCTTGTTGATTTTTCTTGAAGCGATGAGTATTTTCAATCTACCTAAATTTTTACAATTTTGACATTCTGGTTTTCTTTTGAGTCGACATTCTTTCTGTAAGTTGTTTTTTTTTTTTTGCAAATGTCACATAAAGGATACTTGTCATTATATTTTGTCTGTTTTCTTTTATTGTTCTTACATCTAAAGTTTTCTTGTGACTTTTTACCGCCTTCTTTTGGTTTATGAGACCACTGATTTATATTACACTAAAAGGCACTTTATGTGGAGTTTTCATTTTACCTATTCAGTCATTTTTCATATATATCAAGAGTGCCCATTAATTTTATTGGAAAAATCTTCTTGATTTTATGGATAGGATGGATAATTTTGCAATGAAGCTGAAAAAATGAAATGTTGAAATCTTTGGCAATGTCTTTGTACAAAAGAAGCAGTTGTTAACTCGAATTATAAAAGTTCAAAGGCTCATTGACCAACACCTTTTCCCTCATCTTTTAGCTATGAAGGATAAGTTAAAGGTTGAACCTGAAGATATTCTTCTCCAAGAAGAGTTGATTTGGTTGCAAAAGTCTAGTGAATGGTTAACTTAGGGGGATAAAAACATTTTCTTCTTCCATTTGAGAACTATGAAGCATAGGAAAGGGAATCGTATTGAATCCTTGAATTATGATCATGGTAATTGGACTCATGATTAGGCACTTTGCAATAAAATGCTATCAATTTTCTTAAAAACATTTATCATGAAGAAGTTGATGCTAATGGTTATAACTATTTCAAAGTGGCTTATCCATTTTTTTTAGGCTAGTTAGTTTAATGAGATATTGATAATGTTTCGAATGAGGAAAATAGAAATGCCCTTTTTCTTATGAAGCCTTCGAAGTCTCTTGGTGTTGATGGTCTTCATGCTAATTTTTATCAAAATCAGTGGAGTGTGGTAGGGAGTGATTTGTGCAAAGAAACTAGACTTATTTTTTAGGGAGGGCTTCCTAGTTTGATGATGAAAAGGACTTTGCTTTGCTTGATTCCCAAAGTGGAGAAGCCACATTTTCTTGCTCAATACAAACCCATTTCCTTATGCATAATGAGCTGTAAAGTAATTACCAAGGTGATTATGAATAGGCTCAAGAACCTCATACCACTGGTTATCGGTCCTACTCCACGAGTTTTATTCCTGGTAGGCATATCACGGAGAATATAGTAGTTGCCCAAGAGATTATTCATTTTATGAGACCCAAACATTTTAGTCCAAGATATATGGCCATTAAGATAGATTTGGAAAAGCCTATGACCGCGTTAGCTGGGATTTCTTGAGAGACACTCTACATAATGTAGGCATTCTCGATCACATTCACTAATTTAGGCCTAGAGTCGCATATGTCACAAAATTGACATGTCGAACTAACTAAAGTCTAAATTCATAATTTAATAGGAAATAGATAAAATTGTGGTAAAATCATAAATGAGAGTGATTAATATGGTATCTAATTGTGAAAAAAAAATGATGGTTTATAATGAGGTACTTAAATGTAAAAGATAGGAAGTTTTGGCAGTAAAAGTTTAAAATTGGCAAAATGAAGGGACAAAAATGGATATTTGCCAATTAATTAACATGAGGGCAAGATTCTTGTTCTAGTCGGCTCACCATATTGAGAAAATAAAAATATATCTTCACATTTATCCTTTAATCTAACTAATTAAATGAAAAATCTAAACCTAAGTCCAAATGGCAAGACCTAACTCTAGAATTTTCTTTCTTCTTCTTTTCTTCATTTTAATCCAGCTGCCAAAATACAACCCCCCACATTCCACATCTCGAACTCCATAGCCAACCTTAAAGTGACATGTAACTGGGTTCACACCCATGACCTCTCTTTCACGACTGAACCATTGTGAGATGGAATTCTAGGATTTAACATATTCACAGCCATGACAAGGTTGTCACGCTCGTGAACATCATCAGATATAAAATCATATCAATTGCTCTTTCTTCCATCCACGACCTAAAACTCAAAAGGGAACCCTAGAATTTGAGGTTTTCTCACACTAGAGGCCAATAGCTGATGTTTCTCTTTGATTCCCAACCCTAGATATCTAAAACAAAGCAAAAGATCAAGGTTCCATCAAGTTCTTGGGAAAGAGAGCACAAGAAAGGTGGTATTCTTGAGGAGGCCAAACCCTAGGAGGAAGATAGAAGTCAAATCTTCCATCCCATCTGTGTTTCCTCCAAGTAAGGTAAGGAATCATGTTTCTCCTTCTTCTTTACAAGCTTTCATAGCTTTAATCATGTATGATTCGTTTATGGTAGAGACTCATTTCCAAATGGGTTAGGTTATGGTTTGATCTTAAAAGATTATGGTTTAAGACCCCTCTCTAAGCTGTTTAAAGACTAATATATATATGAGTTAGTAAGAAGTCGTAAGAGATCAAGTGTCAAAAGGTCAAAGTTAGGGTTTTTACCCTTATGGCTTTAAAGGCTAAGCATATGATTTTTTTGATATTGATAAAGATATGTTATATGTGATAGGAGATGAAGAGGAGATGGTGAAATCCACCAAAAATGATAAGCAAACTTGAGAGAAGCTTGGTTTTTGTGAGGCTCCATTAGAGGCATGTACATATACACATTCAAATTCCCAAGTATGGCATGTTGGGTGTTAATTAAGTGATGATTGAAATGTATGCTTTAAATGCTAAATTCCATGTTCAAATGAGGTAATTAATGCCATGAGATAGGATTTTGAGTATGAAATGCTATAAATGTAAGTATACCTTGAATAAGCAATGTTTATGTGTGCAATGTGTATATAATAAATGATGATGCCAAATGGGTGAAAGAGGTAAGTAAGAAATGATTAAATGCATATGAGAGCATAAATGCTTGAAAAGAATAGTTAGTGAATAAGGAAATGGTAAGTGTAGTGATTATGTATATTGAATGATCCTTTAACATGTTTGAATGCATAATGTGGTGAGAATGTTGATAGGAATAGGTTGTCATGGGACAATCCTTAAAGTCTTGCATGTGACTTGTAATGAATGCATGTTTTTAATGCTATCAACTATTGGAAAACCTAGATTCACATTTGTGACTAGGGATTTATGACCGTAAATCTCATCTTACGAACAATGTCACACCCATGACTATATTTTTCATGCCCATGAAGAAAGTGCACAAAATGGACAGAAGCGTTCACGACATAGTTCACAGTTTGGTTCACCAGTAGGGTGTCCATGAATGAACCTTCATGGTCGTGAACATGTGGTTCACACCCATGAAGCTTGCTTTAAATGGGATTTACAAATTGTTTCAATGCAATGGCTATGCACATATTTCATAATGATACGATTAAAGTATGCTTATATGATTTCCAGTACAAAAATGTTACACAATGCATTTTCCTCATGAACAAAGTATACATGACATATGATATGAATGTTATATTGAAGTGTAATAAAGGCAATATGAACAAGTTAAGCCCAGACTCAATACTAATGTCATATTCACCAATTTAGGCCTCTATTTGCACGAGTTCTTAAACCAACTCAATGGTTCAACCAGAGTCTAAATTTGGATTTTTACTGAAAAATAATTAAAATAATGGCCAATAATTATGAAAAATACTCAATAAAGTGTTTAAAGTATTTAAAGATGTTAAATTACGGTAAGAGACTAAATTGCAAATTTTAAAAGGCTTAGAGGTCAAATTGCAATTTACCAAAAATTGGAAAATTAATTGGAATAACTATCAACTAAATACATGAATTGGGACATTTTATGCATGTGGAGCCCAGCCACACCAAGTGGCATGCAATAAGTGATCAATTAATGAAAGTATATAGAATATGGCTTAGGTGTCTTCATAATTAATTAAGTTTGTATTTTCCCATCAATCACTCCTTCCTTATCACTTAGCATCTAGAATTTTCTATTGTCTAAACCAGCCCCACGTTTCCTCAAGTTCTTCCATAGCCAAACCTTTTTCTAAGAAGAGAAAAGTGAGAAAGAGAGGGACAAAAGCATGGAAGAGTAGATTTCATGCAAAATTGAGCATAAGAAAGCTAAAGAAAGTAAAGAAAGGTAGAGATTAAAACATATATGGAAAAAGAGAGATTTGATGAAAGAAGTTCTAATGATATCCTTTATATATTCTAGGAACTCAAATAGACAATGATCTAGCTCAAAGGAGTAAAGGAAAAGAGAAAGAGAAGTAAAGAGAAAGAAAAGAAAAGAGAGGTTCGTGCATAACCTAAGACAATAGCCTATTTTATTTTTTTAGTTGCATGATTTGAGTATTTGACATGTTAATACTTTTGAATTTATAGTATTTTGTAATAAAAATCTTGAGATCATGTTTGCTAGACTTAGGATTAATTTTGGTAAAAATTGAAGATAATAAATATATTTGTTCTTTGCTAGAATTGATGAGCAGTGAGTACTTAAATTGTTATAATTTAATTTATGGAATTCAATTTTAGATGTTCTTTATTGGGTTTGAAAACTAATACATAGAGCTATAACTTTTATTCATATCATAAAATCTAGATATGTCTATATTTTTTGAGAAAAATATATAAAGATCGGACCTAAAATCTATTCAAAAAATTCTGGGCAAAATTGTTAATGACTAATCTGTGTTAAAATGATAATATTTTTTGATATATAACTCTCAATTAAGTGATTCAAATTGCATATTAAATCTAACATTCAAAACTAAAATTGTTAAGAAGACCTTGTAATTAAATTCGGATCATAATAGGACCAAAATGAAGGTCCAAAACATAGCATAGAATCTGTCAGTGACAGGGGAGCATATGAATTGAGAAATTTAATAAGTAAAATAATGTGAACCTTGTTAAATTATGCAAATACTATTTTTATTGAGTGATTATATGATAAATTGAGTCTTTAAATGCATGAAATGGGTGAATTGGATAATTATGAATTTTAATGACATTAAGTAAGGCCTAAAACACCTAATTAGAACTAGACTTATGATAGTTTGGCATGCCAAGCAAGGAGGAAGTATGATTAATTCCATTAATGGTACAATTAATGAAGCTGATGATGGAACTATTATTGAAGCCAGTGATGACACTATTATTGAAGCCGGTGATGACACTATTATTGAAGCCGATGATTGCACTATTATTAAAGTTGGTGAAAGCACTTATATATGCGCAAATCATATTGCTTAGACGGCACTCCCAAGTGGTTGGATGGCAACTCCGTTATCCTAGTCAGTGGTTCATATGTGTTATGGGCATAAGAAATTTAAAACAAAATAATGGAATCATAACTTGTGATATGATTAATTATAATGGATTATATAATAATGTTTTAATTAAGTAAAACATGTATGAGATAAAAGGATATAATTTGATGTTTATACTTGCTAAAATATCATGAGATGTATATTTACATGAAAAGATGATTATGCATAAATTTATATATGACAATGCATGTCGCATGAAATAGTTTATTGTCTTATTTATATGCACCACTAAGCCAAGAGCTTAGCGTGGGAGTTTCTCTTGCGCAGATATAGTGAAGAATAAATAGAAAATAGTAGATAAAAGTTGTGGTGGTCTGATCTAGTAAAGTAGCCTATTTCAACCACTATGGGTCACATAACTTTTATATATTATAATTTGAGTTTTATTTTATAGTACTTGTAAAATAAGCGCACGTTTTGTAAATAACACTTTATTATATAAAATATATTGTGTTTCTTTATTATGATTTCTTTTACACTATAAGTAAATAAACAGTAAATAATAAATAGTAAATAAAGAAAAAAAATATGAGTGATTTTCATGAATACAAAAATTAAAAGAAAAAATGATATTTTAATCGACGAAGTCAGCGTAGCACTCCCTTATTTGAGCATGTGTGGTAGGGGTGAGGGGTTATTACAACTAAGACTAGTAGTAGGATAGATAGTGCATCATTAGGGGGTTACGGTACCGTAGTTATATATTTACCCAATCAATGTGGCTTAAGCTTGGAGAGCGCCATTGACTTAAGGAGCCTAGACTGGCACACATTATTACTGATGATATTGCATGTAAAAGCTATATGTTTACTCAGTCAATATGGCTAGCCTGGAGTGGTGCCATTAACATGAGAAGCCTGGACTAGCACATGTTTATAGATAATGGTAGGGTGGCTTAAGCTCAGAGAACGCCCCTGTCTATAACCCGTATCCAATCAGTCAGTGTTGAGAGTTGTTGGGCAATAATATCAAATATGTTAAAGTAAGTAAAGAATACAATATCATAAAATGAATGCAAAGGCATAAGCATGCAAGTATGTTTATGCACATAGTGTAATGTTATATGCTATAGTTATCATTTTATATGCTCAACGAAGTATACTTCCATAAGGTAAGATAGTCTATATGATATTATGATTCGATTGTCATCCCATGATATTCTTACGTGATGCCATGAAATACGTATAATGTATAATTGTATGTGAATTTCTATGCCTATACGTACCACTAAGCTTTCAGTAGCTTAGCATGTGGTTATTTTCCCCATGCAGGTCGAAGCCTTGTAGATAAGTAGAAGTTGAACAAGAGAAGTAGCCCAGACATCATATCAGACCCTACGTGGGTTGGTGATAGCATATGTTACACTTTTGCATTTTGAGTACATGTCATATTAAGGGGTTTGTTTACTTGTATACATGTCAATGTTGAAGAATTATGTAATCCTTGTTAAGGACATGTATTTTTGTAAACTACTGGTCAAGGTCAAACATGTTTTATTTATGAAATGGAATTTTGAAATCAAGAGATAGTAACTTAAAGGTAAAAAGGGTTTATAGGATTTAATTTGGTGAAAAAGAGGTTATGAATGTATTTAGGAATCCTGAATGGAAGAAGTCAAACTAAGAGATTAGTAGATGGAAAAACTCATGCCATAGGAAGAGAGAGAAAGAGTTAGGGTTTTGGTAGATGAGGGAGAGAGAGAGAGAGAACTGGCAAAAGATTAGTGATGGAAGAGTTTTTGATTTTTTTTTTATGCATGTTAGGTGCACATTTGGAGGGGAAACCAACACAGGAAGGAAAAGAGAACAAAGGAAAGAATAAGGCATAAAGACCTAAGAAGAGGTATGTGCATGCTTAATTGGCAATAAGCCATAATCTTGACTAATATGAATTGGTTGAATTAAAATTGTATTTATTGCTAGGTTGATGGAAATAACTAATTGGTTAGAGTTGATTTTGTGTGTTAATAAGGTTATTGGTGATATTGATACAAATGAACATGTTTATGGCATAAATGTGTTTTATGGGATGAAACATTTTTTGTTGTAACTATGAGTGTCCATTTTTATGTTTTGAAATGTTAGGATGGTTGGAGATAGATTTGATTGAGTTTGGGTAATCCTAAGTGATTTTCTAGGCCTACTCATGGCTGAGAAGTAGGTATTCATGGTTGTTAATCAGTTTGGGAGCTGCACAATAATTTTTCATATTTGTTCACAACCAAAGGTAGGTTGGGATTCATAGGCATGTAGTGACTTCAAAATTCGTTCACAGCTAGAAGGCAATGATTCACGGTCGCAAAGCTATTTGGAATTTTCAGGGTAATTCCTTCAAGATAGGTTCACGAGTAGAAGGTAAGGAGTCATGTCTTGACCATGAATTACTTAGAAATAAAGCATGTAAAATGATATATATATATATATATATATATATATATATATATATATATATATATATATATATGCATTATATGAATTAAATCAGCACTATACGAGTATGATATAAGATGGAGAATGAAACATATGAGCCCTTCAAATGTGTCTACCCTATTATATAGTAGATAGATAGGTTGATATACTAATTATGGATGATAAGGCTCTTAAGCCTATAGGCATTTATCACCTATAAGCAAATAATGCCTATTTATTTTGGGATGTTTGATGTCCCATTTTACAGGCGCCCCCATATATAGGTCATATGGCCTATTACATAGGCCTAGTGGCCCGTTATAGCCTATGTGTCTCCCTAAGTCTAGTTAAGGCATCTTGGGCATTTAATTGAAAGCTAAAGATGAATAAAATTATGAAATATGAAATAAGTGAGAAAGGTAAAAGTGATAAGCTACATGATATGCATGAAATAATTATTGTATGTGATTATAATTGGTAATATTAGGTAATGCCATGTTTAATACTAGAAAATCTTTTGTCTTATGAATATGTGTTGATGATTTAAATGTTTAGCATAATAATATGTATTTTGTTTTGCGATTAATCGTTTATTGCCTTCATGTATATACCATTGAGCAAGTTTTCTTAGAGTGGGAGTTGGAAGACATAACTATTGTATGTGAGTTCCCTAATATTTTTCTTAATGAGTTGTCAGGCTTAACTCCAGATCAAGAGATAGAATTTTTGCTATTGATTTGGTACCTAGCACTGATCTTATCTCTATCACACCATATAGAATGGCACCTGCAAAGTTGAAGGAATTAAAGGTATAGTTACAGGAATTACTTTCAGGGATTTATCCAGCCTAATGTGTCACCTTGGGATGCTTCAGTGATATTTATGAAGAAAGATGGCACTTTGCATCTCTACATAGAGTACAAGCAACTTAATAAGGTGACATTCAACAATAAGTACATATTGCCTAGGATCGATGATTTATTTTATTAGCTGAAGGGAGCAGGTGTGTTCTCTAAAATGGACCTTCATTTTGGATATGATCAATTGAAAAAAAAAAGGGTTAGACATACCTAAGAAGTTTTCAAGACTCATTATGGTCACTATGAGTTCCTGGTAATGCCATTTGGTCAGACAAATGCACCAACAATATTTATGGATTTGATGAATCGGGTGTTCAGACCCTACCTACAACAATTTGTGTGGTATTCATTAATGACATTTTGGTTTATTCAAGGGACAACAAAAAGCATGATCAACATCTCAGAATAGTGCTACAGATGCTAAGAGAGAAGAAGTTATATGGTAAGCTATCGAAGTGTGAATTTTGGCTAGAAAAATTAGTTTCTTGGGCCATATAGCATCAGCTGAAGGGATCTGTGTAGGCCCCAACAAGATTGAAGCTATTTTCAAATGGAAGTCACCCTAAAATGTAATAGAAGTGAGGAGTTTCCATAGGTTGGTTGGATATTAGAGGAGGTTCGTGAAAGGATTTTCCTAAATAACTACTCCTTTGAAAGGCTGCTTTGAAAATATGTTTGTTTTAAAATGGACAGATAAATGTCAAGCTAGTTTTGATCAGTTGAAGACTGTTGACAAAAGTGCCTATATTGACTCAACCCATTCTTAGGAAATATTTCATTGTATACAGTGATACTTTGTATAACGGATTGGGTTATGTGTTGATGCAGAAAAGGAAGGTGATAATGTATGCCTCTAAGCAATTGAAGTCATACACGCTTAATCATCCTATTCATGACCTGGAGCTAGTCATTCTAGTGCTCGCTTTGAAAATATGGTGACACTATTTGTATGGAGAGAAGTGCTACGCCTAAATAGGGGCATATCCATGAAAGTCTTAGTCCATATGATGTACTCGTGTTATTAGTGCCTAAAAATGATAGGATTTGGTGCATGTGTATTGATTGAAGGGTTGTTAATTGCATAATAGTTAAGTATCGCCATCATATACCTATATTAGATGACATGTTGGATTACTAAGATTGATTTAATGAGTGGATATTGCCAAATTAGAATGAAAGAAGGTGATGAATGGAAAAACAACTTTTAAAATTAAACATGGTATGTATGAGTGGCTTGTAATGCCTTTTGGGCTAACTAATGCCCCTAGAAGTTTTATGAGATTAATAAATCATGTTTTGCATGAATTTATTGGAAAATTCATAGTTGTTTACTTTGATGACATTTTGACATGTAGCAAATCACTTGTTGAGCATATATGTCATCATAGGGTAGTTTTAGATGTACTTAGTAAGGAAAAGTTGTTTGCTAAACTTAAAAAGTGCACATTTTGCATGGATAGAGTTATATTCCTAGGATATGTGATTAGTGCTAATGGGAATGAGGTTGATAAGAAAAAGATTAAGGCTATTCAAAGTTAGCTGACCTTTAGGAATGTAAGTGATGTTAGGAGTTTTCATGGACTTGTTAGTTTTTATAGGAGGTTTGTGAAAGACTTTAGTACCATTGCTACTCCTTTAACTGAAATCATTAAAAAAGATGTGGGATTTAAGTGGGGTGAGACACAAGAACATGCATTTAGTACCTTGAAAGATAAACTTTGTTCTATACCTGTTTTGAGTTTGCCTGATTTTAATTCTACTTTTGAGATTGAATGTGATGCCTCCAGGATAGGTATTGGTGCTATTATGATGCAGGGTAGGCGTCTCATTGCTTTCTTTAGTGAGAGTTGAATGGTGTACAACTCAATTATTCCACCTATGACAAGGAGTTGTATGCATTGGTGAGGGTTTTAAAGACTTGGCAACATTATCTTTGGCCTAAAGAATTTGTGATTCATAATGACCATGAGTCATTAAAGCATTTAAAATGTCAATGTAAGTTGAATAAATGCCATGCCATGTGGTTGGAGTTTATTAAGACCTTTTCATATGTGATCAAGTACAAGCAAGGTAAAAAGAATGTTGTTGTTGATGCATTATCAAGAAGATGCACTCTTATTACTACTTTGAGTTTTAAATTAATGGGATTTGAACATATAAGAGACTTGTATGCTTCTAACTCTGATTTTGTTAATTTTGTTGCATGTGAACAATCTATTGTTCAAAATTTTTATAAGAATGATGGATACTTGTTTAGAGAAAATAAACTTTGTGTGCCTAATTGCTCCATGTGTGAATTACTTGTATGTGAGGTATGGTGGTTTGATTGATCATTTTGGTATTGTTAAGACACTTGACATATTACAAGAGCACTTTTATTGGCCTAGTATGAGAAAGGATGTTGAAAAATTATGCTCTAGTTGTGTGGTGTGTAGGCAAGGCAAATCTAAGACTTAACTTGATGGGTTATATACTCCTTTACCCATTCCTAGCCAACCTTGGACTGACATTTCAATAAATTTTGTATTAGATTTGCCTAGGACTAATAAAGGTCAAGATAGCATATTTATTGTAGTTGATAGGTTTAGTAAGATGGCACATTTTATCACTTATCATAAAACTAATTATGCTATACATATTGTTAATTTGTTCTTTAAGGATGTTGTGTGTTTGCATGGTATACCTAAGACAATTGCTTCAAATAGAGAGTCTAAATTTTTAAGTCAGTTATGGCGTGTCTTTTAGGAAAAATTATGGACTAAGTTGTTATTTTCTACTTTTTATCATCCTCAAACTGAAGTTGTTAATTAAACTTTAGAATCCTTATAGTGTGTTGTGATTGGAAAGAATTTGAAAACTTATGAAGATTGTTTGTCTTTGGTTGACCAGGTCGTATAAAGCCCTTATCTAGCAAGTCTTGCAACTGCACCTACAATTCTTTTAATTCAATAGGTGTCATCCTATAGGGAATAATAGAAATAGGAACAGTGTCAAGTATCAAGTCGATAGGAAACTCTATCTCTTAATCCGATGGTAACCCGACAACTCCTCTGGGAATACATCTGAAAACTCATACACAGTTGGAATATCAACCAACCTCGGATTGCTCTTTCTGCATTGATCACATTCACTAAGTAAGCTTAACATTCCTTACTGATGAGTTTTTTGGCTTTCAACATTAATATCACATTCTCTGGATATCTTCTATTCTCACTCATCACCACTATCTCTTCTTGTTCTCAAATTTTGATAATTATTTATCTCCTCCCATAATTCATTACCACTCCATGAAGAGCTAGTCAATCCATTCTCAATATCACATGAAATTCGTGAAATGGTAGCTCTATCAAATCCATTGGATTGCCCTAAATTTTGACTCGAAAACTCCTAAACACCTTACCAACCCTCACACTGTGCCATAATAAGTTGGTCACAAAAATCACAAATTCTAAAGCCTCATGTTATCAACCCTTTGATTCGGTGGTGGTGTATATGTACGAATTCTTCGGCTTCAGATCTATCAATGTATGAAAGTTAGAGCCAAAGAAAAGAAAGTTATCCAATATGACGTCATGTGCATCCTACTCTTCTCGGCCTCACATGGCGTACGCCCTGGTTGGTGCAGCTCTACTACTTTTCAACCACTCTGCCGTCCCAGATCTAAACTAGTTAGGCCTTGCTTGGCCTACCCTGCCTCACCTCTACCCTGTCTAGAAGCCTGCATTTGTACTAGCTCGATGCTTTTTGAACCTCTGCCAAGCTATAACAGAGGATAATCTCTCCTCAAATGATATGTGGAGTCACATCTAAAACAGGCTCCCATCGTCTACCAACACTTTCCCATGTAAGGATGGCCATAATGCTGACATAAAAGTAAGGGTAGAGATATGCACGGTGCTTGTGTCGGCGCATTGGCTATCAAAGAAATAGATCTCATAGGTTGTCCCTGCTTCAAGGAAAAAGGCTTGCTAGAACTCCCAATCTGAAATTGTCCACTAAAAGATCTCGCTCTCTTGTTGTCGGATGGTCTTTCACTCATTTATGTCATAAGTCTCCAGAATCCTCTTTCTTGTGCTAGCTTTTGGGCTGCTAGAACCCTCTCAACTGTTCTGGTAGATGCTAGCAAACTAGGAAAGTTCATCAGACGTAGGGCTGAGACTTGTAGCTTGATCGGATCTCTCAACCATCCTTCAATCGTCTGCAATTATCAACCCCAGTAGATACATTACCACCAGCATACTTACACAAAATGTGTGAATTCTGACTCACATTCCAATACTAACATATCCCTCTGCTTCAAGGTTAGAAATTCCCTCTTTTTGTTGTCCATAAAAATAGATGAAATGTATTGCTCTTTGAACTTCTCTAAAAAAAACTCTCAAGGGGATCAGGTACCTCTAAACTTTGTGACACTGACTGCTACCAATTATAGGCATTCTTATGAAGAAAAGACACTACATACTCATATTTTTGTTCATCCGTATAGTGCAACTGGTCAAAACTTTCTCAGCTCTTTCTAACTAGAAATTTTCCACCGAATGAGCCTCCAACTTCCATAGCCTCTCAAATTGTAAAACAAACGGGGCTGGCTATGCCGCTCTCTATAACAAATTGACCATATTCCACAGGAGCTCAGTCTATACGGCGCCAACAATTGACTCTCTATGTCATGAGCTGACACCAGATCTCGATGTAATAACTCAGCAACAACTTAGTCGCAAAAAGCCTCAATTACTGTAGGCTCATTACTTTTGGCCCATTCGGCAATAATCAGTCATGATCCAGAAGCAATACCCTACCTATACCAACGACCCTAATCAGTATGCAACAGCTTATATATTCAAAGATAGGTATACACGTGTCATAAACTAAACTCTAATGCCAACAAGAGATTCATTAATCATATATTGATTATACAAACAGATAAATGTAATTTTATCACAAAATTTATATTAATCAACTATATGGATTTTGAAAATAAATTATGGTTAATTACAAAGAAGGAAAACAATTGGGTAAAGAAATTGAAAAAGAAAAATTGAATTGAAATAGAGAAAAAAAAAAAAATTTCGTGCTTCTACTTCTTCATAAAGCGATTTTCGCTTTGTTTGGATTTATTATGGAAGCTTAATTTATACTTGGCAAAATATACAAATCATTTATTAGAATATGTAACAACTTTATTTAGACTCAACTTCTATTAGTAAGTGACATCATATAAAACAAATATTTATTATATAAAAAAATAAAAGAGTTTAAAAATTATCAATGGAAAATTTATTTTAATTACTTGTAATACTATAAAAGCAATTTATTTTCATGAGAAATTGTCATTTGTATATAAATATAAATTTATTATAATTGATATAAATTTATTAGTTTTGGTAATCTTTATTATCATACAATCAAGCTAAATATTAAAATTAGTTATTAGAACATAGGACGGAGTGTAAAATTAATTAATTAATTATTATCATATAATAAAAGAAAAGAATATACTTCATTCACAAGTGTAAAGATACTTTTATATATATATATATATATATATTTCAAAAAACAATTTTTTATCGATTATGGATTTATAATATAATTTATAAAATTAGCATGAATAATATACGAATATAACAAATGAGAACATAAAGGAGGATCTACCTTAGGTCTAAATTAATTTAGTGATTAATTGTTTACAAAACAATCATCAAATTTACCATTATAAAACATAAATCTAACTCAACAATTAACAAGCATAATTTAATAGCACCATTTATTACAAAAGGAATAAAAGGCCAATCTACCCTTAACTTAGTTAACCAAATCCACTTCAATTGAATTTATAATAATTAAATATGGATACTTCTGTGAATTTATAGCTAATTTAGTCCGGTTTCTAACACATAAATAAACTATTGAAAACAGATTATATTTTTAGCGAATCGTTAAATGAAGGTATTTCATCTCCGTCACATGACTTGATAATTGATATTGCATTAAATTAGAAGTAGAGATTAATTAGGCCTGAATTAGACTTCACAGAGCAAATTAACCCAAACATTACTGCTCGTTACACCTATTCAGGGATTGGCTTTCACCAAACTTGCAAGTTATTTAATAAGTCCAAGTTTGGTTTTAGCTTATTAGAACATCTCTAATAATATACTTTATTTTCAAAAATATTTTTTGTAGAATAAAAAATTATCTTGAAACATCTTTAAATATATAGAGTAAAAAAAATTTTGCAAATCCAATATACTTTTTATATTTTTACTCTTCATTTTACTTTATCCTATATAAATTAATATTTAAAAAAATAAATAATTTTATTGTAAAGAAAAATAAAATATTTTTAGATAAATACACCAATAAAAAGATAAAATATTCATAGAAAATAAATGTACATTAATTACAATTAGAATAAAAACTAAAATTTTGACTCTCTAGATATAGGGTCAAACTCACTCTTGTACTCTAAAATTTAAAAATATAAAGCATATTAAAAACTCTTTATGAAATTACTTTTTAAAATAAAAAGTATATTTCAAATAAAAAGTCTATTGGAAATGCTCTTTGAGTTTAATCAGACTGAACCTGTGTTTGGCTAAAGTGGGTTTTTCAGTCCTTGACAAGTTGCCATAAACTTGAGCCTAAGTTTGCAATTGATTACGAATTATAAACAATACAGCCAACTATATATATACATATATAACCAATGCTAGCATCAATTGCTTTTTCAAGTATTCTCTAACACTCACCATTTCGTGAGCGATCATTAAAAAAGAGAGAACTCAAAATAATTGATTACCCTTCTTCCTTGCTAATAAGTACTCAACCAATCAAATCGTAGATATGGAACACTTGAACAAGTAGTCACTAATATTCCGCGTATATATGAAGACTAGTTTCAAGCAGGCGCCACCAAACAAACAGATTTTTGAACAGCTGAAACCGGACTTACACACTACGTTACTCAAATGCAAAAAATAATACAAGAGAACCAGGTAGATATCCAAACCAACAAATAGGTCTGACTACAGAGCTTCATTGTCTAGAGAGAGTTAAATGGATTCAAAATTTTTCTACTGATTTGAACCTAATCAAACAATTGATAACAGATACAGAGTCTTCTAAATGCATTTGAATTTCTTTTGGTCTTTTTTGCCTAATCAAACAAAATGCCAAGGAAATTTTCATTTCAATTCTGGTTCCCCCATTGTCTAGTTCCATAAAAACCGAAAATGCATGCAATGGGATAATTTTGTATTTTTCTAATTGTTTTTTGCAACAAACTATATATAAAGGAAAAATAGCAAACAAGATGTACCTGTTTTGGTATTTCAATGCCCAACACAAATTTAAATAAAAAAAGAAAAAAATATTTAATGAGGTCTAGCGTTTCAAAAAGTTGTGTATTGCGTACCCAATGGAAAAATTGTGTATTAGCCATGAACCTGCATGCATAATTTTGCATCTTCTCAACTTCCATAACTATATCTCGTAAAAAACATGTGAAGCACAAGGAAAAGATTAAGTATGAAAATACCATCAAGGAAAAAAAAATTTTGACACCTCTAAGAGCTCTCTTTCATCTATATAAAAAAAAAAAATCAACGCCTCTTAGAGATCTCTTTCAGCTGTAAAAAGCAGAATTATTTTTAAGCTCATGTTTCGCACATGAAGGTTTCAACTTATGAGATACTATATCATAAACATAAGGCACTTCAAGAACCAAATGACAAAAAAAATTCATGGGCCAAGAGCATAACATGGAGTTTTTAAAAAATTCCTCATTATGATCTAGTTTATTCAGAAACCTCTTTTTGCATATCCTCAGAACTTAAGCCACTTTTGAACACAACATAAACGAACATAAGAAAAAAGCTACCTTCTTTCCTGGAGCAGCAACTTTGTCATCTCAGTTTTTAACTCCAACTGATAAGGTCCTGGACTGGGATGACTTCTCATCAGCATTGGTGTCTATAATGTCCATAAAAGATATGTTCATCGATTCATCCATATTCATAGCATCCCGATTCTCCTGAGTTCTACTCTTTTTCTTCTTTTTTTTCTTTCTACTGTGGTTTTCATTACCAGATTGATCAGCATTCTTGTCAAAAATGCTGCACATAAGAGACAGCAAACTCCAATTCATCAACAACTAAAGAGTGCAATTGAAAAGAATTGCTCATACATGTACTATTTTACTATCCATAGCCAACATGCTCGACGAAAAAATAAGGAAAAAGTAATTATATAATAAAAAATCGTGCTCCTTGTGATTCCACAGTCAATGCTAGTAATTGCTATCTTCTTTTGTTATCCTATTATTTCCTACCATGAATGGAAGTCACAAAATAAACACAAATTATTCCAAGTTGGAGTTTGTAATCCTCCACCCCCTCTCCCAACTTTTTTTCTCTTTTTTTTATTGGTTATTCAATTATCCCATAGCATAAAATTAAGAACAGAAAAATGCTCACTCATTAATTGCTTGCATCTGATTTTGTTCATCTCGCAGACAATTATCACATTTGATGCCACCAGACTTCAGCTCATCTTGGCTGGCCTTTTCATCTTCAACAATTTTGTTATGCTTTCTATCAGCTTCAAGAGTTTTATCTTCGGCTGATTTTTTTCTTTTCTTCTTCGGCTTTAAACCATTTTCATGGCCAAGCATGATGGAACATGACAAGACATTGTTCCTGATAATCATAAGATAAAATGAAGAAAGCATAAATATGAAAAACCAAATTTCTTCAAAAATAAGAAAAACTACAAATTCCTTAGAAAAACCTTTGCAAAGAACTTGAACAGTAAATAATAGAGAATTGAATATTTGTCTTGGTTCAAATAGAAAAAGAATAAAAACTAAAAATTCTTACTCATCATGAGCATGCTTTTGAATATTTTTGTTTCCCAACAAGCTATATTGTTCCATGTTTTCACACCTAGCCTCATCTGGCTGAGCTTCGTCCTTTCTACTAATATTGCAAAAAAGACTCTCAGCTCCAGGAGCTTTTTCCTCCTTTGCCTGCTTTTTCTTTTTCTTTTCAGACTTTCCATGGAACAATTCATTAGAAGGCAGTGAGAGATGAAGTGGGTTCTCTCTCCTATATAAAAATAAAACTTGATGAGTTACAGAAGCCAGATTTGGGAGATTTAGAGTTGAGAAAGATATTCCTTTGCAGGATAGTACTAAATTCATTATTTAGCAGTTAATTGCAATTGTTAGGATATCATTATTAGTCAAAAATGACATTGATGGGTTGGTTAATGAAAGAAAGTGGAGAAAGGGATGCAATTGTAACTTCTAAGAGATCTTTACTTGAGAATAGTAGTTGCAGACCCATTCAGAGCAGGGAATTTAACAGCATAAGGGGTCTAGATGCCTTCTAGCATAAGAGGTCTAGATGCCTTCTTGCCTTGGAAAGCCATTGAAAGAGGAGAATCTGTTGCAGATCCCAAGAATTGCAATGGAGATAATACACTAAATGATCGTGTAGTCACGAGTCTATTAAATTGGAAGGCATCAGTGGGTGAATCCAGTTACCATCATGAGAGAGGATTGCCTAGCTAGCTTAATCACTTTAGAGCTCGTACACCCAAATAGAGTGTACCCATCAATATAAAAGAATTTAGTCCATCCTACAAATCTTTTTAACAAGTAATGGTAAGAGAAGAGACAAACTCACTTATCATTTCCTGTCCTTTTGGCTTCACCATTTATGACAGCCATATTTCGACCAGATTGATCTGCCTTTGTGTCATTTTCTTGGGCTTTACCCCATTTAAGGACTTTGCCAAAGAAGAAATCATCTTCTTCTCCAGCTTTAAGCTCTTTCTCCCCTTTGAGCTGTTTTTTCAATTTCTTCTTTGGCTTTGTACCATTCTCTGAGTTCACTCCCGCAGAAGGCAGGATAGATTCACATTGATCAGGCTGCCTGCAAGAGTAAATCATCAAGTAAAGCACACTCATACATAATTGAATGACATAAATGCTAACTCATATTCAGAAGAAAATATAATTAAGAGGATTAGAATGAATATCACAATTTAATCCTTCTTGTTTCACCACATTGACAAAAAAACAATACAAACAAATCAGTGCAGGTGGGGTGGGGGGAGTGAGTGACAGAATGCAATAATTTCAAGGAGAGTTCTGAAAGTTCTAATTTCATCATTTTATCATTGCAGTTTTCATATCTTTTGCACAAGTGAGTTCCATGAATGGAGAAACGCTAAGATTCTTCAGTTGGACTTCAAAGTGATTTGGCATGATCGTACGGGTGAGTTCTCTGGACGGAAAAAAGAACTACATTATCTGTACTTTGAGTCTTCATGTATTTTCCAAACTGGGTGTAATGAACTTTTTCAATGCTGATTGTATATCCTTTAATTATCTGCTGATTTTAGGGAAATTGTTTCATGCTATTACCAATTTACTAAACTAGATACAACAGAGCTGAATAGAAAAGCTAATATAAACATTAAATTAAGTTGTCGGTTTCTCCTCTCGATTGGTTGGAGCCCATTTTGATATTTCTCAAATCGATGTACTAAATTTCAGTGCTGAAAAATTTGACACACCCAACCCATGAACAGCCTTACTTGTAGCTGTAATGCATCTTACCTTTTATGCTCACTATCTACAACACCATCTGCATTTCGTGCAGCAATTGCAGAACAATTGTCCCCATCCTTCATCTCTTTGTTAATTGTTTGACCTGTTTCTTTTTCAGCTTTTTCTTCCATTTCTGGTTTTCTACTCCTCACAGCAGATTTAAAGAAAGATGAAATAGTGGTCATGTCTTCACTTTCACTGTCCAATACTGGGGTACATGTGCGACCATTGGCAAAAGTATGTTCTTGAGAAGTGCAGTAATCATCAGTCTGACTGAATTGGTACTTCTTTCTTAGGCGTCTATATCTGGGTTTCTCATTTTTCTTTTTCCTCTTATGTAATGTCTCCTCTGTTACTAATGATATTCATGGCCAAAAGTTTTAAAACAAAAACCATCAGACTAAATGAATGAATAAAAATGCATGTATAAACAGGGAATAATCTTTTAAGAAATGGAAAGATGATCGAATTTGTCAGTTTCCTACCATGTTAGCAATGCCAATTAATAACAATTTGAAAAAGTTATAAATTAGAAACACAAGCACCACAAAATAATTTCAATTAGAAAAAAACCAGAAAAACAAAAGTGGTACTAAAACGAATAGATGATAAGTTTAAAACTTTACGTCCATCAGCAAAAGCAGGAGATGATGGGGTGACCTGTGGATCACCATCATCAATAAAACTATCCTCATATTCATCTTCATCGGTAGCATCAGACGATCTTTCTGCCTCTGTTTCTGCAATATCTTCTCCATAGGATTCTCTAATCATTACAGTAAAGCAAAACACAGGAAACCTAGATGGCAAAAAGATTAAGCACACGAGAAAATGCAAACAACTTGTCTGTTTTTTTTTTCTTTTTTTTTCTTTTTCCTCCTTAATATGTTTCATCAGCAACTTATGGAAGGTAGCACGCTACATGGCTGGTCAAAAACTGAAAAACATAAGTTTATATTTGCATATAAGAAAAGAAAAGGTTAAAATTTATGCAATAAATAAAGTTAAACCAAACAAAAGATGGATACGACTCGTCATCCAGCTTGTAATGCCTACTCCCACCTAGATAGTAACCAGTGAGGTGAACACTTCGGGGACCAATAACTGAGAAGATAACTTCATCAGCCTCTTCAAATTCCAAATTTAATTGGCATGACTCAGCCTGTTCAGGAAACAAACAACAAAGAAGAACAGGACTCCTATTCCCTACATTACACTGAACCACACTCTTCTTCGTATCCATGCCAAATCCTAATGTTGCCTGAACCAACCACAAAACAAGTCAATCACTCCAAACGAAAACACCGAAAAAGGGAGGGGGAACCCCAGAACATAGGCTTAAATTCAAAGTTCCAAAAAGAAATAATAAAAACCCATCTGGAGAATTATCGACTCTTGTGAGAATATCTATATATAAGTTCATTGTAAAAAAATAAGTAAGTCCCTAACGTTGCCTAAGCCAACCACAAAACAAGTCATCACCGCAAAACCCAAAAAAGGGCAAAAACAAACCCAGGGTATAGGCTTAAATTCAAAATTTTCAAAGAAAAAATAAGAACACAGTTGGAGAATTATTGACTGCTTATGAGAATCTCTATATATGAGTACATACTAAAGAATACAAAATAATACAAAAGAAATAAAGCATAAAAGGAAATACCAAATACTAGAATAAAACAAAATGAAAGAAATAAAATTAATCGCCAAAATCTTGCCTGTGAAATGTGTAGCCTTCCTCTTTTTCTGTCAGTTATATGAGTAAATGGTTTTCCGGGTTTCACTTCCATTCCCCAGAAAGCCATTGTTGGAAAGAAAATTCAAAGCCCAAAAGGAGCAGTATGCGATTAGCCTTCCACTTCCAACTCTAAGAGGTTTTAACAAACCCTAACAGATATGCGTATTAAACCCCGCATTCAAATATAGAGCCTCTTTTTCGGAAGAGCTATATACATTTTAGTCCTTTCATTTTACAAATGTAACAAACTACCTAACAAAAACAAATTTTAAAAAAATTATTATTTTAATTTTTATGGTTTGAAATAATATCACTTCATTTAAAATAATATCACTTCATTTGACATTATATAAATTTCAAATATTACAGTACAATATAATACATAATTTTTATATATTTGATATGTTTTTGTATAAATTTTTTAAGATTTTATATAAAATCTAATAACATTTTATAACGGTTTAGAAATTATGTTTGTTATCAATCATTTTAACTGCAAGACAATCAATATATTTAAATTTCAGTCTTTCTAATTGTTATCTCAAATAATATTTTTATCAATAGACAATAGAATAAACTGTTAGTTTTTTAAAAATTTATTTCTTACTATAATTTGTTAAAATTTCTGAATGGTTTTCTGTAATTTGTTTTTACAAATACGGAAAAGATAAATTATTAGTATGATTTTTTTTCTTTTTTAATAAATTAATCATATAAACTAATTTTTAGTTATATTATTATATAATATATTTTTTTTACTTGTTTGTTGTTGAATAGATCTAAACAAAACTAGTAAATATGATGAGTTTATGTCTCATAATTTGGCTTTATATTGATTTTGGTGCATGTTTAGAAACTTTTTTCAACCGTTGAGCATTAGATAAATTCAATTAAGAACTTTTGTTGCCGAATGATAGGTTTGGTTATTTTTGTATTAGTTCTTAAATTTTAAATTAAATTATAATTAACAATCACAACTTTTGATTTTTTTTTTATCTCCAAATATTAGTCTTGATCTATTATAAGACATTTTAAAGCCATTTAACCATTATTGAACAATTTAAATATAGTATATACTAGTCTAAAAATAGATGAGCTTAGGTCCACAAGATCAAGTTAAAATTATGACTAGAGATGTAATCTAGTTAAATCGAATCGATACAGTGTCAGACTCGAATTCGATTAAAAAACTCAAATTTCGAACTTGATCGAGCTTTTTTTTTAATTGTTTGAAACTTGACTCGAAAAATATTCGAACTACTAGAGTTTGATTCGATAAATCTCAAATCAACTTTAAAATTTAATAAATAGTATACTCGAATCAAATCGAAATCAACTCAAGTTAACTTGACTCGATTAAATTCAAATATATTTAAGTACTTAAGGTATAAAAGTAATTTAATAAATAATAGAAAAATAACTGTTCGATTAAGCTTGCGAACCTTACGAGTCGAGTATTATGATACTCGAATACGACTCGACAAACTACTTGAGTTCAAATCCGACTCGATTAATTCCAAGTCAAACTGAATATTTTACAAGTTGAGTTACAGTATCTTGACTCGTTTACACTCCTAATTATGACGCACATTGCCTAAAAGTCAATTTGATTGTATGCCTAGATTGCAATATGGTCAACATAATGCATATTCGGCCCCCTTTATATGTCCCATTTTGCCTTTTTAAAATTTTTTTGTCCATTTTACCATTTGTATTTTATTTTTGGTCCAACTAGCCACCTGTTATTTTATTAAAACATAGCATATGACCACTTATTGTTGACATATCAAGTGTGTTATTTACAATCTTTGTGCGACGCGCATGTAATGAATGGAGTCGTAGAATATAAAGTAAAATAATCAATAAAAATTAATTTTTGTAATTAATAATTTAAAATAGAACAATGGTAACTTTTTCCAAATTATAAAATGAAGTTGGGTTTTTTAATGAATGTTCTGCAGAAATATAAAAAAAACCCTAAAAATTAAATTTCTTCAAATAGAGAAAGAGAGGTATAGGAAATTGGTTTAGGAATTCAAAGAATAAGAAGAAGATGTCAAGTAGAAATTGAATGAGATCGACAATGGTGGTTTCGAATCATAGTGCAAGTGAAGATTTTTTTTGTCATTATGGGTTGAAAGCTACTATGAGAGTGTCATCGACTCATGCAAATCTTGAAAGACGATTTTATGGATGTCTGCATGTCAGTGTAGGGATTTCAACTAGTTTATAATATTTTGATGTGATTTTTTTTAACAACTAATGTATTGGCAGTTGTGTGTTAATAATGTTTGGTTTTTATTATAGACAATGAGGTGTAGATTTATGGAATGGTTGAATCTTAAAGTTGGAGAGTAATCAAAAAGGATGATAAATGGATTGCTATGAAGAGTGAAGGAATATGAAGCTGAAAAAGAAAAGGAGAAAGTTGTGAAGAGAAACACATGTTTTGTTTGTTTGTAGATTTTTTTGTGTTAATTATTTTGTTGTTAGTAGTTGTAGTATTTGTTAATTGAAGGGAGCCTATATATTTTTGGGTAGATTTAGTATGGTGTAACAGACTTTTTGGTTGTTGTTATATGATGAAATGTCAAGAAAGTTGTAATGGGCAACCGAATTAATAGTGTTATCTTTTAACTTAATATTTTGGCTTAAAAGATAAATGTAATTGATGATATACAACTTAAAAGATCAATACTTTGTGTAGAATTGTCATATTTATTAATTACAATTATTTACAAAATGTAGGTTGCTGATAAATAAAAGAAATGGAAAGATTATTTGACATATTTTGATTTGAATTGTTGTACTAGTTATACTAGTATTGAGGGGGAAAACTAAAGCAAATAAAGAAAAAAATGGGAAAGAAAAAAGTAAGTGACCTTTCAAAGATGGAGAGGAAATGTTGGGCAAGCTAAATTAAATTGATTTTGTATATATATATATATTTATATAACAAGTTTTGTATATTTATATAATATATTTTTTATTTGTAACTAAAATGTTGATTAATTATTTTTTTAGTAATTAAATTTTGCATCAATCAAGAAGAGGAACAAGTGCTAAATTATCAAAAATAAATAAATGCAAATCCTGTAGTATAACTTATTCTGCATCAAAATTATACCTAAGAAAATGCAAATTCTGCAGACTAGTAAAACCATGGCCAAAACTATGAAATTCTAAACAACGTAATCCATGTATGTAAACCAGCAAATCAACCAAACAAAAAACTTGCAAACCAACATAACCATGGGCAAAACCATGAAATTCCTTCAAAATGCAGGTACAAAAAACTCCTACACAGAACCATGCCTACAAACAACAAATCAACCAAACAAAGATCCTACATGCTAGCAAACAAGAATAATAGCAAACTAACAAATTCATCCTAAAACTAGTTGTCTGCAAACCAGTAAAGTACCAAATCAACACATGATCATTGACAATACAACCTTAAAAAATAACATCATTAGAAACAAAAGTTTCATGTAAGCAAACCATAATTAATATATAAAGATCAATCACTCATACAAAACATTCCATAATTGTCATAAGTACTGAATAACAATACTAAATATTATATTCTTATACATGAAAGTAATTTTAACCTAATAACAAAATACAAAAAGCCCTAAACCGCAGTCTTAATCTCATATTTTTCTTTGTCTTTTGAGATATCAAGAGACATCATCTACATTGGATTTGGGTAATTATTTCCGTGTCATTGCTTATTTTCCCTTCCATTTAAAGCCAGAGGGCTTGAATCCGAGATCAATAGTTATCTTGTTAGAGCTCTTGACTGTACTGGATGGTATAATAACCTTTGCAGATTTCCTTTCAGGCAATTAAGTAATAAAACTTCTATTAGTCACCAATATCATATAATGAAGTACTAAACATATTAAGTGACCAATATTGAAAGCATTAAGTGCATGTTACTCACATTTTCAACCATCATTCCATTTGCCTCATCATGATACACTCCAAATCCACATTCCCTCTCTATTTTCATACCAACAGTAACACTAATAGAAGCAGAAGCATTCCCTATACCTTTGCCTCTTTCTAATCCTTTAACATATGGTGCTTTGTTAACAGGTGCAGTCTAGAGCAAGTGTAAACATCAATTAATCATATATGATTTTCCTAGACATATGATTAGTAATTACTACACTTATGTAAACTATTTTAAGATTATTACTTGTGGCAATTCAATATTAATAAATGATCATTGACTATAAATTATCCTAGGTTGAGCAGAACTTGATAGTTTTGCTATTTTCTTTCATAGGTTTGTCCTAGATTGCACCTAGTTTGATGCCGCAACTGTTTGCTTTATTAGCCTTTTACTAGATGTTGATTGTTGTGTTGGTTTATTTCTTAGACTTTTTCTAGGTTGAGTAGATAGGGTATGTTGTGAAGAGTTTGCACGAGCATTGATGGGGCTTATTTGGACTATGGTCTTTGGAATATCATTAATGGTCTGGTCTGGAATCTCAATAGCGGTATTATTCATATTTTTGCTAGCATTTAAAGAGATATGATTAGTAAGCAGACATAAACAAACAGGTTACTTGTCATGAAATAAAGATGGAATTTACCTTATTAGGGCAATTGAGCTTATTGTGGCCTCTTTCTTTGCAAACTAAACATGCAAACTTCCTTTCATGCCTTGACAACTTTCTATATTTTTTTGGCTCATCCTTCTCTTTTCATCTATTTTTTTTGCCTTTCGGACATAACCTTCACTGGTGATAGTTCAGTCCTAGAATGATCACTCTCATGTAATATTTTCATATTAGGAATAGGGCTGGATAAAGTATTGGTATGACTTTAAAAATGCTTCCTTATGGTAGCATTGATCAATAAAATCTTCAGGATTGAGGCCTTTATGGAACATGGCACATATAGCATAGAGATAAGGGATCCCTTTTAACTGCCAAGACCTGCAAGAACAAATTGTTTTCTTCAAATTAACTATATGACAATATTGTCCTTATGTCACCTCAAACCTAGAATCACCATTCCAAGTTAGTTGGCACTATTGAGATCTTTTGCTATTTTCTTGCAATAATTTTGTAATGTCGGTTAAGTAGGGTCTAGTTAATAAGAAGGTTTAGAGGTGTTATAAGTATATTTAAGGGCTTGGTTAAGGGAAAAATTCAAGAAAAGGTGGAAAAAATGAAAAGTACAATGTTCACGCCTGTGACTTATTTGTCACGCTGTGAATATTGGTTTCGAGATGGTTCATGCCTATGACAATCACGTTACGCCCATGAACTTCGTCAGATATAAAATCCCAATAGTTTTTCTTTCTTTCTGTCATGACCTAAACTCAAAAGTAAACCCTGAAACTCGAAGTTTTTCATACCGGATATCAGCTCCTATGTTCTTCCTTGATTTCTAGACCTTAAACATCTAAACCAACATCAAAGATCAAGTTTAACAAGTTCTTTAGAGAGAAAGGCAAGAGAAAAGTTATGTTCTTAAAAGACAGACCCAAAAAGGAAGAGAAGAGTTCGAAATCGTTCATCCCAATAATGTTTTCTTAATTTTGGTAAGGAATCACGTTTCTCCTTCTTTTTTTACAAGCTTTCATAGTCTCTTTTCATATAAAACCTGTTTATGGTAGAGACTCATTTCCAAATAGGTTAGAGTTTCAGTTGTTCATAAGTTTTTATGGTTTAAAGCCCATGTTTAAACTTGATTAAGGTTATAATATGCTTTAGGAATGAGTTAAGTGAGGTTAAAATTATGTAAAAGTGTTAAAATTAGGGTTTATCTTATTTAAACTTTTAAAAGTTAAGTGCATAGTTTATGGAGGTTGATAGATATATATTATATGTGATAAGAGTTGGAAGATAAGGTGGTAAAACCCTCCAATAAGATAGGCAAGGTTGAAAAAAACTTGGTTTTTAATGCTCCATTAGAGGTATGTATATATATACATTTAAATTCCCAAAATATGACATGTTATGTGTTAAATGCTTATGAATGCTTAAATGTCAATGGTTGGCCATTACGAAAGTAATTGTTGCAGTTAATGATATAAGAATTTAATGATATGTACATTGATGATGGTTAAATGGTTATAATCAATAAATGTGTCTAAAGAGGCATTAACAAGAGTAATGAATTATTATGGTTATTATGATTTTAAGAGGTAAAGTTAAAAATGGTATAAAGGCAAATTGTCATTAATGCATGTTATGGAAGTTAATGAACATAAGATGAGTTCTTGAGATTCATAAGTTCAATTTGTGATGTTTATGTGCCTGTATATTGATTAGATGATGTTATAGCATGATATATACAATGTTTGATGAGAATGTTGATAAATAAAAAGGTTTTTATAGAACAACCATTAGAGACCTTACATGTAGTTTGCTTTAAGTTCCTTATCATATGTTTGTTTATTGGAAAATCCAAATTCACGCCCATAACATAGGGTTCATGGTCACGAATCACATATCTGCAACTACCCATTTTAGGTAGGGAGGTTTATGGTTTGAGTCACCATTTGACTCACGACTGTGGAATAAGAAAGTCACACTCATGACTATTCCTTCACGCCCATGAAGAAATGTGCAAGTTTTGAGCAAAAAATTCATGACTTGGTTCACGGTTTGGTTCACAGGTCATAGTACCCATAACTATATCTTCATGGCTGTGAACACATAGTTCATGCCCATGAATCATGATTAAAATGTAACATATTGTTTTCTTTAATCTTTTCAATATGATATCTATGCATAAGTTCCAAAACGGCATAATACGATATCTAATATATGATTGATATATGTATAATTTTATATGATTAAAGTAAAGGTGTTAATGATAAATGCTTTTGTAATGAGATAAAAGTATAGTAAAAGAATATGAACAAGTAAAGCCCAAGCTCGATACTAGGACTAGAAGTAGGATAGGTGGCACACCATTAAGGAGGCGAACAATACTGTAGACATATGTTTCACGGCGATTCTTTAAAGGACAAGGTGACTTAAGCTTGAAGAACACCATTGATCCTATATTGCAATCTAAATGATATATGATATGCTCAGTTAAAGTGGCTTAAGCTTAGAGAGCGCTCTTGACTTGAGGAGCCCTGACGGACATACATGATATAAACAATGGCAAGGTGGCTTAAGCTTAAAGAGTGCCCATGTTAATCACCAGTATCCAAATATTCTAGGTTGAGAGTTATTGGACTAAGGTACTAAATGGCTAAGATACAAAAGTACTAAGATGCTAAATGGGTTAAGTGCTAATATGTCAAAGTAATAAATGTATATATGCTATAAAGTGGTAAAAGATCAATGTTATAATGGTTATAGGTGGTAAGTGTGATACATTACATGTTGATCCTCTTTGCCACGTTTTAATGTTGATAAGATGCCATGCATATGAATAACATGATGTGAATGTTTGTTGCATGTTGAATTTTTATGCTTATATATATCACTAAGCTTTCAGTAGCTTAGCGTGCGAGTATTTTCCTCATGCAGGTTGGAGCCTAGTAAATGGAAATTAATCAAAAGAAGCAAGCTCAACTCAAAGACATCAGAGCATACCCAACAGGGGTCAGTGATATATTTATGTCATTTTGCATTTTGTACATGACATCAAGAATGATTTTTTTTACTTTCATACATGTCTGTATTTTATAGAAATATGTATTTTGGTTTTAAATGCATGTATTTCTATAAACATCGGGCCTACGGAGCCCCAACATGATATTTCATATATATATGATGGTGCTTCCCTTTTGAATCAAATATACTCCTTTACGAATGTTTATGTAAATTATATGTTTAACATATTTTATATGAAAAAGAGTTCATATGGAAAAAAAATCTTCGAAAGAAAGAAAAATTTTAAATTTTTACAGGTTTTTCCGCATTAGGCATGTGACACTTGCTCATTCAATTGGGTTAATCCTAATTAGATGAGAGAGTGTTACAAACTTAATGATCAATGGCTCCATATTACTGAACCATGTGTTTGCAAATGCTCTCATTTTGGCAATTCTCTCCATTACTGTGTCTTATCTTTTCTAACATGCTAATAATTGACTTATGCCTTTGTACTAATATCTAACTATTGAAGGTTTCACACATTATTTTCCACTACATCACACTTCACTAATGTACTAAAAAAGGCCCTACACTTTATCTCTTTATTATAACACAACACTGCCTCCACTGCACCTTTAGCTAAGTGACTCATTTCCATTAATTAATCTTTTAATTCCAACTCAAATACAATCTTTGCTATCTTCTATAAAGCCTTCTTTTTTACCAAGATAATTTTTCTTCCAGTTGACCTAGATGTGTCTAGCACACATCATATGTTCTGTATCAAGTAATAAGTATGCAATCACTGGTACAAGTCCCTATAAAAATAAACTAATTAAATATAAATCAGTTTAAATGATAAAATAAACAATAAATTAAATGAAATTTAATAGTTGACATTCCCTTTTGCATGTCTCTCATCACTATTAAGCTTTCACCACTTCCCAAATTTAAATCTTTAATTATTACTCTGATGAACCACATCTAGGTACACTTAGTTTCATTCTGAACCACACCATGCAATCAGAAACATTTGATTGTTAGCGTCTTTACTAACAGCCACCAATAGTTCCCCTTGGCAAACCCCTTTCAAGAAACATCCATCAAAACCAATAATTCTCCTGTATCTCTCCAATCAACCTCTTTTTAATGCATAAAAACACATATAAATTATCTCAAAAAATTCTTTTATATTGATTTATCACATCACAGTAGTTATACAGCCTAGCATATTCCTCTTTATAATGTCTCATACATTTGGTGAGAAATTTCTCTTTTTCTCTCCTACAAATAATCTTCCCAATAGCTATACCAAAATCCTTCCACATCGAATTTACAAGTTTTCATAGTTTCAAACGTGGTTATGATACAATTCTGGATCTATATGATTTAGCCAAAAAATCAAAAGTGCAGACTTTGTTCTTACTAAAGTTGTTACACTTATGAACAAGGTCATAACTTTTCACTTTAAAGTCACTTGACCTACCATTAATATTTGCAAAAATCAACTAGTGAAGACCATCTTTTTTACACTTCACTCTCACCCTATACCAGTCATTAGGTCTAATCTTCATTTTTTTAATTGTATACCTAGATATTGCATGCCTAAATTGGTTGGCATTGCCAAAATCATCCCTAATTGAAAAACAATTACAACACATCTAAGATCTTACCCAACTTTTGTACTGAACCTCCTTTCAGGCAGCTCACTATCATCCTCTAATTGTTGATCAGAATCTTCACTCTCTTCATCATTTTAATAAATAAAAAAGTCTCATCACCCCCAATTAGGCCTTTATAGTTTCTTTTGTGATCCACTGACATTTTGAAATCCCTCGTCAATACCAACTTCTCCTGTATTAAACCTAACAAGCTCTTTAGCCTTTTTTGTTGCCTTGTTACCCTTTCTCTTATAATAATTCCTTGCACATAATCTAGTCTTTATTAGTTCATCATCTTATTCAAATTGTTCCTCATCTACAATTGGACTATCACAATCATATTCTTCTTCATCTAATTCATTTATGTCATCATTTATATCATTATTATTTCCCTCAATTTCTAAGTCTTCAACTCTAGTTTCTAGTGTCTTGTGTGTCCTAGAAAAACCCTCACCCAATTCCTAGCCTTCTTGCTCTTTAGCACTTCCTAAAACATAATATGACAACTTCTCCCTAAACTGAGCATTTATACTTACATTTTCACCACAAGAAACCCTATCACTACTCCCAACCTTTATATGCCCCACATGTGACTCATTTGGGACCACAGTTGGTGATTGCGAAGCATGTGACACATACACATACAATTCATCATAGTCCATCAACCCATTTATTAAACTAAATAGATCATCATCAGTATTTATCTTAATAAAACTACCATTTTAATCTTCATGGTAAAAACCATTTACCATTGTTCTTTCATACCCATAATATTTAACATAACAATAAAACTCTTATAAAGACAACTTATCAACCTCTATATTCTCTGTCCCACTAATTCCATTTTCATATGTAATAAAACCAATTATAAAATTACTACCATAATGAAACATAACACTTATAACTTCAACCATTTCAAATATTTTGTTCAAGCACACAGAAACGCAACATATTTTATTAATGGTATAATTTAAATAAAGGCATTGCATTTACAATATTTATGCATAAAGAAACCCTAATTGACTATTAGCCTATATCAAATAAAGCAAACCCATCATAACCCCTAATATTAACAAAAATATAAAAAAAGTCGAGCTCAATACCCTTTTCACCACAACTTAACTTAACCTTTTTACTAATCCCACATCATAAAAAGCGAAAAAGTTAGTGCACATACCTTTATAGACAAATATCTCTCCTTTTTCAGCTCAAATTTTGCAGCACATTGCTCCCTCAAATTTGTGACTTTCGTTTTCTCCCCTAGTAGTTTCGATTTATCCTTTAGGGTTTCTCAATAACTTATTCAATCTCGAACTCACTCTACTCACTTGTTGTCTCATTATATTACATTCAAATCTCTCAGAACTCATGCGATTGTGATTAGGGTTTACACTTACAGTAGTTATCGTTTTTTACGAAATAAATATTGAGGTAAATCTACCACTTAAAAAACCATCAAAATTTTTCTTATTAACAAATAAAACAAATATTATTATCAATATATAAAGCAAGTTGGTGGCCTGTAGTATATTTCTTACATTTGACCATTTGTAGGTCAAAATAACCACATCAAAGAGCATTTTCCTCACACACTAGCATTTCCATATGCTACATTTTAATAAAATAACAAGTGGCTAGTTAGACAAAAAAATAAAATAAAGGTGGCAAAATGGTTAAAAAAAAACTTTAAGGAGGCAAAATGACTAAACAAGACAAAATAAGAGGAGTTGGATATGCCTTATGCCCAATATGGTCACTTAACCTATGCTATATTTTTTTCATGCAACTGTGGCATATTATTTCATTATGCTATATTTTTCTCATGCACCTATGGTACATTAATTTGATTATTTAATTATTTTGAAATTAGCCAATAATATTTCTTTTTTTTTGGACAAAAACATATATTCATTAACTTAAAATATGGGTTAAGAGTTATAAGATCCTCCATTATACAAGGAAGAATAAACATTGTAACACCCTTTGATATAATTAGAAATAAATCTAATTATACCAAAGAATGTTATGATATATATGATTTCAAAACGCCATAAATTAAAATGTTGATGCACCATGGTTATGATGACTTATAAAAATTATAAAACGTCAATAAAAGAATTAAATATAAATAAAAATTTAATATCACAACAAACGGGCAATGCACTAGCCCAACTGTTTTATAAAACGGATAGTTATAACATTACATGTTTCTAAAAATAAAAATATGTACATCTATAACTACCCAACCCAACAAAAATAACAAGTTGTATCACCCATTCCAAGTGTGTGTCCTTGATTCTGCTTTTAGAGATCCTTCTCTATCGATCAATACCTAGGCTTTGAACCTATGCATGGGAACATCCATATGATAAGCAACTTAATGGTTAGTAGTACATAAAACATGCAAAACACAACATACCTACACAAAATGCATGATGCACTTACCGTCATACCAATACGACTTACATTGTCATACGCACATATAACATATCATGTATTTATGATGTTATGCCTCAATGTTCTCAATACAATATTCAATTATACATAGCATAATAATATAAACAACTATCAAATATATAAATAATATACCACACATAGAAATTATTAATTACCTTATTTCTTGCCCATTTTACTTATAACTAGACTAAATTGGGTACGGGTAATCTACGACTCTCACCTGAGCCCTTAGAATACCTATCCGAGCTTCCTAGAATATCTGTTTGAGGAAAAGAGTATGCATATCTTAAGCACCGAGGGAAGCACACCTGGCTTAAATCCTGGCCTCAAGAATCTCAAACGTGACCAACTATGCCATTTGGTACCAATCTCCCCTTAATAACATGCTATTTCTCTTGGCTCTAGTCCTAGTCAGAGTAATGGGCTTAACTATTTATCACATCACATACCATTTCATAATGTAGATCATCCATGATCTTAAAATCACAACCATAACATGCTAAAACCATACGACACATGCAAATATATAACTTTTTAAGATTAAACAGATTCACGCCCGTAATTACACTTTCACGGCCATGAAGAACCTCTTCAAGAGTTGTTTACACGTGAATCAAACCATAATTCACACATGAATCAAACCATAATTCACCTGTGAATTAGCAATATGTTCACCATTGTGATCCACCCTTCACGGGCGTGGACCAAGCCATTATCTCAACTGTAAAACTACCTGTGAATGGCTCTACCTCATCAACACAACTCATTTTCATGACATTCACGCCCGTGAACTGCTAGTTCATGACTGTGAATTTGGAAATCCTTTTAGAAAACAGAGCACATAATCTTATACCATTTTCACATGCAATAATCTCTACAATTGACCAATGTCAACCACCCTATCAACACTCTAACATGCATACAAGACATATATCACACCAATAACATTTATAAATATCAATAGTACTAATGTAATCCATTTAACATCTCAATCTACCCTCTCATCCTATCAACCACAATATGTATCTAAGCACATTTAACCTAAAATCATGCCCTATCTTACCCCAAAAATCTCCCACAACATGCATTCAAGACAAACAACACAAGAACATGCAAGTTAAAACTTTGAATATGGTTATGTACAAACCTTTTGCCTAGGATGGAGTCTAACCAAAGCTTTAGCTCTCTAAGTTTTTCCTCACCCTTGAGATGGACTTTCATCACCTCTACCAGCTCCTAGCAAAAAGAAAACGTCTCATTAAGCTTTCTGGAACTATAACCAAAAGCAAGAACACTAAAACAAGCCAGTCCCTTACAACTCACAACCCTTTCTTTTCCACTATTCTCTTTAACTTTACTCTCATAAAACTAGGTCTTTGAAGCTCCAAAATGGAGAATAAGGGTTTTAGGTGATATAGGGAATGAACGTGGATGTTAAATAACCCTACATCTACTCCCCAATATCAATTGAGATTTTCCATTATTTTTGAATAAGAATACAAGATGGATTTTTTCTATAATAGTTTCCCACAATACTTTAAACTAGATTAAATAGAATACAAGTTGCTGATCGTATCCTAAATATTGCACACATAAATTTTATAGTTATTGATCTATATTGCTTATACAAGCTTTATGATTATTAATCAAAAGTGCTCACACAAGCTTTTATGATTGCTTGATTGTAAGCTAGTGCCCAAAGTTCATTCGTGGCACAAACATGCCCTTACATTTCACGTTGTCATCTTTTACTTTAATGACATGTCATTTATCTTAACTCGAGTTCTAAGTTAGAGTTATGTGCTTACTTTACTTAGATTCATGTATTACATGTCATCATCATTATGTTCTTCATATACTCACACAAGCTTTGTATAAGTTTAAATACTTAATGTACTTACATGTTTCACGTCACATAATGCTACCATTATTTCATAGGTAGTTCACACTCATATTGCATGTCTCATATTATACTTAAATACATCATGCATTATAGCATCATTGTTTTCATGTTCAAGGTTGTACAACATAACCATGGATGTTCCTCTAATGTCATAAGCATATATTAATTTCAATTTAGCAAACTAGAAATAGTAGTCCCTATTTCAAAAGTCGTGGTCGCAATTTACCTTTTGCAACCATTTTTGTAAGAGCTATTTAGCATCCTTTAAAATTTTAATAGACTATAAATCATGGTCACACCTTATTAAGTGCGATTGCTCTTTGTCTTTCTTAACCCATTTTTGTGATCGTGCTTTTTTCTACGAACGACACTAGATTTTAAACCAATTGTAATCGCAGTCATGAAAATGTATTGCGGTCTCTATCACGACTAACCATACAACCATATTAGATGCAATTATGAAATACTTATTGCAAAAAAAAATTGCAATTGCACTTCTCCCTATAAACCATTATGTTTGTTAAGCCACATAGTGGCACAATCATGATTTTTAGGGCAAAAGCACGATTTCCATAATTTAGTAGTACAAACCTCACTTTAGCATCATATAGATTTAACTCAAACACAACATGAGCGATACTAAAAGTTTTTACCCATTTTCAACCAAAATACCTCAAAAAAACAATCATATCTCATTTAATTCCACATTGGCATTTCCAACATGAATCATCATTGAATCATTATAAAATCTCTCATAAGGAAACTTATGCATCAAAAGTCATATAATCACATATTAAGTCTCTCATAAGGCTATCACACAATAATAAGTTAATGTTAAATATCTCAACATGCATTTTTCTCAAGATAGACACATTTTTAATTCTACCAAGTGAAACTGTACAATATTTTCATTCAAGACATGTCAAATACAAACAAAAGTTGTCATTGTGTACATACCTTTCTATAAACTTTTCTCTCTATTTTAAGTTTTGTTCAAGCTCTTTCTCCCTTTTTGAGATTGTTTCCAGCTTCACTTGGATTTCGTGTCATATAAAAACATTATCTTTACTATTTATTTCTCTTGTGAATCACAAAATCATTCTTTTTGAGTCCAAACCCTAAGGTTCCACTTTTTGATGTCTTAAACCCTTTCAAGGTTTCCTATATCCTAGCTTGTGTAAAAATAATTGGGTTTTTAAATTAAAACCCTTAACTTATACAAAAAGCTTAGTTCAAGTAGATTGGAATCTACGAACAAAATGAAGAAGGGAAGGAAAAAGGAGAAGTAGAAGAGAAACCCATGTTTACTGAAATGTCTCATTCAAAAGCTAGGCATGATCTATTTCTCAGCTTTTTTTTCTTCCTTTTCTTCAATTTTTCTTCTTTCTTTAACTCAAATGTTCTTTTTAATATTCCACCCTTTTAGCTCTCTAACAAAACATAAGATTTTTCTATCAAAACAGTTGGATTTTTGCTTTAATGGTGCAGGAAAATGAGAAGAAGAAAAAGATAAAGAAAGGAGATGGTGGGATCAACAACAATGAATAGGAAAAAGGAGAAGATAAAATTCTACACATGCTAACCCTAATCTCACATATCTTTCTTTATATATTATGGAATGGAGGGCCAAGATTGAACCATATCCTTCCATTAAGTCATGTCCACATATTTACTCAACCAATGGGCATAAAATTCATGGTCAAACTAATGTTTTTGAGTTTTGTAGTTATGAAATTATTACTATGCTCTTACTCATGTATTTCATCCAATTTTATCCTTATTAAATTTTCCCTTATCATTAATCAAGTTCTTAGATTAAATACTAACGTTTATTCCCAAAATTTTCTTTAATCCAAATTTAGACTTGGACTTGTGTGGTTACTCCTGATTTCGTGAGCTCGCGATTCGAGGTCTTGATTGGTGGACGTTACGAAGACTCAGTATTTTGGCTTAATTAATTAAATTCTATTAATGTAAAAATCCTTAAGAATTCTTCTGAAATTATATATCGACCATCTTTCTTTTGTCTCAATTTCTTTTTTTTTTTTAATTTTCAATAACTTAATTCTTCACATTTAATTCCGTTGACATACTTTTTTCACTAAATAAAAACATCTCAATCATCAAATTATTAATTCACCAATATTTAATCTTCATCCAATAACCAAATCAACTACAACAAAAGCCATTCACTCATTCAATATTACCATCTCTCCACAATCTTATCAATATTAATCACATACAATAATCTATTAATTTATACTGGAGCAAAAATTCTAGCAGCCCTAACTTACTGTTTTCAATCATTTAATTTCAACTAATAATTAATGATTACCCAAATAAAATTTTAAATAAAATCAAACAACATAGGGCAACCTTCATTCTTGTTAATTTTCCTATAGCCTTCTTAATTCAATCATTTAAATAACACTTTCACATGAAAAAATAACTTATAAAATTTCATCTAGCAACACTCATTTCCCAATTCAAGTTGTTCACTAACATTTCATACAATCAACATCAACATTCAACATGTTTGCTGCTCCTCCTTTCTCCATGTGTAGTCGTGGCCTTCTCACATAACATAATAAATTTCTTGTAATAGTTTTGTTCTATAACACAATTCAATTACAATTTAAAAACTAATTCAATTTTTATTTCAAATTCTATTTCATGTTAAGTAACTTAAATCATTAAATTAAATCAAGGGTTGGTAACAATTCATTCAAATCGTAAGTTGTCCCAATTAGTTTTCTTGAATTGTGCACATATGTTTTTCACGGATAAACTGCAAATTGCCAATTCCTATTATTATTTTAAAATTTCCCCTAGTTCCTACCAAAGAAAAAGACCAAATTCCATCTCCATTAATCATGGTTTCCCTTTTTAATAGGTTGTCCAAATCCAACTTTAAGATTCATTCATATTTGTTCCATGAAATTTATTGCTTTTTGTTCATTTTTAGTGTCATTCCTTGTTTCCTTTTTCTAATTCCTTTTTTCCATGACATATTTCTTATTAAAATCAGTTCATGTCTAACCCCTCACTACCACAAACATTAGCCTTAATTTGTAAAGGTTATGTGACACCCCATTTATATATTAGGAATAAATCCACATATATAAGAAGGATGTCACAAGCTTAACTCGATAAATCTGTTCGAATTAAAAAAAAATCATTTTAAATAACTTAATCTATTAATTTATATTGGTTTAGGCAAGTCGTTCTAATTAACCATATTTATTTATCATTATATTGTATACACATATAACACTCGATTATGTTACATAATTATTTACATACACAATATTAACAAATGAAACATGTCTACCACAAACCATATACATAGTCAAACTAAAAATAATAGATAACCAACCCTCTAACTATGTCTCTTGTGTCTTTGCTGATATGAGCTTGGATTTCTTCCTGATCAACTTCACTATCTACTATCTACAACTTTAATTCCTGCATGAGAAGAACCCACGCTAAGCTATCTCTAGCTTAGTGATACATATAAGTATTAAAGCTTTCCCCAGGCAGTCACACAAATGCATGTATCAAATAAATTCATGGCACATCAAATTTTGTTACATATTTATCATATAAAATAAATAAATAACACAAAAGAATAAATATACAACCTTATTCAATAATTAAATTTGCACCACCTCATGTAACCATTTTATACTTTGCTACTTATATTAATTAGTAAATTTTCATATTCCATTCTATGATTTATTAGCCCAAAATCTCGTTCCTGGACTGTCCAGATGTGGGGTGTGAAATAGGGGCGCTCGCGGAGCTTAAGCCACCCTACTCACTATAATCTCAAGTCAAGGGTGCTCCCAGAGCTTAAGCCACCTTGACCAAATATAATCATGTTATCTGTGTGTAACCAGAATCAGGGGCACTCCCAGAGCTTAAGCCACTATGTCCCTAAATCATATCCATATCGGTACCGTAACTTCCCCATAATGGTGCACCATCTATCCTATGTCAGTCCTCAGGTAAAGAAATGAGCAATTAACAACATTAATTACTTGTTTCTTTAACCAATATTCATTTCAAATTAACATAATCGTATAATCATAATTTATTTCAATACCATGTATTAGCATGATATTTCATCAAATATTAGCATAATGTTAAGTTCATAATTAATAACATTTCTATAATTTTAAAACATGTCATAACATAATTTCGTCATTGTAACATTTAATTTATGTCAAGCATACACAATCATGCATAAGAGGCTAACTAGAATACATATATGTACAAACTTCGATAGTATTTTTCTTTTCCAAAATATAAGCTCAGAGGTTGTTCACTTTTGTTGGTCTTCTTCTTGTTGAGATCCTTTTTTTTTTTTTTTTACCAAAAATGCAATTTAATTATGTGGTCTAATTTAATCAAATTTATATTTTCTATCAATTTAATTTATTTTAATTTCTAATTTAATCAACTATTCCATCTATTTTTATCTCTATTATCTGTCAGGTTTATTCTATTTATACCACATACTTATTATAATTAAACTCTAATTAGTGGGCATTACAATTCTTTCCCCCTTAGGATGTTTCGTCCTCGAAACATACCTAATGCATCGTCACTGAACAAATGAGTGTATTTAGCTTTCATCACCTCCTTGCTTTCCCATGTTGCTTCTTCGATTGCATGATTCCTCCATAGTACTTTCACTAATGGTGCTTGCTTGTTCCTCAGCTCCTTAATTTCTTTTGCTAAAATTTGAACTGGTTCTTCTTCATATGTCAAATCTTGTCTCACTTGAATGCTTTCAGCAGGTATGATGTATTTAGGATCTGATCTATATCATCTTAACATTGAGACATGGAAAACATTATGTATCAGACTCAACTTTGGTGGTAGAGCAAGTCTATATGCAACAAGTCCAACTCTTTCCAATATTTCATAAGGTAAGATGAATCTTGGACCTAACTTGCCTTTCTTTCCAAATCTCATAACTTTCTTCCAGGGAGATACTTTAAGAAAAACTTTATCACTCACTGCATAATCAATGTCTCGTCTCTTAAGATCAGCATACGATTTCTGCCTATCTGTAGCTTCCTTAAGTCTTTCGCGAATGACTTTCACTTTTTCTTCCATCTATTGCACTAGGTCTGGTCCCATAAGCTTCCTCTCTCTGAGCTCTGTCCAACATAGAGGTGTTTGACACTTCCTGCCATAAAGTGCCTCATATGGAGCCATTTGGATACTAGACTGATAACTGTTATTATAGGCAAATTCCATTAAAGGAAGATATTTTTCCCAGCTACCTTCAAATTCGATGACACAACTTCTTATCATATCTTCTAGAATTTGAATGACTTTTTCTGATTGTCCATCTATCTGTAGATGAAAAGCCATGCTGAAATTGAGCTTAGTACCTAGAGCTCATTGTAGACTACCCCAAAATTGAGACATGAAGCGGGGATCTCTGTTAGACACAATAGAAATAGGCACTCCATGAAGTTGTATTAACTATAGTCATCTTCTCTGCCTCAAATTCAATTCTTTCTGTGAGGGAAGATATTTCAAACTCTTGGGATCTATGTAAATGAAACACTTTTCCCCATATAAATAATAGTGCCAAATCTTTAATGCAAAAACTATAGCTCCCAACTCTAGATCATGGGTAGGATAATTCTTCTCATGCGGCTTTAACTACCTAGAAGCATAAGCAACCACCTTCCCATCTTGTATCAATACACAACCCAATCCATTATGAGAAGCATCATTATAAATGACATACTCCTTATTAGGAATCGGTTGTGTCAAGACAGGGGCCTTAGTGAGCATACTTTTGAGCTTATCAAAACTTGCTTGACACTTATCTGTCCACTCAAATTTAACATCCTTTCTCAATAGTCTTGTTAAAGGAGAAGCAATCATTGAAAAACCCTTGAAAATCTCCGATAATATCCAGCTAAACCCAAGAAACTTCTGATCTCGGTCACATTCCGTGGAGGCTTCCAACTCATAATTGCCTCAACCTTGCTAGAATCCACTTTAATGCCCTCTGCAGAGATAATGTGTCCCATAAATGTCACCTCCTTTAACCAAAACTCACATTTTGAGAGTTTGGCATAAAGCTTATATTCTCTGAGAGTTTGCAACATTATTCTCAAATGCTTTTCATGTTCTTTTGAATCTTTAGAATATACCAAAATATCATCAATGAAAACGACCACAAATTGATCAAAATGCGGCCTGAAGATCCTATTTATAAGATCCATAAATGTTGCTGGAGCATTGGTAAGCTTAAATGGCATAACCAAAAACTCATAATGGCCATATATGGTTCTGAATGCAGTTTTAGTTATATCCTCCATCTTCACGCTTAATTGATGATGACCAGATCTTAAGTCTATCTTAGACAATACTCCTGCACCTTTCCGTTGGTCAAAGAGATCATCAATATGTGGTAATGGGTACTTATTCTTGATGGTTATCTTATTCAACTGTTGATAATCAATACATAGCCTCAAAGATACATCCTTCTTTTTCACAAACAATACCGGTGCACCCCATGGGCATGTACTTGTTCTAATGAAACCCTTATCAAGGAGTTCTTGCAATTGTGTCTTAAGTTCTTTCATCTCCGATGGGGCCATTTTGTATGGCGTCTTTGATATAGGCATAGTTCTTAGAACAAGATCAATAGTAAACTCTACTTCTCTCTCTGGAGGCAACCCAGGTAAGTTATCAGGAAATAAATCTGGAAATTCATTTACCACCAGAATATCTTCAAGATTTGAACCTCCCTTTCTGCTGTAAATCACATGGGCCAAATAAGCTTCACACCATTTTCTCATCAATCTCATAGCTTTCACTATGGATATGACTCAAGGATATTGTGAAAATAATTCACCTTTCACAATAATTTCCTCCTGATTTTCTATCTTAAGTATCAAAAATTTAGACTTGCAATCCACCACTGCTTCGAGATGTGAGAGCCAATCCATGCCTAATATGACATCATACTTGTTAAACTTGAGGGGTATTTCTGTCATTTTGATGATAACAAATAAAATAGCAATATTGTATTTAACATACTTGTTTTCTAAGTCTATTAAATAGGGTATGAAATAAAATAGCAAGAATAGAGAATGGAAGATTAATCCTTGAAAGATAAAATTAAGGAAGTAGCATGTTCACGCCTGTGACCTTATGTGTCATGACCGTGATAAAGCTAACTGTCACCAAAACCAACATTTGAAGTTCACTGTCGTGAAGGAAGACAACAAACTATGAAATGCACATTTAAGTCATGCCCGTGAATTACATGTCACACCCGTGAACCTTCATGACAATTTCATCCAGAGAGCTTCACGACCAAAGTCACCACATGGATCACGGTTGGGAAGTTTGTCACGCCCGTGAAGATATGGGTCACACCCGTGACCCAATGTTTCAAAACCTTCAAGAGAGCTTCACAACCAAGGTCACCACTTCAGTCACAGCATGGAAGAACAGTCATGCTCGTGACAAACAAAGTCATGCCCGTGAAAGATGAAAGAGAAAAATGTCAGACGCGATTATTTGGGTTGGTGCAACGGCTAGTTTCGTATTAAATGCACTCTAACGGCTATAATTAGCCATGAGAATATAAATACAAGTCATTTATGCATTTAGTAAGAGAGGATAACAAATACTTTGAATCAAAATCTTATTACAAGCTATTTGTACATTTAATACTTTCATAACCAATATCTATTCTCTGTGAAAATCTTTTTGCTCATCATATATTGAGCAATAAAGATTTGTAAGTGTTTCTCTCTATAATCATTTATTACTCAAGTGAGTTTTGGGTATTTCTGGATTAAGAGTAGAACACTTGTAAGGGTTAGTTGTGTGAGCCTTTAAAACACAAAATAAAGGTTATTTGTGTGAGCCTGTAAAACACAAGATAAAGGTTGTTTGTGTGAGCCTGTAAAACACAAGGAATTATTTATTGTGTGAGCCATTAAAACACGAAGGATTTATGGGTTAGGAGTGAGCTTGTAAAACCCCATTGTAACACTTAGTGTATTAGTGAAACTCCCAATTGCGATTGGGGAGAGGAGTAGGGTTTGTTAACACCTGAACCTCTATAAAAATCCTTGTGTCAAATTTCTCTATCTCTCCTAAAATTAATTTTTATTTCTGCACTTTAAAGTTAAATTTTTAAAACTCCAATTCAACCCCCCTTATTGGCTTAATATCTGGGCAACAATTGGTATCAGAGCCTTATCTAGCATCGAAGCCTAAAAAGCGCTAGTAAAGATTACGATAGCCAGTGAAGGATTCCAAAGTCTCAAACCTTACTTTGATGGAGCAAATTATGCCCATTGGAAGTTTCAAATGGAGACATATCTGGATAATGAAGGAATTGAAGTATGGGATAGTGTACGAAAAGAATGGACACCACCAACTAGAAGAGGAGCTGAGGGTGAAGAAGAAATCCTATCAAGAGATGATTGGACAAAGCCTCAAAGAAGAGCAAATTTCAAAAACAAGAAGGCAATGACAATCCTATCAAGCTCATTATCTATTGAAGAATGTGGAAGAATACAACACTCCCCAACAGCCTACAACATATAGAAAACATTGGAAAATTATCATGAAGGAACTAAGCAACTCAAATCCAAGAAGATTCAACTTCTTACCTCAGAATATGAGCTCTTCAAGATGAAATCCAATGAGTCAATCACTGACATGACCAACCATCTTCTAGCCATTATAAATGGAATGAGGAAACTTGGGAAGCATCTGAGTCCGGAAGATGTAAACAACAAAATCCTGAGAAGTCTTCCTTTTAAAGACTATGGCTCAAGAGTTGCTGGCATAGAAGAAGCAAATGAAGACATGAGCATCATGAATACTGATGTGCTAATTGGCAAACTTCTCACACATGAAATGGCAGTGAAAAGAGATAGAGAGCTTGAAGTAGAGCTAGAGAAAAGAAAGCCCTTAGCACTCAAAGCCTCTACTTCAAAATCTCAAGAAGAAAGTGAAGATGATGAAGAAATGAGTGATGATGAAAATGAGGACATTGCTATGCTTTCAAGAAGACTAAAAAGAATCATTGAGAAGAAAATGAGCAACTTCAGAAAATTCAGGCAAAAAAACCTCAAACAAATTTCTAATGATGCACAAAGAAGTAAGGAAGAGGTAAAGTGCTATGAGTGTGGAAAGAAAGGACGTATCAAACCAGAATGTCCAAGGCTCAAGAAGCATAAGAGCAAATACCAAAGAGACAATGGGGAGAAAGGTCACAAAGCCACATGGGATGACGAAAGCTCTTTAAGTGAAAGAGATGATAATGAAAGCGAAGAGGTCAACCTTTGCTTCATGGCTATTGAAGATCATGTCTCGAATAAGGTAAGATCACTACACTCATACTCTTTAAACAATGATAGTAGTGATAATGATGATGATAGTGATGATGATGATGATGATGATGAGCAAAGCCTTATAGAAGAATTAAATCTAGAATTAGAGAAATATAGAAGTAAATTCAGTACTTATAGAAATAACATCTCTAATTTAAAAAATAAAATAGATGTTTTAGAAAAGGAGAACATAAAGCTTAAATCATCTAATGAATCTCTCCAAAAGTCATTAGAGGAATATTCATCAAGACCCTCAACTGCTTCTTTGCTTAAAGAAAATAATACTTTGAAAAATGAAGTTGAGGAACTTAGAAATTCCATTTCTAAATTTCACAAAGGTAAAGAGAGTTTAGATACTCTCATTGTGTCTCAAAGATCACCCTTAATTAGACATGGTCTAGGATTTAAGGACACATCATTATCTTCTCACAAAACCATCTTTGTTAAGTCTAGTGAACCTCACATCTCCACACATGTTGGACCAGAACCAAGGAATAAGCATATTAAACCTTCTATACATAAAAAGAATAATCATGCCTTTATGTATAAGAAGCATGCATTTAGAAAAGCATCAATTAATCATGACTGTGCATGCCATTATTCTCAAAATCAGTTTGATAGAAATATGACATTCAAAAATATTGTAAGACCAAAAAGCAAGTTTAGACCGAAAAAATGTAATTATTATATGAACATGGGTCACATAATATATTGTTGGATAAGGAAGACTCATTGGGAACCTTCATGTGCTAACCCCCAAGGATCCAAGCTCATTTGGGTACCTAAAAATCATAATTGAACTGTGAATCTATAGGTATGCCTCAAGTCCACAATAAACAAAAATGCTTGGCTAGTAGACAGTGGATGCTCAAGGAATATGATAGGAGATAAAGAAATCTTCAATGAAATCAAAAGTATTGATGGAGGTAAAGTTACCTTTGGAAACAATGCTAAGGGTAAGGTAATTGGCATTGGATCTATTAGTATTAATGGTACTACTTTTATTAAAGATGTCTTACTTATTGATGGCTTGAAACATAACTTGTTGAATGTTAGTCAATTATGTGATAAAGGAAACAAATTAATCTTTACTTCCAATGAATGTCTTGTGATCTCTATCGATGGTCAAGAGATATTTAAAGGAAATAGAGGTGTCAATACATACATAATAAACTTACATGAATTATCTAACCATTCCTCTAAGTATCTTGTGACCACTAGTGATAAATCTTGGTTGTGTCATAGAAGGCTTGGTCATGCTAACATGGACTTAATACAAAGCCTCAGCACAAGAGAACTAGTAAAAGGACTGCCAAGAGTCAAATATGAAAAAGGCAAGACATGTGAACCTTACCAAAGAGGAAAGCACCACAAGTCATCCTTCAAAGCCAAAAACATAGTAAGTACCTCAAAACCTCTTCAACTCCTGCATTTGGACTTATTTAGACCTATTAAAATTGCTAGCTTAGGAGGTAAACATTATGCCTTTGTCATCGTAGATTATTACTCTAGATTTACTTGGGTAATTTTCTTAGCTCAAAAGAGTGATGCTTTTGAAAATTTCAAAAACTTTGCTAAAAGAGTTCAAAATGAAAAAGGGTATTGTATTTCAAAGATAAGAAGTGATAATGGCAAAGAATTTGAAAATGAAAGCTTTTATCTTGAACATGGTATTTCACAAAATTTCTCATCTCCTAGGACACCTCAACAAAATGGGGTAGTTGAAAGGAAAAATCGAACTTTAATTGAAATGGCTAGAACAATGCTCAATGAGTATGGTTTACCAACTTACTTTTGGGCAGAAGCCACAAACACTGCATGTTATATTTCAAATCGAGTTTTCAAAAGACCTCTTTTAAACAAAACCTCATTTGAGCTATGGAATGGAAGAAAGCCCTTGATATCGTACTTTAGAGTATTTGGATGCAAGTGCTTCATATTGAATACTAAGGACAACCTTGGAAAATTTGCCTCTAAATCTGATGAATGAATCTTTTTAGGATACTCTACAACTAGCAAAGCATATAGAGTATTTAATAAAAGATCTTTAACTGTTGAAGAATCTATGCATATTGTCTTTAATGAATCTAGTAGACTTGATCTTGTGAAAGGTAGTGTTCTTGATGATGTTGTAGGTAACATGGAAAGACTTGATCTTGAAAATGGAAAAGAAGAAAATGATCAAGAAGATTCACATCAAAATGATTCTCTACCTCAAACTCAAGAAGAAAATGGACAAGAACTCCCAAAAGAATGGAGAATGACAAAAGATCATCCAAAAGAGAAAATCATTGGTGATCTCTCGAGGGGAGTAAGTACTAGATCTCATTTCAAACATTTAGCCACTGACCTTGCTTTTATTTCTCAAATTGAGCCTAAAAATGTTGATGAGGCTCTTAATGATGAAAGTTGGGTAATTGCCATGCAAGAGGAACTCAACCAATTTGAGAGAAGTAAGGTATGGACCTTAGTACCTAGACCCAAGGATCATCAAATTATAGGTAGCAAATGGGTATTTAGAAATAAACTAGATGAACAAGGTTCAATAACTAGGAATAAGGCTAGATTAGTTGCAAAAGGATATAATCAAGAAGAAGGTATAGATTATGATGAAACTTATGCACCTGTAGCTAGATTAGAAGCCATAAGAATACTTTTAGCATATGCATGTCACATGAATTTCAAACTCTTTCAAATGGATGTGAAAAATGCATTTCTAAATGGTTATATAGAAGAAGAAGTTTATGTAGAATAACCACCAGGCTTTGAAAGCTATGATTTGCCAAATCATGTTTTTAAACTTTCAAAAGCTTTATATGCTTTGAAACAAGCCCCAAGAGTTTGGTATGAAAGACTAAGTTCTTTTCTATTAGAAAATAACTTTACAAAGGGAAATGTTGACACCACGTTATTCATTAAAAAGCATATGCATGATATATTAATTGTTCAAATTTACGTTGATGATATAATATTTGGTTCTACTAATGAATTGCTTTGTCAAGAATTTGCTAAGTGTATGACTAGGGAATTTGAAATGAGCATGATGGGAGAGCTTAAGTATTTTCTTGGTCTACAAATAAAGCAAAGCCATGAGGGCATATTCATCAACCAATTCAAATATGCCAAAGATTTAATTAAAAAATTTGGAATGGAAGGATGCAAGAATGCCAAGACTCCTATGAGCACATCAACAAAATTGGACATGGATGAAAAGGGTAAGAGCATTAATGAAAAGATCTATAGAGGTATGATCAGATCATTTTTATATCTTACTGCTTCTATACCCGACATAATGTTTAGTGTTTGCTTGTGTGCACGATTTCAATCATGTCCAAAAGAATCTCATTTAAATGCAGTAAAAAGAATTCTAAGATATTTACATGGATAATTGCATCTAGGTTTATGGTATCCTAGAAATTCATCCTTCTATATTATAGGATATTCAGATGCAGACTATGCTAGTAGTCTTTTAGATAGAAAAAGTACTTTAGGTACTTGTCACTTTATTGGAGAGTGCTTAGTTTCTTGGTTTAGTAAGAAACAAGTTTCAGTTGCTCTTTCAACTGCTGAAGCAGAGTATGTAGCAGCATGATGTTGTTGTACTCAAATTCTTTGGATGAAACAACAACTTAAGGACTATGGTCATGATATGAACCATATACCTGTTAAATATGACAATACAAGTGCTACAAATCTTTCAAAGAATCCCATTGAACACTCTAGAAGTAAGCATATTGACATTAGACACCACTTTATTTGAGATCATGTTCCATATGGAGATGTTGCATTAGAATTTATAAGCACAGAAAATCAATTGGCAGAAATTTTTACTAAGTCTCTAAATAAGGAAAGATTTAATTTCATTAGAAGAGAACTTGGTATGATTGATGGATTAACCTTGTGATTGCTAAATTATCAAATCTTATGTGATAATCTTGATTTTGTATCATATCACTAGATATAAGGTAGTAAATTTGATGAAACTTTTATGTTATAAGGGATAGAATCTTCATAGAAATGATTTAGTCTTGTTTTAGGACTTAATTTTATTTGATGGAAATTTTAGGGAATTCATGCCTGTGACATATGTTCACGGACGTGACTTAAAAATGCAAAAGAGGCAGTGTCGTTCACGACTTGATTCACGACATCGTTCACGGCTTCAAGTAGTGAAACTTATGATTCACGACTTCATTCACTCCCGTGAAAAGCCTTGTTCACGCCCGTGACGTATTTTCACGCCCGTGAACATTTTCACCTAAAACTCACAGAGACGTTCATGCTTTGAGTCACGCTTTGTTTCATGGGCATAAGTAGTAAAATTCAACCGTTCACGCCCGTGACTATTCTTTGACCATCGTGACAGTTCATCATTCACACCCCGTGACATTTAAAGGTCATGACCGTGAACATTTTCACGCCTTTATTCATGGGTAGAGCATCCCTTCAGCAAACCGTGAACACGACTCTTCACGCCCATGAACACATATTTCACACCCGTGAATGCATCGGGTATATAAGAAAATTGTCGGTTATTTTTTCATATTTGAACCTTTCAACTCCTTGAAACCGCTCTTATTTACACACATTCAATGAGATATTGAAGATTCCAGCCCCCAAGTCACAAAATTTTGCTATAAATACCATCAAAAGTCCATTCCTTCATCAAAAATCATACTTCTTTAGGGTTTCTTCAAATTTTCTGTCAAACTTTTCCAAACTCCACAAAGTTCATTTCTTCAATCCAAATAGAAACTGGCTCATCAAAAGGAACTAGGAAGAAGTCTTATGCTCCCAGGAGGTACTCGGACTACCTCATGAACAGAATCCTGGAGCATTGTCATCCTCGATACTCAACCTTGAAGCAAAGGCCTCTCATTTCATCGAGGTCCTTTGAATGAAAAACCGTCTGCACTCTCGGGCTTGAAATGGCAAGGACAGAGCAACTCTAGGCCTGTCATTTGAAGGAATTCATGAACATTCATCAGCCCACATTGAGGGAGCCAACCCTGGAATTTTTGAGCACTTTGCAAGTGTCTCCTACTGGAATGGTGAAATTCCAACTCTGCAGCAATCCGAACACCCTCAGTGCCATTGAATTTGAGGAATTATTTAATTTACCATCGGAAGGCATCCTCAATGACAACAAAGTGGAATTCTTCGCGACTCGATCATAGACTCATTTTGGCACAAATTGCAGCTAGGATGTCAAGAAGACCAAGAGCACTCATCTCCGGTCCCCAGTGCACAAATATTTTCATAGGTTTCTAACCTATAGCATATTTTCTCGGGAAGACAGCAATGAGACCATTCAGAAATATCAGCTCTTCCTTTTTGAAATGGCCAGAAGAGGTCTCACCGTGGCACTTTCTAGATGGTTTGTAAACCATCTTCTGTCCATTTCCACCAAGCCTACAGGAGATATACTCATTGGTGGATATGTGACCCATATGGTCTTGAAGCTTGGCTATTTGAAGCTGGATGACCATCATTTCAATCTCATCCCAGGGCATCCTCGAGATTGATTGGATGTCGAGTCCTTCATTAAGATGGGAGCGGCTGTCATAATTGTTCATGAGAACAATATTTACTACCGCTTCATAGACACTACTGGGGAGATAATTTGGGAACATAATGATTCAGAGGACTTCAAAGTCGGCCTCTAAAGGATCTAGTAGAAGAAAAGGGCTCGGGTTGAGGAAGCACCTCCAGCGGCTGAGCAGGACCTCTTGGCACCATGATTTGAGCAGCTGCAGGCTTCGATGGACGAGAGGTTGGAGAACCTGAAAGACTTTATGGAGTCTCGAATGGATAGCCTTGAGGCAGAGGTTGCTCAACTTAGGGATAGGATGTCCGGCTAGGTGTTAGGCTAGATGGTAGCCTTAATATGTTTGTTTGCTTGTTTATTTGCTTGTTTTTTGTTTGTTTTCAGGAAATTGTAAATTTCCTTTCTGACTTTTATTTACTTTGGTTTGTACTTCTCTTTTAACATTAATATATTTGCTTTATTTTTCTTTTGGTATCTTTATATTCTTTTTATTGATGACAAAAGGGGGAGAACCTAGCAATATATTAAGATAAATGAATTTTGAATCAAAAATAAGAACCTACAAATACATTGAGTTAAGTAGGGAGAAATTAGCAATACTTAAAATTTGATTCAAAATAAATATGCAAGTATGAAATTGAGCTTTATACACATTAGATATATCTTAAGTATACTTTGCATATACCTTAATGCAAATTACATAAATGAATATGCCTTGATATACTCTAAATATACCTTACATATACTTCATGCCTGAAAAAAAAAAGAATTTTGGTATATATTGGATATACTTTGCATATAACTTGCATATACTTAAAAACTAGAAAGTTTATTTCAATGCTACATCATTCTTTACAATTCTTGCATTTCATCAATTTTTATCCTAAATATCTTTTGAGGGAGAGACTTCTCAAAAACACATATTGCTAGATTGTTTGTCACCATCAAAAAGGGGGAGATTGTTAAACCTTGAGGGGTATTCCCATCATTTTGATGATAACAAATAAAATAGCAATATTGTATTTAATATACTTGTTTTCTAAGTCTATTAAATAGGGTATGACATAAAATAGCAAGAATGGAGAATGGAAGATTAATCCTTGAAAGATAAAATTAAGTAAGTAGTATGTTCACGCCCGTGACCCTATGTGTCACGACCATGACAAAGCTAACCATCACCAAAACCAACATTTGAAGTTCACGGTCATGAAGGAAGACAACAAACCGTGAAATGCACACTTAAGTCACGCCCGTGAACCTTCATGACAATTTCATCCAGAGAGCTTCACGACCAAAGTCACCACATGGATCACAGCTGGGAAGTTTGTCACGCCTGTGAAGATATATGTCACGCCCGTGACCCAATGTTTCAAAACCTTCTAGAGAGCTTCATGACCAAGGTCACCACATCAGTCATGGCTTGGAAGAACAATCACGCCCGTGACAAACATAGTCACGCCCGTGAAAGATGAAAGAGAAAAATGTCAGGCGCGATTATTTGGGTTGGTGCAACGGCTAGTTTCGTATTAAATGCACTCTAACGACTATAATTAGCCATGAGAGTATGCAAGTCATTTATGCATTAGTAAGAGAGGATAGCAAATACTTTGAATCAAAATCTTATTACAAGCTATTTGTACATTTAATACTTTCATAACCAATATCTATTATCTGTGAAAATCTTTTTGCTCATCATTTATTGAGCAATAAAGATTTGTAAGTGTTTCTCTCTGTAATCATTTATTACTCAAGTGAGTTTTGGGTATTTCTGGGTTAAGAGTAGAACACTTGTAAGGGTTAGTTGTGTGAGCCTTTAAAACACAAGATAAAGGTTATTTGTGTGAGCCTGTAAAACACAAGATAAATGTTGTTTGTGTGAGCCTGTAAAACACAATGAATTGGTTATTGTGTGAACCATTAAAACAGAAGGGATTTCTGGGTTAGGTGTGAGCAATTGTAAGAAACACCATAGTTGGGACTGAGCTTGTAAAACTCCATTGTAACACTTAGTGTGTTAGTGAAACTCCCAATTGCGATTGGGGAGAGGAGTAGGGTTTGTTAACATTCGAACCTCTATAAAAATCCTTGTGTCAAATTTCTCTATCCTTTCTAAAATTAATTTTTATTTCCACACTTTAAAGTTAAATTTTTAAAACTCTAATTCAACCCCCCTTCTTGGCTTAATATCTGGGCAACAATACTCATGGAAAGGAAACTCAATCAAGCCTGCAGAAATCACCTTCCCATGCACAACCAAAGGACAATTCCTAAATACATTATTCACTATTACATTGTGACCCAAAGGATTTTTAACTTCAATTCCATATTCTAGGTTTTCTTTAATCATATTATGTTGACTAGGTGTAAGACCACATCTTATGCAATTAAGTATAACCTATCCCTGTATCAAATAATCACACATAGCATGCTGGAAAGACAAAATATCCTGTTAACATTGATAGTAAATTTTTTTTATCCTGTAATATCATTCAATGACTCTGCAAGTCTCATATACTATAATATCATTCAATGACTTTGCAAGTCTTATATCCTGTAATATCATTCAATGACTTTGCAAGTCAACACTGAGGCTTTCGCCAAAATACGATATATCACATATATTAAAACATAAACTTTGCACATAAGTATTTACGAGTTGCTTTCATTTATACATTTTTAAAACCCATTCCAAAATGACTATACATATTCAAACACATAAATACAAAATGCAGATGACATATTTTCATGCTCGTGTGGAATGTAAGGAGAGAGAGTGATGAGGCTCGACCAGTGACATGTGCTCCATGTCTTCTATACGCTACTCAAAATGAGCTATCACTTTTCTTTACCTGAAAAATGATTCAAATTGAGGAGTTGTGGCTCGGTGAGAATAATCATCGAATGAGCTCTAAAGTACCAAACAACTTATAGTAATAAATCACAAATCCAACATATACCATGTATTCCATTCCATTCATCCGAGTCATATAAATATCAATAAAGTTGAAACATATAATCATTACTCTTTAAGTATGCAAAAGCTTTGCTTATTTCATTTTGTTGTGACTAAGTTAAATAGACATTGCCCCTGGTTTCCATGTGAACATTTTCCGTGTGAACATTTGCATTTGCTAGCTAGCTTGATCATTTGTTTCATTTGCACATTTATTGGGCCATAGGCCTCTTGTTTTGCTTTACAATATCGATTAACTAGTCACAACACCTTTTAAGTCCATATTGTAACATCCGGTTATTTAGACACTGATCGTATGTGACAAAGTCAATGCACACCGGGTCGATTGGAGTCTAAATCCGGATGCACAGAAAAATAATAATATTTAAGGGAGATTTATTAAGGACATTATTAATTGGGAATTTAAAAGTTTAGTGCCAAAATTAGTTGAAATAAAATTTCTCTTTGGATTAAATGAGAATTTATGGAATGGTTTGGGATTATTTTGCTCAAAGAGAAAATTATGAGTTAAATGATATATTATTTAAAGATTAAAAATTTATTATGATTAATTAATCAAATTGACCAATAGGAAACAAATCTAGAATTTTTTTTATTATTAAGGAATATTAACCTAATATTCATCTTATACATTAATGAGCATTAATTAATATTGATGAATCATATGCCTACTCACCCAATTCTAGAATTCTCTTTATTAATGGGACATTCATGAACCTTATCTTCTAATCCTTGTCATGAGCCTAGAAGTTTCTTCATTAATGAGCCTTATCCTAATCCTTATCTTACTAATTAATGACATTAAAATTCAATGAACCTTAACTTAGTCTAGAAGATTCTTCATTAATTAGACATTAAAAGCAATTGAAAAAAAAATTTCCCTCATTATTATCTTGTATGGCCGACCACCATCTCCATCAATTCTCTACCATTTTGTTCCCAACTTAGCTACCAAAAGAGAGGAAGAGAGGATCTAAGAGAGAAAACTCAAGAAAATAAAAAGGAAGCCCCCTACAAAGGGTAGAAGGAAGAAAGAGAAAGGAAGAAAGAAAAGAGAAAAAAATTCTTTAGGTAAGTTTTTTTATTCAATTCTCTTACTTTTCTTTATTAATTGAGATTAAAGTGATGATAATTAATCTTAGAGATGAGGAAGAAGGGGCTGTCTAGGTGATGGTGGGTTGAAACAAAAAAAAATTGGTTTGATGATATGAGATATGTTTGATGGTTTTAGGGCAAACCAAAGACAAAGGTAGAAGCAATCTTGAGGAAGAGAAAGGAAAGGAAAAAGCCTTGGAAAGGGAGAAGAGATTAGTAAGGTATGTGCTTGTATGACAAAAATTTAATATGTTAACTTTATTGTTAAATCTTATGTTAATTGCATGATTAAATGAGTAGTTGTATTGTTATATGAGTTGCTGGAAATTTTATCATGGAGCAGCATGCATTAAAAATTCGATAACATAAGTTTTGGAACTCTAAATTTCGTGTTCTTTGATGTTTTGGAAACTTAAGACATATATCTAAAACTTTCAGGAAGCACTTAAGATTTAATTATAAATGAAACGATGTTACAAATTGACACAAATATGAGACTTGGAATCTACCTCGGAATTTCCTGGGCAGATTTTAGCTGAGCATTCAGTACTCAATCTGTCATAAATTTCTCTATAGAGATCAACATTAGTTGATTCAAAATGGAAATGTAACATAAGATCTGTGGCTAAAACTTATTAGAAGACTACTTAATAAATTCGGCCAATAATAGGGTAAAAATTGAGACCCAAGATAGAGCCCGAAATCTGTCCAGAACAGGACTGTTGAAAAAGTGAGAGTTTTACATGTAAATTGATTTGGGCCTTATGATATGAGATGAATGATATTGATATGAGTGATTATTATGTGATATAATCCAATAAGTCCATAAAAAAAATTTATTGAGAAAATAAAACTATGAAATAATTGTTTGGGGTATATTTGACTATAATGAAATTATTATTTGAATAAATTGAGATGAAATAATTAAGGCCTAAAATACCTAGCTGAGAACTAGAGTCTAGGATAGATTGGCATGCCAATAAGGGGTAGGATATGTAGGCGTAAAACGCCGAGTTAATTTATGTAGGCACTACATGTGCCGAGTTGATTTATGTAGGCACTAAATGTGCTGAGTTGATATATGTAGACACTAAATGTGCTGAGTTGATATATGTAGGTACTAAATGTGCCGAGTTGATATATGTAGGCACCACATTGTGCCGAGTTTATTTATGTAGGCGCCATGCGCCGAGTTAAGATTTGCCGGCAAATAATGCCCCGTATCCTATTTGATAGTTCTAGTTATTGGTGTTGGGCATAAATTTGAATAAACAAGACAAAATAAGATATGATACAATTTTACTTGTTGTGAATAATTATTGAATAATAAAATGAGTAAATTATGGTGATATTAACAATAATATTATGCAATTAACATAATTATCATACGTAAAAGAAATTGTGTACTAGCAAGTAACTGGCAAATTAATTTATTGCTGATAAATTTGTGATATTTCTTTTATTTGACTTTAAATGTATGAATGTGTGAGATTTTATAAATTTCATATTAAGCTTTTGTCATATAAAGCACCACTAAGCTAGTAGCTTAGCGTGTGTAGTTTTTCCCACGCGTAGGTACTAAAGTAGTTAGTAAGTAAAGGATGAAGCTGCCAGAAAGAGAAGAACGCAAGATAGTAGATAGCAACATTTGAAGATCTTTTTGTTCTCATGTATTAACTTTTGTAAAATATAATAGCAAGTTTTATTTTCATATTGTGTGATATGCATATTTTGGGTTTGTAAATAAATATTAATTAATAGAACTTTGTATGTAATCCTTTAGAAAATGAAATGGTTTATTATGGATGAATTATATAAATTGGTATAAAGTATATGTATTTTGAAAAAAAGATTTGGAGACTATATTTTGAATTTATATTCATATATTTTAAAATGAGAATATACAAAATGTTTGTATAAGCAAGTTAGACTGGGAGTCAAGAGTAAGGTAGCATTCCTTTGCTTTGCTACTATTAGTAGGGTAATGGGGTGTTACACATATGCATATGCATTTGTACTTAATCATTTATCAACCATTGTATCTTATCACGTATAACATACATATACCGTATATATGCCTCATATGCCACACATATACCTTGTATATACTATACATATGCCATGCATATATATCACATATGTCAAACATATGCCTCAAATATACCACAAGTATACCATTTGTATGTACCACAATGTCATGAATTATCCATCATTATATTATCAAGGACCAATCATGACAATCATATGAATCACATAGCAAGCAACATTCATTTGCGCTAAAGAATTCAATTGATAATTAGACTCACTTTTGTCCTTTGATTCCGACCCCTAACTTCTTGTCAATCTGCTCCTTGTGGGTCTTCAATATTTTGTGAGCCTAATATGAAAACATAATCAATTAACTCATGATTAGAGAGACTTAATGTGGCTTAAATAAATTAATAAGGCAGTGTGACCTTATGGGACTCTTTAGCCTATAACTTTTCATATACTCGACCAATTAATATGATTCTTATTCCTAATTAAGATTGACATATAATTATGTAATATATTAAAATTTCAGACCAATTGGATCATTGTACAATATTTGGTGGAATTTCTAAGTGTGTTCTATTTTCTGCCTTGTTTTCTGCCTTTAGGCAGTTTTGGGGTACCCATTTTAGTTTATCATAACTTATACTTTATAAGTAATATTTTAATGAAACTTTAGAGAAATTTATATGGGTTCAAATGGAACATTTTTCATGTTTACAACTTTTATCAATTATGTCTCTATGGTCCTCAAACGATAAGAAACAGTTGACTGGTCGAGAATAGAATTGGCTTCGGGACCAGTATGACTTCTAAAGACCATAACTTAGCCCATAGATAACATATTAAGCTGATATTAGTACCCAAATTTAGATAATATATATACCTATAACTATAAGTTTTGATAATTTATAGAATCTAGCTCTAAGGAGCTCAAATTAGCCAAACCTGTTTCTAGATCTGCCCAGGGCACTCAGTAGGCAGTTCAAACCATGGAATTGTCATGGTTCCATTCACCATAACTCAAACTTTACAATACTATGAACCTGAAATTTGGTATACAGATATATAACACATATATATACAACTTGTATGTTTGGAGATACTTCAAATAATGAGTTTATCATATTCAAAACCAAAGAAAACAGTAGCTATCTTGGCTAGGGTTCACACCCTGACCAGTTTCAGTAGAGAGAGGATATCTATTTCTATACACAAAATCTTGCAAAAAAGTTTATATATCAATAAATATAAGACATCATGGAACAAATTTATGTTTTAATCTTTTTCAGAATCAATTTATATGGATATTAAAATCGGGTTGGAATTCAGTGCTTATTAATAAATCTTAGCAACTCAAATCAACCTTATAGCAATAAGAATTGATTACTTACCAAGAACAAACTTGCAAGGGATAAATGTGCCTCAAAAACTAAGTGAAATAAGGAAGAATTGAGTTCTGGAATGGAGGAAGATGAAGAAGAAAATGGGATGGAGTGAGGAGGCAGAAATGGGGGAGGAAGATAAAGCCAACCTTTTTGTTTTTGTCTTTTTATCTTTTTCTCTTCATCTCTTCTCTCTTATCTTCTCTTTTCTCCTTTCTTTTCTCTTCTCTTTTCTTTTATTTTCCGTTTGTTTAATTTTCATTTTATTTTTTCTATATTATTATTGTTATTATTATTATTATTATTATTATTATTATTATTATTATTATTATTATTATTATTATTTACATATATTTATAATTCCACTAATTCACACAATAATACAACTTAATCATTTGGCCCGATTTAACTAAATTAACAATGTAAATATTTACTAATTTTAATCTAGTCATTTTGGTTACTTTAATTTAGTCACTTTATTCAATTTATTTCTAATGCTTTTTTATCCTTATTTAGGTTATAAGTACACACATGTGACTCGATACAATTGCCAAATACTAGGACACATAGCTAGTATGTGTCATGAACTTGTGTTCTAAGAGAATATGTATGAAATGCATGTGTTAAATTGGATTATATGAAAGATGTATATGTTCAAATGAAATGCATGTGGATATGCATGTCGAGAGATGTTACACTAGGTGTATTAGTGCAAATATAGGAATGTGTGGAACCCAGATCTATGAGTGCACAAATGTCAAAATCATATAATGAAAACATACCAATAATAACATCCGTTGCCGCCTGATCTTCTTTAGCTTTCATGGCATAGGCTCAGGCTAGAGCTCTACTGGATCTAGGTCTATTCACTGTCTCTGAAATAGCCTGCCTTTAATTTATTTACAAGATATAACATTTACAAAATGTTTAATTTACAAAACAGGCAGCAGTTTGGTAAGACTATAAAACCAAAAATTACAAAAATAAGTGACCACTGTGTTTGAGTTAGCTGATTTAATTTACCAAATCACCATTCATCTCTTGGCTATGGACCTTAGCCCATCTTTTCTTCTATATCTACGTGAGAGAAAACTCTCATGCTAAACACTAAGCTTAGTGGTGTATACAAATAAGGCAATTTATTATTTTTATGCAACGTGCATTCACACACCTTTATTCAATTATTCTAGATTATTTCGGTATTAAAATGATCATTTCTATTACCATTTCGCATATTTTATATAGAAACAAGAAACTCATTTATATACGCATACAATTCTCTTTTCTCATGTTTATCCGATTTATGCCCATTACACTCATTCACGCAAACAATAATTCCCTTTTTATCATTTTTATTTTATTTTATTTTCACTCGCAACACCTAGGACCACTAATTAGAATAATTGGGTTTGTCATCCAGGCATTTAAGAGTGTCATTCATGCATTATGATATGCGTATACAAGTGTCATCACTGACATTTACATATATAGGTGTCATCATCGACATTTAATAATACTGTCATCACCGGCTTTAATACATCACAGACATTTAATATAGGTGTCATCACCGGCATTTACTATATCCCTTTGATTGGCAATTCAAACTATCCAAAATTATAATTCTAAACTAGGTGTTCGAGGGCTTAATTTACATTACCATCAAGTTTTCATTTCGTTTCTTTATCAATCTCATTCTTCTTTATTTATGCCATTTTTTATATACTTTCTCTTTTAATCACTTCGCAATTCTTTTCACACAATAATATACATAGCATTTCACCTTCTTTCTATTTAATATTTTTATATAACATCTAAATAAAACACATTATGAAAAACATAATATTCACAGTTGTGACTCCTTATTCATGCCCGTGAACCATGCTAGAAACAATGCCTCATGACCATGGTCTATTAGTTCATGCCTATGAATAAGCTCACATTCGTTACCCAAACCGTTACTCAAGTCGTGAATATGTCTAAAAGGAATAGTGCCATTTCTATGTAAAAAGTCACCTCTGTGACTTAATATGGTCACATTTGTGAATTTGTCCATTCATGCCTATGAACAAATTATCATACATGTGAACATGCTCTCACACCTATGACTAACTGTAGAAATTATGCACTTTCACTTCCACTCTTCATTTTAGGCTTCTCAAAACTCTATAGGCCAACCTCATGCATTCCTAAGATTTTTAACATAGCATACACAGTTTTTATCACATTTATAAGTCTTTAACACTATGAAATACTAGCATATATCATTTAACTGATTATATCATAATATAACAATTCTTTGGCCTTAAGCCTTTAGTTTTCATGCAATCATACATTATCAAATTCATTTCCATTACTAAATAGCATGTTAAAATGCAAATCATACAAGTTCGTAATAAATCATAGGTTATTGCCTTAAATTATGCACAAACTTTTTAGTTTTCCTCTCCTTATCTCTTTATACTTTTTGATCATTTCCTTTGCTCCTTTGAGCTAAATCCTTGTCACTTGGAACTCCTATAATATCATAAAACCATAATCAAATCCTACCTCATCAAAACTCTTTAAACCCTATCTTCTCTCTCCTAGACCTTAAACTCTCTACCACAAGTTCTAAATAAGTTCAAAACCAAGTAATTCTTTAGAAAAGATGAAAGAGGAGGAAAGGAACATCTTACCTTTACTCTTTTGTCCTTTTAATCCACACTTTGGAGTTTTTCTCTCCTTTTATGTTGCTTATCTCCCCTTATTTTTGCTCTTCCTAGTTTCTCCAAGCCTTGTTATGCATGAATATGCCTTTTTCTCTCTATTTCCTCTCTTGTTTTACCTAAGCTTGAGCATAGGCTTTAATGGAGGTATGGGGGAAATGATGGAGATGGTTAGAAGGTGCAGAAAATGTGTGAGAGAAAAGATGATAAGGGAGAAGAAGAAAAGGAAAAAGGAAGAAGAAACCAAAATTCCACATATGGGTCTCACCATCTTAACCAAAATCTTGATATTTTGCTTAATTACTCATTACTCTTCTTCTTTTATGAAGGTGGTAGGCCATAACAAGATATAATGTCCCTGAATTAAGTTTAAATGCTAATTATCTTATTTAATTCTCTAATTTTTGATAATTTATAAAATGACCACAAATCTTATCAAATTTGCAATTTAGTCCCTTATCATAATTCCATTTCTTTAAACATCCCAAATACTTTATTAGGCATGTTTCATAATTATTAATCATTAGTTTGATTAATTCCTATCAAAATCTGAATTTAAACTCTTGTCGATCCATGGTATCAACTTAGTGAAACGTGTGATTCAAAGCCTAAACTAACGGATGTGACATTCTCTCCCCCTTAAAATAAATTTCATCCCTGAAATTTACCTGTTCATTCCGTGTTGAACAATTGAGGATATTGCCTCCTTACTATCTCTTCGTTTTCCCAAGTGGCTTCTTCAATTGCGTGATTCCGCTATAAAACTTTCACTAGAAGAACTCTCTTGTTCCGAAGAACTTTCTCTTCACATGCTAATATAGCAATTGGTTCCTCCTCATATGTCAAATCTGGCTGAACTATGATTTCCTCAATTATGAGAACATGAGTCAAATCTGATCAGTATCTTTTTAACATCGAAACATGGAACTCGTTGTGAATTTTCTCCAACTTCAATGGAAGTGCTAAACGATATGCCACTAGACCAATTCTTTCGAGAATCTCATAGGAACCAATGAACCTCGTACTTAACTTTCCTTTCTTGTCGAATCTTAATACCTTTTTTCAAGGCGAAACCTTAAGAAATACCTTATCACCTATATTATATTCAATGTCTCGCCTCTTTAGATCAGCATACGACTTCTATCAATTTTATGCTGCTTTCAATCTTCCTTGATCACTTTAACTTTCTCTTCTATTTGTCGAACTATCTCTAGCCCTAACAACTTTTTCTCACTTACTCGGTCCAACAAATTGGTGTCCTGCATTTCCTTCTGTATAATGCCTCATAAGTAGCCATACTTATGCTTGTCTGACGGCTATTGTTGTAAGTAAATTCCATAAGAGGTAAATATTGATCCCAACTTCCCTCAAATTTGAGCACACAACTTCTCATCATATCTTCTAATAGCTGGATAATCTGTTCTGATTGTCCGTCTGTTTGTGGATGAAAGGTCGTGCTAAAATTAATTCGAGTTCCCAACACCTGCTACAAACTCTCTTAGAACTATGATGTAAATTTGGGATCTATGTCAAAGATAATAGACACTGGCACTTTGTGAAGTTTCACTATCTCATTCACATAAATCTCTGCCAATTTATTCAAACAATAATCCATCCGGACTGGTAGAAAATATGTTGATTTCGTCAGTTGATCCACTATTACCCACACTACAACAAAAAGGATTATAAGTGACGAAAAATTTCATCCTTAAAAATAGAACGATTGTCACATAAATTTTATAGTGACGAAAAATAATCATAGCCATATTGGTCTCAAAAGCTCTGTGGCTAAAGTGTATTAGCAACAAATTAATTAAATCGTTGCCATAAGTGCATTTTTTGTGACAAAAAGAAAATTCGTCTCCTATTTTTGTGAATTTTAGGCGACGAAAATTTCGTCGTACAATGGTATAAATATTTTTCGTACAATATGTTATTCATCGTAAAAACAATGCATGGGAATTTCACATAATGAAGATTTAACAACTATTATAGAATATTTAGCGACGAAAATTTTTGTAGCATATTGTTTATTTTTTAACGACAATTATATAATTTTGTCGTGAAAAATTTTTAACTACAAAAGTTTTTGTATATCCTACATATTTGTTTTCGTGGCATATTGTCTTACAGGTTTCCCTACAATAACTTATGTCCCTAAAGGTTCTTTTGTATTTTTATAGATGAATTGCTTGCATTGTAGAATTGCATTTTATTTAAATTTGAATGTCTCATTTTCATTTTGTTCATTATATGCAATTGTAGCTATTATCATACAACATAAAAATATAAATTAATTAAATAAGAAAAATCATAATGACTATTGTATCAAAAAATATGAATCAAATTACTTAGAAGATTAAATACATAATTGATACAAAAAGCACCTTTTAAGTTAACAATGTATTTTTTACTTCGCATAAGCAAGTCTAAGCATTGTATGTTAACCATTTATTTAACTATTGTATCTAATAAACCTACAAAGGACAACACCAACTATGCCTTGTCTTTGTGTGTCCATTCCAAAAAGAACTATACCAAATATGCTTTGGTGTGCCTTTCCATACTAAGAAGTCTCTACAAAAAGTTGCATATCTACAATCAAGTGCCAAAAAACCTGGAAAAAAAAGTTACAAAAGTCAATTCCAAAACTCTAGACTACCCTAAATAATAAACCTGAACTTTAATTTATAACCCAAATAATGAACATCAATTTATCAACAATTCTCTCACAAGCCAATAATCATTTCTAAAACAATAGTTGCATTTTATACCATAAACAATAAAAAAAAAACTCATGCTTTTAATTCTTTAATTGAGAAAAGATTATGAATTTGCTAATTATTAAATATTGTTCGCGGTTTTGCTAAAATGAACTAATTGTTTCTCTTCAAAAATGGCAACAAAACAAATCAAATTATAGTAGACAACACAACCTAGAAAAGTAGAATGTATTAATGAATATGGGAAACATAAATATTGTTAATATTCATTTTTGGAAAAGATTTTCCACTTCTTCCATAGCAATTAAATTAAAAATTTATCAAATAAAAGAGGAATTCCAAAATATCCAAAAGAAAAATTGAAAGAGAACAATCTCCAACATATCCTAATACTTAAAGTGCAGCAACCTCCAAGGTAAAGTGCAAATATGCCAACTTAAAAGAATCATCTATATTATGTAGGTTGGATGCCTTTCAAGTTCTATATGCGAGATGAGTTTAGCAAATCGTCTAGGCATGGATGCTAATGATTTATTGTAGTTAGACAAGTTTATTGACATTAGGTTTTGGGTCAACAAAGAAGACATTTAATATGCATAACTTTGACAAACAAATTCTGAGGTTAGACAATCAATCACAAGCAACAGTTAATATAGAAAAATAGGATATAGAATAAGTGCTTTAGCTTTTGTAGATTCTAAGTTTGAAGACCTAACGCAAGAGGATAAGAAGCTTATTTGTTTTTGCTTGCTCGCAAACTAACAAAAATCACACCCACTCCTTAAAAGGCTGTGTGGGCCACTTAATCACCCATACTCTACTACACGCAATCTTAGACCTATCTAATTCCCTTATATTATTATAATCTCTTAGTATTATATAAATAAATAACAAAGTGTATAATAATACCATCACTCGTCATATATCTTAATATATAAAACCTTCAATTGATTATGTATTAGGACGTATATATTAGTTAGCAATTGTTTTCTTTCTCAAGTTTAGCTGGATAGAATCAATACTTTATGACATAAATATATGTGCACATGTTGAATATATATCATATTTATAATTACTAGCTATGTCAAAATAAATCTAGTTTAGTTTTAGAAGTTAATTCAACAAGATAACTATTCAAGTGATTATAAATAATGCATTTAAAAATATATAGGACCGATTAATAAGTCAGAAAATAAAATAAAAGGGTGTTATATTCTTTGGTAATTTTTGGGTTACTTTTTCCAATTCCATATGTAAATTATTATGCAAGTTAAATGAGCTAGGCCTCTTCTTTCCACAGACTTGTTCTGATCTCTTGTTGACATAAAATGCCTGGCACACCCAATTGCATCTGTTGATGCTTTGAGTATAATGGTGGATTCCACTCAAGTGCCAAAAGTTGTGCAGATTCAAAACAGTTGACTAAGGAAGATATTCTCCAGTGGTAAAGGATTCTTATAGTGAGAAGGTGGGGAATAGGAGACCACATAATCATACTTCCTTGAAGGTTTGGTCTGGCGTCAGGACTATTTCATAAACATTTTATGGAACAGTTATATCTTGGTCGCTGCTGAACTTCAATCCAAGCATAGAATTCTTGGTAATGAAGGATCAAGATCATGTGCAATCTACACAACCAACATGATTAATAGCTCATTCCCTCACACATATAAATATATTATACAGTGAAATATATTATAAATGTATTAAAACTTTTATAGAATTAAAACACTTAAATTTTTTATCAACTATTCATTACAAATACTCCATATATACATAACTATAATATTTATATAAGTGTTCGTTACATTGAATCAGATTTTTAAGGTCCATTAATTGTTGAAAGATGTTTGACAAAATATGATTTATTTAAGTGTGATTATGCACCCAGAACCAATGCAAGCATAGTAACAATTACTTGAATCAACTATTCATACAATGTTCTACTATATATGATAAAACTCAAGTTTACATACTTCAAGATGAGAATAAGCAATTTCCTTTTCACCTCGCTTATACTTTCTCCAATCAATATATGCCATGGGCATAAATTCTTGAACAATCATGCGTTGTTGACTAGACAACTTTGAAGACTAAACCCTATCCAAGGGTCTGCCATGATCAAGAGATAAGTCAACTGATAATTTCTTCCTAATGTCTTTATTCAGCTTATTAAATCCTTTGCTTTGATTCCAACCTTGTGCTCTCTTACTGGATAAACCATATATAAAGTGTAGGTATATATTATTATTTGATCACATTGAATGTCTAAAAGCATAAGATTTTTCTAGTATGAAAGTGTAAGATGTGCTTACTATTTATATAGGAACCCCAATGCCAAAATGCAAATATGGGTAAAGAAATGAAATAATAATAATAATGCCAACGAGCTGGACTAAAAAATATCCAATTCCATGAATAGGTCTAAAGCAAACACATGTTTGTTTTCGTAAGGAGTAAAAAATATAAAATTGCTTTTGCTAGCCTAGTTCAATTCCACATCTTATATATGGATTTAACTATTAAAAATCTAAATTGGTCAAGTTTTGGAAGGAGTTAAAAATATAAAATTACTATGTAATAAAAACACAATGAAAGCATGTTAAATAAGCATATGTTATATAACTGAGATGAAAGTAGTCATGACAACTAATGAGATAAACTCAATCATTACTCAGTATGACTCTCTAAGCTATTTATATATGTTTTGATTCATTGTTATTATTGCAACCCATATTCCTATCTCTATTCACATATGTAGTGCAGAAAGGGTAGAGAACTAACAAATGTCACTTAATCTATTCTATTGGTCCAATTCCATATGAATGAAAAATATGCAATTTATTTTTTTGAAAGAAAAAGAATTTATAAAATTGAACACAACTTATCCTTCCAATTGGGACTGAACAGAAAACTGGTGAATGTAAGTATTAATTTCATCACATATAGTTAAGATGAAGCTTTATAATTTGTTGGGGTTGACACAAAAACATGATTATTGCATTTACAAAAAGCAGTTGTCACTCTCTATAAATTGTCTAAATAGAGTTGAATATAAAGCTTGTGTGCATCTATCATTGAAGCACACACACGACTAGCCATAAAATCAAGATACATAGGGCCACCCACCTCTAGCGAGCTATTCTTCTGTTACTTGGCTATAAAATGGATCATTTTTTTCATCAATAACTCAGGTTTTTTCACACAAATTTAGCTAAGTATGATGCTAGATAAAATTATTAAGAAATAAAAAAGAAAGAAACCAAAACTTGTTTATAGCCAATAAGTACTAGCAAACTAGACAAGAAGGCAAGAAAATTATCTAAATATAATTTTCTTATTCCACACTTCTAATCTCTCTTACACTATAATGTCCGATAATTTAGATCACGGTTGCGATTAACCAAAATCCGGCTTACCGAACCGATCGAGGTTTAATTTCGGACATGAAAGAAAAAAATTAAAATGATGATAAAATATGAGAAAAATATTTTGGATATTGTTAATTTATAATTTTGAAGTTCGGAATTAAAATTTGAAAAAAAATATTTTTTACTAAACGAAATTGGAAATTACAGTGTTTTTGGCATAGATATTTAAGAAGACATAAGAATGGAATATTTTTTATCTAAGGAAAGAAATATTCTTTGGATTAAAATAAAGTAAGAGTGATTTAAATTAATGGACCAATGAGGGACAAAATTATCTAATTAATCCTAACCACCCATCTAATCCAACTATAAAAGTCAACTTTCACCTTTTTGCCTTAATTTTTCTTCTTTCTCATCTTAATCAAACCAATTTATCTCCCTTTTTCTTTCCTTTTGTTGTGACTCTCCTCCCCCCTTTGTTCTTTTTTTTTCTTTAATTAAAGCTAATATTAGATGGAAAAAAGTTGGATTAAGACAAGATCAACAAGGAAGTGAAGCAAAGTGAGCAAAACTAAGGAAGAGGAAGAAAGAAAGGAAGAGAAAAAGAGAAGGAAGATTTTAGTTATTTTGAAGATATACAAAGGTGAGGTTAGATCTTCCATCTTCTCACTTTTCTTCTCTTTTCTTTGATTTTGGGGTTAGTTACCATTAAAGTTTGTAATTTAGGGTGATTATTATGATAATGGTGATTAAGGGTGGATTAGTGTGATTAGTGCTTGATTAGTGTGAAATTTTTTGGTAGACCAAGAAAGTGAACAATCTTTGAACCAAAATCAAAGAGGAAGTAAGGGCAAAGAGAAAGCTAATTAGAAGGGAGAAGAGTGAAAAGAAGTAGACTCTTTTTGAGGTATGTACATTTGGCAAAAATTCAATATGGAAAATGTTAATTTGGATTTTTTGATGTTTGTGTAATTGTGCATGAAATTATAGATATTTTAATTGAGTGATGAATTAGTGATTAAATGATGCCATGAATGTGAAAATAAAAATTAGAATATGAGATTAATGCATGAAGATGGAAATTTGTAGGAATTAATTGAAGTGTTGGAAAATTCGTCTTATGAATAGTATCTAGTTTTCTAGTCATAACTTAAGTTCTGGAAATTATTTTTGAGTGATTCTTATTGGGTTGGAAATTTAAGATAGAGAAATTCAACTTTCATTCAGACCATTAGACCTGAATATTCCTGAAATAAGGTGAAAATATACTCAAAGTTCAAACTAGAAATATGTCGAGTAAAATACTGGGCAGATTGGAATGAACGTATCTTAGAGAAAAATTCATAATTTTTGCTAAAAATTTTGGTTTAATGTGATTCTAGTTGGAAATTAAAAATAAGACTTGTAACTACATTTTGTTAGTTGATCACTTGTCCAAATTCCATATAAAAATATATGAAAAATACAGGGAAATATAAGAAAAAAATGTTGTCCAAAATACAGCAGCTTGCATATATATATTGATTATGGAAGTTTGTGATAGAAAAATATATTATTTGACTTTACTTACATTTATAATGATTAAATAAGCAAGTATGAGGTTGTAAAATATTTAATGGGAATTTATTGCATTTATATAGAATTTATATTAGTGTTATCTATATAATTTATGTAAATAACAATAAAAGTAATAAATATAATTAAGCCCTATAACATCTAGTCGAAAACTAGAAATTATGATAAGTTGGTATGTCAATAAAAGGTTAGAAATGTAAGCACTAGAAAATAGTGGTGAAATTTAATTTACGTAGACACTAAGAGATAGTATTGAGTTGAAATTATGTAGGTACTAAGAAATAGTGTTGAGTTCGAAATTATATAGACACCACAAAAGTGTTGAGTTGTTATTGAAAATATAGGCATTAAATGCCGAGTTATAAAATAATTAAGTAGACACCGAGTATGCTTTCGAAAAGCAGAAACCCTGTATCCAGTGTTTAGTTTCGGTCTAAGATGTCGTGGGCTATCAAATAAATAATAGAAAAAATGTAAATTATTAAATTGATATTTTAAATTGTATATCTTGTATTGTTAAATAAATTTTCAGGCATGCTTAATGAATGAAATGTTATAATCGATGAATTGTATATTTTTGCATGACATAAATAGTTTTGATACTATTTAAATGTTTTGGCATACTTAGTAAATTAATTGTAGTTTCTAAAATTTTATTTTAGAAATATTTTATATAATTACTGGATAGTTACCAAACATACCACTAAGCTAGTAGCTTAGCGGTGTATTTCACGTACAGGTAAATAGACGTAGCTCTTACGTTAGGACGATCGAAGATAAGGAAAATCCCAAGATCAGATTGCAGCAGTCTATTTTCTTTTTATAGGTTTTGGAAATTGTATTGTAAAAATTAAATTTTAAGAATTTATTTTGATGTAAATTTATGGCACGTAGGATTTATAAGGAGTGAATTTTGTAATGAATATATTTTGTATTATTGTAAATGTATTTCTAAATATTATATTTTGATAAATGAATTCTTTTTGTAACATCCTTTGGGATGAAGAAGGAGCACGTGCATTAGAAGGGCCAGAGATAGTGCAAGACACAGTGGATAAGATCAAAGTTGTCAAGAATGAGCTAAAGGCAGCACAGGACAGGCATAAAAGTTACGCTGATCAGCATAGAAGGGAGATGGAATATGAGTTAGGTGAAAAAGTGTTTCTTCGTGTATCTCCATGGAAAGGGATAATTCGATTTGGCAAAAAGGGTAAATTGAGCCCAAGGTATATGAGCCTTATGAAATTCTTGAGAAGATTGGTCCACTGGCTTATAGGTTGTCTTTACCACCCAAGATGGCTCAGATACATAATGTGTTTCATGTGAGCATGCTTAGAAGATACAGGTCAGATCCTACACATGTACTTAAAGATCAAGCCATTAAGATTGCAGAGGACATGAGTTATGTTGAGGAACCAGTGCAAATCATTGGATACAAGACTAAACAGCTAAGAAATCGAGAAATACCTTTGGTTAAAGTATTATGGCATAACCATTTACAAGAAGAGGCAACATGGGAAACAGAAGAAAATATGAAAAAGCAATATCCACACCTGTTTTCAGGTATTAATTTCGAGGACAAAATTTTTAAAAGGAGGGGAGAATTGTAACATCCTTGATCTTCCCCACATGCATTTCATCGAACATAAGCATCTTGCATACAATTCAATTGAACACGTGCATGTCATATGTATTTTCGTAGGAACAAGTTCATGACACGCACTAGCTACGTGTCCTAATATTTAGCAATTATATCGAGTCACACGTGTATCCTTATAACCTAAATAAGGATAACAAAGTATTAGAAATGAATCGAATAAGGTGACTAAATTAAAGTAAGAAAAATGATTAGATTAAGATTAGTGAACATTTACATTGCTAATTTAGTTAAATCGGGTCAAATGATTAAGCTGTATCATTGTGTGAATTAGTGGAATTATAAATCTATGTAAATAATAATAATAATAATATAGACAAAATAAAATGAAAATGACATAAAAGAGAAATAGAAGAGAAGAGAAGAGAAAGGAGAAAAGAGATGAGAAAAGAGATAAAAAGACAAAAACCAAAAGTTAGCTTTATCTTCTCATTTCTGCCTTCTTCTCCAGCCTGACTTCTTCTTCAATTTCCTCCATTCCAGCCACAAATTCTTCCTTGTTTCACTTGATTTTTGAGGCAAATTGATCCCTTGCAAGTTTGTTCTTGGTAAGTAATCAATTCTTATTGCTATAGGGTTGATTTGAGTTGCTTAGGTTCAATATTAGACACTGAATTGCACCCTGATTTTGATATTAATAGAAATTGATTCTGGAAATGTGTAGAACACCAAAGTTTTTTTTTATATCTTAGATTTGTGGATATGTAAACATTGTTTCTAGATGTTATGTATAGGGAGAGATATGCTATTCGTACTGAAACTGGTCAGGGTGTAAACCCTAACCAAGTTAGCTACTGTGTGGTTTGATTTTGAATATGTTAAAGCTCTTATTTGAAGTCTCTCAAAACATAAAAGTTGTAGATATATGTGTTTTGTATCTTTATACCAAAATTAAGATTCATAGGCCTTGTAAAATGTGAGTTATGGTGAATGGAACCATGACTATTCCATGGTTTGAACTGCCTATTGAGTGCCCTGGGCAGATACAGTAATTTGTTTGGCTAATTAGAGATTGTTAGAACTAGATTCTGTACATGATCAAAACATTAAAGTTATAGGTATATGTCTTATCTAAATTTTGGTACTAATTTCAGCTTCCTTGGTTATGTATAGACGAAGTTATGGCCTTTGGAAGCCATACTGGTCCGGAAGTCAATTCTATTCTGGACCAGTAAAATGTTTGGTATAATTAGAAGCCAATAGAGACATAATTGGTAAAAGTTGTAAACATGAAACATGTTCCAAATGAACCCATATAAGTTTATGTAAAGTTTCATTAAAATAGGACTTATATATTATAAGTTATGATGAACCCAAATGAGTACCCTGAAACTGCCTAAAGGCAGAAAACAAGGCAGAAAATAGAACACTCTTAGAAATTCCACCAAATATTGTACAATGATCCAATTGGTCTGAAATTTGAATATGTTCTATAATTATATGTTATTTTTAATTAGGAATAAGAATCAGATTAATTGGTCAATTATAGAAAAAGTTATAGGCTAAACAGTCCCATAAGGTCACACTGCCTCATAGAAAAAATCTTAACTATTGACATGAACAATGCATATTAATTTGTTTAAGCCACATTAAGTCTCCCTAATCATGAGTTAATCGATTCTGTTTTCATATTAGGCTCGCAACATATTGGAGACCCACAAGGAGCAGATAGACAATAAGTTAGGGGTCGGAATCAAAGGAGAATGGTGAGTCTAATTATCGATTGAATTCTTTAGTGCAAATGAATGTTGCTTGCTATGTGATTCATGTGATTGTCATGATTGGTCCTTGATAATGTAATGATGGATAATTTGTGACATTGTGGTACATATAAATGGTATACTTGTGGTATATTTGAGGTATATGTTTGACAAATATGATATATATACATGGTACATGTATAGTATATATAAGGTATATGCTTGACATATGAGGTATATAGGGAATATATGTATGTTGTATATGATAAAGATGCAATGGTTGATGAATGCTTAAATATAAGTGCATATGCATATGGGCTAAAAAGGCGTTGTGACTAGTTAATCGATATTGCAAAGCAAAAGAAGAGGCCTATGGCCCAACAAATGTGCAAAGCAAAAGAAGAGGCCTATGACCCAACAAATGTGCGAAGCAAAAGAAGAGGCCTATGGCCCAACAAATGTGCAAATGAAACAAATGATCAAGCTAGCTAGCAAATGCAAATGCAAATGTTCACATGAAAACTCGGGGCAATGTTCATTTAATCTGGTCACAACAAAATAAAATGTACAAGCAAAGCATAAGTAAATAAGAATTATTGAATATTTGATTTTATCTATATTTATATGTTATTGACTGATGAATGGAATGGAATACATGGTATATATTGGAATTGTGATTTATGACTATGAGTTGTTTGGTACTTTAGAGCTCATTGGATGGTTATTCTCACTGAGCCGCAACTCATCAATTTGCATCATTTTTCAGGTAAAGAAAAGTGATAGCTCATTTTGAGTAATGTATAGAAGACATGGAGCACAGGTCATTGGTCGAGCCTCATCACTCTCTCTCCTTGCATTCCACACAAGCATAAAAAAATATGTCATCTGCATTTTGTATTTATATGGTTGAATATGTACAATCAGTTTAGAATGGGTTTTAAAAATGTATAAATGAAATCAACTCGAAAATACTTATGTGTAAAGTTTATGTTTTGATATATGTGATATATTATATTGTGGTGAAAACCTCAGTGTTAACTTTGCAAAGTCAGTGAATTATATTATAGGATATGAAAAAAATTATTTACTACTATTGTTAACAGGGTATTTTACCTTTCCAGTATGCCATGTATGATTACTTGATACAGGGATAGATTATACTCAAATGCATAAGGTGTGACGTTACACTTTTACATCAAAATATTTTCATCACTAGTTACATATTTAAATGATAAAAAAAAAAAGAAAGAGAAATATAGTAAGAAATATTCCGCAGATAATAAACTCGAAAATAAAAAAATACAATAATTTGAGAATTTGCTATTTAAAAAAAAAGCTTGGTAGCACTTCCATACACTATTAACAACTGGTAGGGTAAGTGAGCGCTACATACACACATACTTACTAATAGAGATAGAGAAACAACCAAATAAACAAGGAAAAACAATAGATTTTGGTCATCTTAGGGAAACTACATAGCATAGTACAAGAGAGAATAGAGGGATGAAACTGATGCAGAAACAATTAAAGATTTTAAAATGTTGATGATTTGAGCATGAATTTCTTCATAATTCTTACAAGGAAAATAATGAAGAAAGGAAAAGAATGAAGAGAGAAAACATGAACATGGTATAAAGAGTTGGGAGGGTTGAAATATATATATAGTAGTGATGGACAAGTAGGAGAAAGAGACAGTTGCATTCATAGAGCAATAAAAGGAAGTGTGTGTAGAGTGTAAAGTTAAAAGATAACCACCATGAGTTACAATTTAACCTTTTATCTAAGTGTAACTGATGTCCTATAGGATGACCTGAGTCTGAGGCCTTCAATTCTTTCTTTGCCCATTACCAACAAATTAGTTAGGTTTGTTAATGAGTTGTTTGGTAGCCTAAGCAAAAACTTGGTTTTCTTAATTTATTATCACTCCATTTTAATTTAAGTGTTATTAATTAAACTTTTTAACTTGTATTATCTGATTGCTAAATCATATGCACAATTAGATTATTTACGTATGAGAAAACAACAAATTGAAAAATCAAGCTTTTTAATTTATGTACAAGCTAGGACTGAGATACTAGTTCATTGTTTGAGATTACTTCTTATGTTCTAATAGTGCCTTCAAGTGAATGGGGGAGACAACAGAGGATTCAGACTAAGCCCAAAAAGATTTCAAGTTCAAATATTAAGGTCAAGGTTCATATACTTGTTCAGACTTTTGAGGATATGGAAATCTTCATATGGAGAAGCAATTCACTCTTTGAAGAGAGGTATGAAGAGGAATCAGACCTTTTGGTCAATCTAATTCTTTCTATTATAAAGCAATTATAGATTGTTTGAAATATTTTGAAGTTCATTATGATGGGTACTGATTTGAAAACAAAAGATTGAAAGAAAATTGCAGCAATGGAAGCATATAACAAACTCTAATAATCATGACAAACAAACTTTTTATTCAACCATAACAAATTGACAACCCGAAGATGAAGCTAATGCATAGAAGATGGCAAATACATAGTGTAACACCCCTTCACCCCAACAGCTTGTGCCCGTATAAGGGAATGCTATGCTGATTTCATCGGTTAAAATATCATTTTTAAATTTTGTATATATGAAAATCATTCATTTAAATGTGTTTTTTCTTTATTTACTATTTATTTACTTTGTAGTATAAAAGAAATATAACATGAAATATAAACTACATTTTTATATAATAACATGTTCTTTACAAAACATACTATTTATTTTACAAATACAACAAAATAAAATTCAAAAGATAATATACAAAAGTTGTGTGACCCACAGTGGTTGAAATATCTACGGATCAGGTCACTGTTAGCTTTATCTACTACTGTCTACTTATTCTTTGTTATACCTGCACGAGAGAAACTCTCACGCTAAGCCCTTGGCTTAGTGGTGCATATAAATAAGGCAATAAACTATTTTAATTCCACATGCATTGTCATATAACAATTTATGATCAAATCATGCAAACATACATTTCATAATATTCTAGTATGCATAACATCAATTTATTTTATGGTATATCATTTTTGTTTAACATAATCAAATCATCATTCTTATTCATTTTACAATTCATGATTCCCTTTTTATTTTCAATAATTTGTTTATGTTCACAACACTCAATCATCTATTAATGCATGTCACAAATCATACTCAACCATTTTTTCATGCAACTTACATTTCATAAATTTTATTCTTTTATATCTTATATCTATGTTACTTTATCAACTCATTATTATCCATAGCTTTTCACTGCCCATAACACTAAATCTTCTTTTTATCCATGTCACAATTCATAATTCCATTTTTATTTTCAATAATTCATTTATGTTCCATAACTTCTTTATTTATGTTTTCATTTATGCCCAAGACACCTATGAACCACTGACTAGGATAACAGAGTTGTCATCCAAGCACCTAGGAGTGCCATCCGGGCAATATGATGTGCGCATATAAGTGTCATTACTGACATAGATAACCGTGTCAAACTCGGCATAAATAATAATGTCAAACCCAGCATAGATAATAATGTCAAACCCGACGTAGATAACAATGTCAAACCTGACATAGATAAAAATGCCAAACCCGGTGTAGATAATCATACCATTAATGGATTTAATCATTTTCATCATACTCCCCCCTATTTGGCATGTCAAACTATCCTAAGTTGGTTCTAGTTAGGTGTTCTAGGGCTAATACAATCTCATTAAAATTCATAGCAATTATATTCACACTTTTCATGAATTTAATGTCTCAAAATAATCACATAATCACTCAATTAAAATAATATTTACATAATATAACAAGGTTCGCATCATTTTACTCATTTCATTCCTCAACTCATATGTTGTCCTGTCATTGGCAGATTATGTTCTCTGTTTTGGACCTTAATTCTGGTCCTATTAAATTCTTAATTTAGTTACATAATATTCTTAACAATTTTAGGTATGGATCTTATCTTTAATATGCAACTTGAATCACTTAATTCTAAGTCATGTATCCAAATATATGATAAAATGAACACTGACTGGTCACTAACAATTCTGCCCATAATTTTTTGGACAAATTCTAAATCCGAAATTTTTGAATTTTTCTAGACAATTACAGACATATTCAGGTTTTATAATCTCAATTAAAGTTATAGTTCTATGTCTTAATTTTCAAACCCAATAAAGGACATGCAAAACTGAGTTTCATAAATTAAGTTATAATATTTTAAATGCTCACTGCTCATCCATTTCCAGCAAGGAACATACAAACTAATCACATTCAATTTTTATCAAATTAAATCCTGAGTCTAGCAAACATACATCCCCAAGATTTTCATCACAAAATAATATTAATTCATAATTATCAATATGCCAAATAATCAAATCATGCAAATAAATAAAATAAAATAGACTATTGTCTTATGTTATGCACAAACCTCTTTTTTTCTCTTTTCCTTCTCTTTACTTCTCTTTCTCTCTTCATTTGTTCCTTGGAGCCAAATCCTTGTCACTTGAGTTCCTAAAGTTTATAAACTGATTATTAAAAATTCATAAACCTAATTTCTCCCTTTCTCCTTACTCTTTTAAGCTTCCTTAAGCATGAAAAATGGAATTTCTCATGCCTTTTCACTCTTTTTCACTCTTTCTTTCACTAGAATTAAGCTTTGGTTATGGAAGAACAAGGGGAAAATGTGGACTGGCTTAGGAAGGCAGAAATTCTCAATGCAAAAGGGATAAGGAAGAAGAAGAAAATATCAAGAAGAAAATGACAAAAGTTATTAAGATGGGGGGGGGGGGGAGGGACACCTAAGCTCAATCTAGAAGCTCTCATTAATCTTTAATTCATGCACCTCACTTGGCTAATTGTTGTATGCCATTTGGTATGTGGTGCTTCAAGAAAACATGGAAGACAATTAAAAGATACTAAATTCTAGATCAATAGTGATAATGAAGAAGGAAATACAATTAAGAGAAAGATGACAAACTTAATTAATTATGGAACACCTAAGCTTATATACATTAAATATCTCATTCATGCATGTTATATGGCCAATTAAGGGTTGCCACTTGGTGTGGCCGGCCTCTACATGCATTTCATGTCCCAATTCATGTATTTAATTTATAATTATCACAATAAATCCTCCAATTTTTGGTAGATTGCAAATTAACTCCTAAATTTTTCAAAATTTGCAATTTAGTCCTTTACCGAAATTTAACATCTTTAGATATTTTAAACACTTTATTAGAAAATCTCCATACTTAATTGCCATTATTTTAATTATTTTTTGATAAAAATCCAAATTTAGACTTCAGTCAAACCGATGAGTCGATTTAACAGCTCACGTGACTTAGGTCTAAATTAGCAGATATGACACATAAAATCCAAATAATAATGGCAAATAACACATAGAAGATGAAGCTAACATAGAACCCGAATAATCACAAGAGAGATCAAGGAAAAAGAAAAAAGTGTGAATTACCTGAACTCAAATTCGATGAAATCAAATAGGAATATAGTAAAAATATCCCTTGTATAAGAAAGTAGAATCAACAACCCTCAACCTACAATTGATAGAGAGAGAAAAATAAACCATGCATAAGAAGAAAAAAGAAAAAGACAACGAAGAGAGATCTATAGTTTACCCAAACTCCTTTATTAATTAGCTGCTATTGAAGTGTAGAGATAATGTGAACTTAGGGTAGAGAGAGAGGGCTTTCTATTTCACATCCAAATGAAAAGCAGTAAAGGAGTTACATAAATATTTTTATTTTTTTTCTTCAATAAATAAATTGGGAAGAAATGATATTGTGCATAAAATATTTTACTCTTTTACTACACTTTTAGTTGTTATGTAATTAACACAATTTTAGTCTACAATTTGTTTTGTCGCCTAAGAATCAATTATGTGGCTAATTTTCAGCTCAAAGTCAGTGCGTGGGCTAAACTTCTCCCACCAGTGCATTTTCACTGAATTAAACAAATTTGCTACGATTTCCATAAATTGTTGTCGAAACTCTACTAATAGAGACAAAATTAGTTTCGTAGCAAAAAAAAAAATCGTCCCCTATTTGCCAAGTTGTTGTAGTGCCACATGACATCATGTCTCTTTTGGGTCATTCGCAACCCTAATATGAAATCCATAGTGATTCTCTCCCATTTTCATTTTGGTATGGGTATCGGTTGCAATAATCTTATGAGTAATTGATGTTTAACTTTCACTTGCTGGCAAGTCAGACACTTAGCCACATAGTCAGTAATGTTTTTCTTCATTCTTGGCCACCAGTACTGTATTTTCAAATCTTGGTACATCTTGCTCTCACCTGGATGCATAGTGTACCTCATCTCATGAGCTTCCTTCAAAATCTCTAGCTTCAATTCTTCTTCACTCAACATATAAAATATATTCTTAAAGTATATGGTGCCATCTTTCATTAATAAAAATTCAGACTTTTCTCCTTTCTCTGCAGCCTTAGATATCTTTTTCAACTTCTCATCTTGTTTCTAAGCCTTCTTAATCCTCTACAGCAGAGTAAAATTCACTTGCATCTTAGCTATCATCTTTCTGCTTAAGGCATTAACCACCACATTAGCTTTTCTTAGTTGATAGTCGATTACACAGTCTTAATCTTTAATTAACTCCAACCATCTTTCTTGTCTCAGGTTCAACTCTTTCTATGAAGTTAGGTACTTGAGACTTTTGTGGTCCGTGTAGATATAACACATTTCTTCATACAAATAATGTCTCCAGATCTTAAGAGAACAGGCTATCACTCTAAGCTCCAAATCATGTGTCAGATAGTTAAGCTCATGCGGTTTAAGCTTTCTGGAGGCATATGCAATCACTTTTCCTTCTTACATCAAGACACAGCCTAGTCCATTATGACTGGTGTCACTATACACTGCAAAATCTTTCTCTAAAGTAGGCTGAGTCAATACTGGCATCTCCATCAACATTGACTTAAGTAGGCCAGAACTCGCTTCACACTTGTTTGACCATTCAAATCGAACATCTTTTTATAGAAATCGACTCAAATGAGTCCTAAAGATGAAAACTCCTCCACGAACCTCCTATAATATCCGATTAATCCGAAGAAACTCCTCACTTTTGTCACATTATGAGATGGGTTCTACTTAAGGATAGCCTTAACCTTGCTGGATCAACTCGAATGCCTTCCACTGAAATTATATGGCCTAGAAAACTAACCACTTTTTGCCAAAACTCGTACTTCGATGGCTTGGCATATAACTGCTTTCCCTCATTGTCTGTAGCATTATTTTGAGGTGTTGATCATGTCCTCCTTTATCTCTGGAACATATAAGGATATCATCTATAAACAAAACCATGAACTGATCAATATATGGCCTGAATACTTGGTTCATTAGGTCTATAAATGATGTTGGTGCATTCGCGAAGACAAATGACATTACTAGGAACTCATAATGACTATAACAAGTCCTGAATGTCATCTTTGATAAATATGAATCTTTGATCTTTAGGTGATGATATCTTGATCAAAGGTCTATTTTCAAAAATATACCTGCACCTTTCAACTAATCAAAGAGTTCATCGATCCTAGGCAACAGGTACTTATTCTTGATAGTCACTCTATTAAGTTGCCTATAATTGATTCAAAGTTATAAGGTTCCATCTTTTTTCTTTACAAACAACACCGAAGCACTCCACGGTGACACATTAAGTTGTATAAATCCCTTATCTAGCAAGTCCTGTAGTTGCACCTTTAACTCTTTCAATTCAGCCAGAGGGTGATAGAAATAAGAGTCGTGTCGGGTACCAAATTGATAGAAAACTCTATCTCTCGGTCTGATGGTAATCCTGACAACTCCTCTGGAAACATATCAGGAAATTCGCAAACTGTCGCGATATTTGCCAACTTTGGGCTACTCTTTTTCATATCAATCACATATTATAAGTAGGCTTCACATCCCTCACTAGTGAGTTTCTGAGCTTTTAGTACTAAAATCACATTATCTGGATATCCTCTATTCTCACCCATCACAATTATCTCTTCTTGATATGAAAATTTGATGGTCATCTGTTTGTTTCCACAATCTATTATCACACCGTGATGAGCCAACCAATCCATTCCCAAAATTACATCAAATTCATAGAATGATAGCTCTATCATATCAACTATAAATTGCTATTTTGTATCTCAATTGGGCAACCATAAACACTTTGCTAACCCACACATTATGCCCTAACGAGTTAGTTACAAGGATCTCATATTATAGAGCCTCTGATTCTAAACCCTCTTGACCTAGTGGTTGTGTGCATATGTAAGAATGTGTCGTCCCCGGATCTATCAATGCAGGAATGTTAAAGCCAAAGAGAAAGAATTTACCCACTATGATGTCGAGTGCATCCTGCTCTTCACGGCCTCACATGGCATAAACTCTTACTGGAGCTGCTCTACTACTTTTCAGCCTCTTAATGGTCTATGATATAAATTGACTAGGCCCTACTCGACCTCCTCTACCCTATCCTCTACCTGACCTCTGCCTTATCTCAAAACCTGCATTTGTACTGTGCAAGGGATCAATATGCTTCAAAAACTAAGTGAAACAATGATGAATTGAAGTCTGAAATGGAGGAAATTGAAGAAGAAGAAGACGGGCTGGAGAAGAAGGCAGAAATGGGAAGATAAAGCTAACTTTTTGTTTTTTGTTTTTTTATCTTTTTCTCATCTCTTTTCTCCTTTCTCTTCTCTTTTCTCTTATCTTCTCTTTTATTTCTCTTTTGTTTCATTTTCATTTTCATTTTATTTATATTATTATTATTATTATTTACATATATATATAATTCGACTAATTGACACAATAGTACAACTTAATCATTTGACCCGATTTAACTAAATTAACAATGTAAAATGTTTACTAATCTTAATCTAATCATTTTGCTTACATTAATTTGGTCACCTTATTTAATTTATTTCTAATGCTTTGTTATCCTCATTGAGGTTATAATTACACACGTGCGACTCGACACAATTTCCAAATACTAGGACACGTAGCTAGTGCATGCCATGAACTTGTTTCTAAGAAAATATGTATGAAATGCACGTGTTCAATTGGATTATATGGAAGATGCACATGTTCAAATCAAATGCATGTCGGTATGCATGTGGGGAAGGTCAAGGATGTTACGATTCTCCCCTCCTTTTAAAAATTTCATCCTCGAAATTTAATACCTGGAAATAGGTGTGGATATTTCCTTTTCATATTTTCTTCTGTTTCCCATGTTGCCTCTTCTAGTAAATGGTTATGCCATAATACCTTAACTAAAGGTATTTCTCGGTTTCTTAGCTGTTTAGTCTTGTATCCAATGATTTGCACTGGTTTCTCAACATAACTCATGTCCTCTGCAATCTCAATGGCTTAATCTTTAAGTACATGTGTAGGATCTGACCTATATCTTCTAAGCATGCTCACATAAAATACATTATGAATCTGAGCTATTTCTGGTAGTAACGCCAATCTGTATGCCAGTGGACCAACCTTCTCAAGAATTTCGTAAGGCCCTATGTATCTTGGGCTCAATTTACCTTTCTTTCCAAATCGGATTATCCCTTTCCATGGAGATACACGAAGAAATACCTTTTCACCCAACTCGTATTCCATTTCTCTTCTATGTTGATCAACATAACTTTTCTATCTGTCCTGTGCTACCTTTAACTTGTTCTTGACAACTTTTATTTTATCCATTGTATCTTGTACTCTCTCTGGCCCTTCTAATGTACGTGCACCTTCTTCATCCCATATGATAGGGCTTCGGCACTTTCTGCCATACAATGCTTCATATGGTGCCATCTGGATATTGCTATGATACTAGTCGTTGTAAGCAAAATCAATCAATGCTATATATTCATCCCAAGCACCTTTGAATTCCATAGAACATGCCCTAAGCATTTCTTCCAATGTCTGTATAGTCCTTTCTGATTGTCCATCAGTCTGTGGGTGGAATGCAGTGCTGAAATTCAATTTTATTCCCAATGCATCTTGTAAACTCACCCAAAAATGTGAAGTAAATCGTGGATCTCTATTAGACACAATAGACACTGGAATGCCATGCTATCTGACGATCTCATTCACATATAATTTTGTCAAACTCTCGAGTGTGCACCCCCATCTAATAGGTAGAAAATGTGCTGACTTGGTTAGTCTATCAGCAATTACCCATACTACATCATTTTTCTGTGGGGTTCTTGGCAATCCATAAACTAAATCCATCGTTATTTTCTCCCATTTCCATTCTGGCACTGGCAATGGATGTAACTTACCCATTGGTGCTTGGTGTTCAATCTTAATCTGCTGACATGTTAAGCATTTAGAAACATATTCTGCTATGTCTTTCTTCATTCTTGACCACCAATAATGAGGCTTTAAACTGTGATACATCTTTGTCATCCCTGGGTGCATTGCATACGATGCATTGTGTGCCTCTTCCATTATTTCTTGACGTAAGTTCTCAGTGTCTGGAACACATATGCGTGATTTTAACATTAGTGTATCATTCTGCAAATGAAACTCTGTACTATTTCCTTGCCTTATCATATCAACTTTCTCACATAATTGAGGATCTTTGTTTTGTGCTTCTTTGATCCTCTCCTTTAGTATAGGTCTGACTTGAAGAGTAGCAATCAGTGATCCTTCATCTTGTATATTTAATTTAACATTCATATATCGTAATTGAATCAAATATGGAAAAGATGATACTTGCAAGTGAGCTACACTGCTACTAGCCTTCCTACTCAATGCATAATCTTTTAATAGCTCTAACCACCGTCTCTGCCTCATGTTTAATTATTTCTGTGTCAGCAAATAACCCAAGCTTTTATGGTTTGTCAAGATTTGGAATGTCTCACCTTACAGATAATGTCTCCAAATCTTCAATGCAAATACGACTGCAGCCAGTTCTAAATCATGCATTGGATATGAGATCTCATGTGGTCTCAACTATCTAGATGCATAAGCTATCACCTTACCATGTTGCATTAATACATACCCCAAGCCTTGGTGAGAAGCATCACTATATACTGTAAATCCACCTGTACCCGTAGGAATAACTAGCACTAGTGCTGAGGTTAGCCTGTGTTTTAGTTCATCGAAACTCCTCTGACATTCTGGAGTCCACTTGAAAGGCACATTCTTTCTCAACAATTTAGTCAAAGGGCTAGAAATTAAGGAGAATCCATCAATAAATCTGCGATAGCATCCGGCTAAACCCAGAAAACTATGCATTTCTGAAATATTTTTAAGAGCTTCCCAATTTACCATAGCCTCAATTTTCTTTGGGTCAACCTCTATGCCCTTACACGACACCACATGTCCAAGAAATACCAAAAGATCTAACCATAATTCACATTTACTCAATTTGGCATATAATTGTTTCTCCCTCAAAGTTTGCAACACAACTTTTAAATGTTATTCATGTTCTCCCCTATTCTTTGAGTACACCAATATGTCATCAATAAATACTATCACAAACCTATCCAGATATGGTTGAAACACCTTATTCATTAATGCCATAAATGCAGCTGGAGCATTACTCAACCCAAATGGCATTACTAAAAATTCATAATGTCCATACCTGGTTCGAAAGGCAGTCTTTGGAACATCTGCTTCTGCTACCTTCAGCTGGTAATAGCCTGATTTCAAATCAATCTTGGAGAATATTTGGGCTCCTTGCAACTGGTCAAACAAATAATCTATTCTGGGCAACAAATATTTGTTCTTCACTGTCATTTTATTCAGTTGCCTATAATCGATGCACAATCTCATTGTTCCATCTTTCTTTTTAACAAATAATACTGGAGCTCCTCATGGTGATACACTAGGTCTAATATACCCTTTGTCAAGTAACTCCTGCAATTGAGCCTTCAGTTCTTTCAACTCAACTGGGGTCATTCTGTAGGGTGACCTTGATATTGGTGTTGTTCCTTGTACTAATTGAATAGTGAATTCTATCTCTCTATCTGGTGGTAAACCAGGTAGATCATCTGGGAATATATCAAAAAATTCCCTCACCACTGGAATATTTGCAAGTAAGCTATCAGTGGTTCTAGTATCAGTCACATATGCCAAATATGCTTCACATCCCTCTTTGATCATTCGAAATGCCTTTACAGCTGAGACTAGACATGTAGGCACAAGTTTTCTTTCACCTAGAAATACTACCCTTGGCTGATTGGGTGATTCTAGAATTACTTCCTTAGTAAAGCAATTCACTATTGCATGATATCTAATTAACCAATCCATTCCCAATATCACATCAAGTTTATATATTGGCAATAAGATCAAATCAGCTATCAATTTAGCTTCATCAATGCATATCAAGCAATCACGACAGACATTATTCACAACTACTACTGTTTCCAATGGAGTACTCACATTTATCTCAATCCCCAAAGGCTCATGCTTTTGATGCAATTTGGATGCCATATGCAATGATATAAATGAGTGAGTGGAGACTGGGTTAATCAATTCATATGCTAACATATCATAAATGTAAATATTACTGGTGACTACTTCGGGAGCATCAACTGCCTCCTGTCTAGTCATAGCAAACACCCTGGCCTGAGTAGGGGGTCTAGAACTCTGACCTTCAGATCTGGTCACTCCTCTGCCCATTGTACCAGTTCTGCCCCTGCCTCTTCCTCTACTCTGTGTCCCACTAGTAGGGTAGACCCTCGGTGCCTCAACTGTAGTCTCAGATACTCCTCTACCTCTACTAGTCTCTGCTAGTTTGGCTCTTTCAGGACAGTCTCTATACATGTGTTCCATCGACCCATAGAAATAACATGCTCCTGTGAGCCTTCTACATTCGCCCATATGCTGTCTACCACAATGACTACATGTGAGCCTATGTTCAACATATTGGCTCTGCCCTCTGCCTGGGTAAGAGAAAGTCATGCCTCGACCTCTAGAACTGGATTACCCACTTCTGTTACTAGATTGTGTAGGCATATATCTACCTCTTTTCCCCGACCTTCTGCTAGACTCACCAAAGAACTCACGTGATGGCCTTTTTATTTGTTGTTCCACAGCTTCTTTCATTAACCGTTCAGCTCTGATTGCAGCAGCTCTGAGTCTGGCATAACTATCAAGATCAGTAGTTGTGATTCTGTTTCTGATCTCATATTTGAGGCCTTCCTCAAATTTCCTGCATTTGTCTCTTTCAGTAGAGACCATGAAGGTGGCATAGTGGGAAAGTTTATTAAACTGTACTTCATACTCTGCAACAGACATGTTCCCCTATTTTAAATTCAGGAATTCCTTTCTCTTCTCATCTTTATATGCCTCAGTCATGTAATTGTTCTGAAATTCCTGAAGAAAATCATTCCATGTCAACACCGGTGGTTGTGCATCATTGTCGAAGACTGTCTCCCACCATTCATAAGCATTCCCTTACAGCAAAGATACTGCATAATCGAATTTCTCATCCAGGGTACATTTCATCATATTGAGTACCCTCTGTGTCCTTTTCAGCCATGTCTCAGCTTCTACTGGGTCTGTTGTGCCATTGAAATCAGTTGCACCATGTTTCCTCAGCTTGTCATAACGTCTTTCCTTGTACATTTCAGGACCATGCACTTCCTGATCTGGGTGTTCATAGGGTGCCTCTGCATGAGATGACTATGATGCATGTGCTGGAGCTCTAGCTCCTAGCGTAGGTTGATCTCTATGTAAATGAGGTGATGCCTCATAAGAATGCATTTCGGTCGGCCTCTCCCTCCTTGGTGAATTATGTCTTATGATGTCCCTAAAATAAATGAAATTATGTCACTACATAATGTTCAACACATAGGATGTATAGGTTATCATGCTCTTATACATATGCATGTTCCCATGGAACCTATCCCTACTCTGATACCAAAAATGTAACACCACATCTTATGCATTTGAGTATAACCTATCCCTGTATCAAGTAATCATACATAGCATACTGGAAAGATAAAATACCCTGTTAACAATAGTGGTAAATTTTTTTTTCATATCCTGTAATATAATTCAATGACTTTTCAAGTCTCATATCCTATAATTTCATTCAATGACTTGCAAATCTCATATCCTATAATATTATTCACTGACTTTGCAAAGTTAACACTGAAGTTTTTACCACAATATAATATATCACATATATCAAAACATAAACTTTACACATAAGTATTTTCGAGTTGCTTTCATTTATACATTTTTAGACTCATTCCAAAATGACTATACATATTCAAGCACATAAATACAAAATACATATGACATATTTTCATGCTTGTGTGGAATGCAAGGAGAGAGAGTGATGAGGCTCGGCCAATGACTTGTGCTTCATGTCTTCTATACACTACTCAAAATGAGCTATCACTTTTCTTTACCTGAAAAATGATACAAATTGATGAGTTGCAGCTTAGTGAGAATAACCATCAAATGAGCTCTGAAGTACCCAACAACTCATAATAATAAATCACAAATCCAATACATACCATGTAATCCATTCCATTCATCAGTATCATATAAATATCAATAAAGTTGAAACATATAATCATTACTCCTTATGTATGCAAATGCTTTGCTTATTTCATTTTGTTATGACCAAGTTAAATAGACATTGCCCCGGGTTTACATGTGAACATTTTCCATGTGAACATTTGCATTTGCATTTGCTAGCTAGCTTGATCATTTGTTTCATTTGCACATTTGTTGGGCCATAGGCCTCTTCTTTTGCTTTACAATATCGATTAACTAGTCACAACGCCTTTTAAGTCCATATGCATATTTACTTGTACTTAAGCATTCATCAACCATTGTATCTTATCACATATAATATACATATACCACATATATACCTCATATGCCACACATATACCTTGCATATAATATATATATACCATGTATATATATTACATATGTCAACATATACCTCAAATATACACAAAGTATACCATTTATATGTATCACAAATGTCACAAATTATCCATCATCATATCATTAAGGACAAATCATGACAATCATATGAATCACATAGCAAGCAACATTCATTTGCACTAAAGAATTCAATTAATAATTAGACTCACCGTTCTCCTTTGATTCTGACCCCTGACTTATTGTCTATCCGCTCTTTTTGGGTCTCTAATATGTTGCGAGCCTAATATGAAAACATAATCGATCAACTCATGATTAGGGAGACTTAATGTGGCTTAAACAAATTAATATGCATTGTTCATATCAATAGTCAAGATTTTTCATATGAGGCAGTGTGACCTTATGGGACTGTTTAGCCTATAACTTTTTCTATACTTGACCAATTAATCTGATTCTTCTTCCTAATTAAAACTAACATATAATTATAGAACATATTCAAATATTAGACCAATTGGATCATTGTAAAATGGTTTGTGGAATATCTAAGTGTGTTCTGTTTTCTGCCTTGTTTTCTGCCTTTAGACAGTTTCAGGGTACCCATTTTGGTTCATCATAACTTATAATATATAAGTCATATTTCAATGAAAATTTACAGAAACTTATATGGGTTAAAATGGAACATTTTTATGCTTAAAACTTTTATCAATTATGCCTCTAATGTCTTAAAATCATAAGAAACATTTCACTGGTCCAGAATAGAATTGGCTTCCGGACCAGTATGATTTAAAAAGGCCATAACTTAGTCTATACATAACATATTAAGCTGAAATTAGTACTCCAATTTAGCTAAGCCATATACCTATAACGTTCCTGTTTTGATAATGTACATAATCTAGCTATAACGAGCTCAAATGGGCCAAACAATTTGCTAGATCTGCCAAGGGTACTTAGTAGGCAATTCAAACTATGGAACAGTCATGGTTCCTTTCCCCATAACTCAAAAGCTAAAAGTCAAATGATCCTGAAATTGGGTATAAAGATACATAACCCATATACCTAAAATATGTATGTTTTGAGATACTTCAAATAATGGCTTTAACATATTCAAAAGCAAAGAACATAGTAGCTAACTTGGTTAGGGTTCACACCCTGACCAGTTTCAGTAGAGAGAGGATTTGGCTTCCTATACACCACATCATGCAACACCGTTTACATATCCATAAATATAAGACATAAAGGAACAAATTCTGTGTTTTAAACTTTTTCATAATCAATTTATATGTGCATCAAAATTGGGTTGCAAATCAGTGCCTATTAATGAACCTAAGTAACTCAAATCAACCCTATAGCAATAAAAATTGATTACTTACCAAGAACGATCTTTCAAGGGATCAATATGCTTCAAAACATAAGTGAAACAAGGATGAATTAAATTCTGAAATGGAGGAAATTGAAGAAGAACACGGGCTGGAAAAGAAGGCAGAAATGGGAAGATAAAGCTAACTTTTTGTTTTTTGTTTTTTTATCTTTTTCTCATCTCTTTTCTCCTTTCTCTTCTCTTTTCTGTTATCTTATCTTTTATTTCTCTTGTGTTTCATTTTCATTTTATTTTATTTATATTATTATTATTATTTGCATATATATATATAATTCGACTAATTGACACAATAGTACAACTTAATCATTTGGCCCGATTTAACTAAATTAACAATATAAAATGTTTACTAGTCTTAATCTAATCATTTTGCTTATATTAATTTGGTCACCTTATTCAATTTATTTCTAATGCTTTGTTATCCTCATTTTGGTTATAATTACACACGTGCGACTCGACACAATTTCCAAATACTAGGACACGTAGCTAGTACATGCCATGAACTTGTTTCTAAGAAAATATGTATGAAATGCATGTGTTCAATTGGATTATATGGAAGATGCACATGTTCAAATGAAATGCATGTGGGTATACATGTGGGGAAGGTCAAGGATGTTACAGTAGATCTGTGTGTTGCCTGAGTCAGTGCACTTGGTACTGATCAAGCAGATCTTGTGAGTTGTCCCCATCTGAAAGATGAAGGCTTGTGAGAACCCCCAACCTAAAATTGGCCACTGAAATATCTTGCCCTTTTTCCATTTCACTGTCCCCCATTTGACTGTGGCATGGGGGTCTTTGAGATCCTCTCTCTTATGTTGGCTGATGTGCTATTAGATCTCTTTTAACTGTTTTGGCAAACACTAATAGACTGGAAAATTTCATCAGACGTAGGGTTGAGACTTGCAACTTAATCGGATCTCTCAACCCATCCTCAAATCTTCGGTATTTATCTGCCTCTATAGATACAATGCCTCCAACATACTTACAAAGAAGTGTGAAATCCCTCTCATATTCAGATACTGATATCTCCCCCTGTTTTAGTGTCAAAAACTCTATTTTCTTGTCATCTATATAAATATAAGAGGTATACTTCTCCTTAAACTTTTCTAAGAAAAACTCTCATGCCATAGGATCAGGTGCCTCTAAATTATGTGACTCTAATCACCACCAGTCATATGCATGATCTTACAGGAGTAGGATTGCATACTCATGATTTTGCTCGTTAGGGCAATGCAAGTGATCAAAGACTCTTTATGCATGTTCCAACCAAAACTCCACCACATAAGGGTCATCTTCCCTCTTTCTATGAAAATTTGGGGCCCCTAACTTTTGCAATCTCTCAAACTGTAACACTGATAGAACTGGCAATAGGTCTATCATATTCCTCATAAGCTTCGTCTACTCCGTATTAGCAACTGATTGCCAATGTGATGAGCTAGTACCAGATCTCGATGTTGTAGCTCGACGACGATTTAGTTGCGCCAAGACCTTTACCTCAATAGGCTCATTACTCTTGACTTTTTCAACTACTATCTGTCGTTATCTTAAAGCCATAACCTACTTATATCATAAAAGTAACGACCCTAATTAGTAAGCAGCGACTCCTAATTTCAAATGTGGGTGCACTTAAGTCATAAATATTTTCAAATCTCATTTTTGAAAAACCAAAACCACCCAAATCAGGCTCTGATACCAAAATCTGTAACACCGTCTCACCCTACCAGCACACATGCCTCGGCACACAAGCTAAGACAAAAGAGTACTATGCCAACTTCATCGTTAAAAAAATTATTCATAATGAAAACACAAATAAAGTAGCATAATATATTTTTGTTCATTTGAGAAAGAAAACTGAACATACTTTATTTACAAAATGTTTAATTTACAAAACAGGCAGTGGTTTGGTAAGACTATAAAACCACAAATTACAAAAATAAGTGACCCACTATGTTTGAGTTAGCTACTTTACTCGACTAGGTCACCATTTGTCTCTTGACTATCGACCTCAGTCTATCTTTTCTTCTATATCTACGCTAGAGGAAACTCATATGTTAAGCATTAAATATAGTGGTGCATACAAATAAGGCAATATACTATTTTTATGCAATGTGCATTCACACGCCTTTATTCAAATATTCTAGCTTATTTCAATATTAACATGATCATTTCAAATATTTTATACAAAAATAAGCAACTCATTTATATATACATGCAATTCTCTTTTCTCATGTTTATCTGATTTATGCCTATTACACTCAATCACGCAAATAATAATTGTAGCGTTCCCTTACCTACTAATCATTAATAGAATATGGAACTGCTACTAAGCTCATTTGTTTTAAAACCAATGCTCAATTTATTGTATAAATATTTTTATTTCAATTTTCAAGTTTATTATTAGCGAAATATTTATTACCATATATTTTTTTTAAATATGCAACTAGTGATGTAATTAATTTAATTTAAAAGAACTCATTCAATTAAACCATAATATTTAGAAATATATTTACAAATAATACTAGATATATAAAATTTACAAAATTCATTCCTTATAAATATTACATGCCACAATTTTATATCAAAAGAAATTCCTAAAATTTAATTTTTACAATATAATTTCCAAAACATACAAAAAGAAACTAGACTGTTGTAATCTGATCTTGGGGTTTCTTTTATCTTCAGTCGCCCTAACGTAACAGCTACATCTATTTATCTACGCGTGAAACACACGTATTAAGCTACTAGCTTAGTGGTACGTTTGACAACTATCCAATAATTACATAAATATTTCTAAAATAAAATTTTAGAAATTACAATTAATTTATTAAGCATGCCAAATATTCAATTAATAGTAAAACTATTTTCTTCATGCAAAAATATTTAATTCATCAAGTATGACATTTCATTCATTAAGCATGCTTGAAATTTTAACAATACAAGATATACAATTCGAACTATCAATTTAATAATTTAAATTTTTTGCTGTTATTTATTTGATAGCCCACGACATTTTAGACAGGAACTAAATACTGGATACAGGATTTCTGCTCTCTAGCAGTATACTCGGTGCCTATATAATTATTTTATAACTCGGTATTTAATGCCTACATTTTCAATAACAACTCATTACCTTTTTTGTGCCTATGGAATTTTGAACTCAGCATTATTTCTTAGTGCCTACGTAATTTCAATTCAACACTATTTCTTAGTGCCTGCGTAAATTAAATCTCAGCACTATTATTTTTAGTATCTAAATTTCTACCATTTTATTGGAATGCCAACTTATCCTAATTTCTAGTGTTCGACAATATGTTATAGGACTTAATTACATTTGTTACCTTTATTTTTATTTACATAAATTATGCAGGTAACACTAATATAAATTCCACATAAATGCAATAATTTCTATTAAATATTTTACAGCCTCATACTTGTTCATTTAATTATTATAACTATAAAAAAATCAAATAATATATTTTTCTATCACAAAATTCCATGATCAACACATATATGCAAACTGCCATATTCTGGACAGCATTTCTACTTTATGTTGCCCTGTATTTTTCATCCATGTTTCGATGAAAATTGGACAAATGATCAATTAAAAAAATGTAGGTACATGTATTATTTTTAATTTCCAACTAGAATCACATTAAAAAGATTTTAGTAGCAAAAGTTATGAATTTTTTTCTAAACTACGTTCATTTCAATCTGCCCAGTATTTTACTGGACAAATTTCTGCCTTGTACTGCTCTGTTTTTTTATCCATTGTTTAGATAAAATTTGGACAAGTGATCACCTAAAATAATGTAGGTACATGTATTATCTTTAATTTCCAATTGGAATCACATTAAAAAGAAAATTTTAGCAAAAGTTATGAATTTTCTTCTAAACTATGTTCATTCCAATCTGCCTAGTATTTTACGGGACAGATTTCTATTTCAAATTTTGAGTCTATTTTTCACCTAATTTGAGGTATATTCAGGTCTAATGGTCTGAATAAAAGTTGAAGCTCTTTGTCGTACTTTCCAACTCAATAAGAATCACTCAAAAAGCATTTCCAGAACTCAAGTTATGATTAGAAAACTAGACACTGTTCATAAGATAAAATTTCCAGTACATCAATTAATTCATACAATTTCAATTTTCATGCATCAACCTCAATTTCCATTTATGGTCTGTATAGATATAACATTGCTCACAATACAGGTAGTGTTGCCAAATTTTCAATGCAAATACAATGGCTGCTAGTTTCAGATCATTTATCGGATAATTTCTCTCATGAAACTTCAGTTGTCTAGAAGTATAAACGATCAATTTGCCTTCTTGCATTAATACACAGCCCAAACTATTAAGGGAAGCATCACTGTACACACACATAATCTTTTCCCATAGTAGGCTGTGTCAACACTGGTGCCTCTGTCAACATTTTCTTCAACTTATCAAAACTAGTCTGGCACTGTTTTGTCCACTCAACTCTGGTCTCCTTTCTAAGCAACTTTATCAGCGGTGAGGCTATCATTGAAATTCCTTTCACAAATCTCCGTTAATAACCATTCAAACCAAGAAAACTTCTCACCTCTGTCACATTTCGAGACGGTTTCTAGTTAAGGATTGCCTCTACCTTGCTGGTGTCGATTATGATCCCATCGGCTGAGACAATATGCCCTAGAAAGGCCACTTCATCTAACCAAAATGCACATTTCGATAACTTCGCATACAATTGATTCTCTCTCAAGGTATGGAAGACAATAAGAAGATGTTGATCATGCTCTTCTCTGCTTCTGGAGTACACCAGGATATCATCTATGAACACCACCACGAACTGGTCCAAATAAGGCCTAAAAATTCTATTCATTAGATCCATAAACGTTGTTGGGGCATTTGTCAGGCCAAAAGGCATTACTAAGAACTCGTAATGATCATAACGATTCCTAAATGTTGTTTTTGAAATGTTTGATTCTCTAATTCTCAGTTGGTAATAACCTGATCTGAGGTCAATTTTAGAAAATACCCCTGCTCCTTTCAACTGATCAAACAAGTCATCTATCCTCGGCAATGGATATTTGTTTTTAATTGTCATCTTGTTCACTTCTTTTTCACAAATAGGATCGAAGCACCCCAATGTGAGACACTATCTCTCTAACAGGTGCCATTCTATAGGGAGTGATCAATATTGGGGTTGTGCTTGGTAAAATATCTATGGAAAACTCTATTTCCCTAATAGACGGTAACTCTAGCAAGTCCTAAGGGAAGATATTTGGATATTCACATACTGTAGGAATCTCCTTGAGATCTAAACTCCCTTTCTTAGTATCTACAACATGTGCCAAAAATGCTTCACATCCCCTTTTCATAAGCTTATGTGCCTTTGTAATAGAAATGACATTAGTTAAGTATGGTCGGTTCTCACCCAAGACAATCACATCATCCTGCACTGAATTCTTGAAAATAACTCTCCTATACTGATAATCTACCAATGCCCTATGTTGATTTAAATAATCCATCCCCAAGATTGTATCAAACTCATGGAATGACAACTCTATTAAGTCAGCTGGGAATTCTACATTCTGAGCTTTGATTGGACTATTTTTATAGACTCGACTAACTTTCACTCCATGTCCTAAAGGATTTGTCACTAATATATCATAATCTAATTCCTCTGCTACCATATTACCCTAACTAGGTGGTGACATGCATAAATATGAATGTGTAGAACCCGGATATATCAGTGCAAATAAATCAGTATCATAAAGAGAAAATTTACCTATAATGACATCCGAGGCATCCTGCTCCTCACTAGCTCTCATAGCATATGCTCGGGCTGGGGCTCGGCTACCTTCTACTGTATTCACTGATTCTGATACACTCTGCCTAATCTTGCCGCTTTTAGATTGTCCATATCCCCTACCTCTGCCTCGAGTGACATTCTGAACTTGAAATAATACTACACCACCTGTACCTCTTCCTTTGGAACAATCCTTCTGTTTGTGCTCAGTAGATCCGCATCATAAGCATGCTCCCGTAATCCACCAACAATTACCTGCATGTGATCTTCCACAATGCTGACATGTGACAGATATGAATCTCCTGTTACCCGAAACTGGTGCACTAGCTGTAGACCCCTCTGGCCTCAACTATGGGCTTTGCCTAGCTGAAAAAGGTTGGTCCAGAACCCCGTGACTGGAAAAACCTAGGTGTTGTCCGCCCCTTTTACCTAATGTTTAAGCCATGTTAATTGTCGATATCCTTGGTGGCTCTTCTATCCTCTTTCTCTTTGACCTCTTTTCCACACTGATGGTTGAGGATACAAGTGTAGCAAAATTCTCAAGCTGAAGGGTGGTAACCATATTCTCAATATCATAATTAATCCCATCCTCAAATCTACGACATATGTCTGCCTCATCAGCAATGATTCTAGTTGCATATTTACTCAGTCTAGTGAATTCCATCTCATATTCAGCCACTAACATGCTTCCTTGCTTCAAGACTTGAAACTCCCTTTTCTTTTCATTCACAAAAACTCTAGGCACATATTTCTTGCTAAATTCTGCCTTGAAAAAGTTCGATGAAGGTGGTTTCGATGTCTGGAGCTTCCAGTCATAGGCATGATCTTTTAGAAGGGACATTGTATATCTGACCTTATGTTCTTCTGGATACTCGAGTTCCTCAAACACCCTTTCTGTCAATTCCATCCAAAACTCTAAAGCTACTGGGTCATCCTCTCTCTTTCCCATAAAATCTGTGGCCCTATATTTTCTCAGCTTATCAATCTGGGGTTTTGGCTAAGGTGGAAGAGGAGGTGGAGCTGGTTGTGGAACTGCTTGTACTATCCGTTGCAACAAATTTGGTATCTGCTCCATAAGAGGCTGCTGTCCTAAATTAGCCTATCCCTCTGCTCTTAGTGGAGCTACTACACTTGGCCCAGAATCTCTTACTGATCGAGGTTATCTGAGATTGGCTGAGTCTGTAAGATAAATATTCCTAAAATAAAATTGTAATTTCTAGCTTAGTGGTACATTTGGTAACTATCCAATAATTACATAAATATTCCTAAAATAAAATTATAGAAATTACAATTAATTTATTAAGCATGCCAAATATTCAATTAATTGTAAAACAATTTAATAATTTACATTTTTTTCTGTTATTTATTTGATAGCCCATGACATCTTAGACAGAACTAAATACTAGATACATGGTTTCTATTCTCCGGCAGTATACTCGACGCTTTTATAATTATTTTATAACTCGGCATTTAACTACTACATTTTCAATAACAACTCAGCACTTTTTTTGTGCCTGCGTAATTTCGAATTCAACACTATTTGTTAGTGCATACGTAATTTCAACTCAGTATTGTTTCTTAGCGCCTACGTAAATTAAATCTCAGCACTATTATTTTTAGTGCCTACATTTCTACCCTTTTATTGGCATACCAACTTATCCTAATTTCTAGTTCTCGACAAGATGTTATAGGGCTTAATTACATTTGTTACCTTTATTATTATTTACATAAATTATGTAGGTAACACTAATATAAATACCACATACATGCAATAATTCCCATTAAAAATTTTACAACCTCATACTTGCTCATTTAATAATTATAACTATAAGAAAATCAAATAATATATTTTTCTATCACAAAATTCCACAATCAACACATATATGCAAACTGCCTTATTCTGGACAGCATTTCTACATTATATTTCCATGTATTTTGTGTCTATTTTTAAATGGAAATTGGACAAGTGATCAACTAACAAAATGTAGGTACATGTCTTATCTTTAATTTCCAACTCGAATCACATTAAAAATAATTTTTTAGCAAAAGTTATGAATTATCTTCTAAACTATGTTCATTCCAATCTGCCCAGTATTTTACTAGACAAATTTCTGCCTTATAGTGCTCTGTCTTTTTCATCCATTTTTTAGATGAAATTTAGACCAGTGATATATTAAAATAATATTAAAATATTTTAAAATAGTTAAAATAATATTAAAATATTTTATATTTTTTTTATATTTTGAAATTTATTAAAAAATGTAGATACATGTCTTATCTTTAATTTACAACTGGAATTACATTAAAAATAATTTTGTAGTAAAAGTTATGAAGTTTCTTCTAAGCTACATTCATTCCAATCTACCCAGTATTTTACTGGACAAATTTCTAGTTCACACTTTGAGTCCATTTTTCACCTAATTCGAGGAATATTCAAGTCTAATGGTATGAATAAAAGTTGAATTCTTATATCTTAACTTTCCAAAGCAATAAGAATCACTCAAAAAGTATTTCCAGAACTCAAGTTATGATTAGAAAACTAGACATTGTTTATAAAACTAATTTTTCAGAACATCAATTAATTCATACAATTTCCATTTTCATGCATCAACCTCATATTCTAGTTTTTATTTTCACATTCATTGCATCATTTAATCACCAATTCATCACTTAATCAAATATCCAAAATTTCATACACAATTTCACAAACATCACAAAATCAAAATCAACATTTTTCTATAATGAATTTTTGCCAAATGTACCTAACTCAAAATTTTACTTCTCTTCACTTTTCTCTTCTTCCTAGCTTGCTTTATATTTGCCCTTACTTCCTCTTTGATTTTGGTTCAAAGGTTGTTCACTTCCTTGTCCTAAGAATAAATTTTACACTAATCAAACACTAATCACACTAATCTACTCTTAATCAACATTAACATAATAATAACCCTATTACTAGCTTTAATGGAAACTAACCCCAAACTTAAAGAAAAGAGAAGAAGAAAAGTGAGAATATGGAAAATCTAAACTCACCTTTGATGGTCTTCAAAATGACCAAAGTCTTCTTTCTCTTTTTCTCTTCCTTTCTTCCTTCCTCTTCCTTGGTTTTGCTCACTTAACTTCACTTTTTTGATGGCGGAAGGAGAGCTCACAACAAAAGAAGAAGAAAAAAGAGAGCTTTCCTTGGTTAGATGAGGAAGAAGAAGAATAATGACCAAAAAGTGGAAATTTGACTTTTTATAATTGGATTAGGTGGGTGGTTAGGATTAATTGTTAATCTTGTTTTCCATTGGTCCATTAATTTAAATCACTCTTACTTTATTTAAATCAAAAGAATATTTCTCTCCTTAGATAAAGAATATTCTATTTTTATTCCTTCTTAAAATATTTGTACCAAAAATACTGCAATTTCCAATTTCGTTCAGCAAAAATTTACTTTTTTCCAAATTTTAATTCCGAACTTCAAAATTCTCAATTAATAATATCCAAAATATTTTTCTCATACCTTATTATTATTTTAGTTTTTTTCTTTCATATCTGAATGTAGACCCCGATCGGTTTGGCGCGTCGGATTTCGGTCAACTGCAAATGTGTCCTAAATTATCGGGTATTACAATAATTCCCTTTTTTATCATATTTATTTAATTTAATTTTTGCCTGTAACACCTAAAAACCACTAATTAGGATAATAGGATTTGTCATTCATGCATTTAAGAGTGTCATCGGGGTATTATGGTATGCACATACAACTGCGATCACCGACATTTATATATATAGGTGTCATCACGGGCATTTAATAATAATGTCATCACCAACATTTAATATAGGTGTCATCACCAGTATTTAATATATTTCCCTAATTGGCGTGTCAAACTATCCAAAATTCTAGTTCTAAACTAGGTTGTTAATCTCATTCTTCTTTATTTATTCCATTCTTTATATACTTTCTATTTTTAATCACTTCACATTTCTTTTCATACAACAATATACATCGCATTTTACATTCTTTCTATTTAATATTTTCATATAACTTCTAAATAAATACATTTCAAAAAATAGGGTATTCACAGTTTTGACTCCTTATTCATGCTCGTGAACCATGCTAGACATACTGGCTCATGACTGTGGTATACTAGTTCACACCCGTGAATAAGCTCACACCCGTTACCCAAACCGTTACTCAAGTCGTGAATGATTCTAGTAGGAATAGTGTCATTTCTATGAAAAAGTCATGCCCGTGACTTAATATGGTCATGTCCGTGAATTTATCTATTCACGCCCATGAACAAACTGTCACACCCATGACTAACTGTAGAAATTCTAGACTTTCACTTTCATTCTTTATTTCAAGCTTCTCAAAACTCCATAGCCCAACCTCATGCATTCCTAAGATTGTTAACATAACATATAAGGTTTTTATCACATTTATAAGTCTTTAACACCATCAACTACTATCATATATCACTTAACTCATTATATCATAATCTAACAATTCTTTAGCCTTAAGCCTTTAGTTTTCATGGAATCATACATTATCAAAATCATTTTCATTACTAATTTGCATGTTAAAGAAACAAATCATACAATTTCATATTAAATTATAGGCTATTGCCTTAAATTATTCATAAACCTTTTAGTCTTCCTCTCATTCTCTCTTTATACTTCTTTATCATTTCCTTTGCTCCATTAAGTTAGCTCCTTGTCATTTGGAACTCCTATAACATCATAAAACCATAATCAAACCCTACTTTATCAAAAATCTCTCTATCTTCTCTTTCCTATACCCTAAACTCTCTCTCTCCTCAACCACAAGTTCTAAATAAGTCCAAACCAAGTCATTCTTTAAAAAACATGAAAGATGAGGAAAGGAATATCTTACTTTTACTCTTTTCTCTTTTTAATCCACACTTTGGAGTTTTCTTCTTTCTCTTCACTTCCTTATCTCCCCTTCTTTTTTCTCTTCTTAGCTTCTTCAAGCTTTTTTATGCATGAATATGCCTTTTTCTCACTATTTCCTCTCTTGTTTTACCTTAGACTAAACTTGAGCTATAGGCTTTAATGGAGGCACAGGGGAAATGTTGGAGTTGGTTAGAGGGTGTAGAAAATTTGTGAGAGAAGATTAATTGTGAGAAGAAGAAAAGAAAAAGGAAGAAGAAACCAAAATTCCACATGTGGGTCCCACCATCTTTACCCAAATCTTGATATTTTGCTTAATTACTCACTACTCTTCTTCTTTTATTAAGGTGGCCAGCCATAACATGATTTAATATCCTTTAATTAAGTTTAAATGCTAATTATCTCATTTAATCCTCCAATTTTTGATAATTTACAAAATGACTCCAAAACTTATCAAATTTGCAATTTAGTCCCTTATCATAATTCCATTTATTTACATATCCTAAACACTTTATTAGGTGTGTTTCATAATTATTAATCATTATTTTGATTAATTCCGGTTAACATCCGAATTTAGACTCCAATTGATCAATCATATCAACTTACTGACATGTGTGAACCAGAGCCTAAATTAACGGATGTGACATGTTAAATCTTGAATAAGGGAACCATTAATTAGCCACCAAGAATTGGGTGTCAGTTTCCTAACAAAAAAATAATAATCACAAAGGATAACTATTTGAAAGTCATTCAAGGGGAACCTAAGGCCAAGAACTAATTGCTCCTTATATATTCTCACACTTTTGTAACTTAGGTTTGGGTTGGGCCTTACAATCTCATCCGGCATGAATAAAACATGTCTTAGAGATATTGTATTTAATCCTAATCTTGCTCAAATCTTGGCTATTAATTGCAGAAATATGAAGCTCAATTCTTGGGTTTTAATGTGAGCCAAAAGTTTTGGAACTATTGGCCATTCTGCAAAAAAGGGTGCATCTACTGTCAACAAGGCCCTAAAGGGGAATTTTTGAAATTAAGTGTACAAATAAAGAAAATAGAAAGACAAAGTGACAATATGGGGAAGGTATGTTTTTATAAATGTGATTATAATATCATGTCATCCGTAATCACTAAAGTATTTTCCATATAGAAAAGATAGAAGAAAAGAATAAGATAAAGCCTAGTTATGTGCTCTAATGGTTATAAGCAAAAGAAATAGATAAATAGCAAGGCACATAGGACATACCTGAGGATTAGAAAAAGTGGTCCCCTAAAGTGGTAGCCGCCTAGAGCAAATCTAGAAATCTCATTGCCAAAGAATAAGGAGAATAAGAGGGATAAAACACAACAATGGGTAGAATTAAAATGAGCTCGGGATTTTATTTATGTAGGAGGTGCTGCCTTAGTTCCTTGCCCCAAAATGCTAGTAATTTGTAACATCCAATAATTTAGGCCCTGATTGCGCATGACCGTAATAAGGTGCACAGGTTCAATAGGAGTCTAAATTTGAACCCATAAAAAAATGACTAATAATAAAAAAATTAATTAAGGGTATTATTATTTATAAATAAAAAAGATTAGTGCTAGAACTGGAAAAAAAAAAATTTACCTTACGGACAAAATCGGTATTATGGCAATTATTGGGGGAAAAAGTATGAAGATGAGGAAATTTGTGGCAAATAAGGAATTTCTCAAAGTTTAAAAGTTAATCAAGATTAATTATGTTAATGAACCAATAAAAATTAAAATTAATTTTAATTAGTGGGACCCACTCCTTAATTTGAGTATAAAAGAAAAAAAAAAGAATTCTACATTCTTCCACCTAAAAATCTAACTCATTTTCTTCTTTCTTTCTTCCACTCTTTTGCCGTCCACCATAGCTCTCCAAAAGCCACCATTTTGTTTCAATTCAAGCTTGAAAAAGAGAAAAAAAAATTAGTTTTGAGAGAGAAAAATTCAGAATTAAAGAGTTTTTGCCATAAAGGAAACAAATGAGCAAGAAGGAAGGAAGAAAAAAGAAAAAAAAAGGAATGAACTTTAGGACATATTCGGTCCACCTTGGAGAACCATTAAGGTGAGTTTATTCTTCTTAAATTCAACCTTTTTCCTTCCATTTGAGACCTATAAGGCTGATAGATATGATTAGGATGAGTAGATTGAGATTATGTGGCAAGATTGGAACTAGAAATTTAAAGTTGTATCTACTTGAAGAAAAGTATAGTTAAACTTTTAATTAATGATAATTAATGTTAGTTAATTATTTTATGACTTAAAAACTAGAGAAAGGTAACTCTAATGAAGGAATGAGGGGTTGCCTTCGTAAAATTAATTTTAAAAAAATTGAAATTAACCTAGGAGCAATACAATTAGTGATAGATAAAGTGTGATTAGAGTATTGATTTGAAGAAAATAAATTATGATCTATGATAAGATTTTTGGGCAAGCATGACATATGAAGAAGGAAGTTTAACTTTAGTACATTTTGGCTAAATTAAAGTATAAAACATATTAAGAGCATTAGAATTTTATATAGACATGAGAAGTTTTGATAATGGATGATAAAAAGGAGATATGGTATGATTGTGTAGGAAAACCAAGTGAACAAATAAGAGGCCCTCAAGAGCATGACAAATGCAATGAGAAAGCAAATTAGTAAGAGGAGAAAAAGAAGGAAAAAGGGAAGCTATAAGGCTGATTAGGTATGCACTTCATTGATAAAAATTTTACATGTTCAAATGTGTGTAATTATGTAGTAAGGTTTAATATGAATGTGGTTTGATATGGAATGTGATTAGTTGTTACTTTTGAGGTTTTATAAGGTAATGAGACCAAATGGTGTGAAATCATTAAGATATATGAATGTAATTGTGATTTAGAAACTTTAGCATAAAATTGAATGCAAATGATGCATGTGATTAATAGTTAAGGTTGTGCTAGCTAATGACTTTGTTGTAGAAATTTTAGAACTATCTTGACTATTTTGATCATAAATAAGCTCTGTTAATGATATTGAGGTAAAATTAGTTGAAAATGAAAGTGGACTCATAATTATAACTTTCATTCAAAACCTAACTTCAAAATCTAATTGCAAATGGGTTAAAAATTGGATATAAAATTCCGGACCTGTAGGTACCCAGAAAATACTGGTTAAAATTAATAGAATGCCCTTCAGTAAAAGGACCATAATGTTTGATAGAAAATTTAGATTTGAGTGATTTTTGATGATTCTGAAAGATAAGACATTAAAATACAAAATATTAGAAGACCATAAATTCAAATTCGAATTATAAATGAGCTAAAATTGAGGGTCAAAATCTTCTATAGACAAAAATATGATTTATTGGGCTTTTACATGTAGTATCATGAATATATATAGTAATTAATGTGAATTTTGACTTAAATTATAATTATAAATGTTTAATAAATTATTTATATGTGAAGTTTTAATGTAATAACAATGGAAACAAATAATAAAAATAAATAAACATATATTTGAAAATGTGATACAATTATTATTTTTGAAAATATTGTGAAAATATTGTGATACAATTATGTAAAAATAGTTAAGCCTTAAAACACCTAATCTAGAACTAGAATAGAGAATAGTTTGACATGTCAATCAGGAGAGTTAAGGTACTTGGTGCCAAATATGAAAACCGGTAATGACAAATTTAGAAATGCACTCAGCGCAAAATTATTAAGCCGATAATGACAATATTACAAAAGCCGATAATTGCACTATTATGAAAGCGCTCGACACAATATTATGAAAGCCGATAATGACAACTCCGTTATTCCTATTAATTAGTTCGGTTATAGGTGTTATGGGTAAAAAAATAAAAAATAACAATAATATAAAAGTATGTTATTACCATAATGTTATGTTAAATTAAAATTGTTAAATATGAAATGTTTGATGAAATTTATTTATTTTCATATAATTCTTTTATTTCATGCTTTATTTATGAAATTATTAATTGACATGTAATAAAATATATGCATGTAAGATTTTTATTTTTAAAGCATCACTAAGCTAGTAGCTTAGCACAAGTGGTTTTCTCTTGCGCAGGTTTTAAAAGATAGCTGTAGATAGTAAAATTGTCAGAAGAAGAAGAGTATCCGGAAGAAAGCAACTAAAAGTTTTGGACTTATTTTTGGTATATTTTATCAAAAAAAATTGTAAATTAAATTATAGTTTTTATCTTATCAAGTATGTATCGGGGATGTGTAACTTCAATGTAATGGATATAGTTGGATGTAAAATAATATATTTTATAAATAAAAAAATTTTTGAATATCAATATTGGTAATAAATTTATTTTAGTATTTGTAATATTGCTTTAAAAAAATATATTTCATTTAGTTAAACTTATAAGACAGTTAGTCGGATAATGTTCACTTACTTTACTAAACTAAAGTGGAGTAAGAGAATGTTACACAATTAGTACAATAAAATTGAGAGATATGGATCTATAATCATAAAATCATATTAGATTGTTTCAATAAATAATAAATAAAATCATTATTTTGAATTTAAAATGGGGATTATATATGGATTAAAATCTTAAGAGATCATTTCCATTACTCCTGTTTTTGAAATTCTAAGCATAAATACTCAATGAACCTTTCTAGTGGTTTATTGATGTATTAAGGATACAAATATCCCAATTAGGTATTAGATTTCCTTTTTTACCACAAAAATCAAACTATTCCAAAAACATAATTTCTCAATTTTCTCTTTACATTTTTATATTCTGCATAAACGGTTACAAAAGGAAATCAGATTCCAACTTTATGCTAAAACTTCAACATCATCATCATCATTTTCTTCATCTCCATCCTCCAACAAGTGATTTACAGCCCCATGTGAGATCTAAAGTCTCAGCCTTGTCATCTGATCTGCATAATTGTCAGTACCAATAAATGCACTTGGCTCTTGAAATAGCTTTCACAGCCTTTTGGCTTCTCATGACGGCTTTGCTCGTCGGAAAAAACCTGCAACCTTCCCCTATGTCATTTTATCTCTCTTCTTTTATTCCATATTTCTCTATTTTTTTTATTTTTTCATCGCTTTCCTACCTCTCTCTTTTTTCCTCTCCCCACACATACAGAATGGTTGGTTATGGTGAGTATTCATATGGGAGGGATTAGCAACAATGCTAGAAAGACTTTTAGGAATTATTAGATTAGGACTAGAAAGATATGGAACTAAAAAAGTCTAGAAAACTCTATCAACGGCGAAGTGTGTGGTTAGGATAAAGGCATATATTAGGTATATATAAAGTATATGTGTAGTATAAATGAGGGAGGGATTATGAACAATGCTGGAAAGACCTTTAAGAATTATTAGATTGAGACTGAAAAGATGTGAGATTAAAAAATCCATAAAACTTCATCAACGGTAAAGTGTGTGGATGGGATAAGGTTATATATGAAGTATATATAAGGTATATGTGTGGTATAAATTAGGTATAAATGGAGTATATGTGAGGTATATGATGTTCAACATCTATTTGCTCTTGCATGGCTTTCTGCCATTGTGGATATTTCTTGGTCTGAGCATAAGTGGCAGGTTCATGAAGGAGATAATCATATTGGGTTTTGAGAGAGAATGTGTGAGTGGTTAGATGAGATTATTGTTTGGCTTGGGTTGTTGGACATAAAGTCATTTGATGTGTACAGTGAGGTTTTGGATTCATATTGTAGCTGGATAAGTAACTTCACGATTTAATATTGGAAGAGATGAGCATAGTGGATTAGAAAGAGATGAGGGTATTATCGGGATAGTATGAGTAGGTAATGATGTGATGGGATTAAAATTAAAATGAGAAGAAATAGATAGGATAGGTGTGAGACTCAGTAAAGTTATATGAAAATAATAATAGGTAGGATGAGGATATTGGTGGAGCAAGAAAAGGAGTTTAAATAATGCACGATACCTTGGTTTACCTGGCTTAGTTGGAAAATCAAAAAAAAATATTTTTAGTTTCCTCAAAGAGCCAATTTGGAAGAAATTAAAAGGTTGAAAAGAACAAATCCTCTCAAGAGCAGGTAAAGAAATTCTTATCAAATCAATAGTCTAAGTTATCCCTATTTTTGTTATGAGTTGTTTTGCTCTTCCTAAATCTCTCTGTCATGAAATTCAGAGTATGATTAGTAAATTCTGGTGGGGTGGTGGGCAGAAGGAGAGGAAAATTTCTTGGGTTGGATGGGATAAGATGTGTTTGGCTAAAAAAGCAGGAGGATTGGGATTTAGAAATATCAGATGCTTTAACCTTGCTCTCTTAACTAAACAAGTTTGGCGGCTTATTCAATCCCTTAATTCTCTTTGTGCAAAAATTCTTAAGTCGAAGCATTTCCCCAAAATGGGTTTGTTGGAAGCTGACATAAAGGGCAAATCTAGTTTCTTTTGGCGGAGTATTCAAGAAGCCAAGTTTATCTTAAATAAGGGTTTAATGTGGCAAATTGGAAATGGAGCTAAGGTTAGGCTGTGGCAAGATAATTGGTTGTTGGGATGTCCCTCCAAGAAGCCCTTACTTCCTCGTATTCTCCCTAATGATGCAAGAGTCAATTGCCTTATTGATCCAGACTTGAAATCCTGGAATGGTGCTTTAGTGAAGGAAGTTATGCTACCTTTTGAAACTGATATGGTACTCAAAATTCCCCTTAGTTCTCGGCTTCCTGAAGATGTCCAATTTTGGCCACTAGAGAAAAATGGAAAATACTCTGTTCGATCGGGTTGTCACTTGGCTTGTGAATTATCTTTGGGTTCTTCAGGTCTGGCTTGCTCATTCAATAGTCATCGATTTCACTGGAATTGGGTTTGGTCTTTGAATGTGGCTCCTAAGATTAAACTTTTTATCTCGAGGTTTTTAAGAGATGCCTTACCTACTGGTGAAGCCCTGGTTAGAAGAGGAATTAGTTGCCCCCCTTATTGCCTCCATTGCGGTGAAGTAAATGAGACTATTCTTCATGTCTTTAAAGACTGCACTTGGATTAGGGGGATATGGTTTTGTAGTCCTCTGAACTTCCGCAGTGGGTTAACAAATTTTCACTCTACGGAGGAATGGTTTGCTAGCATTTACAATTTTCTGGATGTTGATTCAATGGTTGTTTTCTGTTGTCTTCTTTGGGAAATCTGGAATGACAGGAACCGCGTTGTCCATGGTAAACCTGGTAAAAACCCATTTTTTTCTTATCAAGTTTGCTGTAGATTATAGCCTTGAGTTTTCTACAACTAATCTAATTTCTCATCCTGGTAATTACCCGATATAAGTAAATTGGTCTCCTCCAAAAGTGGGTGCTTTTAAGCTAAACGCAGATGCTGCTTTTCTAAAAGCGTCAAGCATAGCTGGTTTGGGTTTTGTGATCAGAGATGCCCAGGGTCTTGTTCTTCTTTCGGAAGGGAAATGCTTGGAGGATGTTTGGGACAGTGAAATTGCAGAAGCGATGGCTATTTTGTTTGGCCTAACAGCTGCTTTGGAATGTGGATTTTACTGTCTTGATGTTGAATCTGATGCTGCTTCGGTCATTAATCTCCTCAAGTCTCCCGATGATAGTATTAGTCTTCTTAGATCTGTTATTGATGATGTTATTAATTTGGGCAGCAGTTTCAATTTCCTTTCCTTTCTGTTTGTTCGTAGAAATGGGAATAGAGTGGCTCATTCTTTAGCTAGTAGGGCTTTGTCAATTTCTGGGGAGCAGATTTGGGTTGAGGAAGTCCCAACCTCTTTTTCTTCTCTTGTATTGGATGATGTTTCCTTACTTTAATGAAGTTCTTCCCGTTCAAAAAAAAAAGAAAAGGAGTTTAAATAATAATAATAATAATAGAGGTAGAAAAGAAATAATAATAGGTAGGATGAGTGTGGGACTTCGTAAAGTTAAGAGTTTGCATTGGAAAAAGAAGAAGAATGGAATGATGATGTGACTGGATGGAAGTTGAAATGAGAGCAAGAAAATGAGTCTTAATAATAATAATAATAATAGAGATAAAAATAATAATAATAGGTAGGATGGACACGAGACTCGGTAAAGTTAAAGAGGAGTCAGAGTTTGCATTGGAAAGAGAATGAGAATGGAATGATGATGAAGCAAGAAAATGAGTCTTAATAATAATAAAGGTAAAAAAGAAATAATAATAGGTAGGATGGATGTGGGACTCGGTAAAATTAAAGATAAGTCGGAGTTTGCATTGGAAAGAGAAGGAGAATGGAATGATGATGTAATTGGATGGAAGTTGAAATGAGGCTATTGGTGGAGCAAGAAAATGAGTCTTAATAATAATAATAATAATAATAATAATAATAATAATAAGGTAAAAAATAAATAATAATAGGTAGGATGGACGTGGGACTCGGTAAAATTAAAGATAAGTCGGAGTTTGCATTGGAAAGAGAAGGAGAATGGAATGATGATGTAACTGGATGGAAGTTGAAATGAGGCTATTGGTGGAGCAAGAAAATGAGTCTTAATAATAACAATAATAATAATAATAATAATAATAATAATAATAATGTAGGTAAAAAAGTAGTGTTGTTATGGAAAAAAGTATTTTTGTACAATATAGAAAATGGGGGTAAAAAATAAAATTTTTTTAAAAAAGGATCTAGGTGTCACTTTTTCTGTAAATTTTCTCATTAAAAAAAACAAAGAAAACCATTTGTCCACTTTTTTTGATGAAGGACATAAATACCACAAAATGCAATAAGATTTTTTTTACCTCAAAATTCAAACGGTTCCACAAATATCTTTTGCCAATTATTTTTCCAATTTTACACCTTCAGCTACAAAAGAATCCAAGAAACTTAGCATTGTTAATGCATGAATTTTACGCCCTTTTTTTTTCAAACTTTCAACATCATCAACGTTATTTTCATTGTTATCACAGGTGATTTTTATCATCTTCAACCTCTATGTCAAATTTGAAGCATCGACATGATGATGGTGTCGTAAGTCTTCATCTTCCTGTATTCACTAAAATTGAACCACTCATAAACCATAAGCCATAAGCAATGGCTCAATTGGAAACAACAAAGAGAAAATCACCAGCTACTCATCCCGACTAACAACGCCATCTACTCCCAATTTCTCATCGAATAACCACTCACCAACTTTATATATGTCTTTAATATTGCTCTTTACAAACTATTTTCACATATCTTGCTTCTATGAGTACATCTTGTATTTTAAATTACAGGTTGTTCCCTCAAATATATGAGAGAGTTGATCAAAATTGTTGCTGAAAATTTTTGTTTGAATACAATGAAATAAAAATATATATTATGTATATCTTAGATATATGTTTGAAGATGATGGTGTCGTAAGTCATCATCTTCCTTTATTCACGAAGATTGAATCACCCATAAGTCATAAGCAATGGCTCAATTGGAAACAGCGCAAAGAAAGTCACCAGCTACTCATCCCGACCAGTGACACCATCTACTGCCAATTTCTCATTGAATGACCACTCATCAGCTTTATATATGTCCTTGACACTGCTCTTTGCAAACTATTTTCACATATCTTGCTTATGTAAGTACATCATATGTTTCAAATTGCAGGATGTTCTCTCAAATTTTCCAAAGAAATTGTTATTGAAAATTTTTGTTTGAATACAATGAAATAAAAATATATGTTATGTATATCTTAGATATATGTTTGAAGATGATGGTGTTGTAAGCCACCATCTTCCTTTATTCACTAAAATCGAACCACCCATAAGTCATAAGTAATGGCTCAATTGGAAATAGCGTAGAGAAAGCCACCAGCTACTCATTCCGACCAGCAATGTCATCTACTCCTAATTTCTCATCAAACGACCACTCGCCAACTCCATATATGTCCTTAACGTGGTTATTTGCAAACCATTTTCACATATCTTACTTCTGTGAGTATATCATGTGTTTCAAATTGCAAGATATTCTCTCAAATATATGAGTTGATTAAAATTGTTGTTGAAAATTTTTGTTTGAATATAAAAAAATAAAAGTATATATTTCTCTTTGGTTTGTGTATGTGTGTGGTTGGAATAAAGTATATGTTAGACATATATGTAGTATAGGTAAGATATATATAAGGTATATATGCAAAATATTTAGCGTATACGGTTAAACTTGGTGCATTTATTGTCTTGGTTAGTTGTGGTGGTGGTTCTCCGAAAACCTGAAGAAGTTAAGAGCTTCTATGGGAGATTTTTAATTGAAAAGAGAGAAGCTTTGATATAGAGAGAGAGTGTGTGTAAATATGATTTTGTTTATGCTATGAAAAGATTCTTCAGTATTGATAGACTCATTTTCTGATAGTGTTTCAGAAGAGTCAGATTGCTCCTGCTCTATAACTTGATGTGATCGATCTTGATCAATACAAGTCTGAAGGAATGAGGTAATCTCATTCTATTGTGTTTGAACCATGTATTGATAAGGATCCTGTGAATCTTGAAAAGTATCTAAAGCTGGCTATTTATCTGGTTTTTGTGGAATTGGAGCAGTGTCTGAGGATGGAGAAACATTGGATGTAGCTACAGGTTTAGCTTTTTTCTTTTTTGGTGGTTTTCTTTGGGACATAGTTTGTGCTCTCATCATATTTTGAAAATTTTCATGTTCAAGTAGGATCAGATCGACATATGGTTGAACAAGAGTATTTTAAATAACAGATTCTGGTAAAGGATGGGTACTAGCAAAAGCAAATGGATTAAAAGGTGTTTGTACCTGCAAATCCTTTTCAACCTGAGCAAGCTAAGCTTTCAACTTTGAAATTTCTTGTTGTTTATGAATGAATTGAGGTCCACTTGTGTAACTTTGTATCATCTATATGATCTCCTGGTGGAGTGTTATTATTTGTTTCTGGAGTCGAAGCATAAACTCCTGCTGCCAACTTAGTTGTATATTTACATCAAAACCAAGTTGATTAACTTGGTGTGAGACTTGATCTACCTTTTTGTCAATTTTCTCCAGAACTTTGTTATGTGCCAAAGCATTATCTGTCTGCCAATTGAGAACAGATTCACCAACTGTGATATCTCTAGGTCTTCCTTAAGCATCTGGACCTGGAGATCTAACCCATGGGATTTTCTTAACATGGATATTTGGATCAACAGTTTCTTGTAATGGTGGAAACTCATGTTCCTTTGGATTAAACATGCATACTGTTAGGGTCATCTGTGCTTTAGCTTTTTCTGTCTAAAAAGCTTGGATTTGACATGACTTTGGAAACCACTGTGGCTCATTTTTCTGAAGCCATTCCAGCCCTTCATTGTATATTGCAAGTGGAGATGCTAAAGGTGGCTCTTTCTTTGGAGGTTTTATATCTGGCTCATCCCATTGAGGAATTGATGGAGTTGGCATCTTTGACTTGAATGATAACGGTTCTGAATAGCTGACTATGTAGTCATACTTTCCAGAAGGTTGACCAAGAAAACCAACTGATGGATCATGGTCATCAATTTTCTTTTTGTAACTCCTTTCTGAGGATGTTTTCTTTTTCCTCCTCCTTCGAAATGATGATTCTTTATCGGAAGAATCATAAGAAGCCTGAAGTCTGCAATCCTCACAGTCATAATCTATATCTAGTACCTTATGTTTTCCTTGGTACATAGAATAGATCAGTTTTCCTTGTGCAGTAAAACCTGTAATTGCAAGTTTCTCTTCTACTTCATATGGTTGAATCATGAATTGTGTAGTGACCATTGATGTACTTGAATTTGATTCTACAAATCTGAGGAATTTAATTTTTACAGTTCCATCAGACCTTTTGAGAAATTTTGATTCCTAAGACTAGACAGGTTGAGTGTTGTTTTGAATTTTCTCATAATTTGTCACCCAAGATTCTGGTAACAACTTTATTAATTCATTTCTTGGAATCTGTCTCGAGACATGCACACATGTGGGAACATTCTGTGCATCTGCTACAATAAATAAAGCATCATTTGTAACTGGTAGAGCTAGATCAAGAGCATGGTTTTGAACTCTGTAGACTAGCTGATAATGAAGTGTTGTTGCTGTAGTAATCATGACTTGAGGAGCACCAGTTATTTGAACTTATACTTTTAAGGCTGAAAGCACATGAGGGTCATCAAGCGCCATATTGAAGTTTGGGAATATAGTGAACAACATTGTGCTTGCATTTAATGAAGTTTCTACAGTACCAATAACTGCATGTTGGTATTGCAGATATCTTGTATCCAACAGAGTAATTCGTCCTACAACTGGAAGGCCTTTTCTTCCATGATATGATAATGCTAATCTGATAGCTCCAAAATAAAGATGAGAATATCCCCCTCGCCTCCACAAAGTTAGAAACTCTGAAGGAATCTCAAGGGAAACAAACTGTTCTTCTCCAGTAGCTTTAATAGTACAATGATCAAAAGATAAGGACTGTACATTACTCTTTTATATATTTTTGGTCTTTTTTTACAAGAGTTTTGATTTGAGTTTTCCAAGAAGACTTAGATTTATTATTTGCATCATAAGGACTAAGAAAAGGGATTTCAGTGATAGGAGTTTTTGTTCATCAGAAATATATTGAATTTCATATAGATAATCTAAACGATTACTAATAGAAGTACGAAGATGTGAAGAAGATGAAGAAACAACTTTTGAAAGTGATAAAGGGGCTGAAACAAAGTTTGAATTTATAGATGACTCCATGATTAATATGAAAGAATCTCCTTCAATCTATCAAGAGTTACAGTGTATACCATATCATACCTTCTTCTGAGAGACAAGCAACAAGGCTTTGATACCATCAAGACCTCTAATGACCCCTATTAATGCCTTTGGGACTCTATGGATGCCCTAATATGGACAACAGATATACTAGCCAACACGGCTTCTCTCCTTGGGTACTCAATGGCCTGCCTTTTAGCTATCCACTTTGGTGCATCAATAGCATCTTTGGTGCATTAATAACATCATCCTGAAGACTATAAAGAATTATAGACTTGACTTATTTGAGAAAAGAAATTATAATAGGAATACATTGCAACCCTCTTAAGATTGAAGAAGAAAAAAGAAACTTAAAGAGTCATATTTATAAAAGCACACAGAATTTTATTTCTCAAACTCACTCTAAGACGTTTTGCCTTTACAAAGATTTGGGTCTCCTTATATAGAATGCTCAAAGATAAACAAACAAAATACAATTATTAAAATAAAGATTCTCCATATCCTTACTTTTTCAAAAGCTACTTTTTAAAAGCTACTTTAATAAATCAACTTTATAAAAGCTATTTTAATAAAGTCAAACCAAACCAAAGTAAGATAAGAAGTCTTATCCTACTTTTACAAAAGCACACACACATAATTATACAAAAGATAAGATAGGACCACCTAATTTTTATGTCCTATTGGTTCATGACTAGGATAAAGATTCATTTCTCTGTAGTCATATGAATCATAGTCCATAGTGTATGAAGGTCCACCATCTTGTAGTGGTTGAGGTGGCTATTCAACAGAAATGATTGCTTGGTGAATTTTTTCTTCTCTTCTGAGTCCTTTTATGTATGCTGAAGGTATAGCTTCCCAAGGTGCATCATCTTCATATTTTGGCCATATCTCTTTTGGAATATACTGATTTCTTGCTGTTAGAGATCTTTGAAGTTCTCTTACTTCTTGTGGGTGAGCATCACAATTTCTCCAAAGTGAACAAGGATAAGTTTTGTATACCTCAAAAGTGGAGAAATGTTCATCCCAGTGAAGGATGATTATGGAATGCATCTTGTTTGCTTGGACTCTCACATCCCAATTTTCTTGAAGAAGATGGAATAAAGATTGTTGCCAAACAGAAATTGGTTTGAACCAGCCAATAAACTTTTTCGAGTTCTCTGGTAGGGTCTTTGAAGCAATAACATTATACCATCTGACCGGACAGAACTCAAATGCCATATAGTACATGATACTCATGTACCATAGCATCTGTAGTGACTCCTTTGGAAATTGTCCAACCAAAGGGATTTTAAAAACATCAATGAATGGATAGTCTGGATGAAATGCTTCAGGTTTCAGAAAAGTCTCTCCATACTTTCTTATGGCTGTAAGTTGGGTGTCCAAAATGAGTACCTTTCTCTGTTCTTTATTCATTACTCTGATTGAAGAGGGAGGGTAGGAAGAGAAACTTGAACCATAGTATGAAGGAACATTTGAGTTTGAGCTTGTCGTCATGAATATCAAAGGAATGGTTTGTGTTTCTGTAATAAATCTCAATTGTTTTGTGAGAGGTTTAGATAGAAAATCAGGAATGATATTCCTATCTCATTTTATATGCTCGACGTCAAAACTGTATTTTGAAAAATAGTAATTCCATCTCAATAATTGTGAGTGTGGAACTTGCTTTCCTTAAAAATTTAAAATCTTTTGAAAGGACGAGAAATCCATCAAAACTGTAAAGTTATGGCTAATTAAATGAAATTCAAATTTTTAATTCCATACTTTACCGCTAATATCTCATTGAATTGGAATGATAATGGCATTCTGATTCCTTGAATCGTCCACTAGCATAAGCACATATTTGTCTTTTTCCATCCTTTTCTTCTAGTAGGATGGCCCCCCAATACTCATCACCGGCATCTGTTTTGAGTATCCTTTTTCCTAATGAAGGTATGTATAGTGGTGGAAGATCTTTACAAATCTTCTTTATCTGCTTTACAGCTGTCATCTGTGCGTCTGACCATGGTGGTGCATCTTTTTTCAATAATTTCTAGAGTGGTTGAGTAACTTTTGAAAAGTGAGGAACAAAGTCTCTGATATAATTAGTAATTCCAAAAAATTGTTGTACCTGTTTTTTTGTCAATTCAACGTCAGGAAACTTTAATAATTCAGTTCCAATGTGAGGACAAGGCTGATATGTCCCATCTTTGAATTTCATCCCCAAAAATTCTATCTCCTCTTTTGCCAGCTGTATTTTCTTTTCTGAAATCATCACTCTATGTTGTGCTGTCAAGTCAACAAAATGCTTTAATAATTCTTTATGGCCATCTTCATCTTTAGAAAAGAGCAAGATGTCATCGATGTAGACTAAAGCTAAAGACAAGATCGGACCATAAATTATTGTCATTGCTTTTTGAAAAAGTGATGGTGCGACTTTAAGACCGAAAGGCATCATTGTCCACTGATAGTGATGATTTGAAATGCAGAAGGTTGTCTTATCCTGTCATCTGGATGTATCCCCAATTGCGAAAATCCTGATTTGAGATCAAATTTTGAAAATATCTTCGCATCCTTTAAGAATGAATATAGCGACGAAATCTTTGGAAGAGAAAATTTATCATCCTTTAAAAAATAATTTAAAGGCTTGTAATCAATCACTAATCTCTTATTTCCTCTAATTTGTTCAGAACGCTTATTCACATAGAACACTTGACATGCCCAGTCTGACTTAGTTGATTCAATAAGACCTCGTTGAAGTAACTGGGAACACTCTTGAACTACCATCATTTGATCTTCTAGATTCATACCAGGGTGAGTGGCTTTGGTAGGATTAATGTCTTCATTTTGTTTGAATGGAAGAGAAATGTAGAATTCCTTTCTAGTCCAAAGAGGACTTTGACATTTCTGAAGAAATTCTGTATGATTATCTGCACAGCTCTGTTTTATGATTTGAGTCTGAATATCCCAAAATGGACTGGAAATATAAGTCATAAATAAGTTTAGAGTGGATGTATAAGGAAGAAACCATTTTTTTACTTTCAAATCCTGAGCAGTGATGGATATGTTTGGTAATTGACTGAGAACGTCAAAACCAATCAGAATATCTTTTTTGGGAAGATATGATCCTAAGACTTTGGTCCATATGGAACATTTTGGAAGAAATTGGATTTTTATGGGCTTAAATGTAATCCAATATGTTGAAAACAATTCACCATCTGCTGCTTTGAAAAATTCTTTATGGGTTTTCCAGAAGTGGTCTGGAAAAAGTTTTGGATTTGCAATGGTTCTATGGGCTCCCGTATCAATAAAAACTATAGCCTTAATGGGCTTTTCATATTTTTCAGTAAACAATTGGATTGGGCAGTATGAAACTATCTGTTTTTGAGTAATTGCAATTGTTTGTGTTAAGTCTATGCTGATTTGGACTGGATCTGTGGGGACTTCTGGGCTTAGGGCAATTTCTGCAACAGTATAACATTCTTCTTCCTCTAAGTCTGAAGAAAGACTCAAAACTCCAATTCCCATAAGAGAATCCTGGCTTGGATCTTCATCAACCGAGAACAATGACTCAATGCCTGCATCATCAAGATTAATATCAAACTGCTGTTCTAGATGCTGAATCAGCTGAACCGCTTGCTTAGGTCGGTTTGGACATTTTTTTTTGCAAAGTGTCCTTTCTTTCTATAGAGATAACAACGATCAGATATTTTAAGCCTTCGATTCCTTCTCCTGAAATACCTAAATTTTTTGTATTTCTTTTTGAAAGGACTACTCCTGTATTTATGCTTTTTATAATGTCTTTCCTTTTTAAAATGTTTGCAATCACAATGTTGTTTATCTAAACATTTGATTATTAAATTTGTCCTCTAGCATTTAGGTTCCATGCTTTTGTTGTTTGTCATCTTCAGAGTTTCTTTTATCTGCTTTCTACTGGAACATATCTCATCAAGCACGATCATCATCTTTCGATAAATTTGTGCTAATGAATAATCTTTCAGAATGATTTCATACTTTCTGAAATACCTGAGGGTAGCTTCACTTAATTCCTCTGGAACATAATTAACAAATTGTTGTTTTAAGTTGACATCACCAAAACCAATTTGGTAATATTTTTCAGCTACTCACAAATAATATTTTTTAAGATCTTTTCTCCTTAGAGAACAACATTTCAATTGAAAGAATTCAATGTCTCCAGAGAATCCTGGGGAGTTTCTATGAACTCAATTTCAATATACGTCAGGGCTGCAACTATGTTAGTAAGTTGCATGAAAGTAAGTTTTTCATACTCACTTACTCTGATCACCCATCTCGTAGATTACCAGTAAATCTGGTAGTAAATTTCTGTAATACTTTCGCCAGTGAAACTCCATACTGGATTCTTGTTTCCATCCATGCATACATCTCAAGAAGTTTTGTTCTTCTCTGACTTGGAATGACATTGTCCATAGAGAACCAATGATCATTTGAAAGTTTTAGATGTTGTGGTTGTGAATGGAATTCAGATTCTCTCATTGCTTCTTCTTCTTGTGGTTCTTCCACAATAGGTACAACATGTGTCTGTCCTGATCTGGCTGAAGATTCTGTTGGACCAGTCATCTTAATCGATGAAAAAGATTCTTAAGTTTTATGTTAAATCTATCATTTGACTACTTAAAAAATGTCAAAATTCATAGATAATTAAAAATCTCAATTTTTTAATGATTTGATTTTTCACCTCCTAGGTGAAAAGTCTAAAATCCACAATTTTTTTATTCATGAAAGATTGTTGTCATATTTTTTTATTCCAATATTGTTCATAATAAATTAATAGTATTCTAAAATTATCATTAAGTCTAAAAATATAAAAAAAAAATCATTTGCCAATATTTTTATTCTATTTTCACTTATTTTATTTGTATTGGTTTGAATATGAATTAAAAAAATATTAATGAGTTCATTCAAAAAAGAAAGAAAATATTAATAGATTAAATTATTTATAAACATAGTACAGATAATAAATTTATATAGAATTTTGAGCAAAAAATTGTAGCATGTTTCAAATTTGATACTAATGATAATTTCATTAATTGTATTTTTTTTTTTAAATTTACTCTAAATTATATTATTTCACAATTCAATATGTACATGATAAAAAGAATCAGAAAATGTTTATTGAATGATAAATTATCAATATTTAGTAAATGATAAAAATGAAAATTAATTATTAAATTCATGAATTGTGTTTATTAAACTAAATATGAGTGCAAGAGAAATTATATTATCAATCAAATGATTTAATATTCAAATCAAATGATAAAAATTTTATAATTTATGAATTTTATAGTCTATAAATTTTAAAATCTCTTAATCCAAGTCCACATGAGACATTAGTATTTTTGAAAGGTGAATTTTAATAGTGAGTACAAGAAAAAGATAAAATGTGATATGGACACGAGATAAAAAGACATTTTTCACTTCGTTTTAGGCTTTACATTATAGCATTGAAAAATTCAAATTAAACAAGAAGAGTGAACGAGGGAGAGAGATTTTTCACTTCGTTTTAGACTTTGCAATGAATTGATAGATAGAAAGAAAGAAAATAAAAGAAAATGAGAGAGAGAGAGACAAAGGGTGATTTTGTACGTTTGAGTGTTTTTATTAGTGGATGGAAGCTTTTTTTTATTTTGCAATTAATTGATGGATAGAAATAAAGAGAAGAAAAGAAAATGATGGAGAGATTGCTCTGTACGGGAAAGCGGGAAGGATTATTTTGATTGTTTTATTATTTTTTTCTAATTTTGCAATTGATTGATTGATGGAAAAAAAGAAAAGAAAAGAAAGTGTTTTGTACGGAAAAGGTTCAAGGACTATTTGGATATTTTTTTCTTTTTTTGATTTTGCAATTGATTGATGTATAGAAATAAAGAAAATGAGAGAGAGAAAGACTTGATGTTTTTATCTAAGTTGTAGAGTTAAAAGCATAAAAAAAAAAAGAAATATTTTCAACAAAAAAAAAAGTAAAAAAATCCAACATAAAAAATTGGCTTAAAAAGTCAATTTATTAAAAAAAAAAAGGTATTTAGTGTCATTTTCTCTTCATTAATCACATAAGGCCTAAAATGAAGGCTCAATGGCTCGGCCAAACCTAACCCAATGGTCTAAATTATATGGAGGAGGAGGAAAAGAGACCTAGTTCACCCAAATAAGCATGTGGGTAATCTCCCCCCTATCTCCACGAGGCAGTTGCAGAAGCTGTGAAAAGTGGGTGGTTATCCACCCATTCGGACTCTAATGTATGGTTAAGATACTTTGGTAACCGTCAGTAAAATGGTATAAAAGAGAGGTCTTCAGCTGGACAGAGGACTCTTTTCTTCTTATTTTGACCTTTTTCTCCCATTATCATTCTAAATATTTTTTTCCAAATTTCAATGTTCTCTATCATTATTAATGAGAAAATATTATTATTTCACATATCATCAATAACCAATGTTTTCCCACAGAGATTTCATTCCATGAAAAAGGTCACGGAAAGAGAGACTTTGAAAGCTTCATGAAATTACTTATTTTGAAGAAGTGATTTTGTTAATTTAACTTCTATTTTTTAAAATAATACCACTACAATCAATAAATTTAATTTACATACCAATGAAAATACATGGTAGTTCCTATAACCAACAAGAAGTAAAATGAGAAAAAAATCTCCCCAGAACTGGAAGATTAAAATGTTTTATGATGGAGATTGTCACTTTGTGAGCATCAGTTTAACATATTCACGACGCAGATCAGGATAAAAAAGAATTGCAAAATAAGAATACTTGAAAGAAAGAGTAAAGTCTAACGATTTAAAAAAAAAATGATAGGGAAAGAAAAAAATTGTGATGTTAGTTCTCAATAAAATTGTCATATAGCTGTTCATAAAAAAAAAATTCTACAATCTGCTAATATGATTTTTTTATGTTATATTCATAATAAATTTGAGTACTTCATCGTTACAAACTTAACACAAGTATGGATCTCACGAATATTAGAATTCCCCACTCAGAAAAATTTATGCATTGAGAAAGGATCTTAAAACTACATAAATTTCTTCACTTCGCTAACTAAATTGCTGCCACACAAAAAGAACGACAGCCTTAACTCGCGTGAAAATTACATCCATAATGCATGATTTGACATCATCCAGTTCCCTCTAATACATCATCAACCAAATCAAAATTTTCTCTGGCAACACATAAAGCATCTTTCATTAGTTCAGTCAACCCGTCCAATAACGGGTAAAGCTCATTTGCACGCGGATCTGATGTGTGTGACACCAGAAATGATGAATACCCGGAACCCACATCAACCCAGGCGTAGCCAGGAGCCTTCCTCACACCTAAGTCCCTCATATATGTCCTTACCTTTGCCAGCTTGTCCCAACAACCAGCAGCAGCATAAATATTAGCAATTAAAACAAAGTAACCTGAATTTTCAGGCCTCATTTCCAACAGTTTCTCAGCAGCCCATTCCCCTATATCTGCATTTCCATGGATATAGCAGGCTCCTAAAAGAGTAGCCCACAGAGCAGAACTTGGCCTGTAAGGCATTCTTGAGATAACCTCTTTTGCTTTATACAACAATCCAGCCCTCCCATAGAGATCAACCATGCAGGCAAAGTGCTCTAAACGCGGAACTATTCCATATGCAGTAGACATCCTTGCAAACAACATTTTTCCTTCAGTTACTAGACCTGAATGGCTACAAGCTGATAGAACTGCCACCATGGTTACGTGGTCCGGTTTGATATGATATCTGTTCATTTCATCAAAAAGTTTTAAGGCTGCCTGTCCCTTTCCCTGTATTCCATATCCAGCAATCAAGGAAGTATATGTCACTTCATCCTTCTTGCTCATCCAGTCGAAGAGCCTTTTAGCTTTTAAAAGCTTTCCAGATCTTGCATACATGTCAACAAGTGCATTCCATAGCAGCAGATAGTCCTTAAATTCTGTGTGCCTCAAAATGTAACAATGAAACTCCTTCCCATGTTGTAAGTTTGCTACTCGAGCACAAAGGGGAAGAATACTTGCTATAGTCACATAATTTGGCTCAATGCCAAAAAGCAACATCTCTCTGAATAGGAAGGATGCTTCCTCAGATTTGTCCATGTGGGTATAACCAGAAAGCATGGAGTTCCAAGTGATTATATTCTTAGTTTTCATTGTTTGAAACATAATGCAAGCATGCCTAAGGTCATTGCACCTGGAATACATAGTGATCAGTGCATTTTTAACATTATCATCACTATCACAAAAGCCGCGAACTACGGAACCATGAATCTCCATACCTAATTTAATGGCCCCGATATGGGAACATGCACCCAAACCAATAAGCATTGCCACCGAATCCCAATAAATGCCAAAACTTCTCATCTGAGCAAGCACCTCAAGTGCACCTTTAAAGTTTCCAGAGTGCAAGCACCCACCAGCTATGGTGTTCCAAGTTATTATATTCAATTCAACACCTTCAACCTGCATTTTTTCAAACAGATCAAACGCTTCCTTCCACACTCCCTTGGAGGCATAACCAGAGATCATAGCATTCCAAGAAACAGCATCTCTTTCTAGCATTTTGTCAAACAAGCCACGGGCAATATCCAATTTACCAGTTTTTGCATACATGGAAACCAAGGAATTATGCACAAACAAGCTCCACACTTGACTGCTAGCCTTAATGGACTCATGAACCTCTCTCCCAAAGGCTAGATCCAACTTTTCACCACAGGCCTTGAGAACAGATGGATAAGTGAAATTATCAGGTCTAATGCCTTTACTTTTCATCTGTTTATAGGCAGAAAGAGCCTCTCCAAATAGTCCATTTCTAACATAGGAAGAGATGAGAACATTCCATGGCAAAGGATGCAAAAAGTTTAAATTCTCCGTGATGGTGTGAGCATCAACTAGAATACTGAAGTTTGAGTAAAAAGTAACAAGTTTGGGTACCAAATTGGGATGTTGCTCAAAACCCATAGAGATAATGAGGGCATGGAGCTGTTTACCCTGTGGTAATAATTTAAAGTTAACACAGGATAAGAGAAGAGAAGAGATAGATTGTAGCATAATGTCACATGAAGTACTGCAGTAGTCATGGTGCTGGATAAGAGAAAAGGTTTTGAAAGCTTTTAACAAATGGCCCTGGCGTGCAAAACCCTTGAGAGAATTTAAAAGGCTATCTATCATAGACTCATTGACAGTAATGCACTTAACCAGGAGAGGGTGATGGTTTTGAATATCTATCTCTTTGGTACTTTGTTTCCATTTCTTAGGAATGAATTTTTGGATTTGACTTATAGAAAGGCCACTTAGTACAAAACGAGATGAAGGTGGCATACACTATAAGCGTATTGGTTGTATACAATGGCATGGTGAGTGTGGGTTGACTGCATTGCTCTGTGAGGATTTGCAACATGCAGGTTGAGAAGAAAGAACAGATAACAAGTGACTGAATTTCTGACTGTTAAGATCAAGTGTAACTTGATAGAGAACAAAGAGAAGCTATCAATCTTCTGCCCTGCTTTCTACCACCCTGAAAATATTTAAAATAATAAATGATCAATCAAATTTGGAAATACCCAAAGAAACAATTTCTTCAATAAGCAAGTTCCAAGAATAAGCTTATATATATATATATATATATATATATATATATATACATACACAATTTTCCTTGCATAAGATTTTGAATTATTATTTTATATGGCTCAAAAAGTGTTGAATATATTTCAGAATACCAACTCAGCTTACAGCATATACATAACAGAAAGAAAATAACTCAGTTCTCTGTTTTCATTTATCCAAACATATATAAAATATTTTTATTATCGAATATTCAGATAAGTAACAAATTAAGTAATTTTGCACTATGGCCCAGCCTTATGCAAACAAAAGAACACAGCTATCATAATCTCTGAGTAGAGAAACCAAACATTTCAGCGCTATATTGCTATAGCTTCAAAAGTGGTTGTTGCTGTATTAATTTAAGGAACATACCAGAAAATCTCTTAGAGTTCTACTAGTATACGCACTCCACTTAATTCTGTTCCTCAATTTGTTTATAGATACATGTATACAATCAAATTATCAAACCACAGATGAAGCTAATTTTCTGCTTCTTCAATCAAATTACTAAACCTTTTGTACGCAGACAGTTATGGATAAGCTGGACTCTTTCATGGTATGGTAGCCAAATCCTCTCTCACGCTCACATGCGGGTGCACATTGGTCAAGGTTAAAAAAAACATGGAAAAACCTAAATATAATCAGAAAACAGGGCAAATATTAGTTAAATATTCCTGTTAAATATCAAAATTAGAGGAAGATGAAGGGAGAGAGATAGACCTTTCTTTGAGATAGATCAGATTATTGTCAATGGCTTGCACTGTTCCTTCAAGTTTCTTTAAGTTAAGCTCAACACCCTACACATGGTCATACACATCTCTAAACTAGTGAAAAAAAAAAGGGAATAAAAAGGGCCAATTCAAGTAAAGTTGAATCTCATTTTAATGAAGGAAATGAATCAGCATTTGAGACGTATCAGTTCAAATTATAAGTGATAGTGTTTGAGATGTATCAGTTCAAAGATTAGCTTCTGTGCTCACAACACAACTACCAAGTCGCCACTGACTCCCAATCCTTAGAAGCAGCTCCAGTTTTCAGTCCAGGGACTTGCGAAAATAAGAATTTTATAACACACCTTTTTAAATCATTAAATGATAACAGTTGCAGTAAATTGATTTTGCAACTTAAAATCAGTCACACGGTCTTGTAATTAAAACAAGAATTTATTTACAGACCCTGACAGAGCAAACAAGTCACAATGGAGCAGAAGAAAACTCAACTGAATAAATTAAAAACCAAAATTTTCTTGAAATTCCTACATTTTCTCGGGAATCAAGCGAGAAATCGAGGAAAAAAAAGAGTACCGTGTCGCTGCTGTGGTTCTTTCGCTGGTGTTCATGAAATGGGAAGTAGCTTCTGTTGCTTGCGTCAAAATGGTGGTCACTGGTTGGTTGAGTGACGTTGCAAAGCTACTGAAGATGAGGAAGAGGAACGCCGGTTAGAAGAGGCTACTGGTGGTCGATGGTGGTGGCTTTCGCTGGGTTTTCTGGAACAGCTGCTTTCGCCAGTAAGAGAACGGTTAGAAGGGCTGCTGCTCAGGGTGGAACGGCTCGCCAGTGATAGTCGGTCAGTGAAGAGGAGAGCGGTGAGAAAAATTAAGGATGAGGGGAGGACTCTACAGTTAGGGCAAGCAGCGGAACATAAACAAATTGTCCCTAGGACTATGGCCACGGTTCAAGGTTCAAGGTTCAAATTTTAAATTTTAAATCTAAATCAAACCGAATATTTAGATTTCACAAATTGTCAATTTCGATTTCTACTCGACCTTAGATACGATTTAAGTTAAAAAAATTTACATAGTTATATTACTTGTTAAATTTAAATTTAAAAAAAATTAAAATTATATTTTTTCATTCTTGAACTTTATTTTCAATTTGTATAGCAAGTGGTACTTGCACACTTTATGTGCTGCCAGAATATGCCCATTTGATTTAAAAATATATATATTTCATGAAATTTATATAAATTTTTTAAATTATTTTGATTTCACAAATAGTCAATTTCAATTTCTACTCGATCTTAGATACGATTTAAGTTAAAAAAATTTACATGGTTATATTAGTTGTTAAATTTAAATTTAAAAAAATTAAAATTATATTTTTTCATTCTTGAACTTTTGTTTTCAATTTGTATAGCAAGTGGTACTTGCACACTTTATGTGTTGCTGATATGCCCATTTGATTCAAAAAAAAATATATATTTCATGAAATTTGTATAAATTTATTGAATTTAACTTACAAAAATATATAACATATATATTGCACATATAACTTACATATACATCTCATATACTTTTACCATCTCTTTTTTAATAATAATATATTATCTTATATGTAAAATTTCTACCTTAGATATAAGTTGTATATACATAATAAATATAAATAAATATATCATTGAACATATAATCTACATATAATATTTACTGTACTAAATACATATATCACATACTATAACTAATATATATAATATATTGTATTAAATATGAATATACTTTATGCATAACATATATCAATAATATGCAACCAATTGAGGTTGCATTTCATAAATTTATAGCCTACATATACCTCACATATAAACTATATATACTTGACATATGATATTGCATATATAATGCATAAAATATCTATAGAAAATGCAGTAGAATGTTATACATACTTCATAAACATTAGATTTCGTTTAAAATGGAGCTGATATATGTTCAATATATTTGAGGCATACGAAACAATTATAATAAAAGATAAAAAAATATATATATGTTCAATATATGTGAGTTATATATTTAAAATTAAAATTAAAAATTAAATTTAAATTGTAAAAAATAATTGTTCAAAGGTTTAAATGTTAAATTTATAGGATGGCATTAGATTATAATTTTCTAATAAAGAAACATATCTTTCATTTTATTAGTATTCTTCTTGAACTTTTTGTTTTTAGGTTGTTCAATAAGTGGTACTTCCACACTTTATGTGTTGCTTTAAGATTAAAGATATAAACAAGTCAAGTTATTCGTAAGTTACTCAAGTTTGACTTATAAAATATTCAAATTCGACTCAGAGTTAATTGAGTCAAATTCGAGTACAAGTAACTCGAGTAGTTTTTTGAGTCGAACTTGAGTATCATAATAGACAACTCGTAAAACTTGAAAACTTAATAGAGTAGTTTTTTTTATTTATTAAATTATTTTTATACTTTTAATATTTAAATATATTTAAGTTTAATCGAGTCGAGTTAACTTGAATTGATTTCAAGTCAAGATCAAGTAACTCAAATATTTTTTGAGTTGAGTTTCGAACAATTAAAAATAAGTTTGATGGAGTTCGACTCGGACTCGAACCTGATACTGTATCGACTCGACTCAACTTAACTCGATTCAATTACACCCCTATTTAGGATATACATATTTGATTTGAAAAAATATATATATTTCATGAAATTTGTATAAATTTATTGAATTTAACTTCCACATTAATATGACACATATACTACACATATAGCTTACATTTACATTTCATATATTTTTACCATCCTTTTTTTAATAATAATATATTATCTTATTTGTAAAAATTCCACCTCACATATAAAAGTTGTATATATAATAAATATAAGTGAATGTACCTTTGAACATATAATCTACACATAACATTTATGGTACTAAATATCATAGATTGTACTAAATACACATAATATACTGTATTAAATATGAATATAATTTTTGCATAACATGTGTCTATAATCTGCAACCAATTGAGATTGCATTTCATAAACAACTTATAGTCTAAGTATATCTTCCATATAAGCTATATATACTTGACATATGCGATTGCATATATAATACAGAAAATATCTGTAGAAAATATAGCAAAAGGTTATAGATACTTCATAAACATTAGATTTTGTTTAAAATGGAGCAAATTTAGATAAAAGTTTCTGACATATTAACTATGTTAAATAATTGTAATACTCAAACACAAAATTTCCTATATATAAAAAGGTATTTGCGGAAGAGATAAAAATGAAAAGTGAATGTGAAGAAAATTTATTTTTGGAAGAGTTTGATTTAGAGGATTAGATACTAATTAATTAGTAATTTAATTTAAAATTAATTTCTAATAAATTTTTATAAATTTTTATTTATAATTGATTATATTTGATTATTTTGATTATCTTAATTATATTAAATAATTATTTCGTTTATTCGTACATCATATAAAAAATATATTTTGAATAAAATAAATTATATTTGTATTGATAATTTTACATTTTATCAGTAACAATTTAATTAGTTTTGTTAAACAATAATTTCAATTAGTTATCAACCACCAACTACTATCAGCTGTACTCAATAATTAAACTAAATAGGGCCTAAATATTAGAAATTGCGGTAATTTCAATTCTTTTTATATTTTTCAAAAATATTATTCTTATAATTGATATATTACTATATTAATATTATTTCTTAAATATATTAACATGTTAATTCAACATAATATTAAAATTTATTATTAATTAGTTATATTAATATTTTATAATTTTCAATAATTTTTTAAGGATTTTAAATACTTTTATATAGAATTGTACTAACTGTATTAAATTATATAATTAATCTATTAAAATTTTAATAATCTTATATGCTAAATCAGAATTTTAATATAAAAAATAAAATTTAATTTAAATAATAAATATGGGAGAATAATCAATTATATCTGTTTAAATAATAAAAATTTGTGAAAAACATATAATGTTATGTGCTCACTAGAGACCAACACAGGTATTTCGACTATACTTAATGGTCAAGATGTGCTTGGATGCAAATCAACGACAAACTATTCATTTTCACTCTCATGAGCGATAGAAATTGTTAAATATTCAGTATATTTATTTCTTTTGCATATCCTTAAAAAAATTTATTTTCATAATTCATATATTAATTAGAAATATTATTCTAAATTATAATAACAATTATATGAAATATTTGATGGAAATAGGATATATATATATATATATATAATTTAATTTTGTTACCTATGCATTAGTTCCTCAAAAAATCATTTTCATTGTCATATTTTTGTAGTTTAAAAGAAGATTCTTCTCTTGGGATTAATATAATAAGTTTATTTTCAAATTTAAGCTTTGCAAATTTATGTGAAGATGATGTAATGATCAAATTATATTCTATCTTTTCAAAATTAAATCCTGTTCTATTAGCCTGTCTGCCTATGGTTTGTAAATACAAACTAGTAAAATTATTTTTATTTAATTGAAGTTCCTATTGGTTCTAAAATAACAAGTTTATCTATTGCTCCAAAGACTCTAGATTTTAAAGGTAGAATTTGGAACTATCAGAAATTTCAATACTATTATTAGGATAATATATGGATTTTTCTTAACTTCCAAATTGGGATGAATAGTAATATTCCATACTCAACATTTAGATGAAAACAATGTAAAGAAATATGTGTTCATTCTAAGTTCCCATTGATTTTAAAGTAGTATGTTTATCTATTGTTCCAAATAATCCATAATTAAAAGGTATAATTTGAAAGTATTAGAAATTTCAATAGTATTATTAGGATGATTTAAGGACTATTCTATTTTTTTTCCATTTATATGATACACAAATCTTATTTAAAATATTTATAGTTTTATCTTCCAAATAATCAGGAATAACACTAAATTTAGATAAAAACCATATAAAGAAATATGTGTTTATTCTAATAGTCTTCAAATCCTTATAATATTTTTTTTAATCTTTCATCGAAAGTATAAAAAACAATCATCTTTTTAAAATTATTATTTTTTGAATAAAACTCATTATTAAATGAATAATTTATAGAAAAATAGCTTAATCATATTGGCATTTATTTATTGCAGAGGTTTCTAATTTATAATGAGGATGAGTAAGTTTTCTTTTAATTGTCTTATTCCATCTATTACTAATTTTCATAATCACAATGTGGTATAGAAGAACAAGAAGCTCTAGTTGGTAAAAAAAGACATAGATTAACATCATCGACCTTCTCCACATGCATATCCACATGCATTTCATTTGAACATATGCATCTTGCATATAATTTAATTGAACACGTGCATTTCATACGTATTTTTGTAGGAACAAGTTTATGACACGCACTAACTATGTGTCATAGTATTTGCCAATTGTATCGAGTCGCACGTGTGTACTTATAACCTAAATGAGGATAACAAAGTATTAGAAATAAATTGAATAAGGTGACTAAATTAAAGTAAGCAAAATGACTAGATTAAGATTAGTAAACATTTTACATTGTTAATTTAGTTGAATTGGGTCAAATGATTAAGTTGTATTATTGTGTGGATTAGCGAATAATAATAATAATAATAATAATAATAATAATAATAATAATAATAATATAGATAAAATAAAATGAAAATGAAACAAAAGAAAAATAAAAGGGAAGAGAAGAGAAAAGAGAAAATAGAAGAGAAAAAAGAAACAAAATAGATAAAAAGGACAAAAAGAAAAAGTTGGCTTTATCTTTTTCCTCCCATTTCTGCCTCCTTACTCCAGCCCCGTTTTCTTTTTCATCTTTCTCCATTTCAGCCTTCAATTCTTTCTTGTTTCACTTAGTTTTTGTAGCAAATTGATCTCTTGCCAGTTCGTTCTTGGTAAGTAATCAATTCTTATTACTATAAAGTTGATTTGAGTTGCTAAGGTTTATTAATAGGCACTGACTTGCACCCCGATTTTGATATCAATATAAATTGATTATGGAAAAGATTAAAACACAACAGTTGTTCCTTTATGTCTTATATTTATGGATATATAAACATTTTTGCAAGATTTGGTGTATAGGAAGAGATATCCTCTCTCTACTGAAACTGGTCAGGGTGTGAATCATAGCCGAGTTAGCTACTGTGTTCTTTAGTTTTGAATATGTTAAAGTCATTATTTGAAGTAACTCAAAACATAAAAGTTGTATATATATGTGTTATGTATCTGTATACCAAATTTCAAATTCATATGTTTTGTGAATTTGGAGGTATTGTGAATAGAACTATTATTGTTCCATAGTTTGAGCTGACTGCTTAGTACCCTAGGCAGATCTAGTAATATTTTTGGCTATTTGAGCTCCTTAGAGATAGATTATATAAATTATCAAAACATAAATATTATAGGTATATTTCGTATCTAAATTTTAGTACTAATTTTAGCTTAATATGTTATGTATAGACTAAGTTATGACCTTTAGAAGTTATACTGGTCCGGAAGCCAACTCTCTTCTGGACTAGCAAAATATTTCTTATAATTTGAAGACTGTAGAGCCATAATTGATAAAAGTAGTAAACATAAAAAATGTTCCATGCGAACCATATAAGTGTCTATAAAGTTTTATTGAAATATGACTTATATATTATAAGTTATGATAAACCAAAATTGGTACCCTGAAACTGCCTAAGGGCAGAAAATAGAACACATTTAGAAATTCCACTGAAAATTGTACAATGATCCAATTGGTCTGAAATTTTAATATGTTATATAATTATATGTTAATGTAAATTATGAATAAGAATCAGATTAATTGGTTAAGTATAGAGATTATATAGGCTAAATAGTCCCACAAGGTCACACTGCCTCATAGGAAAAATCTTAGCTATTGATATGAAGAATGCATATTAATTTGTTTAAGCCACATTTAGTCTCCCTAATTATGAGTTAATCGATTATATTTTCTTATTAGGCTCACAACATATTGGAGACCCATAAGGAGCATATAGACTATAAGTTAGGGGTCGGAATCAAAGGAGAAAGGTGAGTCTAATTATCAATTGAATTATTTAATGCATATGAATGTTGCTTGCTATGTGATTCATATGATTATCATGATTTGCCCTTGATAATATGATGATGGATAATTTGTGACATTTGTGGTACACATAAGTGGTATACTTATGGTATATTTGAGGTATATATTTGACATATGTGATATATACATAGTAAATTTATAGTATATGCGAGGTATATGTGTGACATATGAGGCATATATGCGGTATATGTATGTTATATGTGATAAGATCCAATGGTTGATGAATGCTTAAGTACAAGTGCATATGCATATGGACTTAAAAGGTGTTGTGACTAGTTAATCGATATTGTAAAGCAAAAGAAGAGGTCTATGACCCAACAAATGTGCAAATGAAACAAATGATAAAGCTAGCTAGCAAATGCAAATGTTCATATGGAAACTCGAGACAATGTCTGTTTAACTTGGTCACAACAAAATAAAATAAGCAAAGCATTTACATACGTGAAGTGTAATGATTATATGTTTCAACTTTATTGATACTTATATGATACTGATAAATGGAATGGAATACATGGTATGTTTTGGATTTGTGATTTATTACTATGAGTTGTTTGGTACTTTAGAACTCATTTGATGATTATTCTCACTGAGCCGTAACTCATCAATTTGCATCATTTTTCAGGTAAAGAAAAGTGATAGCTCATTTTGAGTAGCATATAAAAGACATGGAGCATAGGACACTGGCCGAGTCTCATCACTCTATCTCCTTGCATTCCACACAAGCATGAAAATATGTCATCTGTATTTTGTATTTACGTGTTTGAATATGTATAGTCATTTTGGAATGGGTTTTAAAAATCTATAAATGAAAGCAACTCGTAAATACTTATGTGCAAAGTTTATATTTTAATATATGTGATATATCATATTGTGGTGAAAGCCTCAAAGTTGACTTGCAACGTCATTAAATGATATTACAGGATATGAAAAAAATTTACTACCATTGTTTATAGGGTATTTTGCCTTTCCAGTATGCTATGTGTGATTATTTGATACATGGATAGGTTGAACTCAAATGTATAAGATGTGGTGTTATATTTTTGGTATTAGAGTAGGGATAGGTTCCATGGGAACATGCATATGCATTGGAGCATGATAACATATGCATCCTATGTGTTGAACATTATGTAGTGACATAATTCTATATATTTTAGGGACATCATAAGACATGATTCACCAATGAGGGAGAGGCCGGCCGAAATGCATTCTCATGAGGTATCACCTCATTTATATAGAGATCAACCAGCACTAGGAGCTAGAGCTCCAGCACATTCATCACAGTCATCTCATGTAGAGTCACCCTATGAAAACCTAGAACAGGAAGTGCATGGTCCTGGAATGCACAAGGAATGACATTATGACAAGCTGAGGAAACAAGGTGCAACTGATTTCAATGGCATAATAGACCCAGCAAAAGCTGAGACATGGCTGAAAAGGACACAGAGGGTACTGAATATGATGAGATGTACCCCAAATGAGAAATTTGATTGTGCAGTATCTTTGCTTCAAGACAATGCCTATGAATGGTTGGAGACAATCCCAGATAGTGCTGCACAACCACCAGTCTTGATATGGAATGATTTCCTTCAGGAATTATAGAATAATTACATGCCTGAGGCATATAAAGATGATAAGAGAAAGGAATTCCTGAATCTGAAATAAGAGAACATGCCCATTGTTGAGTATGAGGTGCAGTTCAACAAACTTTCCCACTATGCCACCTTCATGATCTCTACTGAAAGAGACAAATGCAGGAAGTTAGAGAAGAGCCTCAAGTATGAGATCAGAAATAGAATCACAACTACTGATCTTGATAGTTATACCAGACTCAGAGCTGCTGCAGTTAGAGCAGAACAATTAATGAAAGAAGATGGGGAACAACAAATTAAAAGGGCAGCATGTGAGTTCTTTGGTGAGTCTAGAAAAAGGTCAGAAAAAGGTAGATTTATGGCAGCACCATATGGTAACAGAGGTGGATACTTGAGCTCTAGAGGTCGTGCTATGACTTCTTTTTACCCAGGCAGAGGGCAGAGCCAATATGTTGAATAGAGGCCTACATGTACTCATTGTGGTAAACAACATACGGGCGAATGTAAAAGGCTCATAGGAACATGTTATTTTTGTGGGTCGATGGAGCACATGTATAGAGACTATCCAAAAAGAGCTAAACTAGCAGAAACCAGTAGAGGCAAAGAAGCATCTGAGACTACAGTTGAGGCACCGAGGGTTTACCCTATCATTGGGACACAGGGCAGAGGCAGAGGTAAGGGCAGAACTGGTACAGTAGGTAGAGGAGTGACCAGATCTGAAGGTCAAAGTTCTAGACCCCCTGCACAGGCTAGAGTATTTGCCATGACTAGGCAGGAGGCAATTGATGCTCCCGAAGTTGTCACTGGTAATATTTATATTTCTGAAATATTAGCATATGCCTTGATTGAACCTGGTTCCACATATTCATTTATATCATTGCATATGTAACACCACATCATATACATTTAAGTATAACCTATTTCTGTATCAAATAATCACATATACTGCATGTTGGAAAGAGAAAATACCCTGATAACAGTGGGAGTAAATTTTTTTCATATCATATCCTGTAAAATCAACTAATGACTTTACAAGTCTTATATCCTATAATTCGATTCAATGACTTTGCAAGTCTCATATCATGTAATATCACTCAATGAATTTTCAAGTCAATATTAAAAACCACAATACGATATATCACATATATTAAAACATAAACTTCACATTCGAAGGATTACGGGTTGCTTCCATTTATATATTTCAAAACTAATCTAGAGTGATAATACATAATCAAACATATAAGTCCAAAATACAGATGACATGTTTTCATGCTTGTGTGGAATGCAAAAAGAGAGAGTGATGAGGCTCGGCCAATGACCTGTGCTCCATGTCTTCTATACACTACTCAAAATGAGCTATCACTTTTCTTTACCTGAAAAATGATGCAAATTCATGAGTTGCGGCTCAGTAAGAATAATCATCCAATGAGCTCTAAAGTACCAAACAACTCATAGTAATAAACCACAAATCCAATATATACCATATATTTCATTCCATTCATCAGTATCATATATGTATCAATAAAGTTGAAACATATAATCATTACTCTTTATGTATGCAAATGCTTTGCTTATTTCATTTTGTTGTGACCAAGTTAAACAGACATTGCCCCGGGTTTTCATGTGAACATTTGCATTTGCATTTGCTAGCTAGCTTGATCATTTGTTTCATTTGCACATTTGTTGGGCCATAGGCCTCTTCTTTTGCTTTACAATTTCGATTAACTAGTCACAATGCCTTTTTAGTCCATATGCATATGCACTTGTATTTAACCATTCATCAACCATTGTATCTTATCACATATAATATACATATACCACATATATACCTTACATGCCACACATATACCTTGCATATACTATACATATACCATGTATATATATATCACATATGTCAAACATATACTTCAAATATACCACAAGTATACCATTTATATGTACCACAATGTCACAAATTATCCATCATTACATTATCAAGGACCAATCATGACAATCATATGAATCACATAGCAAACAACATTCATTTGCACTAAAGAATTCAATCGATAATTAGACTCACCGTTCTCCTTTGATTCCGACCCCTAACTTATTATCTATCCACTCCTTGTGGGTCTCCAATATGTTACGAGCCTAATATGAAAACATAATCGATTAACTCATGATTAGGGAGACTTAATGTGACTTAAACAAATTAATATACATTATTTATGTCAATAGTTAAGATTTTGCCTATGAGGCAGTGAGACCTTATGGGACTGTTTAGCCTATAAATTTTTCTATACTTGACCAATTAATCTAATTCCTGTTCCTAATTAAAACTAACATATAATTATATAACATATTAAAATTTCAGACCAATGATCCTATAACATTTTCTATACTTGACCAATTAATCTGATTCATGTTCCTAATTAAAACTAACATATAATAACATATTAAAATTTCAGACCAATAGGATCATTGTACAATATTTTGTGGAATTTCTAAGTGTGTTCTGTTTTCTGCCTTTTGGCAATTTCAGGGTACTCATTTGGGTTCATCATAACTTATAATCTATAAGTCCTATTTTAATGAAAATTTACAAAAACTTATATGGGTTCATATGGAACATTTTTCATGTTCACAACTTTTATCAATTATGTATCTAAGGTCTTCAAATTATAACAAACATTTTACTAGTCCAGAATATAATTGGCTTCTGGACTAGTATGACTTCCAAAGGCCATAACTTAGTCTATACGTAACCAATTAAGCTGAAATTGGTACCAAATTTAGCTAAGACATATACCTATAATGTTTCTGTTTTGACACTTTATAGAATCTAGCTCTAGAGAGCTCAAATAGGCCAAAAAAGTTGATGGATCTGCCCAGGGCACTCAATTAGCAGTTCAGGTCATGGAACAATCATGGTTCCATTCACCATAACTCAAAATATACAAGTCATATGATCCTAAAATTTGGATACAGATACATAACACATATATCTACAACTTTTATGTTTTGAGATACTTCAAATAATGGCTTTAACATATTCGAAATCAAAGAACACAATAGCTAACTTGGTTAGGGTTCACACCCTGACCAGTTTCAGTAGAGAGAGGATATCTCTTCCTATACACCAAATCATGCAAAAACATTTACATATACATAAATATAAGACATAAAGGAACAACTGTTGTATTTTTAACTTTTCCAGAATCAATTTCTATGTGCATCAAAATTGGGTTGCAAATCAGTGCCTATTAATGAACCTAAGCAACTCGAATCAACCCTATAGCAATAAGAATTGATTACTTACCAAGAACAACCTTGCAAGGGATCAATTAGCTTCAAAAACTAAGTGAAACAAGGAAGAATTGAATTCTGAAATGGAGGAAAATGAAGAAGAAGTCGGGCTGGAGAAGAAGGCAGAAATGGGAAGATAAAGTTAACTTTTTGTTTTTTGTCTTTTTATCTTTTTCTCATCTCTTTTCTCCTTTCTCTTCTCTTTTCTCTTCTCTTCTCTTTTATTTCTCTTTTGTGTCATTTTCATTTTATTTTGTCTATATTATTATTATTATTATTATTATTTACATATATTTATAATTCCACTAATTCACACAATAATACAACTTAATCATTTGGCCCGATTTAACTAAATTAACAATGTAAATATTTACTAATCTTAATCTAATCATTTTGCTTACTTTAATTTAGTCACCTTATTCAATTCATTTCTAATACTTTGTTATCCTCATTTAGGTTATAATTACACAAGTGCAACTCGATACAATTGCCAAATACTAGGATACGTAGCTAGTGTGTGTCATAAACTTATTCCTACGAAAATACGTATGAAATGCACGTGTTCAATTGAATTGTATGCAATATGCTTATGTTCAATGAAATGCATGTGGGGAAGGTCAAAGATGTTACAATTCTCCCCTCATTTTAAAAATTTCGTCCTCAAAATTAATACATGAAAATAGGCGTGGATATTGATTTTTCATATTTTCTTCTGTTTCCCATGTTGCCTCTTCTTGTAAATGGTTATGCCATAATACCTTAACCAAAGGTATTTCTCAGTTTCTTAGCTGTTTAGTCTTGTATCCAATGATTTGCACTGGTTCTTCAACATAACTCATGTCCTCTGCAATCTCAATGGCTTGATCTTTAAGTACATGTGTAGGATCTGACCTGTATCTTCTAAGCATGCTCACATGAAACACATTATGTATCTGAGCCATCTCGAGTGGTAAAGCCAACCTATAAGCCAATGGACCAATCTTCTCAAGAATTTCATAAGGTCCTATGTATCTTGGGCTCAATTTACCCTTCTTGTCAAATCGGATTATCCCTTTCCATGGAGATACACGAAGAAACACCTTTTCACCTAACTTGTATTACATCTCCCTTCTATGCTGATCAACATAACTTTTCTGTTTATCTTGGGCTGCCTTTAGCTTGTTCTTGACAACCTTGATCTTATCCACTGTGTCTTGCACTATCTCTGACCCTTCTAATGTACATGCTCCTTCTTCATCCCAAATGATGGGGCTTCGGCACTTTCTGCCATACAATGCCTCATATGGTGCCATCTGGATACTGCTATGATACTGATTGTTGTAAGCAAATTCAATCAATGCTATATATTCATCCCAAGCACCTCTGAATTCCATATAACATGCCCTAAGCATTTCTTCCAATGTCTGTATAGTCCTTTCAGATTGTCCATCAGTCTGTGGGTGGAATGCAGTGCTAAAATTCAATTTTGTTCCCAAAAATATGAAGTAAACCGTGGATTTCTATCAGACACAATGGACACTGGAATGCCATGCAATCTGACTATCTCATTCATATATAATTTGGCCAAACTCTCAAGTGTACAACCCCATCTGATAGGTAGAAAATGTGCTGACTTGGTTAATCTGTCAAAAATTACCCATAATGCATCATTTTTCCGTGGAGTTCTTGGCAATCCATAGACAAAATCCATCGTTATTCTTTCCCATTTCCATTCTGGCACTGGCAATGGATGTAGTTTACCAACTGGTGCCTGATGTTCAATTTTAATCTGCTGACATGTCAAGCATTTGAAAACATATTCTGCTATGTCTTTCTTCATTCTTGGCCACCAGTAATGAGGGCTTAAACTGTGATACATCTTTGTCATCCCTGGGTGCATTGCATACGGTGCATTATGTGCCTCTTCCATTATTTCCTGACGCAAGTTCTCAGTGTCTGAAACACATATGCGTGACTTTAACATCAATGTATCATTTTGAAAATGAAACTTTGTATTATTTCCCTACCTTACCACATCCATTTTCTCACATAATTCAGGATCTTTGCTTTGTGCTTCTTTAATTCTCTCCTTTAGCATAGGTCTGACTTGAAGAGTAGCAATCAGTGATCCTCTATCATGCATATTTAATTCAACATTCAGGAATCGTAATTGAATCAAATATGGAAAAGAGGATGTTTGTAAATGAGCTACACTGCTACTAGTCTTCCTACTCAATGCATCTGCTACCACATTGGCTTTCCCTGGATGGTACTCAATTGTACAGTCATAATCTTTCAATAGCTCTAACCATCATCTTTGCCTCATGTTTAACTCTTTTTGTGTCAGCAAATAACCCAAACTTTTATGGTATGTGAAGATTTGGAATGTCTCACCATACAGATAATGCCTCCAAATCTTCAATGCAAATACAACTGCAGCCAATTCTAAATCGTGCACTGGATATGAGATCTCATGTGGTCTCAGTTGCCTAGATGCATAAGCTATCACTTTACCATGTTGCATTAATACACATCCCAAGCCTTGGTGAGAAGCATCACTATATACTGTAAACCCACCTGTACCTATAGGGATAGTTAACATTGATGCTGAGGTTAGTCTGTGTTTTAGTTCATCGAAACTCCTCTAACATTCTGGAGTCCACTTGAAAGGCACATTCTTTCTCAACAATTTAGTCAAAGGGCTAGCAATTAAGGAGAATCCATCAACAAATCTGCGGTAGTATCCGGCTAAACCCAGAAAACTACGCATTTCTGAAATATTTTTAGGAGCTTCCCAATTTACCATGGCCTCAATTTTCTTTGGGTTAACCTCTATGCCCTTACACGACACCACGTGTCCAAGAAATACCAAATGATCTAACCAAAATTCGCATTTACTCAATTTGGCATATAATTGTTTCTCCCTCAAAGTTTGCAACACAATTTTTAAATGTTGTTCATGCTCTCCCCTGTTCTTTGAGTACACCAATATGTCATCAATAAATACTATCACAAACCTATCCAGATATGGTTGAAACACCTTATTCATTAATGCCATAAATGCAGCTGGAGCATTAGTCAACCCAAATGTCATTACTAAAAATTCATAATGTTCATACCTGGTTCGAAAGGCAGTTTTGGAACATCCGCTTCTGCTACCTTCAGCTGGTAATAGCCTGATTTCATATCAATCTTGGAGAATATTTGGGCTACTTGCAACTGGTCAAACAAATCATCTATTCTAGGCAATGGATATTTGTTCTTCATCGTCATTTTGTTCAGTTGCCTATAATCGATGCACAATCTCATTGTTCCATCTTTCTTTTTAACAAATAATACTGGAGCTCCCCAAGGTGATACACTAGGTCTAATATATCCTTTGTCAAGTAACTCCTGCAATTGGGTTTCAGTTCTTTCAACTTAACTGGGGCCATTCTGTAGGGTGACCTTGATATTGGTGTTGTTTCTGGTACTAGTTTAATAGTGAATTCTATCTCTCTATCTGGTGGTAAACCAGGTAGATCATCTGGGAATGCATCAGCAAATTCCCTTACCACTGGTATATTTTCAAACAAGCTATCAGTGGTTCTAGTATCAGTCACATATGCCAAATATGCTTCACATCCCCTTTTGATCATTTGAAATGCCTTTACAGCTGAAACTAGACATATAGGCACAAGTTTTCTTTCACTTAGAAATACTACCCTTGGCTGGTTTGGTGATTCCAAAATTACTTCCTTAGTAAAGCAATTTACTATTGCATGATGTCTAGTTAACCAGTCCATTCCCAGTATCACATCAAATTCATATATTGGAAATAAAATCAGATAAGCTATTAACTCAACTCTGTCAATGCATATCAGGCAATCACGACAGACATTATTCACAACTACCACTATTCCCAATGGTGTACTCACATTTATGTCAATCCCCAAAGGCTCATGCGTTTGATGCAGTTTAAATGCCATATGCAATGATATAAATGAATGAGTGGAGCCTGGGTCAATCAATGCATATGCTAATATATCATAAATGTAAATATTACCGGTAACTACTTTGGGAGCATCCACCACCTCCTGTCTAGTCATAGCAAATACCCTGGCCTGAGTAGGGGGTCTAGAACTCTGACCTTCAGATATGGTCACTCCTTTGCCCATTGTACTAGTCCTGCCCCTACCTCTTCCTCTGCTCTGTGTCCCATTAGTAGGGTAGACCCTCGGTGCCTCAACTGTAGTCTCAGATACTCATCTACCTCTGCTGGTCTCTACTAGTTTGACTCTATTTGGACAGTCTCTATACATGTGCTCCATCGATCTACAGAAATAACATGCTTCTGTGAGCCTTTTACATTCGCCTGTATGCTATCTACCACAATGACTACATGTGGGTCTCTGTTCAACATACTGGCTCTGCCCTCTGCCTGGGTAAGAGAAAGTCATGCCTCGACCTCTAGAACTGGAGTACCCACTTCTGTTGCCAGACTGTGTAGGCATATATCTGCCTTTTTTTCCCGACCTTCTGCTAGACTCACCGAAGAACTCACGTGCTGCCCTTTTTATTTGTTGCTCCCCGGCTTCTTTCATTAACCGTTCAGCTCTGATTGCAGTAACTCTGAGTTTGGCATAATTATCAAGATCAGTAGTCATGATTCTGTTTCTGATCTCATATTTGAGGCCCTCCTCAAACTTCCTGCATTTGTCTCTTTCAGTAGAGACCATGAAGGTGGCATAATGGGAAAGTTTATTAAACTGTACTTCATACTCTGCGACAGACATATTCCCCTATTTCAGATTCAGGAATTCCTTCCTCTTCTCATCTTTATATGCTTCAGGCATGTAATTGTTCTGAAATTCCAGGAGGAAATCATTCCATGTCAACACCGGTGGTTATGCATCACTGTCGGGGACTATTTCCCACCATTCATAAGCATTTCCTTGCAGCAAGGGTACTACATAATCGAATTTCTCATCTGGGGTACATCTCATCATATTCAGTACCCTTTCTGTCCTTTTCAGCCATGTCTCAGCTTCTGCTGGGTCTGTTGTGCCATAGAAATCAGTTGCACCATGTTTCCTCAGCTTGTCATAACGTTTTTCCTTGTACATTTTAGGACCATGTATATCCTGTTCTAGGTTTTCATGGGGTACTTTTGCATGAGATGACTGTGATGCATGTACAGGAGCTCTAGCTCCTAGTGCTGGTTGATCTCTATGTAAATGAGGTGATGCTTCATAAGAATGCATTTCAGCCGGTCTCTCCCTCCTTGGTGAATAATGTCTTATGATGTCCCTAAAATAAATGAAATTATGTCACTACATAATGTTCAACACATAGGATGCATATGTTTTCATGCTCTTATGAATATGCATGTTCCTATTGAACCTATCCCTGCTCTGATACCAAAAATGTAACACCACATCATATGCATTTAAGTATAACCTATTTCTATATCAAATAATCACATATACTGCATGTTGGAAAGAGAAAATACCCTGATAACAGTGGTAGTAAATTTTTTTTCATATCATATCCTGTAAAATCAACTAACGACTTTACAAGTCTTATATCCTGTAATTTCATTCAATGACTTCGCAAGTCTCATATACTGTAATATCACTCAATGACTTTTCAAGTCAACATTAAAAACCACAATACGATATATCACATATATTAAAACATAAACTTCACATTCGAAGGATTACAGGTTGCTTCCATTTATACATTTCAAAACTAATCTAGAGTGATAATACATATTCAAACATATAAGTCCAAAATACATATGACATGTTTTCATGCTTGTGTGGAATGCAATGAGAGAGAGTGATGAGGCTCGGCCAATGACCTATGCTCCATGTCTTCTATACACTACTCAAAATGAGATATCATTTTTCTTTACCTGAAAAATGATGCAAATTGATGAGTTGTGGCTCAGTGAGAATAATTGTCATATCCGCTAATTTAGACTAAAGTCACGCGAGTTGTTAAATCGACTCGTCGGTTTGACCGAAGTCTAAATTTGGATTTTTATTAAAAAATAATGAAAATAATGGTAATTAAGTATGGAAAATATCTAATAAAGTGTTCAAAATATTTAAAGATGTTAAATTTCGATAAAGGACTAAATTGTAAATTTTGAAAAGTTTAGGGGTCAATTTGCAATTTACCGAAAAATTGGAGGATTTAAATGGGATAATCATAAATTAAACACATGATTGGGACATTAAACACATGGGAAGGGGCTAGCCACATCAAGTGGCATACATTAAGTGGACAATTATCATACACCAAGGGAGATGAATGCATTAATGAAGACTTCTAGAATTTGGCTTAGGTGTCCCATAATTATGTAGCTTGTCTTTATTCTCTTAATTGTTATTTCATCTCTTCATATCTAGAATTTTCTATCTTTCAATTGCCTCCCACATTTCTTGAAGCCCAATACATCAAATGACAAAGTTTAATAAGCTAATGAAGATACATGCATATAACATTAATGAAGGTTTCTAGAATGTGGCTTATGTGTCCCCCATCTTAATGACTTTTGTCATTTTGTTCTTGATTGTTTCTTCTAATTCCTTATCCATTTTCATTAGGGAAAATTCTTCCTCTCAAACCAGCCCACATTTTTCTCTTGGACAACCATAATCAAACCTTGTTCTAAGAAGAGAAAGTGAGAAAAAGAGAGAGAAAGGCATGGGAAATTCCATTTTCATGCCTAAGGAAGCTTAGGAGAGTAAGGAAAAAGAGAAAAATTAGGGTTTATGAGGTTTTAATAATCTGATTTTAAATTTTAGGAACTCAAGTTAACAAGGAACTAGATCAAGGGAGCAAAGGAAAGGAGAAAGAAAAGTAAAGAGAAAGAAAAGAGAAAAAAAGAGGTTTGTGCATAACCTAAAGCAATAGCCTATTTTATTTTTTTTTATTTGCATGATTTAATTATTTTTTATGTTGATGATTATGAATTGATATTATTTTGTGATGAAAATCTTGGGGATGCATGTTTGCTAGACTTAAGATTTAATTTGGTAATTATTGAATGTGATTATCTTGTATGTTCCTTACTGGAAATTGATGAGCAGTGTTCACTTAAAGTATTATAAACTCAATATCTGGAACTCGGTTTTGTATGTTATTTAATGGGTTTGAAATATAAGACACAGGGCTATAACTTTCATTTAGACCATAAAACCTGAATATTTCTGTAATTATCCAGAACAATTCATAAAGCTCAGACATAGAATCTGTCCAGAAATTCTGGGCAGAATTGTTAATAATGAGCAGTAAGTACTTAAACTGTCATAACTTGAGTTCTGGAGCTTGGATGTGTGTGTTCTTTATTCCGTATGAAATATAAGACATAGGGCTACAATTGTATTTATACCGTAATATCTGAATATATCTGTAATTATCCAGAAAAATTCATAAATTTTAGACTTAGAATCTGTTCAGAAAATTCTGGGCAGAATTATCAGTGACCAGTTAGTGTTAATATTATCATAGCTTTTGATACAGAACTCAGAATTAAGTGATTCAAGTTGAATATTAAAGCTTAGTTCCATATATAAAATTTTTATGAAGATAATGTAACTAAATTCAGAACGGAACAGGACCTAAATTAAGGTCCAAAACAGAGGATAGAATCTGCCAGTGGCAGGACAGCATGTGAATTGAGGAATGAAATGAGTAAAATGATGAGAAATTTGTTATATTATGTAAATATTATTTTAATTGAGTAATTATGTGATTATTTTGAGATATTACATGCATGAAAAGTAGTAAATTAATTGTTATGAATTTTAATGAAATTGTATAAGCCCTAGAACACCTAACTAGAACCAACTTAGGATAGTTTGGCATGCCAAATAGGGGAGGAGTATGATGAAAATGATTAAATCCATTAATGGTATGATTATCTATGCCGGGTTTTGCAATGTTATCTACGCCGGGTTTGACAATGTTATCTACGCCGGGTTTGACACTGTTATTTATACCGGGTATGACATTATTATCTATGCCAAGTTTGTCACGGTTATCTATACCGAGTTTGATACGGTTATCTACGTCAGGTTTGGCACTTATATGCGCACATCATATTGCCCGGGTGGCACTCCTAAGTGCCTGGATAGCAACTCCGTTATCTTATTCAGTGGTTTATAGGTGTCTTGGGCATAAATGAAAACATAATTAAGGAAGTTATGGAACATAAAAGAATTATTGAAAATAAAAATGGAATCATGAATTGTGGCATGGATAAAAAGAAGATTTAGTGTTATACAATAAGGTGGTAATAAAATAAATAAGAATGAGATAATATAATATAATTTGATGTCTATACATGCTAAAATACCATGATTTGCATGAGAATGATGATTTGATTATGTTAAACAAAATGAGATACAATAAATTGATGTTATGCATACTAGAATATTATGAAATGTATGTTTGCATGATTTGATCATAAATTGTTATATGACAATGCATGTGACATTAAAAATAGTTTATTGCCTTATCTATATGCACCACTAAGCCAAGAGCTTAGCGTGAGAGTTTTCTCACGCAGATTTAGTAAAGAATAAATAGAAGATAGTAGACAAAGCCAACGGTGACCTAATCCAGTAAGGCAGCTTGTTGCACACATCGTGGGTTATACAACTTTTGTATATTATCATGTAAATTTTATTTTGTAGTATTTGTAAAATAAACAGTATGTTTTGTAAAGAACATGTTACTATATAAAAAGGTAGTTTAACTTTTATGTTATATTTCTTTTATAAATGCAAGGTAAATAAATAGTGAATATTGGAAATGAAAAAAAATGTACGTGTGATTTTGTTTTATATATAACTTATATAATGATATTTTAATTGATGAAGTCAGTGTAGCACACCCTTATTCAGGCACGAGCTGCTGGGGTGAGGGGTTGTTACAGTTTTTGGTATTAGAGCACCAGGTTGGTGTTTCTGGATTTTGGTATTAAAGCCCGGTTTGGGCAGTTTGGGATTTTAAAATGGTTTTCAAAAATAATTGTGATATGTGTGTACCCACAATTAAGTATTAAAGTTGCTACTTACTGATTGGGGCCGTTATTTTATGATATAGGTATAGTATGGCTTCAAGGTCACGACATATTGTGGCCGAAGGAGGCGAAAGTAATGAGCCTACTGAAACACAGGCTTCATCACGACCCAGTCATCGCCAAGCTAATGTATTTAGATCTAGTGTTAGCCTATCAAGAGGGCAGTTTATTACTGACACAGGACAAACAGAGCTTATGAGGAACATAATAGATTTACTACAAAGAGCATCACAACCAGCCTCATCAGGATTACAATTTGAGAGACTGAGGAAGTTAGGGGCACCCGATTTCTACAGTAAATGGGAAGATGACCCCTCAGTGGCAGAGTTTTGGCTAGAACGGGCAGAGAGAGTTTTTGATCAGCTGCATTGCACAAACGAATATAAATATGAGAATGCAGTATCTTTACTACAGGAGCATGCATATGACTGGTGGTGATCTGAATCACAGAGAACAGAGGCTTCTGACCCTATGATATGGGAGTTCTTTCTAGAGAAATTTAAGGAGCAGTATATTCCTCCTATCTACACAGATGATAAGAAAAGAGAGTTTTTGATGATGAAATAAGGAAACTTATCGGTAATAGAATATGAAAGAGAATTCACATATCTTTGCAAGTATGCTGGAGGCATTGTATCCACTGAGGTAGATAAGTGCCGACGATTTGAAGATGGATTGAGAGACCCAATCAAGCTACAAGTCTCAGCTCTACATCTGATGAGTTTTCCTGGTTTACTAGCATCTGTCAGAACAGTTGAGAGAGTTCTAGCCACACAACAATCAACACAAGATAGAGGGTTCAAGAGGCCTATATCACAACCGGGTAGAGTATAGTCAAGTGGCAAAAGAGCTAGATCTTTCAGTGGCCGATTTCAGGCTGAGGGTTCCAACAAGCCTTCTTCTTTTAGGCGGGGACAACCCGCGAGATCTGTTTCTTCGATAGCCAGTGCACCGACATAGACACCATATAGATCTCTACCCCTACTAGAATGCCAACATTGTGGCCGTTCTCATCCCGGAGAGTGTTGGTGGATGACAGAAGCGTGTTTTAGATGTGGCTCTAAAGACCATATGAGGAGAGATTGTCCCTTGTTATAGTATGGCAGAGGTTCGGAGAGCACTGAGCTGATGCAGACACAGGCTTCTGGGCAAGGCAGAGGGCAAGGCAGAGGAGTTCAATCAGGGCCCAGTCAGTTTAGATCAGAGACAGTTGAGAGGCTAGAAGGTAGTAGAGCTGCCCCAGCCAGGGCATATGCCATGCGAGGCTGAGAGGAGTAGGATGCACCGGATGTCTTAATTGGTAAATTCCTTCTCTTTGGCTCTGACATACATACATTGATAGATCCGGGGTCGACGCATTCATACATATGCACACCACCACCAGGTCGAGAGGGTTTAGAACCACAGACTCTAGAATTTGAGATTATTGTGACTAACCCGTTAGGGCACAGTGTGAGGGTTAGCAAGGTGTTTAGGGGTTGCCCAATTGAAATTCAAGGAAGGCAATTCCCAGCAGACTTGATAGAATTACCATTCTATGAGTTCGATGTGATCTTGGGAATGGATTGGTTGGCTCGTTATGGAGTGGTAGTGGATTGTGGAAAAAGACAGATGATCATCAGAATTCCATAACAAGATGAGATATTGGTGATGGGTGAGGATAAAAAATACCCAGACAATATGATATCAGTGTTGAAAGTCCAGAAACTCATCAATAAGGGATGTGAAGCATACTTAACGTATGTGGTTGATATGGAAAAAGCAAGTCCGAAGTTGGTGGATATTCCTGCTGTTAGTGAGTTCCCCGACGTATTTCCAGAGGAGTTGCCAGGGTTACCGCCGGATAGAGAAATTGAATTTGCTATCGATTTGGTACCCGACACCACCCCTATTTCCATTACACCATATAGGATGGCACCAGCAGAGTTGAAAGAGTTGAAGGTACAGTTGCAGGAGTTGTTAGATAAGGGTTTTATACGACCCAGTGTATCACCATGGGGTGCTCCAGTATTATTTATCAAGAAGAAAGATGGCACTCTTCGTCTTTGCATCAATTACAGGCAGCTTAATAAAGTGACTATTAAGAATAAATACCCACTGCCTAGGATTGATGACTTATTTGACCAATTGAAAGGTGCAACCATATTTTCGAAGATAGATCCTCGATCGGGTTATCATCAATTGAAGATAAAAGAGTCAGATGTACCTAAGACGACATTCAGGACTCGTTATGGTCATTATGAGTTCCTGGTTATGCCCTTTGGATTGACGAATGCACCAGCAACTTTTATGGACCTGATGAACCGAGTGTTCATGCCATACTTTGATCAATTTGTAGTAGTGTTTATTGATGACATTCTTGTCTACTCTAGAGACTGAGTAGAACATGATCAACATCTCAGAAAGTGCTGCAAACATTGAGGGAGAAGCAGTTGTATGCAAAGCTATCTAAGTGCAAGTTTTGGCTTAAAGCAGTCAGTTTTCTAGGTCATGTAATTTCAGCAAAAGGTATTCGGGTTAATCCTAGTAAAATTGAGGCTATTCTTAATTGGAAACCACCACGAAATATGACAGAAGTGAGAAGTTTCCTCAGATTAGCCGGATATTATAGGAGGTTCGTGAAGGGATTTTCATCATTAGCGACTCCTTTGACACGATTGCTACGAAAAGAGGTCCGTTTCGAGTGGACAGACAATCATCAAACAAGTTTTGATCGGCTGAAGGTAATGTTGACTGAAGCACCAGTTTTGACTCAGCCTATTCTAGGAAAAGACTTTGTTGTGTACAGTGATGCTAGTCATAATGGTTCAGATTGTGTTCTTATGCAAGAAGGAAAGGTGATTGCTTACGCCTTAAGACAACTTAAGCCTCATGAGCTTAACTATCCGACATATGATTTGGAGTTAGCTGCGATCGTTTTTGCTCTTAAGATCTGGAGACATTATTTGTATGGGGAAAGATGTTATATCTATACAGATCACAAAAGTCTTAAGTACCTTCCCTCATAGAAAGAGTTGAATCTGAGACAACGAAGATGGTTAGAGTTGATTAAAGATTATGACTGTGTGATCGACTACCAGCCAGGAAAAGCTAATGTGGTTGCAGATGCACTAAGTAGGAAGATTTTAGCTGAGATGTGAATACAGTCTACTTTGATGCAGAGGATCAAAGATGCTAAAAAGCAAGATGAAAAGTTAGTAGAGATAGTCGAGGCAGTGAAAGAGGGAGAAAAGCCTAATTTTTCATTGACAGAGGATGGCACAGTGTACTTCAAGAATAGGATTTGTGTGCCTGGTGTAGAAGAGCTGAAGTCCGATATTTTAAAAGAAGCACATGAAACAGTATATACCATGCATCCAGGCGGGAACAAGATGTATCAAGATTTGAAAACTCTATATTGGTGGCCAGGGATGAAGAAGGATATCACTAAATATGTTGCTAAATGTCTAACTTGTCAACAAGTGAAAGCAGAACACTAGTTGCCCACAGGATTGCTGCAACCAATACCGATTCCAGAGTGGAAATGGGAAAGAATCACGATGGATTTTGTGTCTGATTTACCGATGACTCAGAGAAAGCATGATGCAGTGTGGGTGATAGTGGATCGATTGATGAAGTCAGCACACTTCTTACCTGTCAGAATGGACTACTCATTGAACAAGCTAGCTGAAATTTATGTAAGTGAGATAGTGAGATTGCATGGAGTGCCAATGTCCATCATATCTGATAGAGATCCCAGATTTACTTCACAATTCTGGAAGAGTCTACAGTAAGCTTTGAGGACTCGACTCAATTTCAGCACGGCCTTTCATCTGCAAATGGATGGACAATCGGAGAGAGTTATTCAGTTGCTAGAGGATATGATGAGAAGTTGTGTGCTTGAATTTAAGGGAAGTTGGGATAGATATTTACCTCTTATGGAGTTTGCCTACAACAACAGCCATCAGACGAGCATAGGCATGGCTCCGTATGAGGCATTGTATGGAAGAAAATGCAGGACACCAATCTGTTGGACTGAATTGAGTGAAAAGAAGTTGATAGGGCTAGAGTTAGTGCAACAAACAGAAGAAAAGGTTAAAATTATCCAAGAAAGATTGAAAGCAGCTCAAGATCGACAGAAATCATATGCTGACCTTAAGAGGCGAGATATAGAGTATGCTGTGGGAGATAAGGTGTTTCTTAAAGTTTCACCTTGGAAGAAAGTATTAAGATTCGGTAAAAAGGGAAAGTTAAGTCTGAGGTTCATTGGTCCTTATGAGATTTTGGAAAGAATTGGACCAGTGGCATATCGGTTAGCACTTCCACCAGAGTTAGATAAGATCCATAATGTTTTTCATGTGTCGATGCTAAGGAGATATAAGTCTGATCTGACTAATGTCATACCAACTGAAGAGATAGAAATGCAGACTTACTTGACTTATAAAGAGGAATCGGTGGCTATATTAGCACGTGAAGAAAAAGTTTTACGAAACAAGAAAGTTCCATTAGTTAAAGTGGTATGGCAGAATCATGCTACTGAAGAAGCCACATAGGAGAACGAAGAAGTCATGAAGAGGCAATATCCTCAGTTGTTCACATAATTAACAGGTAAATTTTGAGGACGAAATTTATTTTAAGGGGGAGAGAATGTCATATCCGCTAATTTAGACTAAAGTCACGCGAGTTGTTAAATCGACTCGTCGGTTTGACCGAAGTCTAAATTTGGATTTTTATCGAAAAATAATGAAAATAATGGTAATTAAGTATGGAAAATATCTAACAAAGTGTTCAAAATATTTAAAGATGTTAAATTTTGGTAAAGGACTAAATTGTAAATTTTGAAAAGTTTAGGGGTCAATTTGCAATTTACCGAAAATTGGAGGATTTAAATGGGATAATCATAAATTAAATACATGATTGGCACATTAAACACATGGGAAGGGGCTGGCCACACCAAGTGGCATACATTAAGTGGACAATTAACATACACCAAGGGAGATGAATGCATTAATGAAGACTTCTAGAATTTGGCTTAGGTGTCCCATAATTATGTAGCTTGTCTTTATTCTCTTAATTGTTCTTTCATCTTTTCATATCTAGAATTTTCTATCTTTCAATTGCCTCCCACATTTCTTGAAGCCTAATACACCATCTAGCAAAGTTTAACAAGCTAATGAAGATACATGCATATAACATTAATGAAGGTTTCTAGAATGTGGCTTATGTGTCCCCCATCTTAATGACTTTTGTCATTTTGTTCTTGATTATTTCTTCTTATTCCTTATCCATTTTCATTGGGGAAAATTCTTCCTCTCAAACCAGCCCAAGTTTTTCCCTTGGACAGCCATAACCAAACCTTGTTCTAAGAAGAGAAAGTGAGAAAAAGAGAGAGAAAGGCATGGGAAATTCCATTTTCATGCCTAAGGAAGCTTAGGAGAGTAAGGAAAAAGAGAAAAATTAGGGTTTATGAGGTTTTAATAATCTGATTTTAAATTTTAGGAACTCAAGTTAACAAGGAACTAGATCAAGGGAGCAAAGGAAAGGAGAAAGAAAAGTAAAGAGAAATAAAAGAGAAAAAAAGAGGTTTGTGCATAACCTAAGGCAATAGCCTATTTTCTTTTTTTTATTTGCATGATTTAATTATTTTTTATGTTGATGATTATGAATTGATACTATTTTGTGATGAAAATCTTGGGGATGCATGTTTGCTAGACTTAGGATTTAATTTGGTAAACATTGAATGTGATTATCTTGTATGTTCCTTACTGGAAATTGATGAGCAGTGTTCACTTAAAGTGTTATAACTTAATATCTGGAACTCGGTTTTGTATATTCTTTGTTGGGTTTGAACGATAAGACACAGGGCTATAACTTTAATTTAGACCATAAACCTGAATATGTCTGTAATTATCCAGAAAAATTCATAAAGCTCGGACATAAAATCTGTCCAGAAATTCTGGGCAGAATTGTTAATAATGAGCAGTAAGTACTTAAACTGTCATAACTTGAGTTCTGGAGCTTGGATTTGTGTGTTCTTTGTTCCGTATGAAATATAAGACATAGGGCTACAATTGTATTTATACCGTAATATCTGAATATATCTGTAATTATCCAGAAAAATTCATAAATTTTAGACTTAGAATCTGTTCAGAAAATTCTGGGCAGAATTATCAGTGACCAGTTAGTGTTAATATTATCATAGCTTTTGATACAGAACTAAGAATTAAGTGATTCAAGTTGAATATTAAAGCTTAGTTCCATATCAAAAATTTGTATGAAGATAATGTAACTAAATTCAGAACGTAACAGGACCAAAATTAAGGTCCAAAATAGAGGATAGAATCTGCCAGTGGCAGGGTAACATGTGAATTGAGGAATGAAATGAGTAAAATGATGAGAAATTTGTTATATTATGTAAATATTATTTTAATTGAGTGATTATGTGATTATTTTGAGATATTACATGCATGAAAAGTAGTAAATTAATTGTTATGAATTTTAATGAAATTGTATAAGTCCTAGAACACCTAACTAGAACCAACTTAGGATAGTTTGGCATGCCAAATAGGGGAGGAGTACGATGAAAATGATTAAATCCATTAATGATATGATTATCTATGCCGGGTTTGGCAATGTTATCTATGCCAGGTTTGATAATGTTATCTACGTCGGGTTTGACACTGTTATTTATATCTGGTATGACATTATTATCTACACCGAGTTTGGCACGGTTATCTACGCCGAGTTTGACATGGTTATCTATGCCGGGTTTGGCACTTATATGCGCATATCATATTGCCCGAGTGGCACTCCTAAGTGCCTGGATGACAACTCCGTTATCCTATTCAGTGGTTCATAGGTGTCTTGGGCATAAATGAAAACATAATTAAGGAAATTATGGAACATAAAAGAATTATTGAAAATAAAAATGGAATCATGAATTGTGGCATGGATAAAAAGAAGATTTAGTGTTATACAATAAGGTGGTAATAAAATAAATAAGTATGAGATAATATAATATAATTTGATGTCTATACATGCTAAAATACCATGATTTGCATGAGAATGATGATTTGATTATGTTAAACAAAATGAGATACAATAAATTGATGTTATGCATACTAGAATATTATGAAAATGTATGTTTGCATGATTTGATCATAAATTGTTATATGACAATACATGTGACATTAAAAATAGTTTATTGCCTTATCTATATGTACCACTAAGCCAAGACCTTAGCGTGGGAGTTTTCTCACGCAGATTTAGTAAAGAATAAATAGAAGATAGTAGACAAAGCCAATGGTAACCTAATCCAGTAAGGCAGCTTGTTGCACACATCGTGGGTTACACAACTTTTGTATATTATCATGTAAATTTTATTTTGTAGTATTTGTAAAATAAACAGTATGTTTTGTAAAGAACATGTTACTATATAAAAAGGTAGTTTAACTTTTATGTTATATTTCTTTTATAAATGCAAGGTAAATAAATAGTTAATATTGGAAATGAAAAAAAATGTACGAGTGATTTTGCTTTATATATAACTTATATAATGATATTTTAATTCATGAAGTCAGTGTAGCACACCCTCATTCGGGCACGAGCTGCTGGGGTGAGGGGGTGTTACAATAATTATCCAATGAGCTCTAAAGTACCAAACAACTCATAGTAATAAATCACAAATCTAATATATACCATATATTCCATTCCATTCATCAGTATCATATATGTATCAATAAAGTTGAAACATATAATCATTACTCTTTATGTATGCAAATGTTTTGCTTATTTCATTTTGTTGTGACCAAGTTAAACAGACATTGCCCCGGGTTTCGATGTGAACATTTGCATTTGCTAGCTAGCTTGCCTCTTCTTTTGCTTTACAATATCGATTAACTAGTCACAACGCCTTTTTAGTCCATATGCATATGCACTTGTATTTAAGCATTCATCAACCATTGTATCTTATCACATATAATATACATATAGCACATATATACCTTATATGCCACACATATACTTTGCATATACTATACATATACCATGTATATATATCACATATGTCAAATATATAATTCAAATATACCACAAGTATACCATTTATATGTACCACAATGTTACAAATTATCCATCATTATATTATCAAGGACCAATCATGATAATCATATGAATCACATAGCAAACAACATTCATTTGCACTAAAGAATTTAATCGATAATTAGACTCACCGTTCTCCTTTGATTCTGACCTCTAACTTATTATCTATCCACTCCTTGTGGGTCTCCAATATGTTGCGAGCCTAATATGAAAACATAATCGATTAACTCATGATTAGAGAGACTTAATGTGGCTTAAACAAATTAATATGCATTGTTCATGTCAATAGTTAAGATTTTTCCTATGAGGTAGTGAGACCTTATGGGACAGTTTGGCCTATAACGTTTTCTATACTTGACCAATTAATTGGATTCTTATTCCTAATTAAAAATAACATATAATTATAGAACATATTAAAATTTCAAACCAATTGGATTATTGTACAATATTTTGTGGAATTTCTAAGTGTGTTCTGTTTTATGCCTTTAGGCAGTTTCAGGGTACTCATTTGGGTTCATCATAACTTATCATCTATAAGTTTTATTTTAATGAAAATTTACGGAAACATATATGGTTTCATAGGGAACAATTTTCATGTTTACAACTTTTATCAAATATGTATCTAAGGTCTTCAAATTATAACAAAACATTTACTGGTCCATAATAGAATTGGCTTCCGGACTAGTATGACTTCCAAAGGCCATAACTTAGTCTATACAAAACCAATTAAGCTGACAGTAGTACCAAAATTTAGCTACGACATATACCTATAACGTTTTTGTTTTGATAATGTACATAATCTAGCTCTATCAAGCTCAAATGGGCCAAACAAGTTACTAGATCTGCCCAGGGCACTCAATTAGCAGTTCAAGTCATGGAACAGTCATGGTTCCATTCACTATAACTCAAAATATACAAGTCATATGATCCTGAAATTTGGATACAGATATATAACACATATCGACAACTTTTATGTTTTGAGATACTTCAAATAATGGCTTTAACATATTCGAAATCAAAGAACACAGTAGCTAACTTGGTTAGGATTCACACCCTGACCAGTTTCAGTAGAGAGAGGATATCTCTTCCTATACACCAAATCATGCAAAAATGTTTACATATACATAAATATAAGACATAAAGGAACAAATGTTTGGTTTTAAACATTTTCCAGAATCAATTTCTATATGCATCAAAATTGGGTTGCAAATCAATGCCTATTAATGAACCTAAGCAACTCAAATCAACCCTATAGTAATAAGAATTGATTACTTACCAAGAATGACCTTGCAAGAGATCAATTAGCTTCAAAAAATAAGTGAAACAAGGAAGAATTGAATTCTAAAATGGAGGAAAATGAAGAAGTCGGGCTGGAAAAGAAGGCAGAAATGGGAAGATAAAGCTAACTTTTTGTTTTTTTGTCTTTTATCTTTTTCTCATCTATTTTCTCTTTTCTTCTCTTTTATTTCTCTTTTATGTCATTTTCATTTTATTTTGTCTATATTATTATTATTATTATTATTATTATTATTATTATTATTATTATTATTATTATTATTATTATTATTTATAAATATTTATAATTCCACTAATTCACACAATAATACAGCTTAATCATTTGGCCCGATTTAACTAAATTAACAATGTAAATGTTTACTAATCTTAATTTAATCATTTTGCTTATTTTAATTTAGTCACCTTATTCAATTCATTTCTAATACTTTATTATCCTTATTTAGGTTATAATTACACAAGTGCAACTCGATACAATTGCTATATATTAGGACACATAGCTAGTGCGTGTCATAAACTTGTTCCTACGAAAATATGTATGAAATGCATGTGTTCAATTGAATTGTATGCAAGATGTTTATGTTCAATGAAATGCATGTGGGGAAGGTCAAGGATGTTACAACATATGACATCCAAATTGCATAAAAAGCATGAGCCTTTGGGGATTGAGATAAATGTGAGCACTCCACTAGGGACAGTAGTAGTTATGGATAATGTCTGTCGTGATTGCATGATATGCATTAATAAAGCTGAGTTAATAGCTGATTTGATCTTATTACCACTATATGAATTTGATGTGATATTGGGAATGGACTGGTTAACTAAACATCATGCAATAGTGAATTGCTTTACTAAGGAAGTAATTTTGGAATCACCAAACTAACCAAGGGTAGTACTTCTAGGTGAAAGAAAACTTGTGCCTACATGTCTAGTCTTAGCTGTAAAGGCATTTTGAATAATCAAAGGGAGATGTGAGGCATATTTGGCATATGTGACTGATACTAGGACCATTGATAGCTTGCTTGAAAATATACCAGTGGTAAGGAAATTTTCTGATGTATTCCCAGATGATCTACTTGGTTTACCACCAGATAGAGAGACATAATTCACTATTGAACTAGTACCAGGAACAACACTAATATCAAGGTCACCCTACAGAATGGCCCAATTCGAGTTGAAAGAGTTGAAGGCCCAATTGCAGGAGTTGCTTGATAAAGGGTATGTCAGACATAGTGTATCACCTTAGGGAGCTCCAGTATTATTTGTTAAAAAGAAATATAGAATAATGAGATTGTGCATTGATTATAGGCAACTGAACAAAATGACGGTGAAGAACAAATATCCATCGCCTAGAATAGATGATTTGTTTGATCAATTGCAGGGAGCCCAAATATTCTCCAAGATTGATTTGAAATCAGGCTATTACCAGTTAAAGGTAGTAGAAGCAGATATTCCAAAGACTGCCTTTCGAACCAGGTATGAACATTATGAATTTTGAGTAACGCCATTTGGATTGACTAATGCTCCAGCTGCATTTATGGCATTAATGAATAAGGTGTTTCAACCATATCTGGATAGGTTTGTGATAATATTTATTGATGACATATTGGTGTACTCAAAGAATAGGGGAGAACATGAACAACATTTAAAAATTGTATTGCAAACTTTGAGGGAAAAACAATTGTATGCTAAATTGAGTAAATGCGAATTCTAGTTAGATCATTTGGTTTTTCTTGGACATATGGTATCAGGCAAGGCCATAGAGGTAGACCCAAAGAAAATAGAGGTTATGGTAAATTGGGAAGCTCCTAAAAATATTTCAGAAATGCATAGTTTTCTGGGTTTAACCGGATACTATTGCAGATTTGTTGATGGATTCTCTTCAATTGCTAGCTCTTGGACTAAATTATTGAGAAAGAATGTGTCTTTCAAGTGGACTCCAGAATGTCAAAGGAGTTTTCATGAACTAAAACACAGGCTAACCTTAGCACTAGTGTTAACTATCCCTATAAGTACATGTGTGTTTACAGTATATAGTGATGTTTTTCACCAAGGCTTGGGATGTGTATTAATGCAACACGATAAGGTGATTGCTTATGCATCTAGACAACTGAGACCATATGAAATCTTATATCCAGTGCACGATTTAGAATTAGCTGCAGTCGTATTTGCATTGAAGATTTGGAGGCATTATCTGTATGGTGAGACATTCCAAATCTTCATAGACCATAAAAGCTTGGGTTATTTGCTGACACAGAAAGAATTAAACATGAGGCAAAGACAGTGGTTAGAGTTATTGAAAGATTATGACTGTACAATTGAATAACATCCAGGGAAAGCCAATGTGGTAGCAGATGTATTGAGTAGGAAGTCTAGTGGTAGTATAGCTCACTTACATGCATCCTTTTTTCCATGTTTGATTCAAATACGATCTATGAATGTTGAATTAAATATGTAGGATAGAGGGCCATTGGTTGCTACTTTTCAGGTCAGACCTATACTAAAGGATAGGATCAAAGTTGATAGAGTAAAGATCCTAAATTGTGTGAGAAAATTGAATCAGTAAGGCAGGGAAACAATAAAGATTTTCAATTGTAGGATGATGTATTGATATTAAAGTCACGCATATGTGTTCCAGACACTGAAAACTTGTGCCAGAAAATAATGGAAGAGGCACACAATGCACCTTATGCAATGCATCCAGGGATGACAAAGATGTATCACAGTTTAAAACCTCATTACTGGTGGCCAAGAATGAAGAAAAACATAGCAGAACACCAAGCACCCATTGGTAAGTTACATCAATTACTGGTGCCATAATGGAAATGGGAGAAAACAACGATGGATTTTGTTTATGGATTGATAAGAACTTCATGGAAAAACGATGCAATATGGGTAATTATTGACAGATTAACCAAGTCAGTACATTTTCTGCCTATCAGATGGGGGTGTACACTTGAGAGTTTGGCCAAATTATATGTGAATGAGATAGTCAGATTACCTGACATTTTAGTGTCCATTGTGTCTGATAGAGATCCACAGTTTGCTTCACATTTTTGGGTGAGTTTACAGAATGCATTGGGAACAAAATTGAACTTCAGCACTGCATTCCACCCACAGACTGATGGACAATCTAAAAGGACTATACAGACATTGGAAGAAATGCTTAAGGCAAGTTCTATGGAATTCAGAGGTGTTTGGGATGAATATATAGCATTGATTGAATTTGCTTACAACAACCAATATCATAGCAGTATCCAGATGGCACCATATGAGGCATTGTATGGCAGAAAGTGTCGAAGCCCTATCATATGGGAAGAAGAAGGTGCACGTGCATTAGAAGGGCTAGAGATAGTAAAAGATACAATGGATAAAATCAAAATTGTCAAGAACAAGCTAAAGGCAGCACAAGACAAACAGAAAAGTTATGTTGATCAATATAAAAGGGAGATGGAATACGAGTTAGGTGAAAAGGTATTTCTTCGTGTATCTCCATGGAAAGGGATAATCCGATTTGGCAAGAAGGGTAAATTGAGCCCAAGATACACAGGGCCTTATGAAATTCTTGAGAAAGTTGGTCCATTGGCTTATGGGTTGGCTTTACCACTAGAGATGGATCATATTCATAATGTATTTCATGTGAGCATGCTTAGAAGATACATGTCAGATCCTACACATGTACTTAAAGATGAAGATTGCAGAGGACATGAGTTATATAGAAGAACCAGTGAAAATCATCGGATACAAGACTAAACAATTGAGAAACAGAGAAATACCTTTACTTAAGGTATTATGGAGAAACCATTCATAAGAAGACGCAACATGAGAAATGGAAGAAAATATGAAAAAAGCAATATCCACACCTATTTCTAGGTTTTAAATTTCGAGGATGAAATTTTTAAAAAGAGGAGATAATTGTAACATCCTCGACCTTCCCCACATGCATATCCACAAGTACTTCATTTAAACATATGCATCTTGCATATGATTCAATTGTACATGTGTATTTCATATGTACTTTCATGGGAACAAGTTTATGATACGCACTAGCTACGTGTCCTAGTATTTGACAATTGTATGGAGTCACACGTGTGTACTTATAACCTAAAGGGTAACAAATTAATAGAAATAAATTGAATAAGATGACTAAATTAAAGTAAGCAAATGACTAGATTAAGATTAGTAAACATTTTGCATTGTTAATTTAGTTAAATTAGGCCAAATGATTAAGTTGTATTATTGTGTGGATTAGTGGAATTATATGTATATATGCAAATAATAATAATAATATAGATAAAATAAAATGAAAATGAAACAAAAAAAATAAAAGAGAAGAGAAGAGAAAAGAGAAGAGAAAAGAGAAAACAAAAGAAGAAACAAAATAAATAAAAAGACAAAAAGAAAAAGTTGGCTTTATCTTCTTCCTCCCATTTCTGCCTCCTTACTCCAGCCCCGTTTTCTTCTTCATCTTCCTCCATTCCAGCCTTCAATTCTTCCTTGTTTCACTTAGTTTTTACAGAATATTGATCCCTTGCTAGTTCGTTCTTGGTAAGTAATCAATTATTATTGCTATAAGGTTGATTTGAGTTGCTAAGGTTCATTAATAAGAACTGACTTGCACCCTGATTTTTATATCAATATAAATTGATTCTGGAAAAGATTAAAGCACTAAATTTGTTCCTTTATGTCTTACATTTATGGATATGTAAACATTTTTACAAGATTTGGTGTATGGGAAGATATATCCTCTCTCTACTGAAACTGGTCAGGGTGTGAACCCTAGCCGAGTTAGCTACTGTGTTCTTTTGTTTTGAATATGTTAAAGCCATTATTTGAAATATCTCAAAACATAAAAGTTGTAGATATATGTATTTACATACAAAATTGCAGATTCATATTTTTTGTGGATTTAGCGTTATTGTGAATAGAATCATGAATATTTAATAGTTTGAGCTGACTGCTTAGTACCCTGGGCAGATCTATCAATAGGTTTGGCTATTTGGAGCACCTTAGAGATAGATTCTATAAATTATCCAAAAATTAAAGTTATATGTATATGTATTATCTAAATTTGGGTACTAATTTCAGCTTAATATGTTATGTATAGACTAAGTTATGGCCTTTAGAAGTCATACTGGTCCGGAAGCCAACTCTGTTATGGACCAGCAACTTATTTCTTATAATATGAAGATCTTAGAGATATAATTGATAAAAGTTGGAAACATAAAAAATGTTCCATTTGAACCCATATAAATGTCTGTAAAGTTTCATTGAAATATGACTTATATAATATAATTTCTTATGAACCAAAGTTGGTATCCTGAAACTGCCTAAGGGCAGAAAACAGAACACATTTAGAAATTCCACCATAAATTGTAAAATAATCCAATTGATCTGAAATTTAAATATGTTATATAATTATATATTAATTTGAATTAGGAATAAGAATAAGATTAATTGGTCAAGTATAGAGAAATATATATGCTAAATAGTCCCATAAGGTCACACTGCCTCATAGGAAAAATCTTAGCTATTGATATGAAGAATGCATATTAATTTGTTTAAGCCACATTTAGTCTCCCTAATTATGAGTTAATCGATTATATTTTCATATTAGGCTCACAACATATTGGAGACCCACAAGAAGCTGATAGACAATAAGTTAGGGGTCGAAATCAAAGGAGAAATGTGAGTCTAATTATCAATTGAATTATTTAGTGCATATGAATGTTGCTTGCTATGTGATTCATATGATTGTCATGATTTTCCCCTGATAATATGATGATGGATAATTTGTGACATTTGTGGTACACATAAGTGGTATACTTGTGGTATATTTGAGGTATATGTTTGACATATGTGATATATATACATGGTATATTTATAATATATGAGAGGTATATGCGTGGCATATGAGGCATATATGTGGTATATGTATGTTATATGGGATAAGATCCAATGGTTGATGAATGCTTAAGTACAAGTGCATATGCATATGGACTTAAAAGACGTTGTGACTAGTTAATTAATACTGTAAAGCAGAAGAAGAGGCTTATGGCCCAACAAATATGCAAATTAAACAAATGATCAAGCTAACTAGCAAATGCAAATGTTCACATGGCAAATGTTCACATGGAAACTCGAGGCAATGTTTGTTTAACTTGGTCACAACAAAATAAAATAAGGAAAGCATTTGCATACCTAAAGTGTAATGATCATATGTTTCAACTTTATTGATACTTATATGATACTAATAAATGGAATGGAATACATGGTATGTATTGGATTTGTGATTTATTACTATGAGTTGTTTGGTACTTTAGAACTCATTTGATAATTATTCTCACTAATCCGCAACTCATCAATTTGCATCATTTTTAGGTAAAAAAAGAGTGATGGCTCATTTTGAGTAGCGTATAGAAGACATGGAGCACAGGTCACTAGCCGAGCCTCATCACTCTCTCTCCTTGCATTCCACATAAGCATGAAAATATGTCATCTGTATTTTGTATTTATGTGTTTGAATATTTACAGTCATTTTGGAATGGGTTTTAAAAATCTATAAATGAAAACAACTCGTAAATACTTATGTGCAAAGCTTATGTTTAAATATATGTGATATATCATATTGTGGCGAAAGCCTCAAAGTTGACTTGCAAAGTCATTGAATGATATTACAGGATATGAAAAAAATTTACTACCATTGTTAACAGGGATAGGTTGAATTCAAATGTATAAGATGTGGTGTTACATATAGGTACTATTTGATGGTAATTATCTAATTATGATATATTGAGTTCTCTAGATCATTCTAAAGAAAATTTAATTTCTATTTCTCCATCTAGATATTTGACTACTCTATCAAATTCTTTATTTTTTAGTCGGAGTTAGTTCTAAAATCCATTTTTCTAGAATAATAACTTCATTCTATTTAATTGAATAAATTACATGCTACATTACTTTTTTTTTCTATGTTAGTATGAAATAAAGTTGTCTGACCTTTAATATCTATTATTTTTGTTTTTTTTGATAAAAAATCTATTATTCTTGCAGTTGGGCTCATTATAGTCATACCTTTATAGTATACCTATAATTTAAAACTATATTATGAGATCCATATATCGTTTCAAAATATTGGACTTATAAATTTATTGTCAAAAAAGATTAAAGATTAAAAGATCTAGAGATCCAAATAGAAATACAAAAAGTGAAAAAGTAAAAATAACAAAAGCTTGAATGTGAAGCTTGGAGAGCATGACAATTGAGGGTGAAACGTTCTCAGCATTGGAAGAGGATAGGGCAACAAAGAATGTGAAGCTTGGAGAGGACAATGTGCAAGGGAAAGATTATAAGAACACACTATACTCTTTAGTGCTATAGTGGAAGCAACAATGAAAGAGATAATGGAGTCTTCCAATGTCATTGTGTCACTTAGAGAAGTGATCATTAATTGGACAAGAAAAACTTCAGTTTTCTTGTTATCTTTGGAATTAAGGAGCAGATTGGGGAAAACACTGAATTGCTCAGTGATAGTCAATCTCCTATGTGAAAATATTGGCTATAAGGCTCTAAACAATCAAATTAAGGTAACATGGGATGTATTGGATGCCAAAGTACTTGATATTGGGAGGGATTTTTTCTTAGTTCAAATTTTTTGATGAATGATATTATTAATATGCTTTATTGAACGGGCTTTAGACAGTTAATGGTACCTATCTTTTAGTACAAATATATACATTGGAGTTTAGAGTTATAAATGAAAAAGAAAGCACCACTACTGTTTGGATTAGATTGCCTAAGTTACCTCTTTAATACTATATGGAGAGTGTAATTAGACTCATCTCAGAGGCTGTTGGTAAGGAAGATAAGGTAGATTACAATACTAGTGAATTCTAGAGAGGTTGTTTTATGAGGGTAGTAATGATTATAGATCTTAACCAACCTATTGTATCCCAATTTATTATTAATGGTGAAATACAGAAGGTTGAATATGAAAACTTGCTAGAGATTTGCTTTTATTGTGGTTCTTATGGCATCTTTAGGCTTTTTGTCTTACTAAAATTGCAGTTAACAAAGAAACAGAAGACACTAAACAAAAAATGGTGAACTCCGGTGAAGCTCAAAGAGAATACAGGCTATGGATGGTGGTGCCAGGACAAAGATGGAATATTAAGAAAAATCTTAAATATGTGGAATGGAAGGATATGGAAAATTAGCGAGGATCTCACTACAAAATCCTAGGAGTTAAAGGTGGAGAAAATCTCGAAGAGAACTCTTATGATTAGGTTTCCGATGTGGAAGATATCATCCTAGCAAGGGATGTTCCATACAATAATAAGGGAGATGACATTAGAGGGACCCATCATGCATGTTCTCAAGGCAATAAGAAAAAAAAACAAATGAACCATGTGGAAAAAAAGGCTCTACTGATTCTCATCATGGCGAGTCATCAGGCAATATTAAGGAAAAACATATCACTTTGGGAGAATACTTTGATTTTCTCAATAAAAGACCACTGAATGAAAAATTAGTGGTTAAATTTTCAACCCTCTATCATTTGAAGCATTCTATTGTGGGTAAGAAAAATGTACCTTTGCAAGAGCCTTCTAGTGGAAAAATTGTTATTATTGGTGAAAAGGTTGGCTTTGTATATAGAACTGCTAATGTGCCTCTAAAAAGTAGACCTCTAGATAAACATGATAAGTTGGTTGATGATCAGACGAGCATCTAGATTACCATGCTCTTATTAAAGCAAACAATGGCGATGAATGTGAGTGTATCTCAATGAAAGAAGAAGAGGATGTCATGGAGGTTTCAAACCTTTAAGCTTAAATTAGAGGTCACTTTCTTTTCTTCTCTTTTTTCTTTAATGTCTATTTTATGTTGGAACTGTTAGGGTGCTAAAAGCATCAATTTTATGAGTATTCTTCAGTTGCATTTACAAAAGTACAAAGAAGACATGACTATTTTATTAGAGCCACACATTAGTAAGGTGACAAATAAAGTCATTGAAAAAATTGGCTTTAAATTTTTGCTCATAGTGGAGTTAGTGGAGAAATGGAATCCATCACATCAATGGATTAGAAATGGAATATTAATTATAAATGGAATATTATTTATAAGCAATATCGACCAAAGAGATCAAAGAAATAGGATATAGGATGTTGGATCATATAATATTCATCTTAACAAGAAATTATCGACATAATAAAATATGATAAAATATGTATTACAAACAGAAGGGCTATAACTCAGTTAGGTAGAGCACCTTGTTAGTTGATATATTGGAAAATAATTTACCTTTTGTGTATGTTAGGATTAAAAGAAATAGAAATTCTAAATGCCTTTTGACTACAGTATATGATAGTCGCAATCCATCCAAGCAAAACAATTTTTGGGAGCACCATAACAAACTGCAATGTTCTTTTGCTGAACCCCAGATCATCATTGGAGATCTCAACTCCATTATCTCGACAACAAAAAGAAGAGGGGGAGGGGGATCTTTTAATATATCAGGAGTTTGTAAACATTTTGAGAATTTGTTTTTCAATTATTGGATTTAGGGTACAAGGGTGCTAACTTTACTTGAAAGCATGGCTCTTTGTATGATAGGCTTGATAGAGTGTTATGTAATCTTGCTTGGAGGCTAAAATTCCCAAAAGCTTATCTGTTTCATCTAGCACGGATTGCCTCTAACCATTGCCCAATTATTTTATCTTATAAAGGAGCTATTGATGATAGGTATAAAATGCCTTTTATTTTTATAGTGTTGGATGACCCATGAAAATTTCCAGTAATTTGTTTCTATTGAATGGGTGGGGAACTCAAATCTTATAAATTCTTTCAAAGCTTGTATAGAAAAACTGAAGAATTGGAATTCTCATGTTTTCGAGAATGTCTTTTGTGAGAAAAAAAATCTTGGATGCGAGAATTCAAGGCATTCAAAGGATTTTATCTCAGTGCCACAATACCCATCTTGCTAATCTAGAAGATATGCTTAAGGAGTTAGAGGTTGTTCTCTTAAGAGAAAAGTTGATTTGATGCCAAAAATCTTGTAGTGATTGGGTGTCATGGAGGGACAAAAATACCTTTTATCATTTGAAAACTATCAAAAGAAGAAAAAAAATAAAATCGAGTTTCTCCAAGATGAAAATGGTAGTTGGGTAAAAGTGATCAGCAAGTGTTAAGGGACAAGGCAAATAATGTTTTCAAAAAAATCTACCAAAATGATAATAATAGCATTAATACGTTCTTTTTTGCAGTTGGAAGCTGACTAGATTTGTAATATCCAGTGATTTAGGCCCCAATTGCACGTGACCGTAGTGGAATGCGCTGGTTCAATCGGAGTCTAAATTTGAACTCATAAAAAAATGACTAATAATAAGAAAAAATAATTAAGGGTATTACCCTATGGACAAAATCAGTATTATTGAAATTATTGGTGGAAAAAGTGTAAAGATGAGGAAATTGGTGGAAAATAAGGAATTTCTCAAATTTTAAAAGTTAATCAAGATTAATTAAGTTAATACACCAATGAAAATAATGATTAATTTTAATTAGTGGGACTCACTTCTTAATTTTAGTATAAAAGTAAAAAAGATGACAAATTCTACATTCTTCCACCAAAAATATCTAACTCATCTTCATTCTCTTTTCTCTTCTTGGTTGTCGTCCACCTCTCCCACCAAAAGCCTCCATTTTTGCTTCAATTCAAGCTTGAAAAAGAGAAAAAAATAGTTTTGAGAGAGAAAAATTCAGAATTAAAGAGTTATTGCCATAAATGGAGCGAATGAGCAAGACGGAAGGAAGAAATAAGAAAAGAAAAGGGAGGAACCTTGGTACAGATTCGGTCCACCTTGGAGAACCATTAAGGTGAGTTTATTCTTCTTAAATTCAACATTTCTCCTTCCATTTGAGACCCATAAGGATGATAGATATGATTAGGATTGGTAGATAGAGGTTATTTAGCAAAAATGAAACTAGAAATTAAAATTTGTAACTAGTTGAAGAAAAGTGTAGTTAAACTTTTAATTAACGATAATTGATGTTAGTTAATTGTTTTATGACTTAAAAACTAGAGAAATGCAACTTTAATGGAGGAATGAGGGGCTGCTTTGGTTAAGTTAATTTGGAAAAAATTGAAATTAACCTAAGAATTACATAATTGGTGATAAATGAAGTGTTATTAGAGGGTGGATTTGAAGAAAATAAATTGTGACCTATGATAAGGTTTTTGGACAGTCATGACATATCAAGAAAAAAGTTTAAAGTTAGTATATTTTGGCTAAATTAAAGTATAAAACATATTGGGAGCATTAGAATTTTATGTAGACATAAAAAGTTTTGATAATGAATGATAAGAATGAGATATGGTATGGTTGTGTAGGAAAACTAAGTGAGCAAATGAGAGACCCTCAGAGAGTGACAAAGACTAGGAGAAAGCAAATTAGTGAGGGGAGAAAAAGAAAGAAAAAAGGAAGCTCCAAGACTGATTAGGTATGTACTTCTAGGGGTGTATACGATCCGGTCCAATTCATGGATTGGAAAATCTCCGGTATTGTCTTGAGAATTGAGATGTCTATAAATTTAAGTCTTGTATTGTATTGAAAAGAAAAAATCTTTGTATTGTATTTTCTTGAAAATTTGGGACAATTCGGTATGGTTCTTTAGTTCTTTCGGTACTAAATAATACAATACAAAATAATCCAGTATTCAGATATTTTGAACCAAATAAAAAGTGAATAAAATCTAAAATTGGTATTTAATAGTATTATAAAAAATCTGCAATCATCACATAAAAATGTTTCTAATAAATAATCTTTTGAGGAGTAAGAAAAATTTATGAGAGTATTTTCTTTAAAGCATTAAATTAAAATTAAATAATGCAATATTTTTTTTATATAGAAGGTTTATGAATTAAAAGATTTAATTATAAAGTATAAGTATGTAAGTTTGTGATGACTTTAGTGACTACATTAATTGTAAAGTATATAATTATATAAGTTTATTAAGTATATCTGTCACGTCTACAATCTAGACCCTAATCATAAATGCGTATTTCAATTATCTGTATTCCATTACAAAAACTTATCGATCAAAGTCTAAATACGGATAAATAAATGTAAGAAAAACTATTTTCATATGATAATAAAAATGTTTATTGTGAAAGTTTAATTGAATTGATTAATTATTGCGATTTCGTACTTGACACACAAATCGAGGTAACATATCATACTTGAAATAGAGATTTTGCCTAGCAATGAAAATATAATTTAAGCATATCAAAATTTGAAAAATATTATTTTAAGACCATATGTAAAGTTTTAAGATAAAATTTTAAGGTAAAAGACCAAATTGTGGAAATACGGTCTTTAGTGCAAGTTTACAACCCGATTTTTCTAATTATGAGTTAGAGAGATGAGTTCATGATTACAATGGTGCTAATGTGATTGCAATGAAATTCTAAGATTTTTAAAATTGATAAATTAGAAATCAGACGATAAAAGAATTTTTACGGGTCTGATTAAGAAAAATCATTATATCGTAAAAATGTGATTTTCTCACCAAAAGTCATTTTGCAAAATGTAAGAAACTATTTCAAAGAAAAAATTATTTTATAATATTTTGTATATTTAATTTAATAGGATTAAATTGTTTAGAGGTCAGATTTTGGGGAAATAAATTAAATCATGAATTATTTGGGATAAAAATTAGTGATTGGTAGAAATTTATTTATGTCAAATGGAATTAGTGTGGAATTGGGCCATTTATCAACTTAAGGAGTTAATTAAATTTTAAGTAGCCAATAGTGTATGAGATTAAGGGTTAATGTGGATTAATTAGTTACTAATTGGGGTATAAAAGTCAAATTTGGTTAATTTATTTTCATTTTTTATAATATAAAAATCAAACAAAAATCTTTATCTTCTCATTCTTCATTGACCGATCCACTCATAGCTACTTTCCTCCATTTTTTTTCTTTCTATTTCTCTCTTGCAAATCTTTATAATCAAGTTTTAGGGGTGAGAAGAATTTACTTGTGGGAGCAAAAAATTTATTTGGAGAAAAAAAGAGTTTGGCAAAAGTTTCTAAGAAAATTTAAAAGTAAGAAATTCTTCCATTTCCTTATTCTTTTCTTCATGACATGATGTTGTTGAGTTTGATTCTTAGATGATTTTGCTAGAATTTGAGAAAAATTAGTGAAATTTAAAAGAACCTTAAAATTAGAATTTGGTAGAGAAAATTAGATAAAAATAGAAAATGGAAATAATGAGGTTTGAGGATGATGGATATGATGGAAAATTGAAGAGAATAATTTTTAGAAATTTTTATGGAATTATTGAAATTTTTTCATAATTATGGCAAAAAATTTAAAAATTTTATTTTGAATGATATATACCTTAAAATGATGATAATGGAGATATATGGAGTGTTTGGAAGAAAAAAATAATTTTTAGAGTGAGAGAAAAATTTAATAGAATTTTTGGTGAAATTTTGAATTTTTGGCATAATTATTGAAAAATTTATTGAATGTAATTTTGATGAAATTAATGATAGAAAATGGAAGATAATGGGTCATAGTAATTATAAAAATTTAGTTGGAAATTTTAGACCATTTATTGAGTTAATAAGAAATTTTGAGTTGGAAATAGAATTTTGGAGGAAAAAATAGAAAATAAAAATATGAAGGAAAAAGTAAATAAATTGAAGAAAAAAATTAGAAGAGAAGAGAAAAATTTAGTTAATTTAGAAATTTCGTGTTAGTAGTACATAGCGTGAAATAAAACTGCTAAAAAAATATTCGTAAATGTCAGAGCTGAAAAAATTAAATGAGTAATTGAATTTTCATTTAAATTTAGTAATTTGTATTGATTCGGTAACCAATTAGGAATTTAATGGTTATTCAGCTGTACCGTCAAAACAGGTACCAGAAGTAGGAAGAAGAAATGAGCTGACAGTTTTCGGCAAGTTATTATAAAGGTCTATGTATTAACTTATAATATAAGTCAATTGCGATTTAAATTGATTTTTATATGCTTTTGACATATAATTTATTTATATTTAAAAAAATATTTATATAACACATTTATGAGAATATTAATATATGAGTTGACGGTATATTTTTATATGTTTTTTTGGACCTTGAGATTTTCGTGTATTTTTATATGTTTTATTGGACTTTGAGATTTTCTTCATTTGACGATACCCATTGTTTTCTTAAGGGTAGTTTTATGGTTTATTAATATATGAGTTGGATAAAATTTTTATTTTAATGAATGATTAAAAATTTTATTACATTTATTATATACTTGTGATATTAATACCATTGATTTTGATTTCGATAGATTTTATTTAATAATTTATATATACTTTTATGTATAAGTAAATCATTTATTAATAGTTTTGATACATGAAATTTTTTTTCAGAATTTTGTTGATTTTAAAGTATATATTTTCATTTAAAATGACTTTTATTATAAGTTGTTGCATCACTAAATTTTTTATTCAGTATGAGAGTTTGTTTTTTCTTGCGTAGCTTTGTAGAGCTAAGCTGCAACATGTGTATACATAAAATTCGTCACTAGTATCAATGTATCCCACCTATAGAGCCAAACAGCAGTGACAGTCACCCCGTAAGGATCGATTTTTGCTATATATATATATTCTATATATTTCACTTGATGTATTTTAATATATATATATATATATATATATATATATATATATATATATATATAAGTTATTTGCATGAGCATGTAAATTAAAACCATGATATAAGAATAGTGAGAGAATAAAATTTTATCTTATTTTGATAATATAATATATTATTTTATTAAGTTCTATTCATGCCAATATATATATATATATTTATAAGTTTTAATAATGTATTATTTTAAACAAATATACCTCATAGCATTGTTTATCTAACCGTGTACGGTAGTGCATACAGTAGATAAGGGGTGTTGCAATATCAATTTTATATATATATATATATATATATTATTTAATTAGTATAATTTAGATTACTATATAAGTTTAATATAATATAATTGTTTTGATAAAAAATAATATAATATATATAGTCAGCTATGCATATAGCAATATTTAAAATTCAAATTATTAGGTATATAAACTCAAAAGTATAAGTATATAACTATAAGTATATAATTATAAAGTAAAAATATGCATGTTTGTAATTATTTAATATATATATATATATATATATATATATATATATATATATATATTATAGTGTGTACATTAATTATAAAAAATATATAAATTTTTTAAGTATATGATTAGTTATATTTATGATTATTTAATTGGATGCTTCAACATAGATAACAGATATGCTAGCCAACACGGCCTCTCTTGGGCACTCAACGATCTGTCTTTTAACTATTTACTTTGGTGCATTAATAGCATCATCCAGAGGACTATACAAAATTTTGGCTCTAATTTATATGAGAAAAGAAGTCATAATAGGGTTATATTGTAATTATCTTAAGATTAAAATAAGAGAGAGAAACTTAGAAAGACATATTTTTGAAAGCACACAAAGTTTTATTCCTTAAATTCATTCTAAGGCGTTTTGCCTCTTACAAAGGATTTGCAAGATGAGAACAAACAAAATACAATTATTAAAGTAAAGATTATGTCAATCCTTACTTTTATAAAAGCTACTTTAATAAAAGCATAAAGCAAACTAAAGTAAAGATAAGATAAGATTCTTATCCTTACTGTTACAAAGCACACCTAATTATACAAAAGATAAGTAGGACCATCTAATCCTGATGTCATATCAGTTCATGAATAGGAGAAATGTTCATTTCTCTGTATTCATCTGAATCATAATTCATAATATTTGATGGACCCTTATCATGTGTCGGTGGAGGCATCTGTTCAGCAGAAATTATAGCCTATGGATTTCTTCTTCTCTTCTTAGTCCTTCCATGTATGCTGAGGGAATAGCCTCCCAAGGAGCGTCATCTTCATATTTTGGCCAGATCTCCCTTGGAATGTATTGGTTCCTTGATGCTAGGGATCTTTGAAGTTCTCGTACCTTGAGTGGATGAGAATCACAATTTTCTTAGAGTGAATAAGGGTAAGTCTTGTAAATCTCAAAGGTGGAGAAATGTTCATCTCAATGCAGGATAATTATGGAATGCATTTTGTTGGCCTGCACTCTTACATCCCAATTCTCTTGAAGAAGACAAAATAGGGATTGTTGCCATACAACAAATGGTTTGAACCATCCAAGAATTTTTTTTGAATTTTCTGGTAGTGTCTTGGAAGCAATAACATTATACCATATGACCGGAAAAAATTCAAAAGCCATGTAGTACATAATACACATGTATCATAGCATTTGCAATGATTCCTCTGGAAATTTTCCAACAAGGGGGATTTTGAAAACATTCATGAAAGGATAATTTGGATGAAATGCTTCAGGCTTTAAAAAGGTCTCCCTATACTTTCTTATGGCTGTCAGCTGGGTGTCAATGATGAGTACCTTTTTCTGTTCTTTGTTCATGACCCTAATAGAAGAGGGTGGATATGCAGAGAAACTTGAATCATGATATGAGGGAAAACTTGAGCTTGCCATGAATAACAAAGGAATGATTTGTGTTTCTGTAATGAGACTGAGTTGCTTTGGAAAATGTCTGGATAGAAAATGTGGAATGAGATTCCTATGTCCTTTTATATGCTCCATGTTGAAACTGTACTTTGAAAACCAGTCATTCCATCTCAATAATTGTGAGTGAGAGACTTGCTTTCCTTTAAAATTTAAAATTTTTAGAAAGGAAGAGCAATCCATTAAGACTGTAAAGTTATGGCCGATTAAATGAAATTCAAATTTTTTTAATACCATACTTTACCACTAATATTTCTTTGAATATGGAATGATAATGACATTCTGATTCCTTGAATCGTCCATTTTCATATGCACATATTTGTCTATGTCCATCTTTTTCTTCTAAGAGGATAGCTCCCCAATGCTAATCACTAGCATCTGTCTGGAGTATTCTTTTTCTTGTTGTTGGGATGTGTAGTGGTGGAAGATCATTACAAATCTGCTTTATCTGCTTTACAACTGTCAATTATGCATGTGACCATAGCGGTGCATTTTTTTTCAATAATCGCCGGAGTGGTTGGTCAACTTTTGTAAAGTGGGGAACAAAGTCTCTAACATAATTAGTAATTCCTAGAAATTGTTGTACCTACTTTTTTGTCAGCTCACTGTCATAAAATTTTAATAATTCAATGTCAACGTGAGGACAAGGTTGATATGTCCTATCTTTAAATTTTATCTTCAAAAATTCTATCTCCTCCTTTGCTAGTAGCATCTTCTTTTTAGAGATCATTACTCCGTGTTGTACTGTCAAGTCTACAAACTGCTTCAATAATTCTTTGTGGTTGTCAGCATCTTTGGAGAAAAGCAAAATGTAATCTATGTAAATCAATGCTGAGGATAAAATTGGACCATAGATTATTGTCATTGCTTTTTGAAAAAGTAATGGTGCAACTTTAAGACCGAAAGACATTACCGTCCATTAGTAATGATGATTTGGGATGCAAAAGGCTATCTTGTGCCTGTCGTTAGGATGTATTCTCAATTGCCAAAATCCTGATTTGAGATCAAATTTTGAGAATATCTTTGCATCCTTCAAGAATGAATATAATGATGAAATCGTTGGAAGAGAAAATTTGTCATTCTTTAAAAAATAATTTAAAGGCTTGTAGTAGATTACCAATTTCTTCTTTCCTCTAATTTGGCTATGATCCAATCTGTTGAAAATAATTCACCATCTGCTATTTTGAAACTTTATTATGGGCTTTCCAGAAGTAGTCTAGAAAGAGTTTTGGATTTGCAATGGTTTTATAGGCTCCCATATCAATAAAAGTTATAGACTTAATGGGCTTCTCATATTTATCAACAAACAATTGAATTGGACAGTATGGAATTACCTATTTCTGAGTTACTGCAATTGTTTGGGCTGGATCTGTGCTGGCTTCTGAACTTGGCTTATTTCTATAACAGAGTTACATTCTTCCTTTGAATCTGAAGAAAGACTCAGAGCTTCAATTCCCATAAGGGAATCTTCACTTGGATCTTCATCAACTGAGAATAATGACTCAATATTAGCATCATCAAGATTGATGTCAAATTGCTGCTCTAAGTGTTTAATCAATTGAATCTCTTGTTTAGGTCAGTTTGGACAACACTTTGCAAAATGTCCTTTCTTTCCATAGAGATAACAATGATCAGATTTTTTGAACCTTCGACTTTTCTTTTTGAAATACTTGAATTTCTTGTATTTCTTTCTGAAAGGACTGCTATTGTATTTATGCCTTTTGTAGTGTTTTTCTTTCCTGTAATGGTTTCAGTCACAATTCTGTTTATCTGAACATTTGATTGTTAAATCTGTTTGAGAACAAATTGGTTCCATGCCTTTGTTATTTGTCATCTTCAAGGCTTCCTTTATTTGTTTTCTGTTGGAACATATTTCATCAAGCACGATCATCATCTTTTGATAAAGTTGTTCCAATGAACAATCTGTTAGAATGATTCCATGCTTCCTGAAGTATCTGAGGGTAACTTCACTTAATTCTTCTAGAATAAAATTAATGAACTGTTGCTTCAGGTTAACATCACCAAATCCTATTTGGTAATATCTTTTTTAAGGTATTTTCTCGCAAATAATGTTTTTTAAGGTATTTTCTCCTTAAAGAACAACATTTTAATTGAAAGAACAACATTTTAATTGAAAGAATTCGCTCCTAACTATTTCTAGAGAATCTTGAGGAGTTCCTAAGAACTCAATTTCAATATATGCCAAGGCTGCAACTATGTTGGTGAGTTGCATGAAAGTAAGATTTTCATACTCACTTATTTTGATCCACCAATCTCGTAAGTTACCAGTGAATTTGGTAGTAAACTCCTGTAATACTTCTAGCAATGAAACTTATGACTGGATTTTAGTTTCCATCCATGCATACATTTTAAAAAGTCTTGTTCTTCTCTGACTTGGAATAACATTATCCATAGAGAACCAAGGACCGTTTGAAACTTTTGGATGCTGAGGTTGTGAGTGGAATTCAGATTCTCCTATTGATTCTTCTTTTTGTGGTTCTTCTACAATTGGAGGTGTTGGTGGAGGTGCAACTTATGTTTGTCTTGACCTGGCAGAGGACTTTGTTAGACCAACCATCTTGATTGAAGGAAAGGATTCCTTAGTATTTATGGACTCATTTTCTGACATTTTTTTAGAAGAGTCAGATTACCAATATTCTTGAATCTGCTGAGGTTGATCTTGTTCAATACAAGTTTGAAGGAATGAGTTGATCTCATTCTTCTGCGTTTGAACCATATATTTACAAGGATCTTGAGAATCCTGGAAAATATCTAAGGCTGGCTGTTTATCTGGTCTTTGTGGGATTGGGGCAGTGTCTAATGATGAAGTAGTAGATGGAGAAACAGTAGGTGTAGTTACAGGTTTAGCTTGCTTTTTTTTTTAGTGGTTTTCTTTGAGACAAAATTTTTTCTCTCATCATATTTTGAAAATTTTCATGTTCAAGGAGTACTGGATCAACATATGGTTGAGCAAGAGTATTTTGAATGATAGGTTCTGGTAAAGGATGAGTGCTTGCAAAAGCAAAAGGGTTAAAAGGCGTTTTTACTTGCAGATCCTTTTCAACTTGAGCTAGTTGAGCTTTTAACTTTGAAATCTCCTACTATGTTTATAAGAATTGACGTCCACCTGCTTGATTTTGTATCATTTGCATAATTTCCTGGTGGAGTGTCATTATTTGTTTCTGGAGTCGAAGCATAAACTCCTGTTGCTAACTCAGTTGTTTATTTACATCATATCCAAGTTGATTAACTTGGTGAGAAACTTGATCCACTTTTCTATCAATTTTCTCGAGAACTTTGTTTTGTGCCAAAGCATTATTTGTTTGCCAATTTAGAACAAATTCACCAACTGTGATGTCTCTAGATCTTTCTTGAGCATCTGGACTTGGAGATTTGACCCATGAAATTTTCTTGACATGTATATTGGGATCAACAGTTTCTTGCAAAGGTGGAAACTCATGTTCCTGAGGATGGAACATGCATATTGTTGGGATCATATGAGCTTTAGCCTTTTTTGGCTGAATAGCTTGGCTCTAACAAGATTTTGGAACCCATTGTGGCTTATGCTTCTGAAGCCATTCCAATCCTTCTTCATATATTGGAGGTGGAGCTGATGAAGCCGGCTCTTGCTTTGGAGGTTTTATTTTTGGCTCATCCCATTAAGGAACAGATGGAGTAGGCATCTTTGATTTGAATGATTGTGGTTCTGAATAGCTGACTATGTAGTCATGCTTTCCAAAAGGTTGACTAAGAAGTCCAACTGATAGATCATTATCATTGAATTTCTTTTTATAATTCTTTTCTGAGGATGAGGATGCCTTCTTTTTCCTCCTCCTTCTAGATAATTCTTGTAACACCCCCTTACCCCACTTTCGTTCAGCAAGGTAAGTGAGCATTACCCGTCTAACTGTTTTATAAAATTAATGAAATGAAGTATAAATTTTTTTACGAAAATATTGTAGACACTGAAATAAAAATTATTACAAGTACAAATATTCAAAATTTTATTTATTTATAAAGTAGCTTAATTTACATTATAATTCATGTCTATAGGAAATAAAACCATAATTTAATTTACAAAATTAAATATAAAATATACCAAAAATAGAAACCAAAGCTTTTGCTGCTTCCTTTCGGTTACCCTTCTTCCTCCGACAATCCTATTATCTACGGTTACCCTTCTAAAACCTGCGCGAGAAGAAACCACCTGCGTTAAGCTACTAGCTTAATGGTGCTTCAATGATAAAAATTTTATATACATATAATTTTTTTCACATCTTAATTAATCATTTCATAAATAAGGCATAAAATAAGAAAATTATATAAAAATAAATAAATTTCAACAAACATTACACATTTAACAATTTTAATTTATATAACATTCTCAAAATCACATAATTTAACATTATTATCATTTTTTATTTTTTTCTTTCTTGTGCCCATTACACATATAACCGAACTAACTAATAGGAATAATGGGGTTTCCATTTCCGGCTTTCATAATATTGCGCCTAACGCTTTTATAATAATGACATTACTGGCTTTATAATTTTTCCATTACTGGCTTAATGATTTAACGCAGAGCGTATTTATAAATTACCATTACCGGTTTTTATATTTAGCATCGAGTGCCTTATATCCCCTTATTGGCATGCCAAACTATTCTCTATTCTAGTTCTAGATTAGGTGTCATAGAGCTTAACTATTCTTATTATAATTCACATTATTTTCAAAAATTGATAATTTTACTAAAATTTCACCAATAAACTTATTTATTTTTATTCTTTATTCTCATTGTCATTGCATTAGAATCTCATACATAATTAATTTACTAAACATTTATAATTACCTTTAAAGTAAAAATTCACATTAATTATTACATATACTTATCACACCACATGCACAAACCCAATATTTCAAGTGTTTACCTATGACAGATTTCAGCCCTGATTTTGGATTTCATTATTAGCCCATTTATAATTCGAATTTGGAGTTTTTGTCTTGTAAAACGTTGTAGCTTATTGTCTTAGTTTTAAGACGCATCAAAAATCACTCAAATCCCAGTTTTCTATCAAAAGTTATGATTAATTGAACACTGCATCATCACAAAAATTTCTGACCAAGATTCAGATAAAATTTAATGAGTTCATTTCTTGGAATCTGTCTCGGAATATGCACACATGTAGGAACATTCTGTGCATCTGCTATTATGAATAAAGCATCATTTGATACTGGAAGAGCTAGATTAAGGGAAAGATTCTGAACCCTGTAGACTAGTTGATAATGAAGTGTCGCTGATGTAGCAATCATAACTTGAGGAGCACCAGTTATCTAGACTTGTACTTTTAAGGCTGAAAGTACATGAGGATCATTAAGTGCCATGTTGAAATTAGGAAACAGAGTGAACAACAATGTGCTTGCATTCCATGATGTCTCAATAGTACCAATAACAACATGTTGATAATGTAAATATCTTATATCCAGTAGGGCAATATGTGTTGCAACTGGAAGGCCTTTTCTTCCATGATATGACAGTGCTAATCTGATGGCTCCAAAATGAAGATGAGAATATTCTTCTCATCTCCATAGAGTGAGGAGTTCTAAAGGAACTTCTACGGAAACAAACTATTCTTCCCCAGTGGCTTTAATAGTACAATGATCAAAAGAAGAGGACTGTATATACTCTTTTATAAGTTTTTGGTTTCTTTTAACAAGAGTTTTGATTTGGGTTTTCCATGAAGACTAAGACTTATTATATGCATCATAAAGACTGAGAAAAGGAATTTCAGTAATATGGGTTTTTTATTCATTAGGAATATGTTGGATTTCATATAGATAATCTAGACGGTTACTAGTAGAAGTACGAAGAGTTGAAGAAGATGATGAAACCAATTTTGAAAGTGACAAAAGATATAAACTTATAATTTTATTAAATATATCAATTATATGTATTATTTATTAATATAATTTAGATTAGTATATAAGTTTAATATGATATAATTATTTTGATAAAAAGAATAATATATATAGTAATATTCAAAATTTAAATTATTAAGTATATAGACTCAGAAGTATAAGTATAAATATAAGCATATAACTATAAGTATATAATATGAAGTATAAGCATGTATGTTTGTGATTATTTAATTTTAATATATATATATATATATATATATATATATATATATATATATATATATATATATATATTATAATGTGCACATTAATTATAAAAGTATATAAATATATAAGTTTATTAAGTATATGATCAATTATATATATGTTTTATTTGTTAATATAATTTATATTAGTACAAAAACTTAATATAGTACAATTATTTTGATAAAAAAATCATATAACAAGAGACTCATTTTTTCTAAATAATGGAAAAAAGAATCGAAATATGCCATTAAAAAATTCTATTGAGAAAAAGATGAGCTGTTAAGAACATAAAAGATGTAAGATTGACAAATGGTCAGATGTAGTATAGATCGTATATAAACGATAGTTGGAGTCAACGGCTTTTCTAAGATTCCCTCATCTAGAACTATGAGGAAGAGAATCAATTGGCTTTTACAAACAATTTGGTATGTATATAATATTATTTAAAATTTTAAATTATTAGATATATAAACTCATAAGTATAAAAGATAAATATATAATTATAAGTATATAATTATAAAGTACATAAATTTATGATTATATATATATATATAATTATAATATTTTCACTAATTATGAAGTATATACACATATAAATTTATTAAATATATCAATGATATATTTTTATTTAATAATATAATATATATTAGTATTTAAATTTAAAATAATACAATTTGTTTGACAAAAAATCATATAATATAATTAGAAAAAATCATAATTTATATTGATTTATTATATAATTATAATTAGTGATAAAAATTTATAGTAAAAAATGAAACTAACAATATATTATAAAATATTTTTTTATTTACATATTAATAATAAAGATAATTGATTAGATTGATGATGAGCTTATCTTAAACTTACATGAAGGTTATGAATTCAATATTTTACACAATCATTGTAAAACTTTTAGCACATAAAAATATTTTTAACATTTAAAATTTTCAATTAAGTGAATTCTTTACTATTATAAATGTCATAAATTTTATTATAATTTAATTTTATGGATTAAAATATATTTAATTAAAAGTTTAAGTTATATTATATTTGTATAATGATATATAAATTTTTTCATTCTTATAAATTATTATATATAGTAAAATTATAAATATTTAAATATCAGTTCTTTTAGTACATTTAGGTTATAGAACAATTCGGTACAATTCAGTACGGTTCTCGGTCCATATATCACTAAAAGATCCCGATTCGTCAAAATTATAGTCAACGGTAAAATACAGTTCGGTTCTAGTCAAAAAGTCAACAATATAGTTCGGTTCTGAATCTTTTTTCTTGGTTTTTTGGTCAAATTCGGGAAGATCCAGGATCCATGTACAATTCTATGTGCTTCATTGATAAAAATCTTGCATGTTGTTTAAATATGTGAAATTATGTATTAATGTTGATATAAATGTGGTTTGACATGAAATGTGATTAGTTGTTGCTTTTAATATTTTATATGGTAATGGGACCAAATGATGTGAAATCATTAAGGTATGTAAATGTAATTGTGATTTGGAAACTTTGGCATAAAAATAAATATATATGATGGATGTAATTAGTAGATAGATTTGTGCCAATTGGTGACCCTGCTGTAGCAATTTTGGAGCAATTATGACAATTTTGATCATAACTAATGCTCTGGTAATGGTATTGAGGTCAAATCAGTTGAAAAATGAAAATGGACTCATAAAAATAAAACTTTGATTCAGAACCTAAATTCAAAATCTAATTGAAATTGAATTAAAAATTGGAGACAAAATCCTGAACTTGTAGGTATCTAGAAAATACTGGATAGAAATAATAGAACGCCCTTCAGTAAAAGAGTCATACCTTTTGATAGAAAACTTGGATTTGAATGATTTTTATGAGATATTAATTTATAAAAATATTAGAAGACTATAACTTCAAATTCAAATTATAAATGGGCTAAAAATGAGGCCCAAAATCAAGGCTAAAATTTGCCATAGATAAAAATTTGCTATATTGGACTTTTGCATGTGATATGATGATTATATATAGTAATTAATGTGAATTTTGACTTTAATTATAATTATAAGTATTTAATAAATTATTTATGTATGAGGTTCTAATGCAATAACAATGGGAACAAATAACAAAAATAAATAAATATATATATAAAAATTTGATACAATTATCAATTTTGAAAATATTTTAAATAAGTATAAAAATAGTTAAACTCTAAGACACCTAATCTAGAGCTAGAATAAAGAATAGTTTGACATGTCAATCAGGGGAGTTAAGTCACTCGGTGCCAAATATAAAAACCGGTAATAACAAATTTATAAATGCGCTTGACGCAATATTACGAAAGCTGGTAATGACAACCTCTTTATTCTTATTAGTTAATTCGGTTATAGGTGTTATGAGCACAAAGAAAATGAATAATAATAATAATAATATAAAAGTATGTCATTGAATAATGTTGTGTTAAATATTATATGTTTGATGACATTTATCTGATTTCTTATAATTCTTTTATTTTATGCCTTATTTGTGAAATTATTAAATGACATGTAAGAAAATATATGTATGTAAGATTTTTATCCTTAAAGCACCACTAAGTACTTAGAACAGGTGGTTTCCTTTCACGCTGGTTCTAAAGAGTAGCCATAGATAGTAAAATTGTCAGAAGAAGAAGGATATCTGGACGAAAAGCAACTAAAAGCTTTGGATATATTTTTGGTATATTTTGTCAAAAACTTTGTAAATTAAATTATAGTTCTATTTCATCTAGTATGTGTTAGGAATGTGTACATCTAATATAATAGACATAGTTTGAATGTAAATAATATATTTTATAAATAAATAAAATTTGAAATATTGATGCTTGTAATAATTTTATTTTGGTGTTTGTAATACTTTTGCCAAAAAATTTTTATACTTCATTTAGCTAATCTTATAAGACAGTTAGTCAGGTAATGCTTACTTATCTTGCTGAATTCAAATGAGGTAAGGGGGTGTTACAAGATTTATAAACTAGCTAAGGATGATGATATTATAGAGGCGCTCTTTCATATGAAACCATGGAAAGCCCTTAGTTCGGATGATTTTCAAATAGGTATTTTTCGTCTCAAAGGCATGTTGTGGGTCCTAATTTTTGTAATGAAGTTCAACAAGTCCTTAATGGGGGTGAGCTAAGTATGGGGGTTAATGGATACTTTGATATGCTTAATCCATAAAGTGGAGGTGCCTAAGAACATTTTTAATCATGATGGGCCTCTTTTATCCCATATCTTTTTTGCTGATGACTTGATTCAGTTTGCTAAAGTGGAGGACAACCAAGTTGATTTTATCAATCAGGTTTCAAAATTTTTTTGTGATAGTTCCAAAAAAAAGTTAGCATAGCTAAAGCTGTTGTTTATTTTTTTTAAAATGTCTCGAGGCAAACTCTCCAAGTTTTTAGTAACAAGATGGGTTTCCATGAAACAAATGATTTGGGTAAGTATTTATGGGTTCTTATGATGTAACTAAAAGTGTACTTGCAAGTGCACAAGCCAATTGTAATTGTAACATCCTTGACCTTCCCCACATGCATATCCACATGCATTTCATTTGAACATATGCATCTTCCATATAATCCAATTGAACACGTTCATTTCATACATATTTTCTTAGAAACAAGTTTATGGCACGCACTAGCTACGTGTCCTAGTATTTGGCAATTGTATCGAGTCACACGTGTATCTTTATAACCTAAATGATGATAACAAAGCATTAGAAATAAATTGAATAAGGTAACTAAATTAAAGTAAGCAAAATTATTAGATTAAGATTAGTAAACATTTATATTGTTAATTTAGTTAAATCGGGTCAAATGATTAAGCTGTATTATTGTGAGAATTAGTGGAATTATAAATATATGTAAATAATAATAATAATATAGACAAAATAAAATGAAAATAAAAAAAGGAAAATAAAAGATAAGATAAGAGAAAAGAAAAGAGAAAAGAAAAGAGAAAAGAGAAGAGAAAAGAGAAGAGATGGAGAGAAAAAGATAAAAAGCAAAAAAAAAAACAAAAAAGTTGGCTTTATCTTCCTCCCCCATTTCTGCCTCCTCACTTCAGCCCTGTTTTCTTCTTCATATTCCTCCATTCCAGAACTCAAATCTTCCTTGTTTCACTTGGTTTTTGAGGCAAATTGATCCCTTTCAAGTTTGTTTTTGGTAAGCAATCAATTCTTATTGCTATAAGGTTGATTTGAGTTGGTAAGGTTAATTAATAGACACTAATTTGCACCCCAATTTTGATATCAATAGAAATTGATTCTAGAAAATCTTAAAATATAAAGTTGTTCCTTTATGTCTTATATTTATGGATATGTAAACCGTGTTTCAAGATATTGTGTATAGAATGAGATATTCTCCTTGTACTGAAACTGATCAGGGTGTGAACCCTAGCTAAGATAGTTACTATGTTATTTGGTTTTGAATATGCTAAAGCCATTATTTGAAGTATCTCAAAACATAAAAGTTGTAGATATATGTGTTAGGTATCTGTATACCAAAGTTCGAATTCATAGGTCTTGTAAATATTGAGTTACGGTGAATGGAACGATGACTGTTCCATGACTTGAACTGCCAACTGATTGCCCTGGGCAGATCCATCAATTTATTTGGCCCATTTGAGCTTGTTAGAGCTAGATTCTATAGATTATAAAAAAATTAAAGTTATAGGTATATTTCTTAACTAAATTTGGGTACTAATATCAACTTAATATGTTATGTATAGACTAAGTTATGGCCTTTGGAAGTCATACTAGTCCGGAAGCCAATTCTATTCTAGACTAGTGAAATGTGTGTTATAATTTGAAGACTTTAGAGAGATAATTGATAAAAGTTTTGAACAGTAAAAATGTTCCATATGAACCCTTATAAGTATTTGTAAAGTTTCAATAAAATAGGACTTATAGATTATAAGTTATGATGAACCAAAGTGGGTATCCTGAAACTACCTAAAGGCAGAAAACAAGGCAGAAAATAGAACACATTTAGAAATTCCACCAAATATTGTACAATGCTCCAATTGGTCTCAAATGTTAATTTGTTATATATTTATATGTTAGCTGTAATTAGGAATAAGAATCAGATTAATTGGTCAAGTATAGAAAAAATGTTATAGGCTAAACAGTCCCATAAGGTCACACTGCCTCATAGGAAAAATCTTAACTATTGATATGAACAATGCATATTAATTTGTTCAAACCACATTAAGTCCACCTAATCATGATTTAATCGATTATATTTTTATATTAGGGTCGCAACATATTGGAGACCCACAAAGAGTGGATAGACAATAAGTTAGGGGTCAGAATCAAAGGAGAAATGTGAGTCTAATTATCAATTGAATTCTTTAGTGCAAATGAATGTTGCTTGCTATGTGATTCATATGATTGTCATGATTGATCCTTCATAATGTAATGATGGATAATTTGTGACATTGTGGTACATATAAATGGTGTACTTGTGGTATATTTGAGGTATATGTTTAACATATGTGATATATATACATGGTATATGTATAGTATATGCAAGGTATATACGTGACATATGGGGTATATATGGAATATATGTATGTTGTATATGATAAAGATGCAATGGTTGATGAATGCTTAAATACAAGTGCATATGCATATGGACTAAAAAGGCGTTGTGACTAGTTAATCGATATTGTAAAGCAAAAGAAGAGGCCTATGACCCAACAAATGTGCAAATAAAACAAATGATCAAGCTAGCAAGCAAATGCAAATGTTCACATGGAAACCGGGGCAATGTCTATTTAACTTAGTCACAACAAAATGAAATAAGCAAAGCATTTGCATACATAAGGAGTAATGATTATATGTTTCAACTTTATTGATATTTATATGATACTAATAAATGGAATGGAATACATGGCATGTATTGGATTTGTGACTTATTATTATGAGTTGTTCAGTACTTTAGAGCTCATTTGATGGTTATTCTCACTGAGCCGCAACTCATCAATTTGCATCATTTTTTAGGTAAAGAAAAGTGATAGCTCATTTGGAGTAGCGTATAAAAGACATGGAGCACAGGTCACTGGCCGAGCCTCATCACTCTCTCTCCTTGCATTCCACACAAGCATGAAAATATGTCATCTATGTTTTTTATTTACCTGCTTGAATATGTATAGTCATTTTGGAATGAGTTTAAAAATGTATAAATGAAAGCAACTCGAAAATACTTATGTGTAAAGTTTATGTTTTGATATTGTGGTGAAAACCTCAGTGTTAACTTTGCAAAGTCATTGAATAATATTACAGGATATGAGACTTGCAAGTCATTGAATGAAATTACAGGATATGAGACTTGCAAAGTCATTGAATGATATTACAGGATATACAAAAAAAATTTACTATCACTATTAACAGGATATTTTGTTTTTTCATCATGCTATGTGTTATTATTTGATATAGAGATAAGTTATACTTAAATGCATAAGATGTGGTGTTACAGTAATACTGACAAGTTACTTATGAGATCGATCTCCTAAGAAACTATGCAGATTTAAACTCTGAATTAACTTAAAATTACCAATGAACAAATAATTAAAATGCTAAACATTTTAACCAAATTTAATGAGTTGATTAAGCTATAAGAGAAATTAATACTAAGATTACAGAAAAAAGTAATAAAGAAAATGAATAAAAGAAGAAATAAAAACTTAGCTCACAACTCCCAATTTTGCATATCTTTTAACGAATTAAGCACCAATAAATGTAGATTTTATGGCTTTCACTTTAAAGCACTAATTAATCAAACTAATGAATTAACTAGTATTCAGTCCAATTTTTATGTTAAATTACATATGATATGTCTAATAATTTAGCCTTAATATTTCCATTTAAAGTTAAATAATTGGTGATCAAGCAACTATTAAACTAAAAACTTATTAAGCACAATTGAATTGAAGAAAATCATGCATTCATTAAATAGATAAAAATGAATATTATAAATTAGGGTTACTCACTAAGCACCCATAAAAGTGTTTAGCATAGCATCTTAATAACAATAAACATGTCTATTTTGATGGCTATGTTAAACATAAAAGAAAATAAAACATGAAAGGAATGAAGGAAAACTTTCTAAAATCCTCTACCGAATTCTATTCTTTTCTCTTGTTCTCTCCTTTCCCCCCCCCCCCCCCCCGCCGTAAATCATAAAACAAAACTAGAATTTATAACCTAAGAAGTCCTAGTTAAATTTTAATTCTTAAGATACAATTATTCCTAATTAAGAGATAATTTTCCACAAATATGATCTTTACATTAACATTTGTTTTTAAAGTTTGGACCCCACTTGATTGGAATAAAGTTTACATGCGATTTGACTATACAGTAAAAAGGAGCATCATGTGCATGACAAGCTCTCATAAGTGTGATGACTCTTCAGTAAAACACTTATCATCATTATGATATTTCCTCACATGCGTGACATGTATAACAAATAGTGATGCACTTGCAATCAAATCCATGGGCTCGTAATAGGAGATTGAGTTTTAGGAACTTTGCACTCATAATCAAAACCATACACCAACGATAGAAATGGAGAAAACTCCTAATGACCAACAATAAAGCCTCATGCACATGACATATTGTCACATGCCTGAAGCATTCAAGGCTTCAATCCTCCCTCATGTGCATGAGGCTTCTTGCTCATTTCTGCACTTCATCTTTTCTTCATGCAATCATGAAATTAAAATAATTAAGTACCTAAAATATGATAAAAACTTATAATTAAACATGAAAAACATTAACAAGAACTAGAACAAATAAGAACACATCATCCTCTACTTCATAAATGGATCTCTAAGAATATTTTGGACACCTAGTCATTTTTCCTTAGCTAGGAGAATCAATTTGTCATAGTCTGTGTTACCTTCGATGTCCATCTATACCATGCAGACCATAACTCTTCCTAAATCTATTTGCAATGAGATTGAGAAAGACTCAAGAGTTTTGTGTGTGGTAATGTTAAGGACAAAAAGAAAATAGCTTTGATAAAATGGGAAAAGTTACAATGGAGCATGTAACACCCTTTTATCCCACTTTAGTTCGGCAAGGTAAGTAAGTATTACCCGGCTAGTTAACTTATAAGATTTGCCAAAGAAAAGCATAATTTTTTTTTTGCCAAAATGAAAACTTTGCCAATACCAATATTCAAAATTTTATCTTAATATAAAATATATTATTTTGTAACCAAACTATATCCATTACATTAGTTTCACATACCCCCAATACATAATAAATGAGATAAAACTATGAACTAATTTAAAAGTTTTAAACAAAATATACCAAAATGATTTGAAGTTTTAAGTTGTTTCCCAATAGGATACCCTTCCTCTTCTAATGGCTATATTATTTACAACTACTTTTCAGATTCTGCGTGAGAGAAAACCATCTGTGCTAAGCTATTAGCTTAATGATGCTTCATAAAAAAAGATCTTACATACATATATTTTTTTATATATCATTTCATAATTCTATAAATAAGGCACACAACAAAAAGAGAAATAGAGGCATCAAATAAATTTTATGAAACAATTAATATTCAATAATTTTAATTTAACATAATATTATGTAGATGATGTGATTTTACTTATTTTACTCATACACACTACATTGTTGTTATTGTTATTATTATTATTAAATTATTTTTTTTATGCCAATAACACCTATGACTGAACTAATTAATATGAATAACGAAATTGTCATAACCGACTTTCATAATATTGCACCGATTGCTTTTGAAATAGTTCAATTACTGGCTTTTATAATATTGCGTTGAGCTCATTTATAGTATTGCCATTATCAGTTTTAATAGTTTTGCGCCGAGTGTATTTATAATATTGTCATTAGCAGCTTTCGTACTTAGCACTAAATGCCTTTAATCCTCTTAATGGTATGCCAAACTATTCTATATTATAGTTTTAGGCTAGATATTTTAGGGCTTAACTATTTTCATAATTATTACCGATATTATGATTATTATTCATAATTATTTTTCATAAATGGTAATTATAACAAACATCCACATACATGCATAATTTTATTTTTGATTATTATATTCAATTTTCATTCATAATTAATTTTATTAACTATTTATAATTACAAGTAAAGTTAAAATTCTCATAAACTAATACATCTATACATCACACCATATGCAGAATTTCAATATACAAATTCTTTGTTCATGATAGATTTCAACCTTAAACTTGGGCCCCATTTTGAGCCAACTTATAGTTTGAATTTGAATTTATAGTATTCTATGAACTTGTATATTATTGTCTTATCTTTCATACACATAAAATCACTCAAATCTAAGTTTCTTATAAAATATTATAGTTATGTTATTGAGAGGTGTTCAGTGAATTTTTGCCAAGTATTTTTTAAATACTTTCAGGTTTGAAATTTTGTACCCAATTTTTAACCCATTTGTAATTAAATTTAAACTTTGTTCTCTTGACATTTTTAGCATTATGAGTCCAATTGAATTTTTAATTAGTTTCTTCTCATTTTGATTACCAGAACATTAGGTATGATAAAAAAAAATGTCAAGACTGCTCATGGAATTCTAAAATAGAGTCATCAATTGACATTAGCCTATCTAATGAATACATTCATAATATACATTCAGTTTTATACCAAAATTTCTAGATCACAATTATGTTCATATATCTTAATATTTTCATACCATTTAGTTCAATTACCATAAAAAAAAATAAAGATAACCATTAATCACATTTCATTTCCAACCACATTCATATCAAACACTAGTATCTAATTTCACACATTTAAATGATATGTATGATTTTTATCAATGAGGTACATACCTAATCAGCCTTGAATCTTCCCATTCTCATTCATTTTTCCACTCACTAGGTGGTTTTTTCTTTGCCTTTGTCACCTATTTTAGGGTCTCTTTTTTCCACAATTGATTGCCCTAAACACAATTATACATCTCATTTTTATCACCCATATTCAAAGGTTTTTATGCATACATAAAGTCCTAATACTCCTAATATGATTTATATCTTATTTTAGCCAAAAATTACTAAGACTAAACTCCCTTTTTGTTAGATCAAATCTATTCAAAATGGTTATCTATCGACCTTATTTAATTTCTCCAAAATATCAACCAAACCACACTACACTCATCACTTGTCCAAAATGGTTCTCTAGGTCCTTATTTAATTTCTCCAAAAAATCACCTAAACCACACTCCACTCATGACTAATTGTTTTACCCTTAGATTAGTTTCAAAATTTCCCAAATTATTTTAACCATGACAGCCCCTCCTTCATCTTATAAAGTCATATTTCTTTATGTTTTAAATCATAAAATCATAAATTAAGGTTAACTAACATCAATAACAATCTCAATTCTATTTTCCCTAACCTAATTCACACTTCAAACCCTAGGTCAATTCTTACCATATAACTCTAATCAATTAATTCCAATCATATCTACCATCCTTATGGGTTTCAAATGGAAGGAAAAATATTGAATTTAAGAAGAAAAAACTCACCTTAAAGACCTTTCAAAGCTAGCCGAAATTCCACTTAATTTCCCCTTCATTTTTCTCTTCTTTCTTTCTTGCTCCTTTGCTCACTTATGGTGAACACCTTTAATTTCTCGGTTCTTCTCTCTCAAAACTTATTTTTCTCTCTCTTTTTCAAGCTTGAAATGTAGCAAAAATGGTGGACATTGGGGCTTGAAGTGGGCGGCATAAGGAGAAGGAAATGAAGAAGATGAGTTGATAATTTGGTGGAAGAATGTGGAATTTCCCCCCCATTTTGGCTTTTATATTATGCTTAATGAGTGGGCCCTGTTAGTTAACTTAATCTTACTTTCTATTGGTTCATTAACTTAATTAATCTTTATTAACTTTTAATTATGAGAAATTCTTTTTTTTTTCATAAATTTCTTTTCTCTCTTAAATTTTTCCTCAACAATTTCAATAATATAGATTTTGTCCATAGGGTGATCTTATTTCATTTTTTTAGTTCTAGAACCAATCTTTTTAATTCCCAAATAATATTACCCTCAATTATTTTCCTTATAATTTGTCATTTTTTATTGGTCCAAATTTAGACTTCGATCAGACTAGTGCTGGGTGGCTATGGTCACACGCGATTAGGGCCTAAGTCATTGGACGTTACAATTCTCTCCCTTAAGGATAATTTTGTCCTTGAAATTTACCTAATTAGTTGGAGCTATATAACTGAGGATACTAAGTTCTCATTATTTCTTCACTCTCTCAAGTGGTTTCTGCCATTCCATGATTGTGATATAGGACCTTTACCAGCGGTACCTTCTTGCTCCGCAATTTCTTGACTCCTCGAGCTAAAATTGCCACAAATTCTTTTTCATAAATCAAGTCTAGTTGCACCTCTATAGATTCCACAAGTATTACATGTGTCAGAACTGATCTATATCTCTGTAGCATTGAGACATGAAACACAATGTGGATCTTATCCAATTCTAGTGGTAAGGCCAAATGGTAAGCCATTGGGCGCACACATTCAAATATTTTGTATGGTCTAATAAATTTAGGGCTCAGTTTCCCTTTTCCACCAAAATGAAGTTCTTTCTTCCAAGGTGAGACTTTTAAAAATACCTTGTCTCCAACAACATCTTCAATATCCTTCCTCTTCAAATGAGTGTAGGATTTTTGTAGATCAACTGCCACTTTTAATTGATCTTTAATTAATCTCACTTTCTCCTCTATTTGGTTCACCAACTCTGGTCCATTAACTTCTTTTCACCAAGTTATGTCCAGTATAAAGGTGTTCTCTTCTTCCATATAAAGCTTAATATGGTTGCATGTTGAGACTAGCTTAATAGCTATTGTTGTATATAAATTCTTATGGCAAATACTTATCCCAGCTACCCTCAAAGTCAATTACATAGCTTCTAAGCATGTCTTCCAACAATTGAATAACCCATTAGGATTGCCCATATGTTTGTAGGTGGAATGTCGTACTAAAAGTAAGTTGAATCCCTAGTGCTTGTTGCAAACTTTTCCAAAATTGAGATGTGAATTGTGGGTCCCGATTAGAAATAATAGATACTAGCACCCTATGTAGTCCAATTATTTCATTAACATATATTTCTGTTAACCGACTTAATGGATAATCCATCTGAACTAGTAACAAGTGAGTTGGCTTGGTAAGGCTGTCCATAATTACCCATACTACCTCATGCTTCTTTTGTGTCAAATGCAAACCAGATACAAAATCTATCATAATCCTTTCCCATTTCCATTCAGGGATGAAAATAGGTTGCAGCAATCTAGATGGTACCTGGTACTCTGATTTTACTTATTGGCATGTCAAACACCTGGTTGTGTATTCAACAATATCTTTTTTCATTCATGGCCACCAATAATAAGTCTTCAAATCTTGGTACATCTTATTGCTTCTTGGACATATGAAATATGCTTTAATTCAGTATCATTTGGCACACACAATCTTCCTTTATGACTTATACTCTCATCATCTTCAATCTTATGTTCGAGTCTCTCCCTCTTTTTCATTGCCTCAGCAGTGATCATCAATTTTTTATTTTACTTTTGAGTTTCTCTCACTTGTTGCCTCAAGGTAGGTTGAACTCGTAATTCTTCCAAAGTAAGTGTGAATTTCCCATTAATTTATTATTGATTATTAAATATTATATTAAAATGAGAAAATTATTAAGTATACCTGCCTGTTTTTTTTACTCAAGGTATTAACCACTACATTGGCTTTGGTCGGCTGGTAATCAATAATACAATTATAATCTTCAATCAACTTCAAGTAATGTCTTTGTCTTAAGTTCAACTCTTTTTGTATGGGCAAATATTTGAGACTCTTATGATCTGTATATATAGCACCGCTCATCATAATCATATTTTTAAAGCAAACACTATTGCTGTCAACTTTAGATCATGCGTAGGGTAATTTAGTTCGTAAGACTTCAATTGCCTAGATTTATAAGTAACTACTTTACCCTCTTGCATTAATACATAACCTAGTACATTCTGAGAGGCATCATTGTATACTACATCTTTCCTCGGAACAGGCTGGGTCAAGATAGGTGTTTTGGTTAGCATGAGTTTTAGTTTTTCAAAGCTTGCCTGACACCAATCTGTCCACTCAAACTTAGTTTCCTTTTTGAGAATTTTAGTAATTGGTGCGACTATGCTTAAAAATTCCGTCATAAACCTTTGGTACTAACCAGTAAATCCAAGGAAACTCCCAACTTCTGTCATATTGCAGGGTCGTTTCCAATTCAAAATTACTTATATTTTGTTGGGATTTACTCGGATTCCTTCAACTGATGCTATATGTCCTAAGAATCCTATTTGTTCTAACAAAAAACTCATATTTTGATAGCTTTTCATACAACTGATTTTCCCTTAAGGTCTGAACACTATTCTGAGGTCTCTGTTACGTTCTTCTCTGTCTTTTGTATGCACCAGGATATCATCTATAAAAACTACCATAAACTGATCAAAGTAAGGCCTAAAAATCATGTTCATAATATCCATAAAAGCAACTGGTGCATTCGTTAAGCCAAAAGTAATAACTAGGAATTCATAGTGTAACATCCAACAATTTAGGCCCCGATTATGCATAACCCATAGGGTGCACCGGTTCAATCAGAGTCTAAATTTAGACCCATAAAAAATGACAAATTATAAAGGAAAATAATTAAGAATATTATTATTTAGGAATTAAAATGATTAGTGCTAGAACTAGAAAAAAAGAAAATTACCTTACGGACAAAAGCAATATTATTGAAATTGTTGGGGGAAAATTTGTGAAGATAAGGGAATTTGTGGAAAATGATGAATTTCTAATAATTAAAAGTTAATCAAAATTAATTAAGTTAATGAACCAATAGAAATTATGATTAAGTTTATTAATGGGGCCCACTCCTTAATCATAGTATAAAAGTAAAAAAAGGGAGGAATTCTACATTCTGCCATTACAAAAACAAATCAACTCATCTTTCTTTTCTTTTCTTCATTCCAAGCTTTGAAAGAGAGAGAAAATGGGTATTAGAGGAAAAAGAACCAAACAATTAAAGAGTTCTTTCCATAGAGAGAGCTAAGAAGCAAGAAGGAAAAAAGAAAGAAGAAAAAAAGATTTAGGGGGAATTTTGGCTCACTTTCGAGAACCATTAAGATGAGTTTCCTCTCCTTAAATTCATCATTTTTCCTTTCATTTGATACCCATAAGGATGATAGTTATGTCTGGAATTGGTAAATTAGGGTTATTTGACAAGAATAGACCTAGGATTTGAAATTGGTAACTAGTTGAAGAAAAGTGAAACTAGACTTTTAATTAATGATAATTCATGTTAATTAATTATTTTATGACTTAAAAACTAAAAAAAGATAACTCTAACGGAGGAAGAAGGGGCTACTTTGGTTAAAGTAATTTGAGAAAAATTGAAATTAACCTAGGGGCAAGCCAATTGGTGATGAGTGAAGTGTGATTAGGGTATTAATTTAAAGAAAATAAATTGGGACTTTTTGGCTAAAATAAAGTATAAAACATATTAAGCGCATTAGAATTTTATGTAGGCATGAAAATTTTAAAAAGGGATGATAGAAATGAGATATGGTATGGTTGTGTAGGAAAATCAAGTGAGCCAAAGAGATGCCCTTAAGAGGGTGACAAAGGCAAAGAAAAAGCTATTTAGTGAGGGGAACAAAAGAAGGAAAAAGAAAAGCTCCAAGGTTGGTTAGATATGTGCTTCATTGATAAAAATCTTACATATTATCTAAATGTGGAAAATTAAGTGCTAATGCTTGATATGAATGTGGTTTGTCATGAAATGTGATTGATAATTACTTTTAATTTTTTTATGGTGATAGGACTAAATGGTGTGAAGATGTGAACATAATTTTGATCTGGAAATTTCGATAAAAAAATGAATGCATATGATGAATGTATTTATGAGATAGATTTGTGTCAATTGATGACTCTGTTACAAATTTTGAGGAGCATCCTTGACATTTTTTATAAAAACTAATGTTCTGATAATGAGATTGAGATAAAATTAGTTGGAAATGAAATTTGACTCATAAAGCTAAAACTTTCATTAAGAACCTAAGTTCAAAATTTAATTTTAAATTGACTAAATATTGGATACAAAATCCCTGATCTGTAGGTTCCAGAAAATGGTGTGATGAATGCATATGTTAATTAATGAGAATTTTGAATTTAATTATAGTTAGAAAGTTTTTACAGAATTATTAATGTAACATTCAGTGATTTAGGCTCCGATTGCACGTGACCGTAGTGGGGTCCACTGGTTCAATCGGAGTCTAAATTTAAATCCATAAAAAAATGACTAATAATAAGAGAAAATAATTAAGGGTATTATTATTTTGAAATTAAAAATATTTGGGGTAGAATTAGAAAAAAAAATAAAACTTCCTATGGACAAAATTGGTATTATGGAGATTGTTTGGGGAAAAATTGTAAATATGGAGCAAGATGTGGCAAATATGGAATTTCTCAAACTTTAAATGTTAATTAAGATTAATTAACTTAATGAACCAATAAGAATTAAGATTAATTTTAATTAGTGGGACCCACTTCTTAATTTAGGTATAAAAGTCAAAAAGGAAGACAAATTCCACATTCTTCCATGACTTTCTCTTCTTCATCTTTTCTTCCATTTTGGCCGTCCACTTCTCCAACCCAAAAGCCACCATTTTGCTATAAATTAAGCTTGAAAAAGTGAGCAAATAAATTAGTTTTGAGATAGGAAAAATCAGAATTTAAGAGTTCTTACAACAAAGGTACCAAAGGAGCAAGAAGGAAGGAGGAAAGAAGAAGAGAAAGGGAGAAGAATTTGGGGCAGATTCGACCAGCCCTATAACTCCATTAAGGTGAGTTTATTCTTCTTAAATTTAACCTTTTTCCTTCCATTTGGGATCCATATTGATGATAGATGTGATTAGGGTTGGTAGATATAGGTTATGTTGCAATATTGAACTTAGAAAATTTAAGTTTGTGATTAGTTGATGGAAGTGTAATTAAACTTTGAATTAATGATATTTGATGTTAGGTAATTATTTTATGGCTTAAAAACTGAAGAAAATATAATGTTGAAGGATGAAGGAGGGGCTGCCATAGTTAAATAAATTTGGGGAAAATTGAAATTAACATAGAAACACCACAATTGGTGATAGATTAAGAGTGAATTGAGTGTTGAATTGAAGAAAATAAATTGGGAACTAGGATATGCTTTTTGGGCAGCTATGGCATATGAAGAAGGAAGTTTAACCTTAGTACATTTTAGCTCAATTAAGGTGTAAAACATATTAGGAGCATTATAATATTATGTAGACATGAAAAGCATTGAAATTGAATGTTGGAATTGAGTTATGACATGGTTGTGTAGGAAAAATAAGTGAACAAATGAGAGACCCTCAAGAGGGTGACAAAGGCAAGGAGAAAGCTAGCTAATAAGGGAAGAAAAAGAAGGATTAAGGAAAGAACCAAGGCTGATTAGGTATGTGCTTCATTGATAAAAATTTTGCATGTTGTTAATATGTATGGAATTATATGTTATGGTTTGTTATGTTTGTGTTTTTGAGATGTTATGTGTTTTGTTGTGACTTTTGATATTATATATGGAAATGGGACCAAATGGTGTGGAATAATTGAGAAGTATGAATGTATTTGTAATTCTGGAAATTTTATTATTAAAATGAATGCAAATGATGAATGTGGTTGAAATATGGATTGATGTCAATTGATGGCTCGGGTACATAATTTCAGGAACAACTCTGTCTATTGTGATGATAACTTGAGTTATGGAACTCCGTTTTGTATGTTCTTTATTGGAAATGAAAGCTAAGACACAGGGCTTTAATTGTTATTTAGACTATAATATCTAATTATGTCTAGATTTGCCCAGTTAAATACACGAAATTTAAACCTAGAATCTGTCCAGAAAATTCTGTGATGATGCAGTAGTGAATTAATCATAACTTTTGATAGAAAATTGGGATTTAAGTGATTCTTGATGCATATGAAAGCTAAGACAATAAGATAAAAATTATTAGAAGGATAGAACTTAAAATTCGAATTATATATGGGCTAAAAATGAAGCCCAAAATAAGTCCAAAATCTACCATAGGTAAAAATATACAATATTGGGCTTTTTGCATGTGTTGTTATAATTATATGTAATAATCCATGCAAATATTTACTTTGATGGTAATTATAAATTTTTAACAAATTATTTATATATGAGATTTTATTACAATAATAATGGAAATAAAGAACAAAAATGAATAAGCATAATTTTAATAGTTAAATAATGTTGACATTTTTGAAATATAGTGGATTAATATAAAAATAGTTAAGCCCAAAACCACATAGTGTAGAACTAGAATAGGGAATAGTTTGGCATGTCAATCAAGGGATTTAAGGCACTCGGTGCCAAATATGAAAGCCGGTAATGACAATTTATAAATGCGTTTGACGCAAAATTATTAAGCCGGTAATGACAATATAATAAAAGCCGGTAATGACATTATTATAAAAGCGCTCGGCGCTATATTATGAAAGCTGGGAATGTCAACCTCGTTATTCCTATTAGTTAGTTTGGTTATAGGTGTTATGGGCACAAATATATAATAATAATAATAATAATAATAATAATAATAATAATAATAATAATAATAATAATAATATCGAAGTATGTGATTTTTTTTATAAATGTTATATGAATTAAAGTTATTAGATATTGAGTGTTTGCAGAAATATATTGATTTTATATAATTTTTTATTTTATGTCTTATTTATTAAATGAATAATTAATATGTGAGAAAATATATATGTATGTAAAATTTTTATCATTGAAGCACCACTAAGCTAGTAGCTTAGCGCAGGTGGTTTCCTCTCGCGCAGGTTTAGAAGAGTAGTCATAGAAAATAGACTATCAGAAGAAGAAGGGTACCCAGAGGGAAGCAGCAAAAAATTGTGTGTTTTATTTTTGGTATATTTTATTAAAAGCTTTGTAAATTAAAGTATCGTTTTTATTTCATATCATGTGTATTAAATATGTGAGTCACCATGTAAAAGAACATGATTTGAATGTAAATTAATGTACTTTATAAATAAATAAAATTTTTAATATTTGGGCTTGTATGAAATTTTATTTTAGTTTATGCAATATTTTCAAAAAAAAAAATTACTTCACTTCATTAATTTTATAAAAAAGTAAGACGGGTAATGCTCACTTACCTTGCTGAACTATAGTGGGGTAAGAGGGTGTTACAATTAATGTGTAAGGTTTTAATTTAATAATAAAGGAAACAAATAATAATAAAAAATAAACATGTATATGGAAATTTGATACAATTATCAATTTTGAAAATATTGTGAATAAAAATCTTAATGTTGGGAGTAAATATAAAAATAGTTAAGCCTCAAGACACATAGCCAAGAACTATAATAGAGAATAATTTGGCATGTCAATCAGGGGATTAAAGGTACTTGGTGCCAAAACATGAAAGCTGATAATGACACTTACAAAAGCGCTCGATGCAATGTTATAAAAGCCAGTAATGACAACCTCGTTATTTCTATTAGTTAGTTTGGTTATAAGTGTTATGGGTACAAAGAAAATGAAAATAACAATAACATAAAGTGTATGGATAAAATGAGTAAAAGCATGTCCTCTTGATAATGTTGTGTTAAATCAAGATTGTTGAATATCAAATGTTTGATAACATTTCTTTGATTTCCTGTATTTCTTTTTGTATGCCTTATTTATGGAATTATGAAATGGCATGTAAGAAAATATATTTATGTAAGATTTTTATCCCTTAAGCACCACTAAACTAGTAGCTTAACATGGGTGGTTTCCTCTCGCGCAGGTTCTAAAGAATAACTATAGATAGTATAGTTGTTAGAAGAAGAAGGGCACCCAGACAGAAAACAACTTAAAGCTTTGGACAATTTTTTGTATATTTTGTTAAAAGCTTTGTAAATTAAATTATAGCTTTATCTCATCTAATATGTACTGGGGGTATATAAAATAATATATTTTATAAATAAATAAAATTGAGCATTGGTGTTTGTAATATTTTTGCTAAAAAACAAATTAAACTTCATTTAGCGAATCTTATAAGATAGTTAGTCAGGTAATGCTCACTTACTTGCTGAAATAAAGTGAGGTACGGGGGTGTTACAATTTTTGGTATCAGAGCTACAGGTTTAGACGGTTCTTGCTGAGTGGGTATGGGAGATAAATGCATATTTTCATACATATGCATTTTTTAAGCAATATTCTGATAAGGGATCATTCTTTTGACAATATAGGTTTTAATGGATTCCAAATCAAGACAAAGTCATGAAGAAGAAGAGGGTAATAATATAGCTGACTCTGCCATTCATAGACGGTCAACATCAATTAGAGCCTTGGAGCCTAGTGTTGTAGCTCCACAGCATACTGAAGAACATGTTGGTATGGGTTAGGTACCCCTTATGCAACATATGGCTACTTTGTTATAGCAGATAACACAAGCTATGCCACCACTAGTTGCACCACCTCAGCCAAAACTTTAGATTGATAAGCTAAGAAAATATGGGGCGATGAGTTTTATGAGTAAGAAAGAGGATGACCCAACAACAGCGGAATTTTGGTTGGAAAAGATAGAACGAGTTTTTGAGGAGCTTCAATGTTTGGAGGAGTACAAGGTTAGGTATGCAGTATCCCTCATTCAGGAGCATGCCTACGAAGGGATAGTTTGGCATGTTAATCAGGGGATTAAAGTCACTTGGTGCCAAAACATGAAAGCTGGTAATGGAAATATTACTAAAGCCGATAATGGAAATATTACTAAAGCCGATAATAACACTATTACAAAAGCGCTCGACACAATGTTATAAAAGCCGATAATGACAACCCCCTTATTTCAATTAGTTAGATCGGTCATAGTTGTTATGGGTATAAAGAAAATGAAAATAACAATAATGTAAAGTGTGTATTAATAAAATAAGTAAAAGCATGTCCTTTTGATAATGTTGTGTTAAATCAAGATTGTTTGATAACATTTCTTGGATTTTTTGTATTTCTTTCTGTATGTCTTATTTATGGAATTATGAAATAACATGTAAGAAAATATATGTTTATAAGATTTTTATCCTTGAAACACCACTAAGCTAGTAGCTTAACGCGGGTAATTTCCTCTCGCCCATGTTCTAAAGAATATCTATAAATAGTATAGTTGTTGGAAGAAGAATGGTACCCGAACAGGAAGTAGCTTAAAGATTTGGACTATTTTTTGGTATATTTTGTTAAAAGCTTTATAAATTAAATTATAGTTTCATCTCATCTAGTATGTATTGTGGATATGTAATACTAATGTAATGGAGATAGTTTGGATGTAAAATAATATATTTTATAAATAAATAAAATTTTGAATATTGGTGTTTGTAATATTTTTGCTAAAAAAAAATTTATACTTCCTTTAGCGAATCTTATAAGATAGCTAGTCGGGTAATGCTCACTTGTTGAACTAAAGTAGGGTAAAGGGGTGTTACACATGGTGGCCATTCTGAGTTTGAAGGCTATTTTGGGTATATATGATTCTTTAATTTTTAGTTGATGATACCTAGATCTGAGATCAATATTAGAGAATATCCCTTCTCCCCCTAATAGATCAAAGAAATCATCAATTCTAGGAAGTGAATATTTATTCTTAATTGTCACATTGTTCAGTTGTCGAAAATCAATACACAGTCGAAGAGTACCATCCTTCTATTTCACAAACAACATGAAGCACCCCATGGTGACACACTAGGTCTTATGAACCTCTTGCCTAGCAAATTTTGCAATTGAACTTTCAACTCCTTTAATTATGTATGTGTCATTTTTATAATGAGTAATTGATATTGGAACTATGCTCAAAATCACATGAATAGCAAATTCTATCTCCTTATCTGGTGGTAACCCTGGAAAATCATCAAGGAACACATCTGCGAATTCACACAATGTGGGGATGTCCTTGGGCTCATTTTTCTAGTATCAATCATATGGGCCAAATATGCCTCACGCCTCTTTCTAATGTATTTTTGAGCTTTTAATGCAGAAATAATATTAGTCAAACATGTTTGACCTTCACCCCAAATAATAATGTCATCTTGTCCGAGAATTTTGAGTACCACTTGTCTAGATCGACAGTTTACTACAACTCCATGCTTTATCATCAACCAATGCATATCCAGAATAACATCGAATTCATGAAAATGTAATTCTATTAAGTCTGTTGGGAATTGTCTACCCTGGATTATTACTGGGTCACTTCTATAGATCTGATTGATTTTCACACTATGTCCCAACATGTAACACTCCATCACCCTACCTAATGAGAGATCAGATAAAGGAATGTCACAATACTTTCTATTGAAAAATAATTATTTAATATTTCAAACCAGAATATTTTTTTTAAAACACATTTCCAAACACAGTTTGCACAATATGGTTCTTAACACTGTGATAAATAAAATCCATAAACATTTTATTATTACAAAAGAAATATGTAACAAAAGCCATTTTAAAGCATGTTACAAAAGTTATGTTGTATTAAAAATACAAAATATGAAAATATGGAGAAATCCAAATGTGAAACCCACTTTATGATTCCGTTGCTGCTTTACTGGATCTGGATTCTACAAAGTTTATCTACTACTTTTATCTACTATCAACAATCTCGCTTCATTGTATCTGTGCGAGAGAAACATTCTCATGCTAAGCTTTAAACTTAGTAGTATATACATAAAGACAATATACTATATTATGCAACATACATATATATACACCATATAATCTATTTTATATAAGAACCAACATTATTCTCATCCATCTACATGCACATGTACTGATTTATAGCACAAGTATAATAAATGTGCATTATAATAAAGTATTAATTTAACATATTATATAATACATGTCAAGTATTATATATAATATACAAGAATTATATCACAATATATACTATATATATATATATATATATGGTATATGTAAGGTATACATATGGTATACAAGAAGTAAATCACATTATGGGGGTGTTTGAGATTGCTGTTAGTTGGCCAAAAAACAGGTTTAGAATTTTTTTTGATTTAATTGGCTGATTTTTTTAATTTTTTATAAACTGTTTTTCTCAATCCTGCTTCTAGAAAAAATATTTATTTATCTACTTCTCTCCAAAAGCAATTTTCAAAACTTAAAAAATTTAAAAATAATTTTTTTTTTCTCCAAAAGCGCTTTTGGCAAATGTAATGCCAAAGAGACCCTATATACTATATATATGGTATATATAAGGTATGCATATGGTATATAAACAATATATTACTATATATGCTGTATATAGGGTATATGTCAGGTATACATATGGTATATAGAATTCATATATTACTATATATACTATAGACATGGTATATGTAAGGTATATATATGGTTTACAATTTGTATATGTAACATTATTTTTTTTATTTTCTTATTATTTTGTTGTGCCAAACACCTAGTCTAAATACTGGAAGACTAAAGAGGAATAAAAATATGGCATCTGGGACAATGTATGTCCAAATACAACTAACAGTAAACTGCCTACAGTCGTTAAACGTTTACGACCACTATGACCTGTGGGCCCTATGGGTATTATGGCCTATGGACACAAAGTCTAAAGGCTTTATAATCTATCGTCTCTAATTGACATGCCAATTTGTTTATCTATTCCAGTCTAGGTTAGACACATAATATTAACTCAATATTTTTTTAATTTCTTATAAATTAATATGGTGCAACCACTATCTCTTATCTTTCATAACATAGTTAATATATTTTTTTTTAATTATTTCATGCTATAACCATTTTTTTGCTATAACATAATATTCTCAAAATAATATTAATTTAACTTATTTTCAAATTATCATAAGTAGTTTGGTACAACCATAATAATATATTTTTTTATTTTTTAAAATTATCAAATATGTATCTCACGTTAAAAATTATGTTCATATTCTTCATTTCAAGTACATATAACTCTAATTACCATATTCCATAATTTCACATATCAACTTTTAAATCATATTTAACCATAAATTCACCTTATTATTTTTTTAAACTCTAAATTCATGCAAAATAAGCAATTAGATGCATTTAAGTTACATAATTAGCATACTAAATAATTTAGTGATTAAAGGGCACAATTAATTTATAGGCTATATTGCCTAAAAGTATGCACATACCTTTTTTTTTTCTTTAGTCTTTTTAAGCTTCATTTTTTTCCTTTGTTCTTCTCCTCTATGACTTGTTTACCTTCAATTTCAACACCTAAAATATACAAAAATTTCATTACACATCATTTCTCATTATTATATCTCTAATCCTTATTTTCTCTCTCTTCCAAATCAAGCCCTAAATGAGCTTAAAATACAATTTTCCTTTAGAGAAAGTTGTAGAGATGAAGAAAAAGATCATACCTTCACCATTTTTCTTTCATGGCCGGCCCAAAGAGAGTTTATCTCTCTTCATTTCATGCTTATTTTCCATTTTTAAGCCTTCCAATAGCTTCCTCAAAACTTTTCTATGCATAAAAATGACTTTTTCTTAATTTTCTCTTTTTTTTTCTCACTTTCTCTCTTTAACTCAAGCTTGACTACGGAGCTTTAATGGAGAAACATTGGAGCTGGTTAAGAATGCATAAAAATCAGGATAAAGGTGACGATAAGGGATAAGAAGAAGAAAATAAAGGAAGAAAAACAAAAGTCTTGATATGGGACCCATTTTTGTCCATAAATATGATATTTTTAACTAATTCATGTCTTAATCTCTTTTTATATGATATGGCCAACCAACATTATCATTTTATATCCCATTTGTATATTTAATTAGTAAATATTCCAATTAGTCCTTTAATTTTGATAAATTATAAATTTACCCCAAAATTTTCTAAAATTTGCATTTAGGTCTATTAGCATAATTTAACATCTTTACACCCATAAAATATTTTATTGAGAATTTTTCATATTTATTTATCACTATTTTTATTTTTATTTAGTCAAAATCCGAATTTAAACTCCAGTCGAACCAACATGTCAATTTAACAACACACGCGATTGAGGCCTAAATTAGTGGATATGACACAATATATTGATCACAACTATCTCATTCTCTAAGGTTTGAAGTATCATATTCCCTTTTCTAAGTATAAAAGTACTTATCTATGAATGCGTGGAGCTAGGATCTATCAATGCATACAAGTCACAGTCAAATAAAAAAAATTTACCGACTATAACGTCTAGTGCATCTTGGTCCTCTAAGCTCGCATTACATATGCTCGAGTTGGAGCTCTATTACCCCCTAGGTTTGTTAACCTTCACTGGCACCCCCTGACTTTGTCCTATACGACCACCTCTAGATTGGCGTCAACCTCTACCCCGACTCTGTCCTGATGCCATAGTTTATGCTGGTGCCATATGATCAATGTCTCTGTAATGCTTGGTTCTTAGGATCAATAGTTAGGTGGGTTGTTGTGAATGAGTGTGGGTAATTTGAGAAGTTAGAAATAGTTAAAAGGTTATTTTCATGCATGTGAATCGATGATTCACGACTATGAGAGTGTTGTGTTGAAATGACATAGTTTTGAGGTTGTTTACATCCATGAATAATGGTTTCATGACTATGAATATTTTGTGTTAGGTTTTCCTATGAAAAGTTTGTCAGGCTTGTGATAGAAGAGTGTTCATGCCCATGAATAATTCTTCATATCCATGAATGATGGTCAGCAGAATTAGTGAGCAGATCCCGCTATTTTATCTCTCTCCCATGTTGGGTTTTGAAGAATGAATCATATTCATAAACGTAGCAAAAAATAAAAATTTTCAAAATCCAAAACAAAATATCATACTTGTACTATTAAAACTAATTTATATAAATGTAAATGTTAAAAATTATACCTTATAATTTTTATTTGTTCTTCAAATCTTCACTTTGTTGGATTGTAGCAAACCACAACAATCCACACTAGGATGTCTCTAATGATAATCCACACGAAGAATGAAGAAGAACTATCAATAGAAATGGTTTGAACAAATTCAGAGTGCTAGCTTTGAAAGTGTTCCTGAGAGAATTTTTGTTGTGTCTTAAAAATATTTTTTTTTCACAAAAAATATTTTCATGTCTATTTTCTGTCATTTGATGTCTTTTCTAGTTGAATCAAATTCAAAAATAAGATGAAAAGTCAAAATGGAGAAAATGGTAACTAATGAATAGTAATTGGCCATAATTAGCCTAATTAAGGCCAAAAACAGTCGTTGGCCAACGGATGGAAGCTACAGGCGCGTTGGGCCTGCTGCTGGGCAGTCCAGCAGCCAGCCTACCCCGCGCGGGCCCGTGATACTCTCGAACGATTTTTTCGTGCGATCTCATCGCGATCCATCCTAAAATAATTCTCTCATATTTTGGATCCTATCCAAGACCATTTTACTCATTCTCCATATCTTCAATGCGTGTGACCCATTAGGTTCCCAGTTATGTTGGCCACTTAAATTAATAATTAATTTAAGCAGGTCATGAGCGGTATCTAGCAACACATCATGACCCCCAATTGACAGAAAAGTCAGTAGTTTGACTACAAATCTTTCCATAAACAATTTTTGTGCAATTATTCCTTTCACCATTCTATACCCCACTTGGTTCAGAGTATGGACATGTATCAACTCCCACTAGACTGACTACGTCACGTATAGTCCAAGTAATATTAGTTCTTGTCCTTGAGGCTCATTACTCTATTAGATATGTCATTGAAGACTATCTTTATGACATTTCCACTCCGGCCAGAGATTTCTGAGTAATGACCACGACAAGAGGCCATGGGTATACACTCCTTCTATCAAGAGTGGTGAATCCTTTGTTGGTTACCCAATTACCTTCGAATACTTCAAGTTGTATCCAATCACCACCCTATGAGCTACCTCTCTGAGGCAACAAGGAATAGTATCAAAATACAGAATCAATATTCAAGATATCCTTGAGTACGTCAAGTCTAAGGATACTTGTACCATTGCTATGATGAGACTATCATTGACATTTGAATAGATTATCCATATGATTATCTCATAGGTGGTCATCCAATGTACTTAGCTACACATAGCAAGCATCCACATGTTAACTCTAAACATCTCATGTTTATAGATTATGAGATCTACTACTCGATCCAATCAAGGAGTGTAACATGTGCTAGTCTATCTAGATTAATAATGTCCCATCTCATTAATCCTATGACTAGGGATAATTTTGATACTAACATAATGACACATAATAAGAATCTCAATATCATGATCTCATCATGATTTCCTTCATGCTATGTTATGTATCAAGAACTTCATTAATTGATTTAAGATCACTTATCATTCATATATCAAATGAACATCAAATTAATGAAAAAGTCTTTTATTAATTAAATAAATTTGTACAATAAGTGCTAAAGGTGATTGCCTTTAGAGCACTCCTCTAACAAGCTCTCACTTGCACTAAACCCAATCGCCTTTGTATTTAATTCCATAGGCGAGTACATGAGAATCATATTTCTTTTGGGGAAGTGGCTTAGTTAAATGATCAATAATATTCTGATCAGTGGGCACTCTTTCTATCTTTACATCATTCCTACCAATGATTTTTCTAATCAAATGGTATCTTCTGAGTACATGTTTGGATCTCTGATAAGACCGTGGCTCCCTTGCTTGTGCAGTGGCTCCATTATTATCACAATACAATTGTATTGGATCAATAATGCTGGGAACCACTTCGAGTTCTGTGATGAATTTCTTTATCCAAACTGCTTCCTTTGATGCTTCAGAAGCTGCAATGTACTCTGCTTCAGTTGTGGAATCAGCAGTCATTTCCTGTTTGAAACTCTTCCAAGTAACTGCTCCACCATTTAGTGTGAATATATAACCTAACTGAGATTTTGAGTCATCCTTGTCAGATTGGAAGTTGGCATCAATATACCCGCTCACAGTAAGATCTCCATCTCCATATACCAAGAATACATCCTTAGTTCTTCTTAAGTACTTAAGGATATTCTTGACAGCCACCCAATGACCCTCACCATGGTCCGATTGGTATTTACTCATGACACTCAGAGTATATGATACATTGGGTCTTGTACATATCATAGCATACATGATTGATCCTATAGCTGAAGCATATGGAATCAAAATCATGTGTGTCCTTTCATCTTGTGTCTTTGGACACAAAGACTTTGAGAGAGTAATCCCATGGGTCATGGGAATATATCCCCTCTTGGACTGCTCCATGCTAAACCTCTTTAGCATCTTATCTATGTATGTAGACTGTGAAAGACTAAGCAATCTTTTAGATCTATCTTTATAGATCTTTATCCCTAAAATATAGATGGCTTCTCCAAGGTCTTTCATAGAGAAATTCTTGGATAACCAAATTTTGACTGATTGTAAGGCTGAGACATCATTTCCCATTAACAATATGTCATCTACATATAACACAAGAAATATGATTGCACTCCCATTAACCTTCTTGTAAACACAAGGTTCATCCGGATTTTGTAAGAAACCAAACTGTTTGATTGTCTCATCAAACCGAATATTCCAACTCCTGGATGCTTGCTTTAATCCATAAATGGATCTTTGAAGCTTACATACCTTTTTGCCATCTTTGGATATGAAACCTTCTGGTTGCGTCATGTACACATCCTTAGTCAGATTTCCATTAAGGAAAGCTGTTTTCACATCCATTTGCCATATCTCATAATCATAATGAGTAGCAATGGCTAGGAGTATCCTTATGGATTTAAGCATAGTTACTGGGCTAAAAGTTTCATCGTAGTCAATTCCTTGTCTTTGATGATAACCTTTAGCAACAAGTCTAGCTTTATAGGTAATCACATTACCATCCATGTCAGTTTTCTTTTTGAAAACCCACTTGCACCCTATAGGTTTTATTCCTTCGGGTGGGTCAACCAAAGTCCATACTTGGTTTTCATACATGGAATCCATTTCTGACTTCATGGCTTGAAGCCATTTGTCAGATTCTGAACTATTCAGAACCTCTTCATAGGTTGTAGGCTCATCATTTTCTATAAGCAATACGTTGTTCTGTTCACTAATGAGAAATCTATTTCTCTCTGGAACAATACGTATCCTACTTGACCTACGAAGCTCTTGTGCTTCAGAAGGTTGAGCTGTTATATCATCTGTATGAGTAACAAGCTCGGGTTCAGACAGTTGATCAGCATCTGTTTGAGCATCTTGAACTTCCTCAAGTTCAATTTTTCTCTCACTATCTCCTTTTAGAAGAATTCTCTCTCTAAAAAGATAGCATGTCTTGAAACAAAAACCTTTTGTTCCAAGGGGTGGTAAAATTGATATCCATATGATGCTTTTGGATATCCTATAAACAGACATCGGTCAGACTTAGCTTCTAGCTTATTTGACATTGTCCGCTTCACATAAGCAGGACAACCCCAAATTCTCATGTAAGAAAATGTGGGCCTCTTATTATACCATAGTTCATATGGAGTAACATCAACTGACTTTGAAGGAACTCCATTTAATATATAAATGGCAGTTTCTAGTGCATAATCCCAAAAGGATTTAGGCAATTCCGCAAAACTCATCATAGACCTTACCATGTTTAACAAGGTTCAGTTTCTTCTTTCAGCTACACCATTGTGTTGTGGCATGTAAGGTGGAGTCCATTGAGATAAAATCCCATTATCCCTAAGATAATCTAGAAACTCTTGGCTCAAGTATTCACCTCCCCGATCTGATCGAAGTGTTTTAATACTTTTTCCAAGTTGTTTATCTACTTCATTTCTGAATTCTTTGAACTTTTCAAAAGCTTCATATTTGTATCTCATAAGATACACGTATCCATATCGTGAGTAGTCATCAATAAAAGTAATGAAGTAGATGAAACCACCTCTGGTGTGTGTAGACATTGGACCACATACATCTGAATGTATTAAGTCTAAAAGTCCATTAGCACGTTCACCCTTTCCCTTAAAGGGTAATTTAGTCATCTTGACTAGTAAACAAGATTCACATGTGTCATATGATTCATAATCAAATGACCCCAAACTACAACTTTTGTGTAGCTTAGCCATGCATTTCTCACTTATATAACCAAGACGACAATGCCATAAATAAGATGATTTCAACATATCTTGTTTTTGCCTTTTATTATCATTGATGTTTAAAATTGGATTTGACATATCTAATATGTATATTCCATTGCATAATGTACCATTAGCATAAAGAATTCCATTCAACATAATAGAACAAAAATTGTTACTAAAAGCTAAAAGGAAACCATCTTTATTTAGACTTGAAACATAAATAATATTTTTAGTCAAAACAGGTACATAATATCAATTATCCAAATTTAATATAAGCCCACTAGAGAGGGTCAATACATATGTTCCTATAGCTAATGCAGCAACCCTTGATCCATTTCCAACGCGTAGGTCTGACTCTCTCTTATTGAGCTGTCTACTGTTCCTTAGGCCCTACATATAACCGGTATCTAATACTCATATATTATTATTGGAAACAATATTAATTTCAATGACAAAAATACCTGAAGTAGATGGGGCATCAGATGCCTTCTTCTTCAAGGACTCCAAGTAAGCCTTGCAGTTTCTCTTCCAATGGCCATCCTTACCACAATGGAAGCATGTCCCTTTTGGAGCAATCTCCTTGGCCTTCTTCTTGGCCACGCCTCCCTTAGGCTTCATGGACTTCTTCTTTTTCTTAAGGTTCTTCATTTTAGAACTTGAAAAGTCCACCAGCATCACAGCCTTACTGCCCTTCTTGACAGATGATTCAGCTATTTTAAGCAAGTTAATAAGCTCAGGAATAGTGGTAGAGATTTGGTTCATCCTATAGTTAAGCACAAAATGTGAATAACTATCACACAAACCGGTTAGAATTAAGTCAATACTTAATTCATGGTCTATCACAAAATCCCAAGGTGGCCAACCTCTCAATATAGCCATTCATCTTCAATGCATATTGCACTAGAGATGTCCCCTCAACCATCTTAGTGCGGAAGAGCAACCTTAAAGTTCTGAACCTTTCGGAACGTACTTGCTCATCAAAAAGCTCTCTTAGATGGTATATTATGGAATTAGCATCCATAGCCTCATGCTGCTTTTGCAACTCAGCTGACATAGTAGCAAGCATAATGCAGCTTGCCATCTCACTATCATCGAGATGCTTTTGATATGCCTTCTGAATATCTTTAGAAGCATTAGCAGTAGAGGATTAGGGAGTGCCTCATCTAGGACATAACCAATCTTTTCGGATTTGAGAACTATTCTCAGATTCCTTAGCCAATCCAAACAATTGGGCCCAATCAACTTATTTGATTCCATTAGTGATCGCAAATTCACATTTGTCATGATGATGATTCTAGCAACCTAGATGTAAAATAGAACATGTTAGAATGTACATAAAATGCATGTTTATTAGGTCTTTAATAAATCGCATTATGGCTCCCACTATTTTATTGCGAATCCATAGCCCTCACTATGAACCCGAGAGAACTTATATGAAAGTTCTCTTAGTGGGTCGATATCCAACTAGCTAAGAATAACCTTGAGGCAACTCAACAAGCTATCTTTAGTTTGGTTGGTAGGTATCTAATCCATACCAATTGCATTATTCATGCAACTATCGAATCTTGTGCTATCAACTTATTGATGTATGCACATACATTGGGCTATCGACTCTTGATATATGTACATCTCATGTATACAACCCAACTTCACCTTCAATACACATTAACCTTGGCGCAAATCCAACAAGTTAATAATATCAGTTAAGTCTAACCCATTAATCGTGAAATCTAATTTCAATGGATTGAACATATTCTTATAGAGTGAGCTTGCGGCAACTCAACAACCCTAACTCTAGAAGAACTCTGGTTCTCCCCATATTAATGGAAGGCGTAAGACTTAATTGTTTATTTAGTGAGGGATTTTTTTGTTAAGTCTCATCAAGTTATTATTTCATGCTTTTATGATATATCATACATTCATCATATTGATATATAAAGATAGTTACATTAACTATATGACATGATTATGGACATACTAAAGTCAATCTCTTGAGCCAAAGAGAAATTGACTAGGTCTTACCTAGGTATATGCATGAATTTACAACCCAAAATAGAAATCAAATTTCTATTTCTAAGTCTTCTTGTTTATGGTACCATCTCCTTTACTTCTTGCTCCTTTGTATCTTCATTCTATCCCAATCCTATAGAGAATAGTTTGACATGCCAATCAGGGGATATAAGTCACTTAGTGCCAAATATAAAAGACGGTAATGACAATTTATAAATGCATTCGGTGCAAAATTATTAAGTCGGTAATGACAATATTACAAAAGCCAGTAATGACATTATTATAAAAGCACTCGGCGCACTATTATGAATGCCAGAAATGACAACCCCATTATTCTTATTAGTTAGTTCGGTTATAGGTGTTATGGGCACAAGAAAAAAAATAAAAATGAAAAATAAGAATAATGTTAAAGTATGTTATTTTGAGAATGTTATATTAAATAAATTTGTTAACTATTACATGTTGAATGAAATTTGTTTGATTTTATATAATTTTTTTATTTGATGGCTAAATTGTTAAATATATAAATGACATGTAAGAAATTATGTGTATGTAAAATTTTTATCATTGAAGCACCATTAAGCTAGTAGCTTAGCGCGAGTGGTTTCTTCTCGCGCAAGTTTTAGAAGGATAGTCGTAGATAGTAGAACTGTCAGAAGAAAAAGGGTATTCGAACGGAAATAACTAAAAGCTTTGGTTTCTTTTTTGGTATATTTTATCAAAAACTTTCTAAATTGGATTATAGTTTTATTTCATATAATGTGTATTAAAGATGTGAATTATAAAGTAAGAGACATAGATGAATGTAATTAATATATTTTATAAATAAATAAAATTTTGGATACTTGTGCTTGTAATAATTTTTATTTCAACATATGCAATATTTGTTAAAAAAAATTTATACTTCATTTTATTAATTTTATAAAACAGTTAGATGGATAATGCTCACTTACCTTGCTGAACGAAAGTGGGGTAAGGGGGTGTTACATACAATCAGTCAAAATTTGGTTATCCATGAATTTCTCTATGAAAGACCTTGAAGAAGCAGTCTATATTTTGGGGATAAGGATCTATAGAGATATATTTAAAAGATTGTTTAGTCTTTCATAGTCTACATTTATAGACAAGATGCTGAAGAGGTTTAGTATAGAGCAATCTAAGAGGGGATATATTTTCATGATCCATGGGATTACTCTATCAAAGTCCATGTATCCAAAGACACAAGATGAGAGGACATGCATGAGTTTTGTTCCATATGCTTCAACTATAAGATCAATTATGTACGCTATGATACATACAAGGCTATGATATGTACAAGACTTGATGTATCATATGCTCTGAGTGTCACAAGCAGATACCAATCATACCCTAGTGAGCATCATTGGGTGGCCATCAAGACATTCCTTATGTACTTGAGAAGGACTAAGGATGTATTCTTAGTATATGGAGATGAAGATCTCTTTGTGAGTGGGTATACCGATGTCAGCTTCCAATATGATAAGGATGACTCAAATTCTCAGTCAGGTTATATATTCACACTAAATGGTAGAACAATCAATTGGAAGAGTTCCAAATAGGAAATCGATTGTTGATTACACAACCGAAGCAGAGTACATTGTAGCTTTTGAAGCAATTTGGATAAATAAATTCATCATGGAACTTGAATTGGTTCCTAGCATTGTTGATCTAATACAATTGTATTGTGATAATAATGGAGCCATTGCACAAGCAAATGAGCCACGAACTCATCAGATATCCAAATATGTACTCAGAAGATACCATTTGATTAGAAAAATCATTAGTAGGAATGATGTAAAGATAGAAAGAGTGTCCATTGATCATAATATTGTTTATCCTTTAACTAAGCCATTTCCCCAAAAGAAATATGATTCTTATATACTCGCCCATGGAATTAAATACAAAGGCAATTGGCTTTAGTGCAAGTGGAAGCTTGTTAGATAAGTGCTATAAAGGTAATCACCTTTAGCACTTATTGTACAAATTTATTTAATTAATAAAAGGTATTTCATTAACTTGATATTCATTTAATATATAAATTAATAATGATCTTAAAATAATTAATGAATTCTTTGATACATAATATAGCATGAAGGAAATCATGATGAGATCATGATATTAAGATTATTGTAATGTGTAATTATGTTAGTATCTAAATTATCCCTAGTCATAGGATTAATGAGACGAGACATTGTTATTCCGGATAGACTAGCACATGTTATACTACTTGATTGGATCAAACAGTAGATCTCATAATCTGTAAATATGAGATGTTTAGAGTTAACATGTGGATACTTGCTAAGTGTAGCTAAGTACATTGGATGACCAGCTATGAGACAATCATATGAATAATCTATTCAAATGTCAATGATAGTCTCATCATAACAATGGTGCAAGTATCCTTAGACTTGAGGTTCTCAATGATATCTTGGATACCAATTATGTATTTTGATACTATTCCTTATTGCCTTAGGGAGGTTGGCTGGTGATTGGATACAACTTGAGGTATTTGAAGGCAATTGGGTAACCAATAAAGGATTAACCACTCCTAATATAAGGAGTGTATACCCATGGCCTCTTGTTGAGGTCATTACTTGGGAATATCTAGCTAGAGTAGAAATGTCATGAAGATAGTCTTCAATGACATGTCTAACAGAGTAACGAGTCTCAAGGATAAGAAATAATATTACTTGGACTAGATGTGATGTAGTCAGTCATGTGGGAGTGGACACATGTTCATACTCTGAATCAAGTGGAGTATAGAATGGTGAAAGGAATAATCGAACAAAAATTGTCTATGGAAAGATTCGTAGTCACACCACTAACTTTCCGGTCAATTGGGGGTCATGATGTGTTGCTAGATACCACTTATGACTTTCTTAAATTAATTATTAATTTAAGTGATCAACATAATCAGGAACCTAATGGGTCACACACATTAGAGAAGTGAAGAATGAGTAAAATGGTCTTGGATGGGATCCAAAAATATGAAAGAATTATTTTGGTACGGATCATGATGAGATCGCGCGAAACAATAATTCGGGAGGGTCACAGGCCCGTTTAGGACCACGCGGGGGTGGCCTGCCAGGCAAGCCAGCTGGGCTGTAGGCCTATCCAGCATGCTACTGGCCTAATTGGCCTTAATTGACGAATTAAGTCTAATTAAGGCAAAAATCCCAAAATCCCTCCCCTTATCTTGTGCACTTTGTACCTAAACTATTTTTGGGGTAAAAATATTTTTGAAGTGTTTAAAAGTCTGAAAATTGGTTTTGGAAATTATAAAATTCAAAAAAGAAAAAAATAGTTAATTCTCATATTCTCTCAAATTGAGCATACATCATCATTTTGAGGTAAGTTCAATCATTTATTTCTCTTGTAGTTTCTTCAAATATTTTCGTGTGGATTAATATTAAAGACATCCTAAAGTAGATTGTTATGGTTTTCCATAACCCAACAAGGTGAAAAATTTGAAGAATAAATCAAGAAATTACAAGGTATAATTTCTTACCTCTATGTTTTGATAAATTAGTTTTAATGGCATAAGCAAGATTTTTGTTTCGAATTTTGAAAATTTTATTTTTTTGCTACATTTATGAATGAGATTCATCTTCAAAACCCAACAAATGACACTTCATAGGCTTGAACAATTTAAAGCATGTTATTTTGACAAATGTTGTTTTTCTTCAATTATACAATGCGATGATTATGCACATGTATACTCTATGATATACCATAAGTATGAAACATATAAATGATACATGGTGATGTTCTGTATGATTAAAAGAGTATATGCAATATGTTGAACGCATGATAATGAAAATATAACAAAGGGAATATGAATAAGTTATATTTAGGTTCTATATTAAGACTAGAAGTAGGATATATGACATGCCATTAAAGAGGTTTAAGACATCGTAGTATTTTAATATATGAATTTCTTTTATGGATAAGGTGGGTTAAACTTGTAGAGCACCTTAGATCCTATATTGCATACAAGTTATATATATTACTCAGTCAATGTGGCTTAAGATCGGAGAGCGCTGTTGACTTAAGGAGCTCGAATGAGCACACATGATCATCGATAGTAGTGGGGTGACTTAAGCTCAGAGAGCATCCCTTTTCATAACCTATATTCGAATAATCCAGGTAGAGAGTTTTTGTGCAAGAATATTTAATAAATGTGATACAGTGAAAAAGGTATATAATGAAACATGATCTTTATGAAGCATAGTTTCTATGACACTGGTCATTTATACTTTGAATTTACTATCACCTATGCATGATTAAAGAATATGATGTATTCATGTCATATAAAGTAGAGTAATTTTATTGTCATGGATTGGTGTACATGATTGAATATGACATAACGACAAGAACTTGAAATATTATGATATGTCTTGTTGTATGCATGTATAAATTTTTATGCCTATATATACCACTAAGCTTTTAGTAGCTTAGTGTGTGGGTATTCCTGCATACAAGTCTTGAAGTCTAGTAGATAAAAGTTGTCGACCAGAAGAGAAAGCCTATAAAGGGACTACAGAGTATATCCATCGCAGATCGGTGATGTTTCATGTCATCATTTTGTCTGTTTGTACATGGTATAGGGATATGGGTTGTTTACATTTGTACATATCTTAACTTTCAAGAAACATGTAATTTTGAATATGGCTATGTATTTTTATAAACACCAGGCCAGTTTAACCTAAATATATTTTTATGTGATAATGATTCCTTTGGAAATCAAAGTGATCTCTTTTATGCATGCCTTATTAATATGAACATGAATTAGATTAACATGTTTTATATGGCAAAAAAAATTTACGAGATAAAATATTTTCAAGAAAAGAAAAAGTTTTAATTTCTCATAGGTTTTCAGTATCATGATCATATAGTATCTACTCATATAGTTGGATTTATCCTAATTAGATTAGAAGATGCTACATGAAACTTGCTACATATGTCCTTTTAGTCGATGATAGCAATGTGATCTTTCTTCACTTTGCCTTTTTCCCTTCTTTGAATTTGACACCCTAAGCCTTGTACGAATAGAAGTTCTTAGAGACAATAGCTTTTAAGAGCTTTGATTTCCAATTCTGTTAAAAATAAAAACAAGATTAGAAGGATTTCCTAATAGATCAAAGATTGAAGTTATGCTCTCAGCTTTCTTCTCTTTTTTTGACTTCTCTTCAATTTCTCTAGCTATTATATGTCGGGACTACTTCACAAATCCTTCTAATGGAGGCTTGTAAATCCTTAAAGACTCAAGATTTGGGACTGGAAGCTTTAGATATTCCAATCCTTTGATAATTTTATCTCTTCCTTCTTTTTAAAAGCATTATGAAGCATAAACACGGGCTTATAAGTCTTGATTATAGAGCCTTCACTTGCCTTACCTTTTTATTTTAATGGTTCCTTTTCACATGCCTCCTCTTTGTTGGATGCTTCTAAAGTAGATAATTCCTTTTCTACTTCAGTTGAATCTATGTAGAATTTCACATATGAAAAATAAGATTCAGTTATAGTGAAAAGGTTTAGAATCAATATCAACCCTTTTCACCTGTCCATTTCAACAATACTTGAAACATTGATGAAGTGTGAAAGAGACAACACCATTCTCATGAATCCATAGTCTTCCCAGCAACATCTTAAAGGAAGTCCTACATGTCATCCATAACCAATGCTAGCTTGATTTTTCCAAGAATCCTTTGCCTCCCTTGGTTAAAACCTTAAATTATCATGCGACTTTGTAACAATTATTCCATAGGTATGTCCAACTCTTTCATAGTTTTTAGAGCTAGAATATTAATAGAAGACCTATCATTTATTAAATTTCTATTAAAATTTTGCTCATTGACATAAACCGTGACAAAGAGTGGATGATTATGTAGTTTAGACCCAAGTAGCAAATCTTCACCAGAAAATCATATCTTTGTTGTACATAAACTATACACAGCTCTTATAGACTCATATTCTTATAGATGCATAACCTTTGAGGAATTGGCTATGTGAGCACATGATATGGAATCTGCATTATTATTACTGGAGGTCAAGGATTGCCTGTGGAAAACCCAAAAAAAGGAAAATAAAGCAAGATGCACGCAAAAAGGGAAAGCCTTATATGAAAGTGGAAACCAAACAGTCTATGATCATAAGTATTGCACCTTTTAAAAATTTCCACCAAGTATAAGACTCGAGGCCAAAGTGCAAAAAAGACCACTTTGAAAGAAAGGCAAGAAAATAAATACCCTTTTGTTACTACTAATATTCCCAAAATGTTTCCATGAAGTGAGCCACATATTATCTTGGATTTCCTTTACCATCAAATTGCTAAAACTTCAGTGGTATATAGTTTTCATGCATTCTCAAAAGGTCAATTCTTTGAGAGTATGGCTTGGCATATGTATATGATGGTTGAATGCCACTTTTGACTTGGTATTTGATAGCTTTCTTAATAAGATCTTTTAACTGACTAGTGTTAATAGCTCTATCAATTATCACTTGAGATTCCTTTGCAAGAGCAATTATTGAACCCCCACATGTTCTTCAACTTTTAATGGTGGATTCTTCATAACCACTTCTCCTTTACAGTCAAGCTTTCAACTTTTTTCATTAAAAATGAGATTTGCTCATTTTTTTCTTTGTTTAAGTCACTTAGACTCTCCATAATTTTGATCATCTTAGCAATTTATTCTTCTAAAGAAGTAGTATTAATCATCATAATAGTTATGACATTAGAAGAGTCATTTGATGACACAAGAGTGCGAGGAGATATTAGTGCATCATTGCCGTAAGGATGAATGAAATCTTTAATGGTTGGTGAGTTTACATCCCCCTTTGCCTTATGTGGAGATTGAGTAATTGATTGAGAAGGTGATGCCATCTCCTCTAGCATTTGTGGTGGAACAAATGCCTCATGAAGTAAAGGAAGAGTGCAAACATAAATGTCCTCAATCAATCTTTCCTTAAGGTTAGCTCTTAGGGTGGATCACACAGTGAAACAACTAGGTGCCTTAGACTGATGACCACTGTTGTTGTTGCTTGAAGGCATGGATCTTAATTCTTGAATTTTATGAAACTTTTAAAGGAAAGAGATGAAAGGTAGAATCCCACAGGGTGTGCTAGAAATTTGTACACACAAATTTCTTATCCTGAAATTAAAGGCAAGAAAATGATGAACACATATCAAATTTGAATTTGTTAAATAAAGGAAATGGGGTACAATTTCTGATAAAACATTTTTACTGATATCAAAATTGGAGACTTTGATTCTTTCCTCTTTTAATTACAGTTCAATGGCTTATGAACCTTGATCTCAAATTCATAAAAGATTTCTCTTTCGATTTTGATGAAGAAGATGGTTCAAATCTGCAATGAATGATGAATACCATTTGAAGATTTGTTCTTAAAGACTTGAACAATCTTGATTTGAAGATGTAGAAGTCTTAATGCTTTGGTTTGGAGTTGTCTTGATGCTTGGAGAAAATTTTACAAAGCTTTACTTAACGCTTTGATCGCAAAGTTTTGGCGACTTGAGACTTGATTTTTCTTTCTGTCCCAATAAAGACTATAACTCCTCTATTTATAGAAAAATTTGAATTTGTGCCTTTATGGTTATTTAGACAATTAAATAAAAGAATATACTTTTTTTTATTTAGTGAAGTGTATATATGCACAGTTAGACCATTTATGGAAAAGAGATAACATTTTATTTTAGGCAAATGTATATTTTAACATATAAAAATATTTAATTTAATATTTGAGCTACACTAAATTTATTACTAAATAAAAAATTTAAAATTTTCATGTATACAACACCCTTCATGTGGCCCATAGCTATATTAATGGAGGATTTTGATCGATAATGCTGACCTCAATTGACAAAACTAAAATCCAAAGCTTGACCTTAACATGTTAACTCTTCTATCAAAGTTTAATGTTTCATATAAAGGTTCTTATTTTTACTAACTTTAATTATAAGAATAATTAGAATCTCCATTAATTAATATAAAAACTCCAGAAATTAAATTATAATGCATAAGCTTCATAAAGTAATTTCAAGTACTGCAGTAGTCCTAATCAAATAAATTATATATTACGCCCATTCACAAATAAATAAATACATAAAATTATCTTATTAACAGTCAAATTCAAAGTTGCACTCCTTAGTCATGAATCATGATTCTTGGCAACAAAGTCATCAATGTAATGGAAAATTAGTTAGAGATAATTAAAATGTGGTAAAGATCATATTTCAATTTTGTTTTATTATTTTAGTATATAATTTTTAACTTTCGACTTTTTTCTTTTTGCTTGATTTCATCTTATACAACACTCTTTTACTATTTTTTTTCTTATTTTTATACCATTCACATATTATAAAAAATAAAAATTTATGGTATATAAAGGATTTTTCCAAAAACATTTATTTTTGAATATAAAATTGAGCAAAATAGCCATAAACTAAAAATCATATATAAAATTATCTCAAAATAGATTTTAAGAAAATAGAAAAACTCTATTCTCACTATATGTATATCTTAATTAGTTAAAATTATTTTATTATTTTATTTTATTTTAATTCATGGATAAATGATGTAAGTTATTTTTATATTTTATTATATATGAAACATGTAAAATATTATATTTTTAGAAAATTTTACATAAATTAGACTGAATCTTAAACTTTTAACTCGTTGTCTTTCCAGGTTATGCCGAATTTAATAATTTTGGTTTTGAACATATCTTTGTTGTTATAAATATGGACGGTTGACTCAAAATCATACCACCAATTATTAGACTTTTCTATTATTGTTATGTGCATTTAGTAACCATACATATTTTAAGTCCAACAACCATGACAACAATATCGGTTGGACTTGTGGTTGCTCAACAACATTAGCCTTCTTTTGGCCAACATTAATCTTGGTCTTTAACTTTTTATAAAATTTGTTTTATTTCTTAAATGTCATTTCTTTTCACAAAAATAACAAGATTTATTTTTCTTGTTATTTCTCAAGGAATCACTCAAAGTTTTGGAGAAATTTCTCTTATTCCTTGAGTTTTTTTTTTTCTACCTTTCTTAGTACTAGACTCAATATTATTCACCTTAGAACCCGATTCCATGGCAAACTTTTTCTTACAATTGCAAATTTCTTATTCTATAAGAATATGTTTGATAATATGGTCTATTGTAAAATCTTCAAAGTGTGCAAAAAAAATTTTCTATAGTTATTCCAAGTGGACGATAACAATGCTATTGTTGCCACCATTTGAAATTGGTCTAACACTTCCTCTTTTAGATCCTTGATTCTTGATACTAAGACAAGTAATTTATCAACTCGATCCATAATAGATTTATTATCAACCATTTAAAAATTTAAAAATTTTATACAATTAAATCTATATGTACCTTATTTCTCGGAAGTGTGCTTATTTTCTAGGGCATTCCATACCACATGTGAGAATTTAATAAATTGAAAACATCATATAACCAATCAGAAAAGTGCATTTAAAATGTAACCTCTGTATTATACTTTATCTTCCTCGTGCTTCCTTCTTAATACGCTGATCTCATTAATTTCATCATCAGTTGGTTCAAGAATTGTTGGAAGATCTCCTCATAGTAAATATGCAACTCCCAACTCTGTAAGTGGAAATAACAATTTATCTTTCTATCTTGTGAAGTTCATCCCTTCAAATCTATCCAACCTAAATGCATCTGGATGGAATATCTTGTTGAAGACTAATTTTGAATCAGAAGCCTCCATTACCAATTAACAAAATTTCCTTAAGATTGTTAGAAAAATAAATAAATAATGAAGGCTTTATTGGATTGTTTTAATTGTGAAATATCACTCTCAAGAAAATTTATCTCCACTATATTGCTAGCTATATTTGTTAGCAATTTCCTAAAGAATATCAAAACAAACTTGAGTTTAATGGAAACAATACAAATTAAACTCACCGAAGAATGGATTAGAGAATGAACACTTGCTTGTGTAAGTTGGAGAAAAGAGTGGAGTCATAACAAGAAGAAATTTCACTAGTAACTAACTTTTGTCATCAACACTAATTTATAGTATTTAGGGACCTATTCAAGCTAGTCACAACTTTTAGAAATTGAGAAAAAACAGTTTATGAAGTTAAATAACTACCCACTAATAGTTATAGCTATTTTGCTAATGCTATTTGAATATTGTGACTGCAATGTTCATAAAACTAGCCATATAGCGACTGTTAAGAGCGCTTTCAAGATTGCACTTTCCATATTGTGATCACAATATGTATGAACTTGATAAATAGTGAATTCATGACACCGATCTCAATCGCGATATATTGTGATAAAAAGACCTTGGAAAACAAAATGGTTTCGATAATTATTGCGACTATGACATTGCTTGCAATTACTTTTTGTGATTGCACTAGGAAGACCATGACTACGCTTTCCAGTGCTCTAATAGCATTGGAGAAACCGTGAGATTCACAGTCTTTTTGACGACCGTGAACCATGTCATGAAAAATGTTATGCGACCGCGATTTTACGCATTACGACTGCAAGTTGTCACTCTTCTCCAATCCTTCTCAGTGGATTAACTCGTCAATTAATATCTCTATCTAAATAATCCCCCACTTAGTTAGTGATATGCACAACCAAATCTGAAAGATATATGTATTTAAAATGTGTCTTTTGACTTAAACTTTCTATTATTTTAGACTATTTAAAGCCTTGTGAAATCAAATGTTGTGATATATTATTAAACAATGATTCCTATGTGACAAGACAGGAACCACCGTACACATAGATCTTCTAAAATTTCTAACAACCATTGTATGGAATTTTCATTTACATTTTCATTGACTTGAATTTCTTTCGATCATGTTCTTTGGAACATGAGCGAATTTAAGCCATAAAGTATTATATATATATATATGAAAGTTAGAACATGGGCGGATGTAGGATATAATTTTCGAATTATACATATGATAGTGTGGATGCGGAGGTGAACCCTGTGAATTCATAACAATATGTTCTTAACTTCTTACCCTATAATTATTTAATTTATACATCAATCTTGACACTATAATTAATTTTAATTATTTGTTTAATTCTGTTAATATATTTTATTGTTTATTAGTAGTCTTAATAAATAGTTCTGAGTTTTTGAAAAGTACTTAGTTCTGAGTTTTTGAAAAGTACTTAGTTTTTACATGCCTTATTTATATTTTAATTCTATTAAGACTATTTAAGTTATTAAAAAAAGACTTTTTTAAATTCTATTTATGTAGACATTGAACTTAATTAAAATTATAAATATTAGACCTATTACATTCATACCACCGATTAAGTCTATAAAACGATTCAATTTAACATCTTAAATTCTTCATCTGGCTATTTTAACTTACTAATTGGAATGATTTGATAAATTCAAGTATGTTAAATTTATAATATTTGATTGTTCCAAAATAAATGATATAATATTAATTTAGAGTATGACTGTATAATTATTTTATACACATTATTATAATGTAAGTTCACCAACATATGATGCATAAAATATAACTAAGTGAACAAGAATGACAAACTTCAAAACATCAATGACTTTAAAAAAAAAAAAAAAAAAAAAGGAACTATGCCCAACGCTTATAGTTTTTACAATACCAAGTAGCACAAGTACATTGAAAAACTTTGGTTCTTCATATAGATAATTATCATAATGCATAGTTAATGCATGTAAGATTATACACTAAAAATTATCTTTATTTTCAAAGAAAAGAAATATATAGTAGTAGCAACGCAAACCCTTATAACTAGATGACCTAGAATTTTTTACTAAAATGACCCACTAGATGCAAATTACTTGGAAAGTTTTGCTGCTTGGGTCTACTCTACCAACTTATATTACATAGAAAAACACTTGTCTCAATCAGATGAATGGAGTTCAAGGATTTCCTTTCATTGTTTTGGTCTACTATGCATGAACCTGGTCTAGAAAAAAAAATCTAATTTGAAATATATAAAAACAAAATCGGAAAATGGGAGGGCCAAAATTTTTATGAGATCCTATTTATGGGGGTTCCAATCAAATGACAGATACAGTAGGAGCTGCAGAGAAGTGGGTGGTTGAAAGTAAAGAGAACTCAGAAGAAGAATGAAGCATAGGCATGGAAGAAGAAGACCATTTCATTTGCATGAAGCTTCTCTTTCGCCATGGACCCATATGAAGTTTCTTCTCCTTCATTGATCTTTTGGCTGAATTACACACAATACCAACTATTGCATTTAGGTAGTCAGCTTTCCCTATGTAATATTTTGGTAATTGGGCTATCAGTTTTCTGTACTCATCACATGCTTTTGCTATCTCAAATTGCTCCTTCAACTCCAATTCTATTAGGTATGGAATTTGCTTCTTCCTTCCACTTGTGCTTACCATCACTTCAATGTAATCATGTTTTCCTGCCAAACATGAAGGACACGTATGTACATCTTTTTCCGAAAATTCAACATGACAAAATTTCACCGATTTATAAATATTCAAATTGAATTTGATCTAAACCTCAAATAAGAGAAAGACTCCTAAAAAATGATCCGAATACGATTTGACCCATTTGTCATCTTTACCAAATTAAAATAAAAAGAAGAAATAAAGATGAGTACCTCCTGGAAACTTCTTAGTATGCTTCCAAATGGAAGTGCAAAGGGTAGCATTGAATCCTCTTTGGCTTAGTAAACGAACAACGTTTTGTCTCAAACAGGCAATGCAGCCATTAGAATTGGGCTTAAAACAGCTGCAAATACTTGTCTCTTTAGCTTCTTCTATTATTCTCTTTATTTCTTCCCTCAACTTTGATCCTGTTATGCTATAACGCTCCAAAACCTCCTGCATTTGTAATCATTTCCACAATTATATTTTTATTAATTCTTTAATTTCTCTTTTATTTTTATCTTTAAATATAAATAGAAAGTTTGGGATTGTTGTTAGTGTTAAAAATAAAACCGATTGAGAATTTTTTTAAAATTTAATTTATTAATTTTTTTAAAAAAATTTAAAAGTGTTTTTTTAAAATTGGAAAAATATATATTTATTCAAAAGCAGTTTTTAAAAATTAAAAAATTAAAAATATTTTTTTCAAAAACTATGCAATGTTAAATATGATATATATATATATATATATATATATATATATATATATATATATTGTTGACTAAAAATGGAGCTAAATATGTGACAAACAAACACATGGCACGTATATATCCAATTAGTGAGCATAACATTTTTCCCAAATTTAGCTCTTGCAAATTAATTACTTGCCCTCCATTTATTATTATAATTTTCAAATCACACAATTTATTAATTCACTCCAATGTGATAGTATTTAAAAATTAAAAATCTTCCATAACAACTATGAACCTAACGTTTTTTTTTTAGTGGTCAAGAGACAAAAAGGAAATGTCTTTTTTGTCTGCTTGTTTATCCTACTTACTAAAAAATAATAAATAAAATAAAAAGATAATTTTAACTTTATAAATAGAAAAAAATGCATTTTTTAGTAAAGAAAATTAATATGTTTTTTTTCTATTTATAAAGTTAATTTTTTTTTTTTTCAGTTAAGAAGACTTGAAGAAAATTAATTAATTGCTACAAGAATTTCTGAAGTTTCAATATCAATCACAATATTTCCATTTGGCTAGTTTTCTTCTTCTACGCTCTCTCTACTTAAAACAACAATTAATGGATTATAAAAATTTCATAGTATCTCGCAATTATTATTGAAGGTATCTAACTATTATTTCCTTCTTTCTTTTCACAAACAATTTCATTTCAAAACAAACAGCAGAAACCAAAATAAATTAATTATTATATCTACAAAAATGTGTGTGTGTATATATATATATATATATATATATATATATATATAAAAGGTACCTGAAGCAAAGCTTTTTGTGATTCCCAGAACAAAGTTCTTTCCATGGAGTGATTATCAAAATCAAGAGATTCATCATCGCCATCAAAGTTAGGATCAGAAATATCAAAATCTTGATCAAGAAACACACCAACTTTCTCTTCAAGACTGTCTATGCGTTTATGGCTATAATTATCATTATTAAAACTGTTATTATAACCAAGAGCCTTCTCCTCTATAAGATTCTTACCCATCTCCTTTAAACACGAAAGAAAAAGAAATAAAGAAGAAAAGGCTCTTGCAAGAAAATCAAGATTCAGAAAAGTCTGTATTTATAGGCTAAAATTTTCTAAAATTTCCACGTCAGTAATTATATATTTATTTGTGGTCGTGGATAGTGGAGGGTAGGTCTTCATTTTCTTCTTGGGATTTTTTTTTTCAGTCCAACTCCTTTAATTTTTCATTCGGTACTTGTTTGTCTTTACCTAGTTTTTAATATTTCCCATCGCATTTTTATGGATTTCTATATTTTTTTTGTTTTATTTTGTTAAAAATCTAATATTTTTGTGATTAAATTATCATTCCGTTTATAAATTAATTTAAATTAAATGCATTTAGTTATATTTGTGTTTGAAATAGAAAACGGTTTAGAAAGTATTTGGTTCAGTTTTTTTGGGAAAACTAACATATGTTTAGTATCTAATAACTCTAAAGGTGTTTTATAAAATATTTCAACTGGTAACTAATAGCTGATTCTAGCCCCAATCAGCGATTGATTAAAAAAAATATCATTTTAGAGCTTTTTCTAATTAGCTAACAACTGAATCAATTTTATTTTTTTTATTTAAACTATATTACCCTTATAAATTTTATTAATTACAAAATACTTGTTTTCTCCAAATTAAAATTTTCAATCAATAAATATTTACAATTACAAACATAAAAATATTATAAATAATAGTTAAACTAGTAATATTGTTTATTTTTTATATAATAAAAATATGTAATATATTTTTTGTAATGCTCGTAGATTATGATCTATAAGTTATGGTATAGGGAGAAAAAATGGGTAGATGGTGTTTTAAAAAAGATTAAATTTTTGTGATCCTCGTGCTTTCATGCCCGTGAAAATCGAGCTAGAGTTTTTAAAATGATAGAGTTTAAATATGGTGGGTTCTTTTTGGAGTAAAGAGGACATTCATGATTATAAATATCATACTTGTGAATAGTTAGTCACGATCATGAATGGTGATGCACGTCCTTAAACTTATGTTGATTCTGCATGTTAGCAGCCACACTTTTCTATATCTTATACTCCTTATCTTACCATTAACTGCTCCTTACCACTCTGAAACCCTTCTTGAATATCAAAGACTTCTGCTCCATCTTCTTCACCCTCCTTTAACCTAAAGCTTCATTGATAAAGCTTGGAAAGCTTGAAAATCAGAGTTTAAGGAGAGTTTTAGTAGGATTGAGTTAGAACTTGGTTTTTAGCTCGGTTTGAACTTGTTTTCTATTATAAGGATATGATAAGAACATGTTTGTATTCTTAGGATCATCTAGGGAGCTTGGAAACATATTCCAAGGGGAGATATAAGCTTGAAAAGCATGAAGAGTTAGTTAAGGCTCCATTATTAATAGAGGCATGTACATAATGACATTTTAATTTGAATCCTTGCATTTTTGGCATGTGAAGTGGGTTGTAAATGCTTGATAAAAGTGTGAAGGCATGATTTCAATGGAAATGACTTGATTGTTATGTGATTTAATATTATGTGATTTAAGGTTCACAAAGAGTTAAATACTTGTTATGGTGTTAATGAGATAAAAGTATCACTTTTGGCATGAATCTTTGTTTAACATGTGTTTTAAAGTATTAAGTCATGTTTCAAGTATGAAATATAGACTAATATGTTGATAAAAATTATTGATATAAGTTAATCTTTGGAACTATTGGATTTGTTGCATGAATATTTTATTTTAAACACGTTTCTATCTTAAGAATTCAGGTTTCATGCCCTGACACAGAGTTAAATATGTGCCCAGAACTGTAGTAACTTTTCACACATTGCTTCATGATTAGAGAAGCCATAAATGCAAGAGTTCATGCACGTGAACAATTAGTCATGGCGTAAATATCAATACCCAATTCTTTATGTTTAAATCCATATTTTCACGATTAGTTTCACAGTTTGGAAGTCGTGAAACATAGTTTCACACCCATGAAATATATCTCATGACCATGAATAATGTGTTTTATATACAGTAGCTTTCACACTTTTTTTTCACAGGTAAAACACCCAGGAAAGACACTTTCATAGTTGTGAATGGGTATTCATATCCGTAAAGTACAGTGAATTATCAATATACAATTTTTGATTTTGACGCAATATGATGAGTTTGATTTATCACATGTGAGTGATGGTAATGATGTAATATACCAATGTTATATATTTGATAGCATGATTGTGATAACGAAAAATAGAAAGGATATTATATGAATTTAATTGCTCAATTCTCTAATATACGATTTCATATAGAATAGATGATATGTGATTGAGAGAGTTACGGTACCATAAAATATATCTATATTGATATTGATATAAGGACAATATAGTTTAAGCTCAGGTAAAGAATGCCCTTAATCCTGAATTGCTAGCATTATTATTTTCTTCGTGAATGTGGCTTAAGCTCGAGTTTATGTGCGCTCTTGACTTGAGGGGCTCAGATGAACATATATAGATAGTAAACATGGTGACTTAAGTTAGGTTATGAGTGCTACTATTTCACAACCCGCATCTAGATAATCAGGCTTAGGGTTTTGGGAAGAAAAATAATAATAATAATAATATGGTAAAATAAAAATACATAAATAATTGAATACTTGTATTATTGCGGTAAGTTTTCGGCGGAATGAACTAAAAGGAATATGGTTTGTTTATATGGGGTTATTACATATTGTATATGAAAATGTACACTACAAAAAGAAATTGCCCATTAGTAATGGAAATTTTCATCGTTAAATAGAGAAAATTTGTCGCTAATTATAAATAGCGACGAAAACTATCATTCGCTGGCAATCTCCTAGCTAATTATTTAGCGAGAAAAAAAATTTAATTATTAAAATTAATAATAGAACATATGTCGTTAATTTAATTTTATGTGTCGATAAAATTTGTCATCCAAAGAGTCTACTGTCAAATACCAATTAGTGAGAGAAAATTTAGGTAGCTAAATTAGCAACGGAAAAAATTGTAGCTATTTGATTTGATTTTTTGTAAAATAGCAAAAAAAAATTTCGTCGCTAAATTAGTGACGGACATATCCAACACTAATTGATTTTATTTTTTGCATTTTTGTAATACATGACTAGTGTAAGTCTAATATGACTTTTATTATATATATGACCTTGATTTTGGGGATCAAATTTTTATATGCATACTGTAAAATAGGTATTTATGTTAAACTGGTCTTTTGTTGAAAATGATTTTAATTGTTATAAACATATTGTTATTATTATAATAGAAAAAGTTTTAAATTTACCTGGTTTTCTGCAAAAAGGTTTCATAGAATTCTCTGATATAGTTAGGTCTTTCTAACTATATTGGCTCGCATTACATTTTTAATTGTTATATATATTATTTAACATTGTAAAATAAACTAAATTAATTGATATATATATATATATATTAATTTTTATTTATAATTGATTATATTTTAGTATTGTTATTATTTTAATTATAATAAATAATTATATCAAATTATTAGTATTTTTTTATTTAACAATAATTTTTATATTTTATTAGCAACAGCTCAATTAATTTTACTAAATATTAATATCAATAAGCTACTTGCCACCAACTACCAGCTGCACTCAACAGTTAAACTAAACGGAGTTTTAGTTTGATCGTTAAAAAGGTTGGACCAAATTATAAATAATTTTGTACCTCATTTGGTATATATATATATATATTTTCTAGCAATATATATTTCTTTGTGGAATGCTTTCTATATGGAAAAATTGTAAATATATCTTTACATATATATGTCTTATACTGTTTATACGTGTGATGTAGCCTATTATTATTATTATTATTATTATTATTATTATTATTATTATTATTATTATTATTATTATTATTATTATTATTATTATTATTATTATTATTATTATATTTGGGTGAAGGAAAAGTCATAAGGGAGTCGGGAACGGTTCTACACAAATTTACGAATACGAATATTAATCATAGTTGAAATATGTATATGGCACTAGTGATTCTGCCCCAAATAGAATACAAAAAAAAATGGGACCAAAAAGAAAAGTTAATAAAGATATAAAAATCTCAGGATTTAAGCGTTTTTTAATTAATACATCAATTCCAACTTTTGCATAAACTTTTCATCTATTTTTAGATGGAAAATTAATGTGGACATATTGGTAAGATTCACATTTTCAAAACTTTTTGTAGAGGTTGAATCAATCAATCCTTATTAATAATATTGTTTTGTACTCATACAAGAGCTAAATAACAAGAAAAAAAAACTAAAAAAAAATATGTAAGAGAGAAAATAAGATACAGTTACATAGTTACATATTAATCAATAAATTAAAAAAATATGTACATAGAATATGAAGAAACGGTCCACACAAGATGGTCGAGCGGAAACATCGATCTTGGATCTTAACCTCTCAAAATTATAGTGGGAAAGGGGCTTTGTAAACAACTCAAGCTAGGTGATCTTTATTGGAGATATGAATAACATGACACTATCCTTTTTGAACACTAAACGTGTTAGATCTTGATTGCTAATAATTGTAAACAATCAAATGACAAACGTGTTAGATCTTGATTGCTAATAATTGTAAACAATCAAACGACTACATGTAAATTGTTAGATCAACTCTATACCTAAATTTATATTTGATTAATCGCCTACGGCTGATTGCTTCTGAGTTTGAATTTATCGCCTTACTAAATGCGCTCTAGATACGTAGCAGGCAAACTGACAAATAAATTTTATTCAGGTATCATAACCCTATAATATTGTTTTATATACTAGGTTAATTTGAGTCCCATAAACCTAATTAGCCTTGTATTAGGCTAACACACATGACACAATCCATATCCAAGCCTACATAAGAAATTAAAATCCTAACAATCTCCTACTCAGGGCACATATTGTAACTTGAAATAATTATATTAAGCATATATACGTGCTAAAACAACTATCTTGAAATATCCCTTTAGATATAATTTGGTCTATCTACTATGTTGGTATGGAACCAAAGCTGCCTTTACTGTATAAATTAGTAACTTGACCCATCAATAGCAACCATACCAACATATTCAATGACAAAAATCAAGTATGAATGTGTAGCATCAAAATTCCATGTAATAATATGATATTCACATGCCTATTTTTGATTGATCCTAATTTATTCTTTAATGAGATCATACTAAATCCTAATAGGCAAGAAAATGATCTAGAGTATGATGTTTTGAACTGAAATGAACCAACATATATATAGAAAAATTAAATTGAACTATAATATATTTTGAACCAAACCTAATTGAGCTAAAATATTTTAGTTCGGTTCGGTTTAATCGGTTTTGTATATTAATTTATTAATTACTATAAATCATAATTATTATCATATTTTATCAATTATAATAATTTTATCAATTAACATAAATTAAAATCAATTATCATAATTTTATTAATTGCAATAAATTAAAATTACTTAACACAAATTAGAATAAATTGTCATAATTCATAATTTTATAAACTATCATATATCAAAATTAATTATTATAAACTATAATTTATTTTCTTTTATCTAAAAATTAGAATTAATTATTATAAAATTTATAAAAAATGTATATGTATAAAAAAATTCAGTCGGATCGGTTTATTCAGTTTTTCAACACTTTCAATAAATCAAATAAACTGAAGATTTTATAAATAACTGAACTGAACAAACTAAAAATTGAATAAACTGAACTGAATAGACCGAATTTAGTTGGTTCGGTTCGGTTTGGTTCGATTTTTCATACATTTACTTCATATTGTTGAAATCAAATATGAAGTTTGCATAAATTGAAGAGAATTAAAATACAAACTCCTATTAAAACTGCAAATAATCAAGTAATACAATACCCATATGAGTAATATACTCGTAAAAAATAACATGGGTGGTAAACTCTTAGTAAGAGGATCACAACCATGGAGTTTGTGCCAAAATGCTTCATACACACTTAAACCACTCTATACTCTCTTTTTAATAACAAAAAACTTTATACCTACATGCTTTGGCTTTGTAGAAATCCTATCATTTATGGAATATAGCACAATAGACTTCTTGTAACAAAATATCTTTAATCGTCTTTCAATGCTATTTACAATTCGTAGACCAGTGACAAATTTATTCTACAAAAATAAATATGAAGTGTGTCTAAAATTAAAGAGCATTAAAATACAAACTATTAAAACTGCAAATCATCACATAATACAACCTATTTGAGTAATATGCTCATAAAAATAACTTGGGCAGTAAACGGGGGTTTTGGCAAATGTTGGTAAGGTAAGGTAACAAGTGGGATTTACTCACTTGGAGATGAAAAATGTTAGTAAGGTAACTTTCGGGGACAATGCGAAATACAACATCATTGACATTGGTCAAGTCGATAAAAAAGACTCAACTCTAATTGAAAATGTTCTTTCGGTTGATGGACTAAAACATAATTTATTTAGTATTAGTCAACTATATGATAAAATATACAAAGTAACTTTTGAACCTACAAAATGTTTTGTAACCCGAATTTCAAATAATAAAGTTATTTTCGATAGTGAAAGTGTAACACCCCCTCACCCGATCAACACGTGCCTGGATAAGGGAGCGCTACTACTTGTCTTCTTTACTTCTTCAAATCACTCTTATTATTATTTTACCTTTATTTTCTCAACACTCATGTATATATAGATATATACAAAAACTATGGTACAATTTATTTACATAAAATAGTAATTTTAAACATCAAATTAATTTTTAACAAACTTTAAAAGTAAGTTTTACAAACTCTAACATTCTTTAATATAAAAGCCAAATACAAAATTTCAAAACTTGTAACCCACTTTCTCAAGGTTCGGCTGCTTTACTTGAATAGGATCACCGCTTGCTTTATCTATCACCTTCAACTACCTTTCTATATCTGTGCGGAAGGAAACTCCCAAGCTAAACTCTAAGCTTAGTGGTGCATATAAATAAGACAATATACTATATCATGCAACAAGCATTAACATGTTTCATTTTATGCATTAAAATGTTTGCATGCCATGTCTATCAACATATTCCTATTTCATACAAGTATAAATGTCATGCTCACATAGACAATGTTATTTTCATTTATCTTTGATGGTAAATTACTCTATTAATCTCTTTATTATTATATCTCAATCTCATATCATCATCATTTTCTTATTCTTTTTTTTTTCTTATTTTCCGACATATCCTCATTATCTTGCCTACATCACTCTAAATTTGGATTGACTGGATACGGTTTATGGATCTGGAGCGCTCCCAGAGCTATAGCTGCACTGTCCACTATCTGGCTCATAAGAGCTTCTCAAATAAATGGCGCTCTCCGAGCTTAAGCCACATTGATTGAGTATAATATCATCATAGATGAATAACCGGACCAAGGGCGCTCTGCGAGCTTAAGCCACCTTGTCCTCATTTATATGTACTCATCAGAGCTTCTCAAGTCAATGACGCTCTCCGAGCTTAAGCCACATTGATTGAGGAATAATATGGTATCGTTCGCCCCTTTAATGACATGTCATCTATCCTGATTCTAGTCCGCAGGTAGAGTAATGGGCTTCTTTATATTTTCACATTAATCATAATTCTCATGTTTATCAACATCTCAATTTTCTTGTTTTGCAAACATATAGTCATACTCATACATACTGGATAACATCTTTTCATTTATTTAACTGGGTACATCAATATTCTCATGTTTATCATCCGTATCAGTTTCACGTATTTCATCCATATCAGATTTCATATATCATCCATGTCAACATTCATTTTTCTCTATATCACAATATAACACGTTCTCACATCAATACTTATATATATAATTATTCTTATTTCCCTGGATAGACAATGACTTTTATTTATTTACCTGAATTCCTTATTTGATAACCACATTCATAATTACAAAATACAAAGCATTCACGACTGTGATTACTAATTTCACGCCCGTAATCCCAAGCCGTAAACGCTACTGGAATGAATCGCCCAAAAGCATTCACGGTCGTGATTACTCATTCACGCCCGTGAATAAGTTCACGTTTATGATTCCAACCCGTGAACGCTTATGTAATAAATAGTACCATTTTCACACAGAAGTCACAACCGTGATACAATCAGTCACAACTGTGAACCCTCAAGTTCACCCCCGTGACTCAATAGTCACGCCCATGACTTTCAGTAGGAAATATGCATATTCACTTTTCATTCATTCAAACATCATCCAAATCATACCAAATTCTATTTCATGCATTTCTAAGGTTCTTTACTCAACTTATTACTTTCTAATACATGTAAATGTCTTGATCATACAAGATTTTCTAACATGCATCATTAATTCAATGTCACACAAGGATCTCATTCATACATGTCTAAACCTATGGTTTCATGCCATAATCATCATCATTCTTGAAATGCATTTATCTAAAATCATGTTCAACATGCATTATTTCAAACAAAAATAGGCTATTGCCTTAAGTTATGCACAAACCTTAATCTTTCTCCTTCACTCTTCTAGATAGCTTTCTCTTTTCCTTTGCTCCTTAGAGCTTGTTCCTTGTCACTTGGAACTTTTACAACATCATAAATCATTATTATCATATGATTTTCTCAAGATCCTAAACTCTCTTATTCTCTCTCAAAACCTTAGTTGCTCTATCTTTCCATATAAGTCTTGGATGAGCTCAAAATTTGAACTTCCTTTAAGAAAAGATGATGATGAAGAAGAAATGCTTCTTACCTTACAATTTTCTTCACTAAATCACCACTTTGGAGATTTTATCTCTCTACCAAACTTGATTTTTCTTCCTCTTTCTTGTTCTTTCCAGCTTCTTTAGGAGTTATGGACCATGAAGATCACTTGTTCTTGTTCTTTCACCTCTCTTCTCTTCCTTTCTCTCTCTAGAATTCAAGATTGGCTATGGAGGAGATGGGGCTGGCGTGACTGGTATAAAAGAGAGAGAAGAAGGCAGAAAATGAAGAGAAGAAGAAGAAGAAGAAGAAAATAAAGCATTAAATAGGGTACCCAAAAGTCTTCATGTGGGACCCACCATTTGGACCATTTCTTGACATTAGGCTTAATGAACCCATTAATCTCATTCTTCCTCAATGAGTGGCCAGCCAAACCTATCAAAATGTCCCCAAAATCAATATGTTGATTAGCAATTAATCTCATTAATCCTCCAATTTTTGGTAAATTGCAATTTGATCCCAAAACTTATCAAAATTTACAATTTAGCCTTTTACCATAAATCAACTTCTTTAAAATTTATAATCAGTTAATTAGGCTTATATCTTTTAATTTAGTCATTACTTGGTCAATTTTTGTAAAAATCCGAATTTAGACTTCGATCGGTCAAACGCGTCAACTTCGCGACACGTGCGACTCGGGGCCTAAATTAGCAGATATTACATTCTCTCCCCCTTAAAATATTTTCGTCCTCGAAATTCACTTGTTCATTCTTGGTTAAACAACTGGAGATACTGCTTCTTCATCACTTCTTCACTTTCCCACATGGCTTCTTCAATTGTATGATTCTGCCACCAAACTTTAACTAGAGGAACTCTCTTGTTCCGGAGAACTTTCTCTTCATATGCTATTATAGCCACTGGTTCTTCCTCATAAGACATGTATGTCTGTACCTCTATTTCCTCAATCGGTATAATATGGGTCGGGTCTAAACGATATTTTCTTAACATTGAAACATGGAACACGTTATGAATTATGTCTAGCTCCGGAGGAAGAGCTAATCGGTAAGCCACTGGTCCTATTCTTTCCAGAATTTCATAAGGACCAATAAACCTTGGGCTTAACTTTCCTTTTCTATAGAACCTCAATACCTTTTTCCACGGCAAAACTTTAAGAAATACTTTGTCACCTACAACATATTTTATATCTCGCCTCTTTAAATCGGCATATGATTTATGTCGATCTTCTTGTGCCGCCTTTAGCCTTTCCTTGATCACTTTAACTTTCTCCTCAGTTGTTGAACTATTTTCGGCCAAATCAACCTTTTCTCATTCAATTCGGTCTAACATACTGGTGTCCTACACTTTCTTCCATATAAAGCCTTATAAGGAGCCATGCCTATACTCGTTTGATGACTGTTGTTATAGGCAAACTCCATAAGAGGTAGATGTCGATCCCAACTTCCCTCAAATTCAAGCACACAACATCTCATCATATCCTATAGTAACTGTATAACTCGCTCTGATTGTCCATCCGTTTGCGGATGAAATGTTGTGCTAAAATTTAGTCGAGTTCCCAAAGCCTGCTGTAGACTCTTCCAGAACTACGACGTAAACCTGGGATCTCTGTCAGAGATAATAGACACAGGTACTCCATGAAGTCTCACTATCTCATTCACATAAATCTCAGCCAGCCTGTTCAAAGTATAGTCCATTTGTACTTGTAGGAAATGTGCTGACTTCGTCTATCGATCTAGTATCACCCATACTGCATCATGCTTTCTTTGAGTTACCGGTAAACTGGACACAAAATCAATCGTGATCCTCTCCGACTTCCATTCTGGTATGGGAATCGTTTGTAGTAATCCTATGGGTAATTGATGCTTAGCTTTCGCTTGTTGACAGATTAGACATTTAGCAACATATTCAGTGATATCCTTTTTCATCCCCGACCACCAGTATTGTGCTTTCAAATCTTGGTACATCTTGTTCCCACCTAGGTGCATAGTATAAACCGTTTCATGAGCTTCTTTTAAAATCTCTGACCTCAACTCTTTCATACTTGGCACACAAATCCGGTTCTTGAAATACACAGTACCATCTTCTGTTAAAGAAAATTCTGACTTTTCTCCATTTTTCAAGGCCTCGACCATCTTCACTAGCTTCTCATCTTGTTTTTGGATATCTTTAATTCTCTGCATCAATGTGGATTCCACTCGCATCTCAGCTAAAATCTTTCTGCTTAGTGCATCTGCAACCACGTTAGCTTTTCCTGGATGGTAGTCTATCACATAATCATAGTCTTTAATTAATTCCAACCATCTTCATTGTCTCAGGTTCAACTCTTTCTGTGAAGGAAGATACTTAAGACTCTCGTGGTCCGTATAAATGTAGCATCTTTCTCCATATAGATAATGTCTCCAAATCTTAAAAGCAAAAACTATCGCTGCAAGCTCTAAATCATGCGTCGAATAGTTAAGTTCATAAGGCTTAAGCTGTCTGGAGGCATATGCAATCACTTTTTCCTCTTGCATAAGAACACATCCTAGTCCATTGTGACTTGCATCACTGTACACAACATAGTCTTTTCCTAGAGTAGGCTGAGTCAAAACTTGTGCTTCAGTCAACATTGCCTTCAATCGATCAAAGCTTGCTTGACACTTATCTGTCCATTCAAAACAGACCTTTTTTCGCAGCAGTCGTGTTAAAGGATTCGCTATAGATGAAAATCCTTTCACAAATCTCCTATAGTATTCGGCTAATCTAAGAAAACTTCTCACTTCTGTCATATTTCAAGGTGATTTCCAATTAAGAATAGCCTCGATTTTTCTAGGATCAACTCGAATACCTTCCGTTGAAATTACATAACCCAGAAAACTAACTGCTTCCAACCAAAACTCATACTTAGATAGCTTTGCATACAATTGTTTCTCCCTCAAAGTCTACAATACTTTTCTAAGATGTTGGTCATGCTCTACTCGATCTCTGGAATATACAAGAATGTTATCTATGAATACAACTACAAATTGATCAATATATGGCCTGAATACTCGGTTCATCAGGTCCATAAAAACTGCTGACACATTCGTCAATCCAAATGGCATCACCAAGAACTCATAATGATCATAACGAGTCCTGAATGTTGTCTTAGATACATCTGACCTTTTGATCTTCAGTTGATGATATCCCGATCAAAGATCTATCTTTGAAAATATACTTGCACCTTTCAGCTAATCAAATAAATCATCAATCCTAGGCAGTGGGTATTTATTCTTAACAGTAACCCTATTAAGCTGCTTGTAGTCAATGCAAAGACATAAAGTACCGTTTTTCTTCTTTACAAATAGTATTGATACACTAGGTCATATGAATCCTTTATCTAACATTTCTTGTATCTGGATCTTCAACTCTTTCAATTCTATGGGTGTCATCCTATATGGTGTAATAGATATAGGAGCGGTGCCAGGTACTAATTCAATAGCAAACTCTATCTCTCGGTCAGGTGGTAGTCCTAGCAACTCCTCAGGGAATACATCAGAAAACTCACTAATAGTTGGGATGTCAGCCAACTTTGGACTTTTCTTTCGGGTATCAATCACATACGCTAGGTAAGTCTCACATCCCTTATTGATGAGTTTTCGAGCTTTCAACGCTGATATCATATTATCAGGATATCCTCTATCCTCGCCCATCACTACAATCTCTTCTTGTCGTCTGTGTAGATAGGAAGAATATACTGCTCCTTAAACTTCTCTAGAAAGAATTCCCATGTCATAGGGTCAGGAGCCTCTATGCTCTGTGATTCAGATCGCCACCAATCATATGCATGCTCCTGTAGCAGAGATACTGCATATTCATATTTCTGCTCATCCATACAGTGCAGTTGATCAACTACTCGCTCTGCTCGTTCCAACCAAAATTCTGCCACTGAGGGGTCATCTTCTCGTTTACCATAGAAATTAGATGCCCCTAATTTCCTCAATCTCTCAAACTGTAATCTAGACGAATCTGATCGTGATGCTCTCTGTAGCAAATCTATCATATTTCTCATAAGTTCAGTCTGACCCATATTAATAGTTGAACCTTTAAAGGAAAAAATTGAAAAACCACCAATGTCTCCTCAAACGTGACGTATCCATGAGGATATTCCAAAGGAATGACATTTTAAGAAAGACTATCCAAATGACCTCATCATTGGTGAACCATCAAAAGGGGTAACTACTAGACACTCTCTTAAGCTTCTTAATAGTCTTGCCTTTACATATCAAATTGAACCTAAAAATGTGGATAATGCATTGTGTGATGAAAGTTGGGTACTTTCCATGCAAGAAGAACTCACTAAATTTGAGAGAAACTGTTGCCAGACAATTACTAAGAAGTAGGGGTGAACTGGTGGACAATTAAAATTTTTCTGTAATTACAAATAATCAAAATGTAAAAGAAGTGGAGAAAGAGAATTTAGACACACGATTTATAGAGGTTCATGTGTATACTCCTCTCTCCAGTCTTAATTGGGTATTTTTACTATCTCACACAATGAGATATGCTGGAGTTTTACTAGCTCACTCCAATTACTTGTATTTTATAGATCACATAATAAACCCTTACAAGTATTTTAATCCCAACCTAACTCACTCAAAACACACTCCTGAGTAATTGCTTGATAGAATAAAACACTCAAATTCAAAATCACTTGAGCTTTACAAAATCAAAAAGAGAATAAGATGAAGTATTACAAAGAATTAATGCATAAACTCTCAATTATGATGTCTAAAGAAATTCTCAATGTAATGAAGCTCTGTTGCTCTAATTGATAATCTTTCATGAGTAGAAAGAGCTATTTATAGCATTCCTTCAGAATCTAGCCATTAGGGATGCATTAATTCAAAATCTAGTCATTCAACAACCTTAGAGCGTATTAAAACGGTCATATTTTCAGGTTTTCATGGGCATGACATGTTACATTATGGGTGTGAATTCCTTGATCCTCAATTTTCAAATTTCGAATCATGACATTCATGGGTGTGAATAGTTTTCTTCAAATCGTGAATGAGTCTGACTGTTGGAACTTTTTATCTTTGACCTTCATAGGCGTGACATATTAATCATAGGCGTGAACAATTTGATCTTTTGAATTTTTGTGGCTTCAAGTTTTTTCACGGGCATGAACAACTTTCTTTTACAAATTTTTGACTTAATTTATTTTGGCTTTGATAATTCAATAAAAGTTTAACCTATTAATACTTAAACATAAAAATGTGGTTAAATTTTATATTGCTCAATTATTTGTTATCATCAAAATTATGGAAATATAGCGTCAAGGTTCAACAATCTTCCCCTTTTTGATGGTGATAAATAATTGTGCAATATATGGCTAAGGAGAATAAATTTCTCCCCCTATAATGATACTTTTTTTAAAAAAAAAATTATGTAGATATGTAAAGCTGCCATATTTTGTCAAGTCAAAATGATTATATTTTCCTACTGTATGTAGAATTCTAAACATGCCATATAATGAATATATAATCTACATATACTAAATATTTACCATCACATAAAAATGTGAGACAAATAAATAAAAATTCGGCCACATATTAGTAAACATTTTTCTTCCCCTTCGTCACTATCAAAAAGAAATTAATACTAATGAAGAGAAAACAAAACAAACATACGCATAAATAGTTTGTAAAAAGTTTACAATCCCAAAAGTTTGCATAAATAGTCAAAGATAATATCCAAAAAAAAAAGTTTAAAAAACATATAAAGGGATAAAATAAAGCTGAATGATTATGGCTACTCTTGAGTCTAATGAAGAAGACTGGCGATCTCGGACTCAACTGCTAAAATAAAAGCATCAAAATGCTCCTTGAAGTCTCCGAGCTACTGCTAGACAAGATCGAATCTCTAATGAAAGTCCTGCTGCAGCATATCCATCCTAGCAATGAGATTTTGTACCATGTCTGTAGGAGATGAGGAGGAGGTCTCGCCAGTTAGGGAATCAGAAGGCACAACTCTAGCTCTCTTACGGTGTCCTCAACCCACTTATCCTGACTTGAAGACATCAGAGTCATCCTCTCAGATTATCTCATCCTGAGGATCCTTAGACCTATAGAAGGTCTCTCCCTGATAACTGATCTTAGCAACAACCTCCATCTTCAGAAAAGACTTGATATCAAGCTTGTCTTTAGCTAGGATGGTTAAGGAAATGAACGTGTATCAAAATGTCTCCTGTAGGTCGAATAGCTATGGATAACAAATGGTTTGCAAACCATCGACTCATAGCAATAGGCTGCTATTTCCTAGCATAATCAAAGAATAAAAACTATATCTTTTGAACAACCCCATTACTATCATCTCTAGTGAAGATGTTGTATGTCATAAATCTATGAATATATTTCAAAGTAGGAGAAGTTAGATGCATACTCTTGGACAACTTAACATCCCAAACATAGTCTCTACTAACATGACTCCGTGCATCAGCTGCTACAAAATCTATAACATCTATTTCATTCATTAAACCCTTACTAGAAAACTCAAAAATATGCCCAAATTCATCAGCTGACAACTCAGGTGTCTCATAACAGAGCTAGAATGATACTTTTCCAAAATTTTCAACATGTAAGGTGCTCAAAAATTCCAATGTAATTTCCCTAAATGTGGGATAAAAAATATCAATAAAATCCAGCAATCCCAAGTTCATCAGCCATATCCTAACATCATTTTCATTTCCTACTATCCTAACACATTCCCAATTGAAGGCTTTGGAATTTAGAATGGGACATGTTTTCAAAAAACTGTACCTTCGAAGGGCACTTGCCGACAATAATGAAAGCATTGGGTTTGTGACTAGTTTGAAAGCAGTGGATTTTGCTCATGTGCCTCTGCCTCGTGATGAACCTATTGCACTTGCCATTGAATCACAATAGAAAATCGAATTGCCTATGGTGAATAGTAACCCAAGAATGGGTTTTGAAAAATCTCCACAAATAGTGATAAAAACACTCAAAAACTTTGTGAAAAACTTGATTAATTGATGAGAATAGGTGAAAATCGATCTAAAAAAGGAGAAAAACTGAATAATGAGGGAGAACGGTGAAAAACCTTTGTTTTTAACAGTGACCGGCAGAGAGGGAGAGAGAAAATGAGAAGGAAGAAAATGGTTGTTTAGGTTTTATTGCATTCTTTATGGTCGTGACTAACTTTTCACGGGTGTGAAGAACCAGTTCACAGGTTGCCAAGCTGTGAACCTCAAGTGTGAACGTTTTGTCCATCATTTCTTCGATATTCACAGCCACGAATATATATTCACGTGCGTGAATACTCTTTTTCACGGCTACTAAACTGTGATACTTAAACGGGCCATTTTGTCAATACAATTCACGACCATGATTATATTTGTCACAGGTGTGAATCCCTTTAAAAATTTAGTTTTAAGTAATTTAAGCTTACTATTCTCAAACATAATATCACAACATTTTATTAAATCATCAAAATATATCTTACTCAAAGTTCAAAATAATGTAATCAATCAAATATGAGAGACAAAATTTTTTATTTCAAGATAGAGTTCTTCCTTCAAACATTACTATATCTCTTTTTATAAAACAAAATATTTCTTCATTTAAGGGTATGATAAAGATATCAGCCAATTGATTGTTAGTATCTATAATTCGAGTGCTATATCACCAAATTGCACATGATCCCTAATGAAATGATGTCTAATATCAATATGTTTACTTCAAGAATGCTGAATGAGATTCTTTGAAAGATTGATAACACTAGTGTCATCACATTTTATGGGAATATGATCAACTACATGACCATAGTCTTTTAATTGTTGTTTTATCCAAAGAACATGTGTACAACAACAACCAGCTACTACATATTCTGCTTCAGCACTGGACAAAGCTATTGAAACTTGTTACTTGCTAAACCAGAAAACTAAACATTCACCTATAAAGTGACAAGTTCCAAAGGTGCTTTTTCTATCTAATAGACTACTAGCATAATTAGCATCTGAATAACCAGTTAAATAAAAAGATGTGTTTCTAGGATATCATAATCCTAAATGCATTGAGCCATAAAAGACATTTTAAAATTCATTTTACAGCATTTAGATGTGATTCTTTAGGATTAGATTGAAACCTATCACATAAATATACATAGTACATAATATAATGTCCTGAAGTAGTAAGATATAAAAGTGATATGATCGTACCTCTATAGAGCTTTTCATCTATGGGTTTACCCTTCTCATCCTTATCCAATTTAGTTGATGTACTCATTGGAGTGTTTGCATTCTTTCCTTCCAAATTTCTTTAAAAGTTCCTTTGTGTGTTTGGATTGGTTGATGAAGATTCCTTCCTTGCTTTACTTGATTTAAAGATTGAGAAAGAATTTGAGTTCTCCCATCATGCTCATTTCAAATTCTTTAGTCATACAATTAGCAAACTCTTGACAAAGTAATTCATTAGTAGCTCCAAAAATAATATCATCAATATAAATTTGAACAATTAAAGTATCATGCTTATGTTTTTTTAATTAAAAGAGTCATGTCTACATGGCCTTTTAAAAAACCATTTTCTAAAAGAAATGCACTAAGTCTTTTATACTAAGCTCTAGGCGCTTCTTTTAAATCATATAAGGTTGTAGTAAGTTTAAAAACATGATTATGGAATTCATGATTTTCAAAACTAGGTGGTTGTTCAACATATGCCTCTTCTTCAATAAAATCATTTAAGAATGAACTTTTAGCATCCATTTGAAAAAGTCTAAAATTCATATGAGATGCATGTGCTAAAAGAATTCTAATAGCCTCTAATCTTGCAACCGGAGCAAAAGTTTTATCATAATCTATTTGTTCCTCTTCATTATGTCCTTTAGCAACCAATCTAGTCTTATTTCTACTTATTTAACCTTGCTCATCTAACTTATTTCTAAAGACCCATTTACTGCCAATTATTGGATAATCCTTTAGTCTTTGAACTAAGTCTAAACTTTGTTTCTTTCAAATTGATTGAGTTTCTCTTGCATATCAATCACCCAATTTTCATCATTAAGAGCCTCATTAATAGTCCTTGGCTCAATTTGAGAAACAAATGCAAGATTAGAGTCTAAAAGTTTAGAACGAGTACTTACACCTTTAGTGGGATCACAAATGATTTGCTCATTTGGATGGTTTCTTATAAATTTCCACTCTCTTGGAAGTTCTTAAGTCCCTTACAAAAGTTTGTTGTTGTTGTTGTTGTTCATGATCATCATATTTTTCTTCTTTCTTTGAAGACTCACCAATTTTCTTATGATCAAATTGAGTTTTTCAATTTCATCTGTAACATTGTCAAGAGAACTACCTTTCCTGAGATAAAGTTTACTTGTTTCATCAAAATTAACATGCATAAATTCTTCTATAACTACTGTTCTTTATTGAAAACCATATATGCTTTACTAGATGGAGAATATCATTAAAATATACCTTCATCATATTTTGAAGCAAAATTTCCAAGATTGTCTTTGGTATTTAATATAAAGCATTTGCATACAAATACTTTAGGATATGAAATTTTAGGTTTTCTTCCATTCCATAGGTCATAAGAAATTTTATTTAAAATTGGTCCTTTGAAAATTCGGTTTGAAAACAAGCAGTGTTTATGGCTTCTACCCAAAAATAAGTTGGCAAACTATATTCACTAAGCATTGTCGTAGCCATTTCAAATAAGGTTCTATTTTTCCTTTCAACCACCTCATTTTTTGTGGTCTTCTAGGAATTGAAAAATCATGTGAAATACCATTTTATAAACATAAATTTTCAAAAAGTTCATTTTCAAATTTCGTACTATGATCACTTCTTATTTTTGAAATACAATACCCTTTTTCATTTTGAATTTTCTTTATGTTTTATCTTTGATGAATCTTACTTTTGGTAAACCATCTACTAGCTCCTTTTTATTAAGGCTTTGAATTAATTCAAGGCTTCCATGTCCAAGTCTTCTATGCCATAGCCATGATTCATTGCTAATAGATATAAGATACTTAGTGTTGGGTTTTGAAGACGAATCTCTTTTAAAAAATGCAGCGGAAAAATAAAATTTTCAAAACATGAAACAAAAATCTTGCTTCTGCCATTAAAACTAATTTATCAAAACATAGAAGTAAGAAATTATACCTTGTAATTTCTTGATTTATTCTTTAAATTTTCACCTTATTAGGTTTTTGCAAACCACAACAATCCACTTTAGAATTTTTTTAATGTTAATCCACGCAAAAGTATGAGAAAAAACTACAAGAGAAATGGTTGAACACACATCAAAGTGCTAGCAATGGTGTATGCTCAATTTGATAGAATACGAAAAATAACTATTATTTTTCTTTTTTGAATTTATTAATTTCCAAAAACAATTTTTAGACTTTTAAACTTTTCAAAAAAGATTTTACCCCAAAAATAGTCTAGGTACAAAATGCACAAGACAAGGATAGGGAAAATTTTGGAGGTTTTGTTTTAATTGGCCTTAATTAGCCTTAATTGGCTAATTGGGCCAGCAGCTGGCCAGTACAGGCTCGTGACCCCCAAATGATTTTTCTGTGGGATCTCATAGCGATCCATTCCAAAATAATTTTTTCATATTTTTGGATCTCATCCAATGCCATTTTACTCATTCTTCACATCTCTAATGCATGTGGCCCATTAGGTTTCCAATTATGTTAGCCACTTAAATTAACAATTAATTTAAGCAAGTCATCATCGGTATTTAGCAACACATCATGACCCTCAATTGACCAAAAACTCAGTAGTTTGACTACAAACCTTTCCATAGACAATTTATATGCAATTATTCCTTTCACCATTTTATACCCCACTTGGTTCAAAGTATGAACATGTGTCCACTCTTATTAAACTGACTATGTCACATCTAGTCCAAGTAATGTTAATTCTTGTCTCTAAGACTCATTACTCTGTTAGACATTCATTGAAGACTATTTTCATGACATTTTTACTCCGGTCAGGGATTCCCGAGTAATGACCTGACAAGAGGCCTTAGGTATACACTTTTTCTATCAAAAATGGTGAATCCTTTGTTGGTTACCCAATTACCTTTAAATACCTCAACTTGTATCCAATCACCACCCTATGAGCAACCTTCCTAAGACAATAAGAAATAGTGTCAAAATACAGAATCAGTACCAAAGATATCCTTGAGTACCTCAAGTCTAAGAATATTTACACCATTGCTATGTTGAAACTATCATTGACATTTGAGTAGATTATCCATATGATTGTCTCATAGCAGGTCATCCAATGTACTTAACTACACTTAACAAGCATCCATATGTTAACTTTAAACATCTCATGTTTACAAATTATGAGATCTACTGTTCGATCCAATCAAGGAGTGTAACATGTACTAGTCTATTCGAATTAACAATGTTCCGTCTCATTATTCCTAAGACTACGGATAATTTAGATACTAACATAATTACACATGATAAGAAGCTCAATATCATTATCTCATCATAATTTCCTTCATTGTATGTTATGTATCAAGGACTTCATTAATTGATTTTAGATCATTATCAATTCATATATCAAAGGAACATCAAATTAATGAAAAAACCTTTTATTAATCAAATAAATTTGTACAATAAGTGTTAAAGGTGATTATTTTTAAAGCACTTCTCTAACAAGCTCCCACTTGCACAAGTCAATTGCCTTTGTATTTAATTCCATAAGCGAGTACATGAGAATCATATTTCTTTTGGGGAAGTGGCTTAGTAAAAGGATCAGCAATATTTTGATCAGAGGGCACTCTTTCTATCTTTACATCTTTTCTACTAATGATTTCTCTAATCAAATGGTATCTTTTGAGTACATGTTTGGATCTTTGATGAGACCATGACTACTTTGCTTGTCCAATGGCTCCATTATTATCACAATACAATTGTATTAGATCAACAATGCTAGGAACCACTCAAAGTTCCATGATGAATATCTTTATCCAAACTGCTTCCTTTGCTACTTTAGAAACTGCAATGTACTATGCTTCAGTTGTGGAATTAGTAGTCATTTCCTGTTTGGAACTCTTCCAACTGATTGTTCCACCATTTAGTGTGAATATATAACCTAACTGATATTTTGAGTCAACCTTGTTAGATTGGAAGCTGGCATCGGTATACTCGCTCACAAGAAGATCTCAATCTCCATATACTAAGAATACATCCTTAGTCTTTCTCAAGTACTTAAGGATATTCTTGACATCCACCCAATACTCTCACTAAGGTCCAATTGGTATCTGTTCATGACACTCAGAGCATATGATACATCGGGTCTTGTATATATCATAGTGTATATGATTGATCCTATAGTTGAAGCATATGGAATCAAACTTATGTGTGTCCTGTCATTTTGTATCTTTGGACACAGACTTTGAAAGAGTAATCCCAGAGGTCATGGGAATATGTCCCCTTTTGGACTACTCCATGCTAAACCTCTTTAGCATCTTGTCTATATGTAAATTGTGAAAGACCAAACATTCTTTTAAATCTATCTCTATATATCCTTATCTTTAAAATATAGATTGTTTCTTTCATAGAGAAATTCTTGGATAACCAAAATTTGACTGATTGTAAGGTTGAAATATCATTTCCCATTAGCAATATGCCATCTATATACAACACAAGGAATACAATTGCACTCCTACTAACCTTCTTGGTGCACAAGGTTCATCCGGATTTTGTGAGAAACCAAACTATTTGATTGCTCATCAAACCAAATATTCCAACTTCTGGATGCTTGCTTTAATCCATAAATGGATCTTTAAAGCTTGCATACTTTTTTGCCATATTTGGATATGAAGCCTTCTAGTTGTGTCATGTACACATCCTCGATCAAATTTCCATTAAGAAAAGATGTCTTCACATCCATTTTCCATATCTCATAATCATAATGAGCAGCAATGGCTAGGAGTATCCTTATGGATTTAAGCATAGCTACTGGCCTAAAAGTTTCATCATAGTTAATTCTTTGTCTTTGACAATAACCTTTAGCTACAAGTCTAGCTTTATAGGTAACTACATTACCATTCATGTCAGTTTTCTTTTTGAAAACCCATTTGCACCCTATAGGCTTTATCCCTTTAGGTGGGCCAACCAAACTCCATACTTGGTTTTCATACATGGAATCCATTTCTAACTTCACGGCTTGAAGCCATTTGTTAGATTCTGAACTATTCAAAACTTCTTCATAGGTCATAGGCTTATCGTTTTCTATGAGCAAGATGTCGTTCTATTCACTAATGAGAAATTCATATATCTCTAGAACAGTACGTATCCTACTCTCTTATGCTTCAGAAGGTTGAGCTACTATATCATCTATATGAATAATAAGATCTATTTTAGGTAGTTGACCAGTGTCTGCTTGAGCATCTTGAACTTTTTCAAGTTCAATTTAACTCCCACTATCTCTTTTTAAAAGTAATTATTTCTCTAAAAAGATAGCATGTCTTGAAACAAACACCTTTTTGTTCTAAAGGTGGTAAAATTGATATCCATATGATGCTTTTGGATATCCCACAAACTGATATCCAGCTTATCTGACATTGTCTGCTTCACATAATCAGGACAACCCCAAACTCTCATATAAGAAAATGTGGACTTCTTGTTATTCCATATCTTATATGGAGTAACATCAACTAATTTCAAAGGGACTCTATTTAATATATAAACTGCAGTCTCTAGTGCATAACCCTAAAAGGATTTAGAAAGTTCTGCAAAGCTCATCATAGACTTTACCATGTCTAACAAGGTTCAGTTTCTTCTTTCAACCACACCATTGTGTTGTGGCATGTAAGGTGGAGTCCATTAAGATAATATCTTATTATTCCGAAGATAACCAAGAAACTCTTGGCTCTAGTATTCACCTTCTTAATCTGATCGAAGTGTTTTAATACTTTTGTCAAGTTGATTGTCTACTTCATTTTAAAATTCTTTAAACTTTTCAAAAGCTTCAGATTTGTATCTCATAAGATACACGTACCCAAATTATGAGTAGTCATCAATAAAAGTAATGAAGTAGATGAAATCACCTCTGGCATGTGTGGACATTAGACCACATATATTCGAATGTATTAAGTCTAAAAGCCCACTAGCACGATCATCCTTTTCCTTAAAGGGTAATTTAGTCATGTTGCCTAATAAGCAAGATTAACATGTGTTATATGATTCATACTCAAATGACCCCAAACTACCACTATTTTGTAACTTAGCCACGCGTTTCTCACTTATATGACCAAGGCGGCAATGCCATAAGATGATTTCAACATATCTTATTTTTTCCTTTTATTATCATTGATGTTAAAAATTGGATTTGACATATCTAATATGTATATCCCATTACATAATGTACCATTAGCATAAAGAATACTATTCAACATAATAGAATAATAATTGTTACTAAAAGCTAAATGGAAATCATCTTTATTTAAACTAGAAACAGAAATAACATTTTTAGTTAAAGCAAGTACATAAAAAAAATTATCCAAATTTTACATAAATCCACTAGGGAAGGGGTCAATACATAAGTTCCTACAGCTAATGTAGTAATCCTTACTACATTTCCAATGTGCAGGTCCAACTCTCCCTTATTGAGCTATTTATTGTTCCTTAGGCCCTGCATATCAGTGCATATGTGTGTGACACAACCTATATCTAATACCCATATATTATTATTGGAAACAATATTAATCTCAATGACAAAAATACCTAAAGTAAATGGGGCATCAGATGCCTTTTTCTTCAAAGACTCCAAGTAGGCTTTGCAGTTTCTCTTCCAATGGCCATCCTTGCCACAATGGAAGCATGTTCTTTTTGGGGCAGTCTCCTTGGCCTTCTTCTTGGTCATGCCTCCCTTAGGTTTGATGGACTTATTTTTCTTCTTCTTAAGGTTCTTCTTCTTAGAACTAGAAGAGTCCATAAGCATCACAGCCTTACTGTCCTTCTTGACATATGGCTCAACTATCTTGAGCATGTTGATCAGCTTAGGAATAGTGGTGGAGATTTGGTTCATCCTATAGTTAAGCACAAAATATGAAAAACTATCAGACAAACCAGTTAAAATGAAGTCAATACTTAATTCATGATCCATCACAAATCCTAAGGTGGCCAACCCTCAATATAGTCATTCATCTTTAGTGCATATTGCACTAGAGATGTCCCTCAACCATTTTAGTGCGGAAGAGCAACCTTAAAGTTTCGAACCTTTCAGAATGTGCTTGCTCATCAAAAATCTCTCTTAGATGGTAGACTATTGAATTAGCATCCATAGCCTAATGCTGCTTTTGCAACTTAGCTGACATAATAGAAAGCATAATACAGCTTGTCATCTCACTACCATCGATATGCTTTTGATATGCCTTCTGAACATCTTTAGAAGCATTAGCAGTAGAGGGATTTGGGAGTGCCTCATCTATGACATATCCAATCTTTTTGGATTTGAGAACTATTCTCAAATTCTTTAGCCAATCCAAAACATTAGGCTCAGACAACTTATGTGACTCCACTAGTGATCGCAAATTCACACTTGTCAATATGATGATAATTCTAGCAACCTAGATGTAAAATAAAACATGTTAGAATATACATAAAATTGCTTATTTATTAGGTTTTTAATAAATTGCATTATGACTTTCACTATTTTATTATTAATCTATAGCCCTCACTATGATCCCCAGAGAACCTATATGGAAGTTCTCCTAGTGTATCATTATCCAATTAGCTAAGAATAACCTTGAGACAACTCAACAAGCTATCATTAGTTTGGTTGGTAGGTATCTAATCTATACCAATTGCATTATTCATGCAACTATCAAATCTTGTGCTATAAACTAATTGATGTGTGCACATACATTGGGCTATCAACTCTTGATATGTGTACATCTCATGTACACTAATCCAATTTCACCTCCAACAAGCTAATGATATCAGTTAAGTCCAACTCATTAATCATGAATTCTAATTTCAATAGTTTGAACATATTCTTACAAAGCGAGCTTAAGGCAACTCAACCACTCTAACTCTAGAAGAACTCTGGTTCTCCCCATGGAAGACATAAGACTTAATTGATTATTTAAAGAGGGATTTATTTGTTAAGTCTCATCATGTTTTTATTGCATACTTTTATATATCATACATTCATCACATAGATATATAAAGATAATTACATTAACTATATGACATGATTATGGATATACTAAAGTCAATCTCTTGAGCTAAAAGAGATTGACTAGGTCTTAAGTAGGTATATACGTAAATTTACAAACCCGAAATAGAAATTAAATTCCTATTTCTAAGTCTTTGTAATCTAATTACATATTTCAAAATATAGAAAACCCTAATTTACATTTAAGGGGAGTAAGATGAGAAGAGAAATACATGAAAAATAGAGAGAGGTAGGGACATGCATATCCTATTTATCATAAAACAAAACAAATCCATGCATGCTTAATCACATTGGGCCTAAATCCATAATCATCCATCATGCCTTTTCATACACCCCTAATATGCATTATCTAATGCATAAAATAAAATAAAATTGACAGTTTTAGATTTCAATTTGAAAATCGATTAACATTTGAATCAAAATTGTCTACTAGTATTGTTTCGATTAATTTAATTTTGTATGTCATTTCAGTGTAGAATTTAATATTTAATCAAATTATATTAAATTTCATATTTTCATAATTAATTCAAAATTAATTCACCTTAAAATCAAATTATTAAGATGTCAAAATTAAATAATTTAATTTTAATATACATACCAATTTCTAGTCATACTAGAATTACCATTACTCAACTTAAATTGAATCAAAATTAATTTCCAAAAATTATAAAAATTTACAAAACTTCAAATCATTATTTTAAGAATCTTTAGGTCAGATTAAATTCATCAAAATATTTTTGGCAAAAGCCAAAATTACAAAGACAAACGAACCAATATACATAGATGTTCAAAATGACTCATTCGACATCTATAATTTTTTTAAATTTTGTAATTTGAGAAAAATAATTTTGGCATGTATCTAATATCAAAATAACATATTTTAATTACATAAAAATTATTTTAAGATACTGAAAACAAAATAATCATATACAAAAAAATCAAGCAATACAGTCCCATCTGGTATGTCAAAACAGTTCCATTTTTATTTTTATTTGAACAATTAATTAAAATAATTTTTAATTAATTATTGGACACTTCAAAAAGTTTAAAAACATTCTTAATATGTATGAATAATTTTTTCATTATTAAATTACAAGAAAAATATAAACAGCCCCATCAATTAAGCCCAACAATAACACATGTTCATAAACAATGCAATTTTCAGTATTTTTGAAATAAATCTGAAATTAATTATTTGAATTACATTCAAGTCATTTTTCAATCAAAATAATTATTCTAATCATCTCATGATTAGATCAAAAAAATAAAAATATGTAAAACAAATTTTACAAATTAATTTCAATTTTTCAAACCTATTAATCCAAAACTATCAACACCGTTCAATCTCATTGCACTTTCAATTAAAATTAATTTTAATAGATATAAGGGGGCTATGATACCACTGCTGGGTTTTGAAGATGAATCTCATTCATAAAACGCAACAGAAAAATAAAATTTTCAAAATCCAAAACAATAATCTTGCTTTTACCATTAAAACTAATTTATCAAAACATAGGGGTAAGAAATTATACTTAGTAATTTCTTGATTTATTCTTCAAATTTCCACCATGTTGGGTTGTTACAGACCACAAAAATCCACTTTAGGATGTTTCTAATATTAATCCATATGAAAATATGAGAAGAAACTACAGAAGAAATGATTGAACATACCTCAAAGTGTTAGCAATGGTGTATGCTCAATTTGAGAAAATATGAAAAATAACCATTATTTTTCTTTTTTGAATTTCTTTATTTCCAAACACAATTTTCAGGCTTTTAAACTTTTCAAAAAAGTTTTTACTCTAAAAATATTTTAGATACAAAGTGCACAAACAAGGGGAGGAATTTTGGGGGGTTTTGTCTTAATTGGCTTTAATTAGCCTTAAATTGGCCAATTAGGCCAGCAGCGTGCCTAGCTAGCATGCTTGGCAAGCGAGCAGCCCGCAGGGCCTGTTCGGCCCCTTAACCCCTCTTAGAGGATTTTTCTGTGCAATCTCAATACAATTCATTCCAAAATAATTCTCTCATATTTTTGGATCATATTCAATACCATTTTACTCATTCTTTACATCTCTAATGCGTGTGATTTATTAGGTTTCCTATTATATTGGCCACTTAAATTAACAATTAATTTAAGCAAGTCATGATTATCATGAGCAATATCTAACAACACATCATGACCCCCAATTCACCAGAAAGTCATTGGTTTAACTACAAACTTTTTCATAGACAATTTCTGTGGAATTATTTATTTCACCATTATATACCCCACTTAGTTCAAAGTATGGACATGTGTCAACTCCTACTAAACTGACTACATCATGTCTAGTCTAAGTAATATTAATTATTGTCCTTGAGGCTCATTACTCTATTAGACATGTCATTAAAGACTATCTTCATGACATCTCCACTCCGGCCAGAGATTACCGAGTAATGACCCCAACAAAAGGCCATAGGTACACACTCCTTCTATCAGAAGTGGTGAATCCTTTATTGGTTACCTAATTAAATTCAAGTATCTCAAGTTGTATCCAATCACCCTATGAGCAACCTTCCTGAGGCAATAAGGAATAGTGTCAAAATACAAAATCAGTATCCAAGATATCCTTGAGTATCTCAAGTCTAAGGATACTTGCACCATTGTTATGTTGAGACTATCATTGACATTTGAATAGATTATCCATATGATTGTCTCATAGCAGATCATCCAATATACTTAGGTATACTTATCAAGCATCCACATATTAACTCTAAACATCTCATGTTTGCAAGTTATGATATATACTACTCGATCCAATCAAAGAGTGTAACATATGCTAGTCTGTCCAGATTAACAATGTCCCATCTCAGTAATCTTACAACTAGGGATAATTTATAAACTAACATAATTACACATGGTAAAAATCTCAATATCATGATCTCATCATGATTTTCTTCATGTTATGTTATGTATCAATGATTTCATTAATTGATTTAAGAACACTATCAATTCATATATTAAATGAACATTAAATTAATAAAAAAGCCTTTTATTAATAAAATAAATTTGTATAATAACTGCTAAAGGTGATTACCTTTAGAGCACTTCTCTAATACTTAGAAGAGATGTTAGTAAACTTATATAAATCAATTATATAAGTATTTCCATCTCTATTGCCTTTGAATATCTCTTTACCATTTATAGTGTTTATGAGACATCAATTACAATAAAAGGTGACCTAAATTCCTTTATCACATAATTGACTAACACTTAAAATATTATGTTTTAAACCATTAACAAGCAAAACATTTTCAATTAAAGAAATATCATTTAAGCTAATAGAACCAATGTCAATAACCTTACATTTGACATTATTTCCAAAGGTAACCTTACCACCATTAATTTGTTTAATTTCGGTGAATAGGTTTTTATTACTAGTCATATGTCTAGAGCATCCACTATCCACAAACCAAATATTTTTATTTATTGTGGATTTTAGAAATATTTGCAAGAAAACAAATTACATTTTGTTTTTAAGTGCCCAAACATATTTGGGTCCTTGGGGGTTAGCTTTGGAAGGTTTCCAGTGTTCCTTCCTTATTGGACAATATATATTAATATGACTATATTCTATGCAATAATGATATATTTTATTTTTAAAAAGTTTATGCCATATTGGTTTAGACCTTACTAATTTTAAGGGTTCATAATGTGACAAGAACATGCATGTGTAGTTTATGAATTTCTAAGAATATGTTGTTTATATTTAAAAGCTTGACTGCCTTTTTGAGGTATGTCTTTTGATTCATGTGATCTTCTGATATTCTTTCTTTGAATTATAGTTTAGTGTGTGCCTTTTGTTTAGCTTTTGAAGCTATTACCTCAATAGAAAAGGTTTGTGTTGTATTAGATTTAACAAATATAGTACTAGGTGTAGATGATGTTGATGCTATATTAAAACCTAGTCTATGTCTTATTAAGGGAGGCCTTAGTGATATAATAAGAGTATCTAAATTTTTTTCCCTTTGTGAAATTTTGAAATAGAATTTCTAAGTTCCTTAATTTCATTTTTCAAAATATTATGTTTTAGTTGAGGGTTTTGAAAAAAAAATCATCTATTGATTTTTTAACATCATCATTGAATGTTTTTAGCTCTAAAATTTCTCTTTGAAGAATTTCTAATTCCATTTTTAGCTTCAAATTATCTTTATTCTAAAGTATAATTTTCTTTTTGTATTTTTCTAATTCTAGGTACATAACTTCTATTATATCACCATCATCATCATCATGATCACTATCATCACTATTATCATAAGAGTAAATGCAAGAAGGACTTACCTCATATGTCAAGTGATCTTCTAAAGCCATAAAACATAGGTTAGCCACCTCTTCTTCGTTGTCTTTGTTTTCACTTGAGAAGCTATTATCATCCCATATAGCTTTATGACCTTTGTCCTAATCTTCTTTTCGGAACTTCTTTTTGTGCTTCTTGAGCTTTGACAATGTGGTTTGATGTGCCCTTTCTTTCCACATTCATAGTATTTTCCTCATCTTTATTATTTTGTGATGAGTCATTTGAAGATTTTCTCAAAGCTTTTTGCCAGGGGTTGCCATATTTCTTATTGATCATTCTTTTTATTTTGCTTGAGAACATGACAATTTGCTCATCTACATCTTCATTATTTTCTTCATCACTCTGCATTTCCTATTGAGATTTAGAAGTTGAGGCTTTGAGTGCAAGAGCTCTTTTCTTTTCTGGTTTGGCTTCAAGTTCTCTGTCTCTTATCACAACCATTTCATATGTTAGAAGCTTTCCAATGAGCACATCAGTAGGAATGGTGCTCATATCCTCATTGGCTTCTTCTATACTAGCTACTCTTGAACCATAGTCTTTAAGAGAAAGACTTTCTAAAATTTTGTTGTTGACATCTTCTAAGCTCATATGCCTTCCAAGCTTTCTCATGCCATGATGATGGCGAATAGACGATTTGTCATGTCAGTGATAGACTCATTTGTTTCATCTTGAAGAGTTCATATTCTGAAGTAAGAAGTTGGATCTTCTCAGATCTTGCTTGCTTAGTTCCTTCATGGTAATTCTCCAAACTTTTCCACATTCTATATGCAGTCATATAATGTTGAATTCTTCCACACTGTTCAATGGATAGAGATCTTGCAAGAATTGTCATTGCCTTCTTATTTTTTCCATTTGCTTTTTTCTGAGGTTACATCCAATCGCCTTTTAGGATGAGTTCTTCATCACCATCCATTCCTTTCTTGATTGGTGGTATCCATTCTTTTCTCATCCTATTCCAGACATTGATTCCCTCACTATAAAGGTATGACTCCATCCTAAACTTCCAATGGGCATAGTTAGACCCATCAAAGTAATGTTTGAGACTTTAAAATCCTTCGTTGGCCATTTGTCGATCTTTGCTAGCACTTATTAGGCATTGATGCTATACCTCGCTCTGATAGCAATTGTTGTCTAAATAATCACTATGAAAGGGGGGGGATGAATTGGTGGACAATTAAAATTTTTCTCAATTGCAAATAATAAAAATATAAAAGAAGTGCAGGAAGAGGATTTAGACACACAATCTATAGAGGTTCGGGTGTTAATAAACCCTACTCCTCTCTCCAATCTTAATTAGGTATTTTTCACTATCTCACACAACGAGATACACAAGAGTTTTACTAGCCCATTCCAAACTAGGTATTTCACTATCGAATCACACCGAACCCAAATTCCCTTATGCTTTACTGGCTAACACAAAAATCCATTCTTTGTATTTTGTGGCTCACACAATAAACTCTTATAACTGTTTTAATCCAATCCAACTCACTCAAAACACATTCTTGAGTAATTGCTTGACATAACAAAACACTCAAACTCAAGATCACTTGAGTTTTACAAAATTAAAAAGAGAATAAAATGATGTATTACAAAGAATTAATGTATAATTTCTGAAGAAAGTCTCTATCTAATGAAGCTCTTATTGCTCTAATTGATAATCTTTCATGAATAGAATGAGTTATTTATAGCGTTCCTTTAGAATATAGCTGTTAGGGATACATTAAATCAAAATCTAACCATTTAACAACCTTGGAGCGTGCTGAAACGATCATATTTTCAGGTCTTCATTGGCGTGACATGTTATATCACAAGCATGAATTTCTTGATCCTCAATTTTCAAATTCTTAATCACGACATTCACGGGCGTGAATAGTTTTCTTCAAACCATGAATGAGACTGTGAATGATTCTAACTGTTGGAGCTTTTATATTTGACCTTCACGGGTGTGAAATATTAATCACGGGCATGAACAACTTGATCTTTTGAATTTTTGCCACTTCAAGTTCCTTGACGATCGTGAATATAGATTCATGGGCATGAACAACTTCCTTTTGCAAATTTTTGAATTGATTTATTTTGGCTTTTGTGATTCAATAAAATTTTAACCTATTAATCATTTAAACACAAAAATATGGTTAAATGTTTTATTGCTCAATTATTTGTTATCATCAAAATTATGGGAATAACCCTCAAGGTTCAACAGAAACCAAATTTGAACTTTCGTCCCTAGCCTAAGGATTATCCTATTAGAAGCACCAAATGGGTATTTAGAAATAAACTTGATGAATCTGGTGCTATTACTAGGAATAAGGCTAAGTTAGAGGCTAAAGGCTATAACCAAGAATAAGGCATAAACTATGATGAAACCTTTGCCCTTGTTGTAAGGTTGGAAGTTATTAGGATGTTATTAGCATATGCATCATAAGTGGATTTTAAATTATATCAAATATATATAAATTTTTTTTAAATGGTTTTATTTAAAAAAAAAAGCTTATGTTGAATAACCTTCTAGTTTTGAACATCACGATCTTTCAAATCATATTTGTAAACTTACCAAAGCTTTATACGGTTTAAAACAAGCTTCTAGAGCTTGGTATGATATATTAAGTAATTTTCTTTTACAGAAATAGTTTTTCAAAAGTTAAGGTTGATACAACACTTTTCATCAAAAAGCACAAAAATGGCATTCTTATTGTTCAAATCTCTATGGACGATATTATATTTGGTGCCACTAATGTGAGCTTGTGTGAAGAATTTTCTAAGTGCATGCAAAGTGAATTTGAAATGAGCATAATGGGGGAACTTAAGTTCTTCTTGGAACTTCAAATCAAGCAATGCTCAGATGAAATTTTCATCAATCAAGCAAAATACACTTGAGATACATTAAAAGGATTTGGGATGGATGAAACTAAGGCAAGCAAGACTCCTATGAGCACCACCATCAAACTAGACATAGATGAGAATGGTAAATCAGTTGATGAAAAGAAATATCAAGGTATGATCTGTAACATCCTTGACCTTCCCCACATGCATTTCATCGAACATAAGCATCTTGCATACAATTCAATTGCACACATGCATTTCATACGTATTTTCTTAGGAACAAGTTCATGGCACGCACTAGCTACGTGTCTTAGTATTTGGCAATTATATCGAGTCACATGTGTATCCTTATAACCTAAATAAGGATAACAAAGTATTAGAAATGAATTGAATAAGGTGACTAAATTAAAGTAAGAAAAATGATTAGATTAAGATTAGTGGACATTTACATTGATAATTTAGTTAAATCAGGTCAAATGATTAAGCTGTATCATTGTGTGAATTGGTAGAATTATAAATATATGTAAATAATAATAATAACAATATAAAATGAAATGAAAATGAAACAAAAGAGAAATGGAAGAGAAGAGAAATGAGAAATGAGAAGAGAAAATAGAAGAGAAAAAGAGAAAAGGACAAAAAACAAGTTGGCTTTATCTTCATCTTTCTTCCCCATTTCTGCCTCCTCACTTCAGCCCCGTTTTCTTCTTCATATTTCTCCATTCTAAAACTCAATTCTTCCTTGTTTCACCTAGCTTTTGAAGCTAATTGATCCCTTTCAAGGTTTTTCTTGGTAAGTAATCAATTCTTATTGCTATAGGGTTGATTTGAGTTGATTAGGTTCAATATTAGGCACTGAATTGCACCCAAATTTTGTTGTTAATAGAAATTGATTCTGGAAATGTGTAAAACACAACGGTTGTTCCTTTATGTCTTAGATTTGTGGATATGTAAACATTTTTGCAAGATGTTATGTATGGGGAGAGATATGCTCTTCGTACTGAAACTTGTCAGGGTGTAAACCCTAACCAAGTTAGCTACTGTGTGATTTGATTTTGAATATGTTAAAGCCCTTATTTGAAGTCTCTCAAAACATAAAAGTTGTATATATATGTGTTTTGTATCTGTCTACCAAATTTCAGGTTCATAGGACTTGTAAATGTTGAGTTATGGTGAATGGAACTATGACTGTTCCATGGTTTGAACTGTCTATTGAGTGCCCTGGGCAGATACAGTAACTTGTTTAGCTCATTTGAGCTTGTTACAGCTAGATTCTGTAATTGATCAAAACATGAGAGTTATAGGTATATGTCTTAGATAAATTTTGGTACTAATTTCAACTTCATTTGTTATGTATAGATTAATTTATTGCCTTTGGAACCCATACTGGTCCGGAAGTCAATTCTATTCTGGACCAGTAACATGTTTGGTATAATCAGAAGACTTTAGAGACATAATTGGTAATAGTTGTAAACATGCAACATGTTCCATATGAACCCATATAAGTGTCTGTAAATTTTCATTAAAATAGAACTTATAGATTATAAGTTATGATGAACCCAAATGAGTACCCTGAAACTGCCTAAAGGCAGAAAACAAGGCAGAAATCAGAACATTCTTAGAAATTCCATCAAATGTTGTACAATGATAGAATTGGTCTAAAATTTGAATATATTCTATAATTATACGTTATTTTTAATTAGGAACAAGAATCAGATTAATTGGTCAATTATAAAAACAGTTATAGGCTAAACAGTCCCATAAGGTCACATTGCCTCATAGGAAAAATCTTAACTATTGACATGAACAATGCATATTAATTTGTTTAAGCCACATTAAGTCTCCCTAATCATGAGTTAATCGATTATGTTTTCATATTAGGCTCGCAACATATTGGAGACCCACAAGGAGCAGATAGACAATAAGTTAGGGGTCAGAATCAAAAGAGAACGTGAGTCTAATTATCGATTGAATTCTTTAGTGCAAATGAATGTTGCTTGCTATGTGATTCATATGATTGTCATGATTGGTCCTTGATAATGTAATGATGGGTAATTTGTGACATTGTGGTACATATAAATGGTATATTTGTGGTATATTTGAGGTATATGTTTGACAAATGTGATATATATACATGGTATATGTATAGTATATGCAAGGTATATGCTTGACATATGAGGTATATATGGAATATATGTATGTTGTATATGATAAAGATGCAATGGTTGATGAATGCTTAAATATAAGTGCATATGCATATGGGCTAAAAAGGCGTTGTGACTAGTTAATCGATATTGTAAAGCAAAAGAAGAGGCTTATGGCCCAACAAATGTGCAAATGAAACAAATGATCAAGCTAGCTAGCAAATGCAAATGCAAATGTTCACATGGCAAATGTTCATATGGAAACCCGGGACAATGTCTGTTTAACTTGGTCACAATAAAATGAAATAAGCAAAGCATTTGCATACATAAAGAGTAATGATTATATGTTTCAACTTTATTGATAATTATATGATACTGATGAATGGAATGGAATACATGGTATATATTGGAATTGTGATTTATGACTATGAGTTGTTTGGTACTTTAGAGCTCATTGGATGGTTATTCTCACTGAGCCGCAACTCATCAATTTGCATCATTTTTCAGGTAAAGAAAAGTGATAGCTCATTTTGAGTAGCGTATAAAAGACATGGAGCACAGGTCACTGGCCGAGCCTCATCACTCTCTCTCCTTGCATTCCACACAAGCATGAAAATATGTCATATGTGTTTTGTATTTTCGTGCTTGAATATGTATTGTCATTTTGGAATGAGTCTAAAAATGTATAAATGAAATCAACTCGAAAATACTTATGTATAAAGTTTATGTTTTGATATATGTGATATATTATATTGTAGTGAAAACCTCAGTGCTAACTTTGCAAAGTCATTGAATTATATTACAGGATATGGAAAAAAAAAAACTTACTACTACTGTTAACAGGGTATTTTATGTTTCCAGTATGCTATTTATGATTATTTGATACAGGGATAGGTTATACTCAAATATCTAAGATGTGGTGTTACATGATCGATAACCTTCTTTATCTTACCACAAGTAGACACGATATTATGTTTGTTGTATACATTTGTTCACATTTTTAATTTTCTTAAAATAATTTTAAAATATGTCATTGGCACTCAACATTTAGGGTTATGGTATCCTAAGAACATATCATTTGATTTAATAGCTTATTCAAATGTGGATTATGTCGGGATTTTTCATGATAGAAAAAGTAATCAATATGTCCCATTTTTTTAAGAAACTCTCTTATTTCTTGGTTTAGTAAGAAATAAAATTTTGTGCCATTATCCACTTTTGAAGCTGAATATATTGCAGCTGGTTGTTGTTGTACTCAAGTGTTATAGATTAAACATCTTAAGGATTTTGGTTTGGAACTTAATCACATTCCCATAAACTGTGATAATAATAGTGTTATAAATCTTTACAGGAATCCAATACAACAATTTAGGAGCAAGCATATAGATATGAGACATCATTTCTTACGTGATCATATGCATAAAGGTGATATTGTATTGGAATTTATTGACATTGTAAACCAATTGGCTGATATTTTTACTAAACTTCTTTGTGAAGAACATTTTAATTTTATTAAAAGAGAATTTGGCATGTTAGATGGTAGTTCAATGTGATTTTTATTTTCTATATGAAATTGTTTATGTATTGTAAACCTTAAGTGTTTATATGTGATATTTGGACTTTGAGTGTTTATGATTTGATTTTGATGATTTCATGTCAATAATTTTATGATATATATTTGAAAAATATGAAAATAAATTTAAAATTTATTAGGGAAATGTATTTTTGCAAAAAATATGATTTAGAATCAAGTTTTGAAATTGCCTTGAAAGAACGGTCGTGAAGGCTTAAGTGAAAATGGGGGATTTCGGTTCACATCTTGATGCTTGTGATAAAAGGATTTCACACTCGTGAATAAGTATTCACGATCGTGAACATCAAAGTTGAGAAGACAGACTTAATCACAGCTTGTGTTCACGATGAATTGATCCTTCACGCTCATGAAACCTTATTCACGACTATGAAATTGGAATTTAAATCTAAATTCTTCATTTTTTTTCCTCTTTTTTTCTCTTCTTCCTCTTATAGGCTACCACTCTCTCTCTCATTCCAAACATTTTCACTCAATTTTTCACCATTTTTCTTTTCTTTCTTTTTTTTTTTTTGCCATTATTCATCCTTTTTCATCATTTACACAAAGTTTTTCACATTTTTCTTCTATTAAAATCAAGTTTTTAAAGGAAAATAATCTTCAATCCTCTCCGTCCTTGTTTATCCATATGCAAAAGTAGTTCTTTGGGTTTCTTCATCTATTTTCTTTGATTTTCAAAGATCAATCATACCCATGGATTCAGAAGTTGGTCTTTCAAATAGGAGAAACACCAATTCCACCGCCAGTAGACTCGTGTCTGATCCCTTGCTTAGTTTGTTGCCTTTCAGTGCCATTCAAAGGTATAATTTATTGAAAACTCATACTATTATGAGTTTTTGACCTTTTGACTTGGATTGCATTAAAACTTGTGGCGTAGGAGCTAATGTTAGGGTTGATTGACCAATCTGGCCTTTTAGAATTTGTGAATATTTTCAGACGCACTTTAGATAATTGACTTTGGAATTTCTAAGCACCTTACATGTAGACGACTTTGGGAAACTATCTTTTCAGTTATACTTTGAGAAACTTTGTTAGATGTTGTTGCATTTGCAAGCATGTTTAAGTTGTCTAGTGAAGGTTTAATGAATGAGATCGATATTTTAGATTTTAGTGCTAGTAAGGCTTGGAGTCATGTAGAACAAGACTTTGTGTGGAATGTGAAATTGACTAAAAGCACATATCTTACCTCTCCTATACTAAAATATGTACACAATTTTATTACCTAAGTATATTTGCATGATGAGATAGCAATGGAGTTGTCAGCAAGATTGAGCTACTATTTTTTATTACGCTAGGTGACAACAACCTATAGCTACAAGTCAATGGTTTGCAAACCATTTGTTATCTAGCTAGCAAACACACAGGAGATATTCTGATAAGTAAATAGCAGTGGAGCTTTGCTTGCTTAATTTGGATAATCACTCCTACACTACTCTACCTATCCTAGCCAAGGACAATCTAGATATTGAGTCTTTTTTGAAGGTGGAAGTTATAGCCCACATCCTTTATCAGGGAAACTTTCTATAGGATTAAGGATTCCCAAGATGAGGTGATCTAGGAAGATGGGGATTCTAAAGCCTTTAAGGCAGGCTTATAGGGTGGATAGAAGAATAAGAGACCCATATTTGAGCCCATAAGTGTTCCTACTGATGAGATATCCTTCTCGACTGCTTATGACATGATGCAATAACTGATAAGATGATTATATGCTGCAGCAGGATATTCATCAGCGCATGGATATGATACAGTGGGACTCTGATCAACATATTGATGCCCTTCAGTAGCATATTAATCAACAGATTACAACTCTTAGGGAACATTTGATAGTCATATAGTAGGAGTTGGGTCTGAGATTGCTAGCCTTCATGATCATCAGTCAAAAGACTTGTAACACCTGCAAGATGGGGCCTAGATGTATTGAGAGTATATGAAGGGTAAATAAGTGATTATGGGGTTTTAGGATATGAAAATAGTTAAAAATATATTTTTTTAAAAAAGTGAAATTTTCTAGTGTTTATGCCCGTGAATATAGCATCACTACCGTGAACATCAAAAAATAAGAATTTTGAAACTAAGCGTCACAGTCGTGACACACATGGTCACGCCCGTGAAGAACTATGATTTAAATTGGACAATTTAGTGTTTTTGACTTAAACTTACGATTCTCCACCCCAAAACCCTAGCCACCAGACTTGTGAACCCTATAATTGACTTTTCTTCAATTCCTTTTAATTATTGGCTTTGATAATACGAAATCAACCCTTTAAACAAGATTATATTGGTTAGAATCAAAGGTTTTCATTGTTTTCAAATATGACAGATTTTAAGAATAAAGGAGAAACTGAATTTGAACCATAACCTATTCTAATTCTTCAAAATAGAGGTAAGAAATCATCTTTCCTTTGTTCTTCCATTAGTTTAAATCAGTTAGTAAAGGAATATAATGATTAAGAACCCATTATAGTAGATTAAGTTGGGGTTTTGATTAGTTATGATACAGTGGATGTTTCAAGATTGGATAGGTAGCAATGTGGTCTCTAATTTTATGTTAGGGGCAGAGAAAAAAGGTGGAGAAACCCAACAGTGAGGTTAGAGACTCGAGAGAGGTTAGAAATTAAGGCTCCAATTCAAGTTTGTACATATACGCATTAAAATTCAATTTGGGCATGTGGTGTGATAAATTGTGATATGAGTATGTTATTTGGCATGATTTTAGTATATCAGGTGTTGAAATGATAATATGAGATATGTTAAACTTGTTATGCACTATGACCATTGGCAATTGAGGTGGAAGTTAAAATTTGATGATTTAAGCATGTAAACTAGATTGATTGGCTATTTGGTAGATTATACATGTTTATAATTTGTTTAATATTGTACAATGTTAAAAAGTGTTCACAGGAGTGGCTAACATTGGTTAGCCTTAGAGTCTTTGCATGTGGTGTGCATAATTGCCTTGAAATTTGACATAGATTGTTGATTCACGACTGTTAAGGAAGGCTTCATGGCCATGAATGACAATTCATGCCCGTGAAATTTCTGTTACTAGAATTTTGTATTTTGTATTCTATGATGAAATTACATGGTATTGGTATGCACACACATCTTGCATGATGTAATGAGATAGTATAGAGCATGATAACCTAAATATCAATATGAATGTTCTATATTATTCTTTAAATCACAATATGTTATGTGCAAATTATAATACCCTCTCACATAACTAGGAGTCTTTCCTATTATATGAAAGAATATTATAATGCATGAGACCAAAACTAATTCCTTTCTAAAATTCATTTATGCACCATAGAAATGATGACTTAATAAGAATATAAAATAAAGAACAGTGTTGAAATTAAAATTGTAAATATCAAATTAATAAAATATTAGGGCTAATATTTGCCTAATTATTTACAAAATAAAATGACTAGTTACAAGATTACATGTCTTTATAAAAACTTAGAAGCATGTACACAAGTAAATATCCCATATTCCCAAAATAAAAAGAAAACAAAAAGTGGTATATCACTAACCCCCAAAAAGTTTGTACTTTGCACATCCTTTGGGTGTATTCTCTATCCAACTTTACAAGCGGCTCCAAACTATGTGTAAGAAACAAAATACCCATAACTAAGCTTGCCTCACTTAATGGTACATAACAAATACATTAAATATAATAACAAGTGTATGCATGACCATTAATTACGCATGCCAATATGTATGCTTGAACATGTGAATTTTATTACCTACTTAATATAATATCTCATTGTGTATACCATGACACAACTTATCAAACATTTCTCATATTTGCATCACAAACCTATTACTTACATCTCATACAATCAACAAAAGCTTATAACTACTTATTTCTTAACATCATTGCCCACTAACTCTAGACAAGACTAAAATGGATATGAGCAGTCTACGTATGGCTCACTCCAAAGCCACTTAAGACACCTGGATGAGGAACAAGAATTAAACCCATTTTATCTCTAAGGGAGCTCTCCTAAGTCTTACCATTAATTATATAACTTCATTCCTATATTAGCCAACCTAGGCCTCTTGGTACCATAAAACCCTTATTGGCAGGCCATCTCTTATGGCTTTAGTCCTAGTTAGAGTATTAGGCATAATAATTCTCATTTAAACATCAAGTTTCTCATCCTCATATATGAATTATACATCTTTAGCATCTTAATATGCATTCTCTTGCAATAACAGCTCAAATGCATATTATTCTCATTAAAACATTATAGGATGGATTTAAATAGAAAATTCAAAATTTAACAAATAGGTAGTTCACGGTAGTGAATATTCTTTCACATTTGTGAAAAATCCTCTTTTACAGTTTGCCTGGCAGTGAACCATGTGGTGTGTAACACCCTTTCACGTAACTAGAAGCCTTCCATATATACACCATAACCATGATGACTTGATAATAACATAAAATAAAGAACAATATTGAAATTAAAAATTTAAGTCTCAATTTAATAAAATATTAGGGATAACACTTGCCCAATTGTTTACAAGATAAAATGACTAGTTACAAGATTACATGTCTTTACAAAAACTTAGAAGCATGTACATAAGTTACTAATCCCATATTCCTAAAATAAAAAGAAAACAAAATGTGGTATATCAACAACCCCCAAAAATTTTGTCCTTTGCTTTTCCTTTGGGCAACTTCTCTATCTAACTTTATGGATGGTTACAAACTGTGAGTGAGAGACAAAACACCCACACACTAAGCTTGCCTCGCTTAGTGGTACATAACAACATATTAAATATAATAACAAGTGCATGCATGACCATTAATTACAAATGCCAATATGTATGCATGAACATGTGAGTTTTATCATGTGCTTAATAGAATATCTCATTGTCCAAACCATACCACAATTTATAAAACATTTCTCATATTTGCATCATAGATATATTACTTTCATCTCATATAATCATCAAAGCTCATAACCACTTATTTCTTAACATCATTTCCCACTAACTCTAAATATGACTAGAATGGATATAGGTAGTCTACAGCTCACTGCAAAGCCACTCAGGACACCTGCTTGAGAAAAAAGGATTAAACCCATTTCATCTCTAAGGGAGCTCACCTAAGTCTTACCCTTAATTATCTAATTTTGTTCCTATATTAGCCAACCTAGGCCTTTTACTACCATAAAACCCTCAATGGCATGTCATCTCTCCTATCTCTAGTCCTAGTTAGAGTATTGGACATAATAACACTCATTTAAACATTAAGTTTCTCATCCTCATATATGAATTATGCATCTTTAGAATCTCAATATGCATTCTTTTGTAATAATAGCTCAAATGCACATTATTCTCATTTAAACATTCCAGGATTCATTTAAACATAAATTTCAAAAATCAACATATAGGGAGTTCATGACCGTGAATATTCATTCACATTCAAGACACTCCACTTTCACGACTTACCTTCCTATGAACCATATGGTAAGACTTTTCATCAATGAATCTATCCAAAATCACCACATTATTCATGCACATGAACTGTGGAAATTTTGCAGAAAGCATACTTTAACACCACAATTTCCATTCCATATGTAATTCCTAAGATTTACCAATATAAACCACACTACCAACACTCATATCAACACATATTCATCCATTTGTTTACCAAAATCTCAAGTACATGCACAAGAGGAAATTAAATCCTATTGTTATACCATTAGTGATAATAAATAAATCATCATCTGAGTGTATATCTCTTCCCAAGCACAATATAAACTATTCAACATGCCAAAGCCATCCAAATGGAATTAAATACACTTAACCACATTTATGTCATGCTTAAACCATAAATACATCATTTAACACTACCACATTATCACCCTTCATCAATTCAAGCATTAATTCAATTCAACCATCATACATTTTAACATATAAAACACATAAATGCAACAATTATATTTAGTATGGTGTTATGTACAAATCTCACTCAAAAGGGAGCCCTAAGAACCTTTTAACCTTTTCTTTCAAGCTCTTTCCCTCTTCCAAAGGGGAGCTTCCTCTCCAATAACTGTCTCTAACATAAAATAACAACCAAAACAACATCAAAACACAAGATTTCCTAAAGGTTCCAACTTACGCTAACCACATGTAGCAAAAAAGGGGTTTTCATAACCCTACCCTAGGTTAACCTTACCCAACCTCAACCCTATGAAGAGATACCATCAAAGGAATGTTGAGAGAAAGAAAAAAGCAATTTACTCAAATACAAGAGTTATAATGGTGGGAGTTTAGATACCCCCCACTCCAAGCCCACTCTACTTCCTCTCCAAGCTAATCTCTTAGCTAATCTCCTTTTCATTTGATTTAGGTGAGTTTGAGTGATGGCATGGCTATAAGGGTCTCTAATCTCCTGAGAGGTGAAGGAAATTAGGGTTTATTTCTATCAAAAATGGAGAAAATGAAGACCGTGACTGAGCATTCATGAGCGTAAATCAAGTCGTGATCCAAACTCATAAAACGTGAAACACCCAGTTCATAGTTGTGACCAAATCTTCACAGGTATGAATCACCTGCATATTCATTTTTCTCTTATTTCTTATCTTTCTCTCTGAAGCTTTAACCCCTCAATACAAACACTTCTTAAATAACAACCTCACATTGATATAAACCTCTAGACCCTATTTACGAGCATGATAGAAATTATGAAAGGGAATATACAATGTTATAAATAACCATCTTTTAATTATTAATGTCCATTATTTATACAAGGACTAGCATATGATAGATGGCTTGTCATTGAAGGGGTTATGGTGTAGTAGAATATGATTATGTACTCAATCAGGGTGGCTTTCGCTCAAATGAGAACGATCCTGATTTGAGAAGCTCAGTTGAGCATATATGGATAAATGACAAGTTAGCTTAACCTCAGGTGAGGGCGCCTTTGACTTGAGAAGCTCGGTTGAGTACTTATACTTACAGATACAAATAGTGAGCAGAATGGCTTAAACTTGGATGAGAGCACCCCTATTTCACAACCCACATCCAAGTAGTCTAGGTCTAGAATACTAGGGAGTACAATGTAAAACTGGAAACAAGGATAAGAAAATCAGAAATATGGAAATGGAATACAGTTATAACTTATAAAGGAATAAGAAAATTCAGTAACCAACTATAATTTGTAAATCGGATACATGGTAAACCATAAATCAGGCATATGGAACCAAGAAATGAAAATATATGTTATAAGTCATGAATGTATATGGATGTGAAAATGGATTTACCTTATGTATATGGTATGTATGTTTTAAACCAGTAAAAAAGTATTGCAATAAGTATGTTATTATATGATGGCATGGTCAAGCACACAAGTACATATATAATATATATTTATATGTTATGATAATGAACGAATGGATGATAGAATTTTTATGTTTATATGTACTACTAAACTTTTAATAGCTTAGTGTGTGGGTTTCTTGCACACAAGTTTGGAGTCATTAGATAGTTGAGTTGACGAGAAGAGGAGTCTGAGCTTGTCAAAGTAGTCAAAGTAGAACCATTGTCTTGGGTCAGTTTCATTTTATTTCATTTATTTGTGATATTCTCATGCCATGGGATAAATACAGTTAGTTGTTCATGTTTTTAACAAATAAGGACATTTAATAAAATTGGTTTATTTTTCAATATTGATTGTTTTGTAATAAAGGGCTAATGTATGGCTAAGCGAATTTATTTTGGTAATAAGGATATGGTATTTATATAGACACATAAATTTTAAATCTACAATATTCGGTTTATCCACTACATGGAAAACATATGTTTTATCCATGCATGTTATACAGGCTTATGAACATTATTCTAATATATTGAGTAAGATAGGAAAAGATTTTAATCGAAATAGGTTTTTAAGGCATCCAATTATGTGGCATCCACTTGTATAGTGGGATTATGTCATACTATATAGGTGGGTGTTACATTTGGTGGTATCAAAGCTTAGGTTTAGGCATTTCTAGACCTAAGCAAACCCAAGCGAGCAATGGGTTTATCATGCATTCATATGTGTGTTTCATTTGACTCTGACATGGGCTATTTCTCTATCAAGTGTAAGTATCATGTGATATAGAATGAATGGTTATGAAATAGGTTGAGTGTAACAACCTAATTGTTTATGGGACCTTCAACCAGTAAAGTAAAACTATAATTGTGGTTGTGTCACACGAAAGGTTACATTATTAATTTCGAAGTAGATACTCCACCTTTATGGAAGATGTTAATTGCGTTTCAAGATGGATTGGAGTAATAAGAGTTGTATTGACCATAAGAGATAGAAAACCTAGTATATAAGTGTAACATCCGGTTATTTAGACACTAATCGTATGTGACAAAGTCAATGCACACCGGGTCGATCGGAGTCTAAATTCGGATATATAGAAAAATAATAATATTTATGAAAAATTTATTAAGGATATTATTAATTGGGAATTTAAAAGTTTAGTGTCAGAATTAGTTGAAATAAAATTTCTCTTTGGATTAAATGAGGATTTATGTAATGGTTTGGGATTATTTTGTACAAAGAGGAAATTATGAGTTAAATGATGTATTATTTAAAGATTAATAATTTATTATGAATGAATTATATAAATTGGTATAAAGTATATGTGTATGGAAAAATAAAATAGGAGACTACATTTTAGATTTACATTCAGATATAATAAAATGAGAATATACAAAACAAATTATATAAGCAAGTTAGACAAAAAATCAGGAGTACTGTAGTACTCATTTACTTTGCTACTATTAGTAGAGTAAGGGGGTGTTACAATTTTTGGTATCAGAGCCTGATTTTAGGGCGATTATAATTTAAGTGGGTAACTAAATAACGTGTGTGTCTCATGCATATGCATCTTACATATATATGCTGCTATCTTACAAGAAGGGTTCTTCTTTCTGGCATTAGACAGTTATGGAATCGAGTTCACAACGAACTGTGAGAGTAAGCGCTGAAAGTAATGATCCATCTGACACTGAAGTATCATCTCATTCAAGGCAACATCGGAGAGCTGCTAGAGCTAGTGAATCTATGTCATCTCATGGTCATTTTGAAGCTAGAGGTGTAGATCAGGGGGATTTATTAGAGAATGTAGTGGAACTGATCCGACAAGCTGCTAGACCTACCACTTCGAGTCTACGGTTTGACAAGCTCCGAAAGTATGGTGCTACCGACTTTTATGGTCGTAAAGAAGAAAATGCAGCAACAGCAGAGTACTGGTTGGAGAGAAATGAGAGGGTGTTTGAGCAACTGGAGTGTACTCCTAATCAGAAATATCAGTACACATTATCTCTTTTGCAAGAAAGTGTATATGATTGGTGGAAAACCATTCTGCAAAGGCCACAAACACCAAATCCTCCCACATGGAATTTCTTTTTAAACCAGTTTCGGGCCAAATATGTTCCCAGATCATACAGAGACAAGAAGAAACAAGAATTCTTAGATCTGAAACAAAACACTCTGACTATAACTGAATATGAAAAAGAGTTTACTCGCCTAAGCAAGTATGTGGACGGTATTATATCGGATGAGATTGATCGATGTAGACGATTTGAGCGGGGTCTTAGACATCCCATTAGAGACAGAGTGGCGGCCTCACAGATCGAAGACTTTTCAAGACTAGTGTCTGTAGCAGAGAGTGTGGAGGAAGCATTAGTAGATCAGCAGCAGGTAACAATTGAGAAGGGTTTTAAAAGACCTTTATCACAATTCAGTGCAGGCCCATCTGGTAGTAAAAGGGCTAGGTTAGCGGGGAGCCGACCACGAATAGTAAGTGTTGGTAGAGCTTCTACTTTCAGGGGAAATCAGCAACAGAGACCTGCAGTATCCATAGCCAGTGCACCTACACTCAGTTCTAGGAGATCAGCTCCAGAAATTTGTCCACATTGTGGAAGGACACATGCAGGAGAGTGTTGGTGGCTGACAGGGGCTTGTTTAAAATGTGGAGCTACAGATCATAAGCAGAAAGACTGTCCACGATGGATTGCTGGTAGGGGTATAGGTAGCACAACACCAGTTCAGACCGGAGTTTCAGGCCAAGGCAGAGGCAGAGGTCGTGGTCAGATAAGAGGAGGCCGAGCATAGTCGAGTCATGGAGCATCAGAAACAGTTGACAGACCGGAGGGAGGTAGAGTGCCAGCCCGTGCCTATGCTATGAGAGCTCGTGAAGAGCAGGATGCCCCAGATGTGATTGTTGGTAAATTTTCTCTCCTTGATACTGATTTATTTGCTTTGATTGATCCGGGATCTACTCATTCCTATTTATGCACACCGCCACCTAGTCAGGGAAAGATGATAGCAGAAAAATTAGAGTATGATATAGTGGTGATAAATCCTTTAGGCCATAGTGTTACAGTTAATAGAGTGTATAAAAATTGTCTGGTGAAAATTCAAGGTAGAGAGTTCCTAGCGGACTTAATTGAATTACCTTTTTATGAATTTGATGCTATTTTGGGGATGGATTGGTTGACTCGACATAGAGCAATTGTTGATTGCCGATCCAGAATAGTGATATTTACAATTCCGGGGCAAGATGACATAATGATTCAGGGTGAGAATCGACCATACCTAACTCATATCATTTCTGTTACGAAAGCTAGAAAACTTATAAGGAAGGGATGTGAGGCGTATCTAGCACATGTAGTGGATGTTGGAAAAGAGAGTCCTGATCTCAGGAACATACCTACAGTATGTGAATTTCTAGATGTCTTTCCCGATGATTTGCCAGGATTGCCACCAAGTAGAGAAATAGAATTTGGCATAGAGGTTATTCCAGGTACAACTCCAATATCTATTACCCCCTACAGAATGGCACCCACAGAACTAAAGGAATTGAAGGTGCAACTACAAGAACTGTTGGATAAGAGGTTTATTAAACCCAGTGTGTCACCTTGGGGTGCTCTAATGTTATTTGTGAAGAAGAAAGATGACACCTTACGACTCTGTATTGATTATCGATAGCTGAATAAGGTGACGATCAAGAATAAATATCCCCTACCCAGAATAGATGATTTGTTTGATCAATTAAAAGGGGTCGGGGTTTTCTCCAAAATTGACCTCAGATCGAGGTACCATCAATTAAAAATTAAGGAGTCAGATGTTCCTAAAACAGCATTTAGGACTCAGTATGGCCACTATGAGTTCTTAGTTATGCCATTCGGTTTGACTAATGCCCCAGCAGCTTTTATGGATATGATGAATAGGGTCTTCAGACCTTATTTAGATCAGTTTATGGTGGTATTTATCGATGACATTTTGGTATACTCCAAGAATAAAGAAGAGCATCAGCATCTGCGAATAGTGCTTCAAACATTGAGGGAGAAGCAATTATATGCAAAGTTATCAAAATGTGCTTTTTGGCTAAGTGAGGTGGCTTTTCTGGGACATATCGTATCAGTAGAGGGAATTAGAGTGGATTCTAGTAAGATAGAGGCGATCCTTAATTGGAAACCACCCCGAAATGTGACGGAAGTGAGAAGCTTCCTTGGTTTGGCAGGATATTATAGGAGATTTGTGAAGGGATTTTCAATGATAGCCTCACCATTGACAGAACTCCTTAGGAAGGACACTAAGTTTGAATGGACAGAATAGTGTCAGACTAGCTTCGATAAATTGAAGGCCATGTTAACTCAAGCACCTGTGTTAACACAACCAACTCTAGGAAAGGATTATGTGATATATAGTGATGCTTCACATAATGGGTTAGGTTGTGTATTAATGCAGGAGGGTAAAGTGATTGCATATGCCTCTAGACAATTAAAGCCACATGAGAAGAATTATCCTACTCATGACTTAGAACTAGCAGCCATTGTATTTGCTCTGAAAATATGGAGGCACTACTTATATGGCGAGAGATGCTACATCTATACGGATCACAAAAGTTTGAAGTATCTGCCCACGCAAAAAAAACTCAACTTAAGACAAAGGCGATGGTTGGAATTAATCAAAGATTACAATTGCATCATTGATTACCAGCCAGGGAAAACCAATGTAGTGGCTGATGCTTTAAGTAGGAAAACACTGACAACATTGCAAGTTCAACCCACTTTGATTCAACAAGTGAAAGAAGCTCAGAAGCAAGATTTGAAATTGGCAGAAATCTCCGAGTTGGTGAAAAAGGGGAAGAGGTCAGAGTTTACTAGTGGGGTTGATGGAAGTCTAAGCTACAAAGGCAGGTTGTGTGTACCAAATATCCAAGAGTTAAAGCAAGAAATTTTGAGAGAAGCGCATAATACTACTTATACGATGCATCCAGGAAGTAATAAAATGTATCAAGATTTAAAGACGTGTTATTGGTGGTCTGGAATGAAAAGGGACATCACAGAACTACTAGATGTCTGACTTGCCAGCAAGTGAAGGCAAAGCATCAAGTGCCATCCGGTTTGTTACAGCCAATTTCTATTCCAGAATGGAAATGGGAGAGAATTACAATGGATTTTGTATCTGGCTTGCCATTGACACAGAAAAAGCATGATGCAGCATGGGTAATAGTAGACAGACTTACTAAATCAGCTCATTTCCTACCAGTTAGGATGGACTACTCACTCGCTCGACTGGCAGAATTATACGTTAATGAGATAGTTCGACTTCATGGTGTTCCAGTTTTTATAATTTTTGATCGGGATCCACGGTTTACATCACAGTTTTGGAAAAGTTTGTAGCAAGCCTTGGGTACTCGACTCAACTTTAGTAAGCATTCCACCCACAGACCGATGGTCAATCAGAACGGGTTATTCAAATATTGGAAGATATGCTAAGAAGTTGTGTAATTGAGTTTGAAGGTAGTTGGGATAAGTATCTTCCATTAATAGAGTTTGCATATAACAATAGTTATCAAACAAGTATTGGGATGACACCGTATGAAGCTTTGTATGGGAGGAAATGTAGGACACCTCTTTGTTGGACAGAGCTTGATGAAAGGAAACTAGTAGGGCCGGAATTAGTTCAACAGACAGAAGAAAAGGTGAGAATGATAAAGGATAGACAAAAGTCCTATGCAGATTTGAAGAGAAAAGACATAGAATATGCGGTTGGTGATAAAGTATTCTTGAAAGTCTCACCTTGGAAGAAAATCCTCAGGTTTGGCAGAAAGGGAAAGCTAAGTCCTCGATTTATTGGGCCGTATGAAGTGCTTGAACGTGTGGGTCCAGTGGCATACAAATTAGCATTACCACCAGAGTTAGAAAGAATCCATAATGTATTCCATGTATCAATGCTGAGGAAATATAGGTCGGATCCATCACACATAATACCTGTTCAAACCATAGAAGTGCAACCAGATTTGACTTATAAGGAAGAACCAGTGGCAATTTTAGCTAGGGAAGTTAAAGAATTGCGGAACAAACGAGTACCTCTGGTGAAAATCCTATGGCGCAACCATTCTACGGAAGAAGCCACATGGGAAAGTGAAGAAGTAATGAAGGCCCAATATCCTCAATTATTCAGCATCAACTAATCAGGTTAATTTCGAGGACGAAATTTTCTTAAGGGGAGAGAATTGTAACATCCGGTTATTTAGACACTGATCGTATGTGACAAAGTCAATGCACACCGGGTCGATCGGAGTCTAAATCCGGGTATATAGAAAAATAATAATATTTATGGAAAATTTATTAAGGATATTATTAATTGGGAATTTAAAAGTTTAGTGTTAGAATTAGTTGAAATAAAATTTCTCTTTGGATTAAATGAGGATTTATGGAATGGTTTGAGATTATTTTGTACAAAGAGGAAATTATGAGTTAAATGATGTATTATTTAAATATTAACAATTGTAACATCCGGTTATTTAGACATTGATCGTATGTAACAAAGTTAATGCACACCGGGTCGATCGGAGTCTAAATCCGGGTATATAGAAAAATAATAATATTTATGGAAAATTTATTAAGGATATTATTAATTGGGAATTTAAAAGTTTAGTGTCAGAATTAGTTGAAATAAAATTTCTCTTTGGATTAAATGAGGATTTATGGAATGGTTTGGGATTATTTTGTACAAAGAGGAAATTATGAGTTAAATGATGTATTATTTAAAGATTAAAAATTTATTATGATTAATTAATCAAATTGACCAATAGGAAACAAATCTAGAAATTTTTTTATTATTAAGGAATATTAACCTAATATTCATCTTATACATTAATGAGCATTAATTAGAATTGATGAATCATATGCCTAATCACCCATTCTAGAATTCTCTTCATTAATTAGCCTTATCCTAAAACTTATCTTCTAATCCTTGTCACCATTCTAGAATTCTTTCATTAATGAGGCATTGGTGAATCACATGCCTTGTCACCATTCTAGAATTCTTTCATTAATGAGGCATTAAACTTAACAAAAACAAAATCTCCTCTTCCTCACCTTCCATTGTCGTCCACCTTCTCCACCATTCTCCACCATTTGTATTCCAATTTTAGCTAGTAAAAGAGAGGAAAGAATAGTCCAAGTGATAGAAAACTCAAGAGAGTAAAGGAAAAATCAATTTGAAAGGTAGAAGAAAGGAAGAGAAATAAGAAAGAAACAAAGAGAGAAATTTTATCAAGGTGAGTTCTTCTTCAATCCTCTTGATTTTCTTTATTAATTGAGATTAAAGTGATGATAATTAAGGTTAGAAATGAGGAAGAAGGGGCTGTCTAGGTGATGGTGGTTGAAACAAAAAGAAATTGGTCAATATGAGATATGTTTGATGGTTTTAGGGCAAACCAAAGACAAAGGTAAAAGCAATCTTGAGGAAGGGAAAGGAAAGGAAAAAGCCTAGGAAAGGGAGAAGATATTAGTAAGGTATGTGCTTGTATGGCAAAAATTTAATATGTTAAATTTATTGTTAAATCTTATGATAATTGCATGATTAAATGAGTAATTGTGTTGTTATATGAGTTGCTGGAAATTTTATCATAGAGCAACATGCTTTAAAAATTCGATAACTTAAGTTCTGGAACTCTAAATTTCATGTTCTTTGATGTTTTGGAAACTTAAGACATATATATAAAACTTTCATGCAGGACTTAAGATCTAATTATGAATGCAACTATGTTAACACCAATATGAGACTTGGAATCTGCCTCGGAATTTCCTGGGCAAATTTTAGCTGAGCAGTTAGTACTAAATCAGTCATAACTTTGTCTACAGAGATCTAAATTAGTTGATTCAAAATGAACATTAAAGATAAGATCTGTGAATAAAATTTATTAGAAGACCACTTAATTAAATTCGGCCATTAACAGCATCAAAATTGAGATCTAAGACAGAGAATGAAATCTGTCCAGAACAGGGCTGTTGAAAAAAAAGTGAGTTTTACATGTAAATTGATTTGTGCCTTATGATATGAGATGAATGATGTTGATATGAGTGATTATTATGTGATAAGCCATTGAGTCCATAAAAATTTATTGAGAAAATAAAACTATGAAATAATTATTTGGTGTATATTTTGACCATAATGAAATTATTACTTGAATAAATTGAGATGAAATAATTAAGGCCTAAAACACCTAGCTGGGAACTAAGAGGTAAAGGATAGATTGGCATGCCAATAAGGGGTAGGATACGTAGGCGTAAAACGCCGAGTTGATTGATGTAGGCACTAAATGTGCCGAGTTGATTTATGTAGGCATTACATGTGCCGAGTTGATTGATGTAGGCACTAAATGTGCTGAGTTGATTTATGTAGGCACCATATTGTGCCGAGTTGAATTATGTAGGCGTCATGTGCCGAGTTAAAATTTGCCGGCCAAAAATGCCCCGTATCCTAGCTAATAGTTCTAGTTATTGGTGTTGGGCATAAATTTGAATAAACAAGACAACATAAGATATGATAAAATTGACTTATTGTGAATAATTATTGAATAATAAAATGAGGAAAATTTTGGTGTTATTAAAAATAATATTATCCAATGATATTATGCAATTAACATAATTATCATGTGAAAAAGGAATTTGGTGCAGTAACAATTAACCTGCAAATTAATTTATTGCTGATAAATTTATGATATTTCTTTTATTTGATTTTTAAATGTATGAATGTGTGAAATTTTATAAATTTGCATATTAAGCTTTTGTCATATAAAGCACCACTAAGCTAGTAGCTTAGCGCGTGTGGTTTTTCCACGCGTAGCTACTCAAGTAGTTAGTAAATAAAGGATGAAGCTGCCAGAAAGAGAAGAACACCAGATAGTGGATAACAGCATTTGAAGATCTTTTTGTTTCAATGTATTACTTTTTGTAAAACATATTAGCAAGTTTTATTTTCATATTGTGTGATACTCATATTTGGGCCTGTAAATAAAATAATAATTAATAGAACTTGGTATGTAATCTTTCAGAAAATGAAATAATTTATTATGAATGAATTATATAAATTGGTATAAAGTATATGTGTATGGAAAAATAAAATAGGAGACTACATTTTAGATTTACATTCAGATATAATAAAATGAGAATATACAAAACAAATTATATAAGCAAGTTAGAAAGAAAATCATGAGTACTATAGCACTCATTTACTTTGCTACTATTAGTAGAGTAAAGAGGTGTTACAATAAGACAGAAAAGTGCAACAATATTGAGGTTAATATCAAAGTTGTTAGGCTTAATAGATGTGATACAACATATATATATATAGACAATGAAGTATATAAATATTAGAGACACGATGAGAGATGGAATGAAAAAGCTAAACAAATTTCTGATGTTGTAAGTAATAGTTGTACAAGTAAGATCATAAAGGTATTAAATGTTTGAGGTTTAGATGATACATGATTATTAGCCAGGTAAAATTTCGATGATGAAATTTCTTAAGGGTGAGAGATGTAATGCCTACAAGATATGACCTAGAAATAACATGTATTAAGAGTATATGAAGGGTAAATATGGTTATAGGTTTTAAGATATGAAAATAGTTAAAAAAGACATGAAAATTTGAAATTTCTCAGTGTTCATGCTTGTGATTATAGCATCATGGTCGTGAATGTCAAGAAATAAGAATTCTAAAGGAAATTAGGGTTTGTTTCTATCAAAAATGGATAAAATGAAGGATTGTTCACTTTTATATACCACAATTCATGTCTGTGACTAATCATTCACAGACATGAATCACCATTCATGGGCATAAATCAAGCCCTGACATAAACTCATAAAACTTGAAACACCCAATTCGCAACAGCGACCGTAACTTCACATGCATGAGTCACCTGTAGATTCATTTTTCTCTTATTTTTGATCTTTCTCTCAAAAGCCTTAACCCCTCAACTAAAGCACTTGTTAAATAACAATCTCACCTCCATATAAACTTGTAGACCTTATTTTATAGGTATGATACGGTGACTGTAACACTCCCTTACCCCACTGTAGTTCAGCAAGGCAAGTGAGCATTACCCGTCTTACTATTTTATAAAATGAATGAATTGAAGTAAATTTTTTTTTTTTACAAAAATATTGTAGATACTGAAATAAAAATTATTACAAGCATAAATACTCAAAATTTTATTTATTTATAAAATACATTAATTTATATCCAAACTATGTTCTTTTACATTGTAATTCACATCTTTAATACACATTATATGAAATAAAAACGATAATTTAATTTACAAAGTTTTTGACAAAATATACCAAAAAGAAAACCAAAGCTTCTAGCTGCTTCCCTCCGGGTACCCTTCTTTTTCTGACAATTTTAATATCTACAGCTACCTTTCTAAACCTGCGCGAGAGAAAACCACCCATGCTAAGCTACTAGCTTCGTGGTGCTTCAATGATAAAAATTTTATATACACATATTTTATTACATGTCATTTATAAATTTAATAGGTGAAACATAAAATAAAGAATTATATAAAATCAAACAATTTCATCAAGCATGTAATATTTAACAATTTAATTCATCTAATATTATCATAATGACATACTTTAACATTATTATTATTTTTCATTTTTCTTGTGCCCATGACACCTATAACTGAAATAACTAATAGGAATAACGGGGTTGTCATTTCTGACTTTCATAATATTTCACCGAGCGCTTTTATAATAATGTTATTACCGGCTTTTGTAATATTGTCATTACCAGATTAATAATTTTGTGCCAAGCACATTTACAAATTGTCATTATAGGCTTTCATATTTGTGCCTTAAATCCCTTGATTGACATGTCAAACTATTCTCTATTCTAATTCTAGATTAGGTGTCATAGGACTTAACTATTTTTATAGTAATTCACAATATTTTCAAAAATGACAATATTATTCAATTATCATAATTATGCTTATTTATTTTTGTTCTTTATTCCCAATATTATTGCAATAAAATCTCACACAAATAATTTTTTAAATATTTATAATTATTATCAAAGTAAATATTCACATGAATTATTATATATAATTATCACAACACATGCAAAAACCCAATATTTTATGTTTTTACCTATGGCAGATTTTGGATCTATTTTTGGACTTCATTTTTAGCCCATTTATAATTCAAACTGGGAGTTCTGGTCCTCTAACAAATTTTATCTTATTGTCTTAGCTTTTAGACGTATCAAAAATCACTCAAATATCAGTTTTCTATCAAAAATTATGATCAATTGAATACTGCTTTATCACAGAAATTTCTGCCCAGAATTTTCTGGATAGATTATAGATTTGAACTTCATGCATTTTTTGGGCAAATCTAGACGTAATTAGATTTTATGGTCTAAATAACAATTAAAGTCCTATGTCTTAGCTTTCATTTTCTATAAATAACATACAAAACGGAATTCTAGAACTTAAGTTACAATCAAAATAGTCAAGACTGTTCCATAATCCCTACAACAGGGTCATCAATTAGCATCAATCCACATTCATCATTTGCATTCATTTTGATACTAAAATTTCCAGATTTTAACTACATTCATATGTCTCAATTATTTTACATCCCTTGATCCCATTTCCATATAAAATATTAAAAGCCACAACAAATCACATAACATATCACAAACATAAATATATCAAACCTTAACACATAATTCCATACATATTAACATGTAAGATTTTTATCAATGAAGCACATACCTAATCAGCCTTGGTTCTTCCCTTAATCCTTCTTTCTCTTCCCTTATTAGCTAGCTTTCTCCTTGAATTTTTTACCCTCTTAAGGGCCTCTCACTTGTTCATTTGATTTTCCTACACAACCATACCATATCTCAATTCCAATATCCATTTTCAAAGCTTTTCATGTCTACATAATCTTCTAATGCTCCTAATATGTTTTATACCTTAATTGAGCTAAAATTTACTAATGTTAAACTTCCCACTTAATATGTCATAACTGCCCAAAAACTATATCCTAGTCCCCAATTCATTTTCTTCAATTCCACACTCAAATCATACTTAATCTATCACCAATTGTGGTGTTTCTATGTTAATTTCAATTTCTCCCAAATTACTCTAACTATGACAGCCCCTCATTCATCCATTAACAAATATTTCTCTAGTTTTTAAGTCATAAAACAATTAACTAACTTCAATTATCATTAATTCAAAGTGTAACTACACTTTCATCAACTAATCACAAACTTAATTTTCTAAATTCAATCTTGCAACATAACCTAAATCTACCAAACCTAATCACATCTATCATCCTTATGGGTCTCAAATGGAAGGAAAAATGTTGAATTTAAGAAGAATAAACTCACCTTAATGGAGTTATAGGGTTGGTCAAATCTGCCCCACTCTTCTCTTTTTTTTTCTTCTTTCTTCCTTCCTTCTTGCTCATTTGTTCCCTTTGTAGTAAGAATTCTTAAATTCTAATTTTTCTTCTCTCAAAACCAATTTATTTCCTCACTTTTTCAAGCTTGATTTGAAGGAAAGTTGTGGCTTATGGAAGACTAAAGTGGATATCCAAAGAGAGGAGAAAAGAAGATGAAGATGACTTAGATATTTTGGGTGGAAGAATGGAGAATTCCTCCCATTTTTTACTTTTATACCTTGATTAAGGTGTGGGTCCCACTAATTAAAATTAATCATAATTCTCATTGGTTCATTAAGTTAATTAATCTTGATTAACATTTAAAATTTGAGAAATTTTATATTTACCACATCTCCCTCCATATTCACATTTTTTCCCCAACAATTGCCATAATACCAATTTTATCCATAGGCAATTTTATTTTTTTCTAATTCTAGCACTAATCTTTTTAATTCCCAAATAATAATACCCTTAATTATTATTCCTTATTATTAGTCATTTTTTTATGGGTTCAAATTTAGACTCCGATTGAACCTGCGCGCCTTACTTCGGTCATGAGCAATCAGAGCCTAAATCACTGGATGTTACAGTGACACTTCCTGTGGATGAATCTGTCCAAAATCAACATACTATTCATGTCTGTGAACCCTAAACATTTTGTAGAAATCATACTTTAACACCACAATTACCATTCCATTTAAAATTCCTAAGGTTTACCAATGTAAACCACACTACCAACACTCATGTCAACATACATTCATCCATTTGTTTACCAAAATCTCCAGTACATGCACAAGAGGAAGTTAAATCTTATTATACCATTATGCGATAATAAAACAATCATTGTCTAAGTGTATATCCCTTCCTAAGCACAATATAAACTACTCAACATGCCAAAACCATCCAAATGGCATTAAATACACTCAACCACATTTATGTCATGCTTAAACCATAAAAGCATCATTTAACACTACCATATTATTGCCCTTCATCAATTCAAGTATTAACTCAATTCCACCATAATGCATTTTAACATATTAAACACACAAATTCAGCAATTACATTTAATATGGAGTTATGTACAAACCTCACTCAAAAGGGAGCCCAAAGAACATTTTAACCTCTTTTTTCTAGCTATTTCCCTATCTTGTGGGGGATCTTCCACTCCAATAACGGTCCCTAACACAAAATAACACCCAAAATAATATAAAAACTCAAGATTTCCTAAAACTTCCACCTTACCCTAATCCACATGTGTAAAAGAGGGGTTTTCCTAATCCTAACCCTAGGTTAACCATACCCAACCTCAAAACTACAAAAAAAAATATACCATCAAAAAAGGATTGAGAGAGAGAAAAGAGTAACTTACTAGAATCCAAGAGTTATAATGGTGGGAGTTTCATAATCCTTCGCTCCAAGCCCAATCTACTTCATCTCCAAGCTATTTGCTTAGCTAATCTCCTTTTCACTTGGTCTTCTTACAAGATTATGTTCTCCACTTGATTTAGGCGAGTTTGAGTGAAAGGATGTGCATAAGGGTTTATGATCTCCTGAAAGGTGAAGGAAATTAGGGTCTATTTTTATAATAAAAAAAGGAGAAAATGAAGGGGTGAAGGAAATTAGGGTCTATTTCTATAAAACAAAATGAAGAAAATGAAGGGTTGTTCACTTTTATATACCACAATTCATGGGTGTGATTGATCATTCACGAGCGTGAATCACTATTTTTAGGCATAAATCAAGTCGTGACCTAAACTCATAAAATGTGAAACACTCGATTCACTGTCGTGAAACAAAAATCTTCATAGGCGTGAATCACCAGTAGATTCATTTTTTCTCTTGTTTCTTATCTTTCTCTCAAAAGCCTTAACCCCTCAATCCAAGCAATTGTTAAATAACAACCTCACATCCATATAAACCTCTAAACCTTATTTTACAAGTATGACATGGTGACACTTCCCATGAATGAATATATCCAAAATCACCATAATATTCATGCCCGTGAACCCTAGAAATTTTGTAGAAATCATACTTTAACACCTCAATTACCATTCCACTTGCAATTCCTAAGGTTTATAACCATAAACCATATTACCAACACTCAAATCAACACATATTTATCTATTTGTTTACCAAAATCTTAAGTACATACATAAAAAGAAAGTTAAATACTATTATCATACCATTATGCAACAATAAAGAAATCATCATCGACGTGTATATCTCTTCCCAAGCACAATATAAACTACTCAACATGCCAAATCCATCCAAATGGCATTAAATACACTCAACTAGTTTTATGTCATGCTTAAACCATAAATGCATCATTTAACACTACCAGATTATCACCATTCATCAATTCAAGCATTAACTAAATTCAACTATCTTGCATTTTAACATATAAAACACACAATTTAATGTGGAGTTATGTAAAAACCTCACTCAAAAAGGAGTCCCAATAACCTTTTAACCTTCTTCTTTAAGCTTTTTCCCTCTCGTGGGAGGGAGCTTCCACTCCATTAAACAGTCCATAACACAAAATAACAACCAAAATAATATCAAAACTCAAGATTTACTAATGGTTCCACCTTACCCAAACCAACCTATAGCAAAAGAGGGGTTTTCCTAACCCTACCCTAAGTTAACCTTACCCAACCTCAAACCTACGAAAAACATACCATCAAAGGAAGATTGAAAGAAATAAAAGAATAACTTACTCGAATCCAGGAGCTATAATGGTGGGAGTTTTGAAATCCCCTACTCCAAGCCCACTTTACTTCCTCTCCAAGCTATTCTTATAGCTAATCTCCCTTTCACTTGGTCTTCTCACATGATTATGTGTTCTCTACTTGACTTTGGTGAGTTTGAGTGAAGGGATGTGTAGAAGGGTTTATGATCTCCTGACAGGTGAAGAAAATTAGAGTTGGTTTCCATCAAAAATTGAGAAAGTGAAGGGTTGTTTAATTTTATATACCACGATTGATGGTCATGACTAATCATTCACGAGCACGAGTTACCATTTACAAGCATAAATCAAGTTGTGACCCAACCTTATAAAATGTGAAACACCCAATTCACGATCGTGACCAAATCTTCAACTGGCATGAATCATCAATAGATTCATTTTTCTCTTATTTCTTATCTTTCTCTAAAATGCCTTAACCTCTCAATCTAAGCAATTGTTAAATAACATCATATCCATAGAAACCTCTGGGCCTTATTTTATGAGCATGATATGGTGACACTTCTTATGAATGAATCTGTCCAAAATCACCACATTATTCACATTTGTGAACCCTAGAAATTTTGTAGAAATCATACCTTAACACCACAATTACCATTCCACATGCAATTTCTAAGGTTTACCAATGTAACCACACTACAAACACTCGTATCAACACATATTCATCCATTTATTTACCAAAATATCAAGTATATGCACAAGAGGAAGTTAAATCCTATTATTATACGATCATGCTATAATAAAGAAATCACCATCTAAGTGTATATCTCTTCTAAAGCATAATATATCTCAACATGCCAAAACCATCCAAATGGCATTAAATACACTCAACCACATTTATGTCTTGCTTAAACCATAAGTGCATCATTTAACACTACCATATTATCATCGTTCATCAATTCAAGTATTAACTCAATTCAACCATCATGCATTTTAACATATAAAACACACAAACGCAACAATTACATTTAATATGGAGTTATATACAAACCTCACTCAAAAGGGAGCCCCAATAACATTTTAACCTTTTTCTTCAAGCTTTTTCCCTCTCTTGAGGGGGAGCTTCTTCCCTAATAATAGTATCTAAAATAAAATAACAACTAAAACAATATCAAAACTCAATATTTACTAAAGATTCCACCTTACCCAAACCCACATTTAGCAAAATAGGGTTTTCCCTAATCGTAACCCTAGGTTAACCTTGCCTAACCTCAAAACTACGAAAAAGATACCATCAATGGAACATTGTGAGGGAGAGAAGAGTAACTTACTGGAATCTAGAGGTTATAATGGTGGGAGTTTTGTAATCCCTCACTCCAAACCCACTCTACTTCCTCTCCAAGTTATTCTCTTAGCTAATCTCCCTTTCACTTGGTCTTCTCATAAGATTATGCGTTCTCCACTTGATTTAGGTGAGTTTGAGTGAAGGGACGGATAGAAGGGTCTTTGATCTCTCAAAAGGTCAAGCAAATTAGGGTTTGTTTCTATCAAAAATGGAGAAAACGAAGAGTTGTTAACTTTTATATACCATGATTCAAGGTTATGACTATTTTTCATGAGCATAAATCACCATTCACATGCATAAATCAAGTCGTGGCCCAAACTCACAAAACGTGAAACACCTGATTCATGGTCATGACCAAATCTTCACGGGAGTGAATCGCTTACAGATTCATTTTTCTCTTGTTTCTTATCTTTCTCTCTAAAGCCTTAACCCCTCAACCTAAACACTTGTTAAATAATAACCTCACATCCATATAAACCTCTAGACCCTATTTTATGAGAATTACAGTAATCCCCTATTAAGAAAATTTTGTCCTCAAAATTTTACCTAATGGTTTATCTGAGAAAACAGCTATGGATATTGAGCTCGTATGATTTCTTCACTTTACCAAGTGGCTACTTTCGTTGTTTGGTTCCTTCATCACACTTTCACTAATGCCACTCTTTTATTTCAAATCACTTTTTCTTCTCTCATTAAGATCTCTATTGGTTCTTCCTTATATGTCTTTGTTGCCCAGATATTGAGCCAAGAAAGAGGGTTGAATTGGAGTTTAAAAACTTTAACTTTAAAGTGCAAAAATAAAAAGTAAGTTTAGTAGGGATAGAGAAATTTGACACAAGGATTTTTATAGAGGTTCGGGTGTTAACAAACCCTACTCCTCTCCCCAATCGCAATTGGGAGTTTCACTAACACACTAAGTGTTATAATGGAGTTTTACAAGCTCACTCCCAACTATGGTATTTCTCACAATGGCTCACACCTAACCCAGAAATCCCTTGAGTTTTGATGGCTCACACAATAACTAATTCCTTGTGTTTTACAGGCTCACACAAACAACCTTTACCTTGTGTTTTACAAGCTCACACAAACAACCTTTACCTTGTGTTTTACAGGCTCACACAAACAACCTTTCTTTGTGTTTTAAAGGCTCACACAACTAACCCTTACAAGTATTCTACTCTTAACCCAGAAATACCTAAAACTCACTTGAGTAAAAATGATTATAGGGTGAAACACTCCCAAATATTTATTGCTCAATAAATGATGAGCAAAAAGATTTTCACTGAGAATAAATGTTTGTTTTGAAAGTATTAAATTCACAAATAGCTTACAATAAGATTTTGATTCGAAGTATTAGCTATCCTCTTGTACTGAATGCATAAATGACTTGCATTTATACTTCCATGGAAAATTATAGCCGTTAGAATGCATTTAATATGAAACTAGTCGTTGCACCAACCCTAATAATCGCGCCTGACATTTTTCTCTTTCATCTTTCACGGGTGTGACTCTGTGTGTCACGATCGTGACTGTTCTTCCAAGCCGTGACTGAAGTGGTGACATTGATCGTGAAGCATTCTGGAATGTTTTGAAATATTGGGTCACGAGCGTGACATATATCTTCACGGGAGTGACAACCTTCCAAGCCGTGGTCCAAGTGGTGACTTTGGTCATGAAGCTCTCTGGAAGAATTTGTCATGTCTTTTCACGGGCATGACATTTCTTTCACGGGCATGACTTAAATATTCATTCACTGTTTGTTGTCTTACTTCATGGCCTTGAACTTCAAATGTTGGTTTGTTAGCGCTAGGCTTAATCACGGGCGTGACCATATGGTCACGGGCGTGACACATATGGTCACGGGCGTGAATCATGTTGTTTCTTCAATTTTATCTTTCAAAGATTAATCTTCCATTCTCCATTCTTGCTATCTTATTCCATACCCTATTTAATAGACTTAGAAAACAAGTATGTTAAATACTTTATTGCTATTTTAATTGTTATCATCAAAATGATAGAAATACCCCTCAAGGTTCAACAATCTCCCCCTTTTTGATGGTGACAAATAATCTAGCAATATGTGCTTTTGAGAAGTCTCCCCCTCGAAAGATGCTTAGGATAAAAAATGATGAAGTGTAGCATCAAAATAAACTTTCTAGTTTTAAGTATATGCAAGTTATATGCAAAGTATATCTATTGTATACCAAAAGTCTCTTTAAAGCATGAAGTATATGTAAGGTATATTTAGAGTATATCAAGTGCATATTCATTTATGCAACTTGCATCAAGGTATATGCAAAGTATACTCAAGATATATGTAATGTGTATTAAGCTGATTTGCATACTTGCATATTCATTTTGAATCAAAATTTCAATATTGCACTTAACTCAATATATTGCTAGTTTCTCCCTTTTGATTCAAAATTAAGTATTCCTTGCACTTATCTTAATATATTGCTAGTTTCTCCCCCTTTTGTCATCAACAAACAGAATAAAGATAAACCATAAATGGAAAAACAAAGCAATTATATTAATTAAAAAAAAGGAAAGTACAAACCAAAGTAATTAAAAGTCAGAAAGGAAATTTAAAATTTCCTACAAATAAACAAACAATCAAACAAGAACATGGCAAGGCTAACATAAAGCCTAATATCTAACCGGACATCCTATCCCTAAGACGAGCAACTTCTGCCTCGAGGCTGTCCATCCTAGACTCCATGAAGTCCTTGAGGTTCTCCAATCTCTCATCCATGGAAGCCTGCAGCTGCTTAAATTGTGGTGTTAGGAGGTCAACCACCTGCTGAGCAAAATTCGGTGTGGGGGCAGAGGATTGTCCGATGTCCTGCTCAACCTCAAGAGGTGTCATCTCAACTTGAGCCCTTTTCTTCTGTTGGATACCTTGGAGGCTAGCGTTAAAGTCCTCTGAGTCATTATCTTCCTAGATGATCTCGCCAGCAGTGTCGATGAAGCGGAAGTAGATGTTGTTCTCATAGACAATTCAAACAATCGCTCCCATCTTGATGAAAGATTCTACATCCAATCGGTCTCGAGGATGCCCTGGGATGAGATTGTAGTGATGGTCATCCAGCTTCAGATATCCAAGCTTCAAGGCCATATGGGTTACATACCCACCAATAAGAATATCTCTAGAGGGCTTGGTGGCAATGGACAGGAGATGGTTCGCAAACCATCGAGATAGTGCCACTGTGAGGCCTCTTCGGGCCATCTCCAAGAGAAAAAGCTCAGACTTCCGAATGGCGCCATTGCTGTCTCCTCGGGTAAATATGCTATAGATCAGAAACCTATGCAGATATTTGTGCACTGGGGACTGAGATGTGTGCTCTTGGTCTTTTTTACGTCCCAGCTGCAATCCAGACCAAAGTGAGTCCATGCTTGAGTTGCATAGAACTCCACTTCTCTATCATTAAGGATGCCATCCGAGGGTAGGTTGAATAAGTCTCCGAATTCTATGGGAGAGAGGGTGTTCGGATTCTTGCACAGTTGAAACTTCACTATGCCGGTGGGAGACACTTGTAGAGTGCTCAAGAATTCCAAAGTGGGCTCCCGCAAGGTGGGCTGATGAATGTCAACAAATTCTTTCAAGTGACAGGCCTGGAGTTGCTCTGTCATCGCTGTCTTGAGCCTGAGAGTATGTATCATCTGCCACTCAAAAGACCTTGATGAAATGAGAGGCATTTTCTTAAGCATAGAGTACCTAGGATGGCAATGCTCCAGAATTACGTTCATTAGGTAATCTGAATATCTTCTAGGAGCATGAGATTTCTTCCTAGTACCCTTTGATGAGCCGGTTTCCATCTTGATTGAAGAAATGAACTTTTGAAGAGTTGAAGAAATTTGACAGAATTTGTGAGGAAACCCTAAGGAAAGATGATTTGTGATGATGGAAAGGGTTTTTTGATGGTATTTATAGAAGAAATTTGTGACTAGAGGGTCGGAATCTTCAATGTGACATTCAATGTATGTAAATGAGAGCAGTTGGAAGAAGTTGTAGAGTTGAAATGTGAAAAATAATTGGCAGAAACGTTATATAGCCAACCCCTTCATGGGCGTGAAACACGTAGTCACGGGCGTGAAGTGTCGTGTTCACAGTTTGCTGAAAGGGTGCTCTACCTGTGAAGACAGGCGTGAAATTGTTCACGGTCGTGACATTTGAAGCTCACAGGCGTGAATGATGAACTATCACGGTGGTGAAAAATGAGTCACGGGCGTGAAGTGTTGAATTTCACTACTTATGACCGTGAAACAAAGCGTGAACGCTTCTGTAAGTTTTTGGTGAAAATGTTCACAGGCATGAAAATGCATCACGGGCTTGAACAAGGCTTTTCACGAGAGTGAATGAAGTAGTGAACATAGGTTTCACTACTTTAAGCCATGAACCATATCGTGAATCAAGTCGTGAAAGCTACTGGTTCTTTTGGCTATTTAGTTCATGGGCATGAACATATGTCACGGGCGTGAATTGTCTAAAGTTTTCATCAAATAAAATTAAGTCCTAAAACAAGACTAAATCATTTCTGTGAAGCTTCTATCCCTCATAACATAAATTTCCATCAAATTAACTACCTCATATCTAGTAAGATGATTCAAAAACAAGATTATCAATTTAGGTTTGGCAATTTGTGTAACGTCACACCTTATGCATTTCAGTAAAACCTATGCCTGTATCAAGTAGTCACCCATAACATACTTGAAAAGCAAAATACCCTGTTAACATTGGTAGTAAATTTTTTTTCATATCATATCTTGTAAAATCAACTAACAACTTTGCAAGTCTCATATTCTGTAATACCTGTCAATGACTTTGCAAGTCTCATATCCTGTAATATCACTCAATGACTTTTCAAGTCAACATTAAAAACCATAATACGATATATCACATATATTAAAACATAAACTTCACATCCGAAGGATTACGGGTTGCTTCCATTTATACATTTCAAAACTAATCTAGAGTGATAATACATATTCAAACATATAAGTCCAAAATACAGATGACATGTTTTCATGCTTGTGTGGAATGCAAGGAGAGAGAGTGATGAGGCTCGGCCAGTGACCTGTGCTCCAAGTCTTTTATATGCTACTCAAAATGAGCTATCACTTTTCTTTACCTGAAAAATAATGCAAATTGATGAGTTGCAGCTCAATGAGAATAACCATCAAATGAGCTCTGATGTACCAAACAACTCATAGTAATAAATCACAAATCCAAGATGTACCATGTATTCCATTCCATTCATCAGTATCATATAAGTATCAATAAAGTTGAAACATATAATCATTACTCTTTATGTATGCAAATGCTTTGCTTATTTCATTTTGTTGTGACTAAGTTAAACAGACATTGCCCCAGGTTTCCATGTGAACATTTGCATTTGCTAGCTAGCTTGATCATTTGTTTCATTTGCACATTTGTTGGGCCATAGGCCTCTTCTTTTGCTTTACAATATCGATTAACTCGTCACAACACCTTTTAAGTTCATATGCATATGCACTTGTACTTAATCATTGATCAACCATTGCATCTTATCACATATAACATACATATACAGCATATATGCCTCATATGTCATGCATATACCTCGCATATATTATACATAACCCTGTATATATATCACATATGTCAAACATATACCTCAAATATATCACAAGTATACCACTTATGTGTACCACAATGTTACAAATTATCCATCATCATATTATCAGGGACCAATCATGACAATCATATGAATCACATAGCAAGCAACAATCATTTGTACCAAAAAATTCAATCAATAATTAGACTCACCTTTCTCGTTTGATTCCGATCCCTAACTTATTGTCTATCCGCTTCTTGTGGGTCTCCAATATGTTGTGAGCCTAATATGAAAATATAATCAATTAACACATGATTAGGGAGACTTAATGTGGCTTAAACAAATTAATATACATTGTTCATATCAATAATTAAGATTTTTCCTATGAGGCAGTGTGACCTTATGGGACTGTTTAGCCTATAACGTTTTCTATGCTTGACCAATTAATCTGATTTTTATTCCTAATTAAACATAATATATAATTATATAACTTATTAAAATTTCAGACCAATTGGATCATTTTACAATATTTGGTGGGATTTCTAAGTGTGTTCTGTCTTCTGCCTTGTTTTCTGCCTTTAGGCAGTTTCGGGGTACCCACTTTGGTTCATCCTAACTTATACTCTATAAGTTCTATTTTAATGAACATTTATAGACACTTATATGGGTTCATATGGAACATTTTTCATGTTTTCAACTTTTATTAATTATGTATCTAGTGTCTTCAAATTATAACAAACGTGTTACTGGTCCAGAATAGAATTGACTTCCGAACCAGTATGAATTCAAAAGGTCATACCTTAGTCTATAAATAACCAATTAAGCTCAAATTACTACCCCAATTTATCTAATAAATATATCTATAACGTTTATGTTTTGATCATGTATAGAATCTAGCTCTAACGAGCTCAAATTAGCCAAACAAGTTGCTGGCTCTACCTAGAGTACTCAGTAGGCAGTTCAAACTATGGAACAGTCATGGTTTCATTCCCCATAACTCAAAATTTACAAGCCCTATGAACCTAAAATTTGGTATACAGATACAACACACATAGATCTACAACTTTTATGTTTTGTGAAACTTCAAATAATGGCTTTAACATATTCTAAATCAAAGAACACCGTAGCTAACTTGGTTAGGGTTCACACCCTGACCCGTTTCAGTAGAGAGATGATTTCTCTTCCTATACACCAAATCATGCAAAAACGTTTACATATACATAAATATAAGACCTAAAGGAACAATGTTTGTGTTTTAAACTTTTTCACAATCAATTTCTATGTACATCAAAATCGGGTTGCAAATCAGTGCCTATTAATTAACCTAAGCAACTCAAATCAACCCTATAGCAATAAGAATTGATTACTTACCAAGAACGACCTTGAAATGGATCAATTAGCTTCAAAAACTAAGTGAAACAAGGAAGAATTGAATTCTGAAATGGAGGAAAATGAAGAAGAAGTCGGGCTAGAGAAGAAGGCAGAAATGGGAAGATAAAGCTAACTTTTTGTTTTTTGTCTTTTTATCTTTTTCTCATCTCTTTTCTCTTCTCTTCTCTTTTATTTCTCTTTTGTGTCATTTTCATTTTATTTTGTCTATATTATTATTATTATTATTTACATATATTTATAATTCACTAATTCACACAATAATGCAGCTTAATCATTTGACCCGATTTAACTAAATTAACAATGTAAATATTTACTAATCTTAATCTAATCATTTTGTTTACTTTAATTTAATCACCTTATTCAATTCATTTTTAATACTTTGTTATCCTCATTTAGGTTATAATTACACAAGTGCAACTCGATACAAGTGTCAAATACTAGGACACGTAGCTAGTGCGTGTCATAAACTTGTTACTATGAAAATACGTATGAAATGCATGTGTTCAATTGAATTGTATGCAAGATGCTTATGTTCAATGAAATGCAAGTGGGGAAGGTTAAGGATGTTACAATTCTCCCCTCCTTTTAAAAATTTTGTCCTCGAAATTAATACCTGAAAACAGGTGTGGATATTACTTTTTCATATTTTCTTATGTTTCCCATGTTGCCTCTTCTTGTAAATGGTTACGCCATAATACCTTAACTAAAGGTATTTCTCGGTTTCTTAGCTGTTTAGTCTTGTATCCAATGATTTGCGTTGGTTCCTCAACATAACTCATGTCCTCTGCAATCTCAATAGCTTGATCTTTAAATACATGTGTAGGATCTGACCTGTATCTTCTAAGCATCCTCACATGAAACACATTATGTATCTGAGCCATCTCGGATGGTAAAGCGAACCTATAAGCCAATGGACCAATCTTCTTAAGAATTTCATAAGGTCCTATGTATTTTGGGCTCAATTTACCCTTCTTGCCAAATTGAATTATCTCTTTCCATGGAGATACACGAAGAAACACCTTTTCACCTAACTCGTATTCCATCTCCCTTCTATGCTGATCATCATAACTTTTCTGCCTGTCCTGTGCTGCCTTTAGCTTGTTCTGGACAACCTTGATCTTATCCATTGTGTCTTGCACTATCTTTGGCCCTTCTAATACACGTACTCCTTCTTCATCCCAAATGATGGGGCTTCGGCACTTTTTACCATACAATGCCTCATATGGTGCCATCTGGATACTGCTATGATACTGGTTGTTGTAAGCAAATTCAATCAATGCTATATATTCATCCCAAGCACCTCTGAATTCCATAAAACATGCCCTAAACATTTCTTCCAATGTATGTATAGTCCTTTCAGATTGTCCATCAGTCTGTGGGTGGAATGCAGTGCTAAAGTTCAATTTTGTTCCCAATGCATTCTGTAAACTCACCCAAAAATGTGAAGTAAACTGTGGATCTCTATCAGATACAATGGACACTGGAATGCCATGCAATCTGACTATCTCATTCACATATAATTTGGCCAAACTCTCAAATGTACAGCCCCATCTGATAGGTAGAAAATGTGCTGACTTGGTTAATCTGTCAATAATTACCCATACTGCCTCATTTTTCCGTGGAGTTCTTGGCAATCCATAGACAAAATCCATCGTTATTCTTTCCCATTTCCATTCTGGTATTGGCAATGGTTGAAGTTTTCCAATTGGTGCCTGATGTTCAATTTTAATCTGCTGACATGTCAAGCATTTGGAAACATATTCTGCTATGTCTTTCTTCATTCTTGGCCACCAGTAATGAGGCCTTAAACTGTGATACATCTTTGTCATCCCTGGGTGCATTGCATACGGTGCATTGTGTGTCTCTTCCATTATTTCCTGATGCAAGTTCTCAGTGTCTGGAACACATATGCGTGACTTTAACATCAATGTATCATTCTGCAAATGAAATTCTGTATTATTTCCCTGCCTTACCACATCAATTTTCTCACATAATTTAGGATCTTTGCTTTGTGCTTCTTTAATTCTCTCCTTTAGCATAGGTCTGACTTGAAGAGTAGCAATCAGTGATCCTCTATCATGCATATTTAATTCAACATTCATGGATCGTAATTGAATCAAATATGGAAAAGAGGATGTTTGTAAATGAGCTACACTGCTACTGGCCTTCCTACTCAATGCATCTGCTACCACATTGGCTTTTCCTGGATGGTACTCAATTGTACAGTCATGTTTAACCACATTGGCTTTCCCTGGATAGCTTTAACCATCGTCTTTGCCTCATGTTTAACTCTTTTTGTGTCAGCAAATAACCCAAACTTTTATGGTCTGTGAAGATTTGGAATGTCTCACCATACAGATAATGCCTCCAAATCTTCAATGCAAATACAACTGCAGCCAATTCTAAATCATGCACTGGATATGAGATCTCATGTGGTCTCAGTTGCCTAGATGCATAAGCTATCACCTTAGCATGTTGCATTAATACACATCCCAAGCCTTGGTGAGAAGCATCACAATATACTGTAAACCCACCTGTATCTATAGGGATAGTTAACACTGGTGCTGAGGTTAGTCTGTGTTTTAGTTCATCGAAACTCCTCTGACATTCTGGAGTCCACTTGAAAGGCATATTCTTTCTTAACAATTTAGTCAAAGGGCTAGCAATTAAGGAGAATCCATCAACAAATCTGTGATAGTATCCGGATAAACCTAGAAAACTACGCATTTCTGAAATATTTTTAGGAGCTTCCCAATTTACCATGGCCTCAATTTTTTCTTTGGGTCAACCTCTATGCCCTTACACGACACCACATGTCCAAGAAACACCAAATGATCTAACCAGAATTCACATTTACTCAATTTGGCATATAATTGTTTCTCCCTCAAAGTTTGCAACACAACTTTTAAATGTTGTTCATGTTCTCCCCTATTCTTTGAGTAAACCAATATGTCATCAATAAATACTATCACAAACCTATCCATATATGGTTGAAACATCTTATTCATTAATGCCATAAATGCAGCTGGAGCATTAGTCAACCCAAATGGCATTACTAAAAATTCATAATGTCCATACCTGGTTCGAAAGGCAGTCTTTGGAACATCTGCTTCTGCTACCTTCAGCTGGTAATAGCCTGATTTCAAATCAATCTTAGAGAATATTTGGGCTCCTTGCAACTGGTCAAACAAATCATCTATTCTAGGCAATGGATATTTGTTCTTCACTGTCATTTTGTTCAGTTGCCTATAATCGATGTACAATCTGATTGTTCCATCTTTCTTTTTAACAAATAATACTGGAGCTCCCCAAGATGATACACTAGGTCTAATATACCCTTTGTCAAGTAACTCTTGCAATTGGGCCTTCAGTTCTTTCAACTCAACTGGGGACATTCTGTAGGGTGACCTTGATATTGGTGTTGTTCCTGGTACTAGTTCAATAGTGAATTCTATCTCTCTATCTGGTGGTAAACCAGGTAGATCATTTGGGGATACATCAGCAAATTCCCTTACCACTGGTAAATTTTCAAGCAAGCTATCAGTGGTTCTAGTATCCGTCACATATGCCAAATATGCTTCACATCCCCCTTTGATCATTCGAAATGCCTTTACAGCTGAGACTAGACATGTAGGCACAAGTTTTCTTTCACCTATAAATACTACCCTTGGCTGGTTTGGTGATTCCAAAATTACTTCCTTAGTAAAGCCATTCATTATTGCATGATGCCTAGTTAACCAGTCCATTCCCAATATCACATCAAATTCATATATTGGCAATAAAATTAGATAAGCTATTAACTCAGCTCTATCAATGCATATCAGGCAATCATGACAGACATTATTCACAACTACCACTGTTCCCAATGGAGTACTCACATTTATGTCAATCCCCAAAGGCTCATGCATTTGATGCAGTTTAGATGCCATATGCAATGATATAAATGAATGAGTGGAGCCTGGGTCAATTAATGCATATGTTAACATATCATAAATGTAAATATTACCAGTAACAACTTCGGGAGCATCCACCGCCTCTTGTCTAGTCATAGCAAACACCCTGGCCTGAGTAGGGTGTCTAGAACTCTGACCTTCAGATCTAGTTACTCCTCTACCCATTGTACCAGTCCTGCCCCTGCCTCTTTCTCTACCCTGTGTCCCACTAGTAGGGTAGACCCTCGGTGCCTCAACTGTAGTCTCAGATACTCCTCTACCTCTGCTGGTCTCTGCTAGTTTGGCTCTAGTTAGATAGTCTCTATACATGTGCTCCATCGATCCACAGAAATAATATGCTCCTGTGAGCCTTCTACATTCGCCCATATGTTGTCTACCACAATGACTACATGTGGTCATCTGTTCAACATATTGGCTCTGCCCTCTGCCTGGGTAAGAGAAAGTTATGCCTCGACCTCTAGAACTGGAGTACCCACTTCTGTTACCAGATTGTGCAGACATATATCTACCTCTTTTCCCTGACCTTCTGCTAGACTCACCAAAGAACTCACGTGATGGCCTTTTTATTTGTTGTTCCCCAGCTTCTTTCATTAACCGTTCAGCTTTGATTGCAGCAGCTCTGAGTCTGACATAACTATCAAGATCAGTAGTTGTGATTTTGTTTCTGATCTCATATTTGAGGCCCTCCTCAAACTTCCTGCATTTGACTCTTTCAGTAGAGATCATGAAGATGGCATAGTAGGAAAGTTTGTTGAACTGCACCTCATATTCAACAACAGACATGTTCCCCTGTTTTAGGTTCAGGAATTCCTTCCTCTTCTCATCTTTATATGCTTCAGGCATGTAATTGTTCTGAAATTCCCGAAGGAAATCATTCCATGTCAGAATTGGTGGTTGTGCATCACTATCGGGGACTGTCTCCCACCATTCATAGGCATTTTCTTGTAGCAAAGACACTACATAATCGAATTTCTCCTCTGGAGAGCATCTCATCATATTCAGTACCCTTTGTGTCCTTTTCAGCCATGTCTCAGCTTCTACTGGGTCTGTTGTGCCATTGAAATTAGTTGCACCATGTTTCCTCAGCTTGTCATAACATCTTTCCTTGTACATTTCAGGACCATGCACTTCCTGATCTGGGTGTTCATAGGGTGCCTCTGCATGAGATGACTGTGATGCATGTGCTGGAGCTCTAGCTCCTAGCGCTGGTTGATCTCTATGTAAATGAGGTGATGCCTCATAAGAATGCATTTTGGTCGGCCTCTCCCTCCTTGGTGAATCATGTCTTAGATGTCCCTAAAATAAATGAAATTATGTGACTACATAATGTTCAACACATAGGATGCATATGTTATCATGCTCTTATGCATATTCATGTTCCCATGGAACCTATCCCTGCTCTGATACAAAAAATGTAACGTCACACATTATGCATTTCAGTAAAACCTATCGTTGTATCAAGTAGTCACCCATAACATACTTGAAAAGCAAAATACCCTGTTAACATTGGTAGTAAATTTTTTTCATATCATATCCTGTAAAATCAACAAATGACTTTGCAAGTCTCATATTCTGTAATATCTGTCAATGACTTTGCAAGTCTCATATCCTGTAATATCACTCAATGACTTTTCAAGTCAACATTAAAAACCACAATACAATATATTACATATATTAAAACATAAACTTCACATCCGAAGGATTACGGGTTGCTTCCATTTATACATTTCAAAACTAATCTAGAGTGATAATACATATTCAAACATATAAGTCCAAAATACATATGACATATTTTCATGCTTGTGTGGAATGCAAGGAGAGACAGTGATGAGGCTCGGCCAGTGACCTGTGCTCCATGTCTTTTATATGCTACTCAAAATGAGCTATCACTTTTCTTTACCTGAAAAATGATGCAAATTGATGAGTTGCGGCCCAATGAGAATAACCATCAAATGAGCTCTGATGTACCAAACAACTCATAGTAATAAATCACAAATCCAAGATATACCATGTATTCCATTACATTCATCAGTATCATATAAGTATTGTTAAATCTTGAGGGGTATTTCCGTCATTTTGATGATAACAAATAATATAGCAATATTGTATTTAACATACTTGTTTTTGTAAGTATATTATACAGGACATGGATTAAAATAGCAAGAATGGAGAATTGAAAGAATAATCATTGAGAGACAAAATTCTAGTAGCATGTTCATTGTCGTGACTCTATGAGTCACCCCCGTGAAGGAAGCAAACCGTTACCAAAAACCAACATTTGAAGTTCACGGCCATGAAGGAAAAACAAATCGTGAAGTAAGCATTTCAATCACCCCCGTGAATAAAGGTGTCACCCCTGTGAAGATTCATGCAATTTCATCCAAAGAGTTTCACCACCAAAGTCACCACTTGGATCACGGCTGGGAAGCTTGTCACGTCCATGAATGAGTATGTCACGCCCGTGACTCTATATGTCAAAACATTCCAGAGAGCTTCACAACCAAGGTCACCACTTCAGTCACGACATGGGAAGAACTGTCACCTCCGTGACATGCATAGTCACGCCCGTGAACAATGAAAGAGAAAAATGTTAGGCGCGATTTTTTGGTTGGTACAACGGCTAGTTTCTTATTTAATGCACCCTAACGGCTATATTCAGCCATGGGAGTATAAATGGAAGTCATTTATGCATTAAGAATAGAGAGAATAAGAAGAAAAACAAAAGAATAGCACATACTTCGAATTTAATTTTGATTACAAGCTATTTGTACTTTCATACTTTGAGGAAAAAAATCTATTCTCTGTAAAAATCTTTTTGCTCCTCATATTTGAGAAAATTAAGATTTGTAAGTGGTTCTCTCTATAATCTTTACTCAAGTGAGCTTTGGGTATTTCTGGATTAAGAGTAGAACACTTGTAAGGGTTAGTTGTGTGAACCTCTAAAACACAAATTAAAAGGTTGTTTGTGTGAGCCTGTAAAATACAAAGTGAAGGTTGTTTGTGTGAGCCTGTAAAACACAAAGTGAAGGTTGTTTGTGTGAGCCTGTAAAACACAAGGAATTGGTTATTGTGTGAGCCATTAAAATACAAGGGTTTTTCTGGGTTAGGTGTGAGCCATTGTGAGAAACACCATAGTTGGGAGTGAGCTTGTAAAACTCCATTGTAACACTTAGTGTGTTAGTGAAACTCCCAATTGCGATTGGGGAGAGGAGTAGGGTTTGTTAACACCCGAACCTCTATAAATCTTTGTGTCTGATTTTCTCTATCCCCCCTAAAATTAACTATTTATTTCCACACTTTAAAGTTTAATTTCTTGAAACTCCAATTCAACCCCCTTCTTGGTCTAACATCTGGGCAAGAATTGGTATCAGAGCCTTGTCTAGCATCGAAGCCTAAAAAGCGCTAGTAAAGAGTAAGATATGGCCAGTGAAGGATTTCAAAGTCTCAAACCTTACTTTGATGGAGCAAATTATGCCCATTGGAAGTTTAGGATGGAGACATACTTGGATAGTGAAGGAATTGAAGTCTAGGATAGTGTACAAAAAGAATGAACACCACCAACCAGAAGAGGAGCTGATGGTGAAGAAGAAATTCTATCAAGAGATGATTGGACAGAGCCTCAAAGAAGAGCAAATTTGAAAAACAAGAAGGCAATGAAAATCCTATCAAACTCATTATCTATTGAAGAATGTGGGAGAATACAACACTGTCCAACAGCATATAGCATATGGAAGACATTGGAGAACTATCATGAGGGAACTAAGCAAGTCAAATCCAAGAAGATTCAACTTCTTCAAAATGAAATCCAATGAGTCAATCACTGACATGACCAACCGTCTTCTATCCATTATAAATGGAATGAGGAAACTTGGGAAGCATCTGAGTTTGGAAGATGTAAACAATAAAATCCTGAGAAGTCTTCCTCTTAAAGACTATGGTTCAAGAGTTGCTGGCATAGAAGAAGCAAATGAAGATATGAGCATCATAAATACTGATGTGCTGATTGGCAAACTTCTCACACATGAGATGGCAGTGAAGAAAGATGGAGAGCTTGAAGCAGAGCTAGAGAAAAGAAAGCTCTTAGCACTCAAAGCCTCTACTTCAAAATCTCAAGAAGAAAGTGAAGATGATGAAGAAATGAGTGATGTCCAAGGCTCAAGAAGCACAAGAGCAAATACCAAAGAGACAATGGGGAGAAAGGTCATAAAGCCACATGGGATGACGAAAGCTCTTCAAGCAAAAGAGATGATAATGAAAGTGAAGAGGTCAACCTATGCTTCATGGCTATTGAGGATCACGTCTCAAATAAGGTAAGATCACTTCACTCATATTCCTTCAAAAATGATAGTAGTGATAATGATAGTAATAGTGATGATGATGATGAGCAAAGCCTTATAGAAGAATTAAATATAGAATTAGAGAAATATAGAACTAAATTTAGTACCTATAGAAATAATATCTCTAATTTGAAAAATAAGATAGATGATTTAGAAAAAGAGAACATAAAGCTTAAATCATCTAATGAATCTCTTCAAAAGTCATTAGATGAATATTCATCAAAACCCTCAACAACTTCATTGTTAAAAGAAAATAATACTTTGAAAAATGAAGTTGAGGAACTTAGAAATTTCATTTCTAAATTTCACAAAGGTAAAGAGAGCTTAGATACTCTCATTGTGTCTCAAAGATCACCCTTAACTAGATATGGTCTAGGATTTAAGGACACATCATCATCTTCTCACATAACTATATTTGTTAAGTCTAAAGAACCTAACATCTCCACAACTGTTAAGAAAGCACCAAGAAATAAGCATATTAATCCCTCTATACAGAAAAAGAATAATCATGCCTTTATGTATAAGAAGCATGCATCTAGAAAAATGCAAATTAATCATGATTGTGCATGCCATTGTTCTCAAACTCAGTCTAATAGAATTATGGCATTTAAATACAGTGTAAGACCTAAACAATGTAATTATTGTATGAAAATGGGTCACATTAATAAACATTGCTGGATAAGGAAGGCTCATTGGAAACCTTCATGTGCTAACCCCCAAGGACCCAAACTCATTTGGGTACCTAAAAATTATATTTGATTTGTGATTCTATAGGTATGCCTCAAGTCCACAATAAACAAAAATGTTTGGCTAGTAGACAGTGGATGCTCAGGCATATGACAGGAGACAAAGAACTTTTTAATGAAATCAAAAGTATTGATGGAGGTAAAGTTACCTTTGTAAACAATGCAAAGGGTAAGGTAATTGGCATTGGTTCTATTGGTGTTAATGGTACTACTTTTATTAAGGATGTCTTACTTGTTGATGGCTTGAAACATAACTTGTTAAGTGTAAGTCAATTATGTGATAAAGGAAACTTCAAATGAATGTCTTGTAATATCTATTGATGGTCAAGAAATATTTAAAGGAAATAGAGATATCAATACGTACATAATAAACTTACATGAGCTATCTAACCATTCCTCTAAGTGTCTTGTGACTACTAGTGATGAATTTTGGCTGTGGCATAGAAGACTTGGTCATGCTAATATGGACTTAATACAAAGTCTCAGCACAGGAGAGCTAGTAAAAGGATTACCAAGAGTTAAATATGAAAAAGACAAGACATGTGATCCTTGTCAGAGAGGAAAGCAACAAAAGTCATCTTTCAAAGCTAAAAACATAGTAAGTACTTCAAAACCTCTTCAACTCCTGCATTTAGACTTGTTTGAACCTACTAGAATTGCTAGCTTAGGAGGAAAACATTATGCATTTGTCATCGTAGATGATTACTCTAGATTTACTTGGGTAATTTTCTTAGCTCAAAAGAGTGATGCTTTTGAAAACTTCAAAAACTTTGCTAAAAGAATTCAAAATGAAAAAGGTTACTGCATTTCAAAAATAAGAAGTGATAATGGGAAAGAATTTGAAAATGAAAACTTTGAAAGTTTTTGTCTTGAACATGGAATTTCACATAATTTCTCATCTCATAGGACACCTCAACAAAATGGGATAGTTGAAAGGAAAAATCGAACTTTAATTGAAATGGCTAGAACAATGCTTAATGAATATGAATTACCAACTTATTTTTGGGCAGAAACCACAAACACTGCATGTTATATTTCAAATCGAGTTTTCAAAAGACCTCTTTTAAACAAAACCTCATTTGAGCTATGGAATGGAAGAAAACCCTTGATATCATACTTTAGAGTATTTGGATGCAAGTGTTTTATATTGAACACCAAGGACAATTTTGGAAAATTTGCCTCTAAGGAAGGTATCTTTTTAGGATACTCTACAACCAGCAAAGCATATAGAGTATTTAATAAAAGATCATTAACAGTTGAAGAATCCATGCATATTGTTTTTAATGAATCTAGTAGACTTGATCTTGTGAAAGGTCTCTTGATGATGTTGTAGGTAATATGGAAAAACTTGTTATTTAAAATGGAAAAGAAGAAAATGATCAAGAAAATTTACTACCTCAAAGTCACTGACATTGCTTTTATTTCATAAATTGAGCCTAAAAACATTGATGAGACTCTTAATGATGAAAGTTGGGTAATTTCCATGCAAGAGGAACTCAACCAATTTGAGAGAAATAAGGTATGGAACCTAGTACCTAGACCCAAGGATCATCAAATCATAGGTAGCAAATGGGTATTTAGAAACAAATTAGATGAACAAGGGTTAATAACCAGGAATAAAGCAAGACTAGTTGCAAAAGGATATAATCAGGAAGAAGGTATAGATTATGATGAAACATATGCACCTGTAGTTAGATTAGAAGCTATAAGAATACTCTTAGCATATGCATATCACATGAATTTCAAACTTTTTCAAATGGATGTGAAAAGTGCATTTCTAAATGGTTATATAGATGAAGAAGTGTATGTAGAACAACCACCAGGTTTTGAAAGCTATGATTTGTCAAATCATGTTTTTAAACTTTCAAAAGCTTTGTATGGTTTAAAACAGGCTCCAAGAGCTTGGTATGAAAGACTAAGTTCTTTTTTATTAGAAAATAGCTTCACAAAAGGAAATGTTGACACTACACTATTCATCAAAAAGCATAAGCATGATATACTAATTGTTCAAATTTATGTTGATGATATAATATTTGGTTCTACTGATGAGCTAATTTGTCAAGAATTTGCTAAATGCATGACTAGGGAATTTGAAATGAGCATGATGGGAGAACTTAAGTATTTCCTTGGTCTACAAATAAAGTAAAGCAATGAGGGCATATTTATCAACCAATCCAAATATGCCAAAGATTTAATCAAGAAATTTGGTATGGAAGGATGCAAAAATGCTAAGACTCCTATGAGCACATCAACAAAATTGGATAAAGATGAAAAGGGTAAGAGCATTAATGAAAAGCTTTATAGAGGTATGATCGAATCACTTTTATATCTCACTGCTTCTAGACCCGATATTATGTATAGTGTTTGCTTATGTGCACGATTTCAATCATGTCCTAAAGAATCTCATTTAAATGCTGTAAAAAGAATTTTAAGATATTTACATGGATTATTGCATCTAGGTTTATGGTATCCTAGGAATTCATCTTTTTATATTATAGGATATTCATATGCAGATTATGCTGGTAGTCTTTTGGATAGAAAAAGTACTTCAGGTACTTGTCACTTCATTGGAGAATGTTTGGTTTCTTGGTTTAGCAAGAAACAAGTTTCAGTTGCTCTCTCAACTGCTGAAGCTGAATATGTAGCAGTTGGATGCTGTTGTACACAAATTCTTTGGATGAAACAACAACTTAAGGACTATGGTCATGAGATGAACCATATACCTATAAAATGTGACAACACTAGTGCTATAAATCTTTCAAAGAATCCTATTCAACATTCTAGAAGCAAACATATTGACATTACACACCACTTTATTAGAGATCATGTTCAATATGGAGATGTTGCATTAGAATTCATAAGCATAGAAAATCAATTAGCAGATATTTTCACTAAGTCTCTAAATGAGGAAAAATTTAATTTCATTAGAAGAGAACTAGGTATGATTGATGGATTAACCTTGTGATTGCAAGAATATGAAATTTTAATTGTTGATCTTAAATCATATCACAAGTTATAGAGATTTTGATGAGAATTCATGTTTTAAGAAGTAGAATCTTTGTTGAAATGATTTAGTCTTGTTGTAGAACTCAATTTCAATTTGATGAAAATTTTAGGGGAGTCACGCCCGTGACATATATTCACGCCCGTGACTTAAGTGGCCAAAGAGGCAGTGTCGTTCACAACTTCGGTTCACGACATGGTTCACGGATGCAAGTGGTGAAACTTATTTTCACAGCTTAAGTCAAGCCCGTGAAAATGGACTTTCACGCCCGTGACGCATTTTCACTCCCGTGAACAATTACACCTAAAAACTCACAGAAGCTTTCACGCCTTGTGTCACGGCTTGCTTCACAGGCATAAGTAGTGAAATTCAATAGTTCATGCCCGTGACCATTTATTCACCCCCGTGACCGATGATCATTCACGCCCGTGATGTTCAAACACCACGCCCGTGAACATATTCACGCTTTTATTCACGGGTGAAACACTCCTTCAGCAAACTGTGAATAAGACCATTCACACCCGTGAAACCATGATTCACGCCCGTGAATGTATCGAATATATAAGAGAACAGCTGGTTACAATCTTCATTTCAACTCCTCATCTCCCAAAACTGCTCTCATTTACTCTCATTCATTGAGACATTGAAGATTCCGACCCCAAAGACTTGAAATTTCACTATAAATACCACCAAAAGTTTGAAGCTTTAGCAGAAATCATACATTTCTAGGGTTTTACATCAAATTTTCTGTCAAAATTATTTTCAACTCCATCAACAACAAATTTCTTCAAATATGGAGTCTGCTTCATCTAAAGGAAAGAGAAAGAAATCCCATGCACCTAAGAGGTATGCAGATTACCTCATGAACCGCATTCGGGAGAATTGTCATCCTCGGTATGCAACTTTGAAGAAGAGACCTCTTTTATCATCAAGGTCCTTCGATTGGCAGACAGTCCGTAGTCTCGGGCTTGAGACGGCTATGACAGAGCAACTACAAGTCTGTCATCTCAAAGAATTTGTTGAAATTCATCAGCCGACTCTGAGAGAGCCAACGCTGGAATTTCTCAACACCTTGCAGGTTTCACCTACTGGAGTGGTGAAATTCCAACTCTGCAATAATCCTAACACCCTCAGCGCCATCGCATTTGGAGAATTGTTCAACCTACCATCTGATGACATTCTAAATGAGACTAAGGTAGAATTCTTTGCTCCTCCAGCCTGGACATATTTTGGCACCGGTTGCAACTGGGATGTCAAGAAAACTAAGAGCACGCATCTCAGGACCCCAGTACACAGGTATTTGCATAGGTTCCTAACCTATAGCATTTTTGCTAGGGGAGAAAGTAATGGAACTATTAGGAAGTCAGAACTCTTCCTATTTGAGATGGCTCGAAGAGGAGTCAAAGTGGCACTTTCCAGATGGTTTGCTAACCATCTTCTCTCCATTGCCACCAAGCCCACAGGAGATATTTTGATTGGGGCATATGTCACCCATATCGCAGTGAAGCTCAATTATTTGAAGCTGGATGACCATCACTTCAACATCATTCCTGCACATCCTTGAGATCGGCTGGATGTCGAGTCATTCATCAAGATGGGAGCGGCTGTCAGAATCGTTTTTCAAAACGATATCTTCTACCGCTTCACTGACACTGCTAGAGAGATTATCTGGGAAGATAATGACACGGAGGATTTTAAAGCAGGCCTCCAGGGAGTCCAGCAGAAAAAGAGGGCTCAGGTTGAGAAAGCACCTTCAGCAGTCGAGTAGGACATCGGACAGTCCTCAGCTTCCACACCGTTCTTAGCGTAGCAGGTGGTTGACCTCTTGGCACCATATTTTGAGCAGCTGCAGACTTTGATGGATGAGAGGTTGGAGAACCTCAAGGACTTCATGGAGTCTCAGATGGACAGCCTTGAGGCTGAAGTAGCTAGGCTTCGTGATAGGATGTCTGGCTAGGAGATAGGCTAGAGTGTAGCCTAAATTTGATTGTTTTTAGCTTGTTTGTTATATTTATGTTTGCTTGTGTAGGAAATTTTTAAATTTCCTTTCTGAATATTTTAACTTAGTTTGTATCCTTTCCTTTATGCTATATATATTTGCTTTTGTTTACTTCAATCTTCATATCCTTTTTGATTGATGACAAAAGGGGGAGAAAACTAGCAATATATGATAGGTAATATACGATAGGGAGAATGGTAAGATCAAACTAGTAATATATATTAAAGTAAATGAATTTTGAATCAAATAAGGTAAATGAATTTTGAATCAAATAATTAAAATTGAATTGACTTTGAAATGGATTAAAAATCTTGATTCAACATTTCATATGCAAAGTATATAATTGGAAAATTGAGTTTTATATACCTTAGATATACCTTTACTACCTTGCAGCAAGTTATAAATATAAATATGCCATGATATACCTTAAATATACCTTACATATACTTCAAGTCTTAAAAAGGAATTATGGTATATATTGGATATACTTCTCATATAACTTGCATATACTTAAAATCTAGTTTAATGGTATATCATTATTTACTATTCTTGCACATTATAATTTTTATCCTAAGTATATTTTAAGGGGGAGACTTCTCAAAATCACATAATGCTAGATTATTTGTCACCATCAAAAAGGGGTAGATTGTTAAACCTTAAGGGGTATTTTCTGTCATTTTGATGATAACAAATAATATAGCAATATTGTATTTAACATACTTGTTTTTGTAAGTATATTATACAGGACATGGATTAAAATAGCAAGAATGGAGAATTGAAAGAATAATCATTGAGAGATAAAATTCAAGTAGTAGCATGTTCACTGTCGTGACTCTATGAGTCACTCCCGTGAAGGAAGCTAACCGTTACCAAAAACCAACATTTGAAGTTCACAGCCATGAAGAAAAAACAAATCGTGAAGTAAGCATTTCAGTCACCCCTGTGAATAAAGGTGTCACCCCCGTGAAGATTCATGCAATTTCATCCAGAGAGCTTCACCACCAGAGTCACCACTTTGATCACGGCTGGGAAGCTTGTCATGCCCGTGACTCTATATGTCAAAACATTCCAGAGAGCTTCACGACCAAAGTCACCACTTCAGTCACGGCATAGGAAGAACTGTCACCCCCGTGACACACATAGTCAAGCCCGTGAATAATGAAAGAGAAAAATGTCAGGCGCGATTTTTTGGTTGGTACAACTGCTAGTTTCTTATTTAATGCACCCCAACAGCTATATTCAGTCACGGCTAGTTTCTTATTTAATCCAAAATTACTTCCTTAGTAAAGCCATTCATTATTGCATGATGCCAAATGATGCAGCAACCACCTAGAATCTAAGTCTAGACAACCTCCAAATCAATTTGATACAAATCTTAAGTTTTAAACAATTGCAAGATTAGACTCTTCACCCCCAAAACAGCAAGGAATTGGTAACAAAGAGTATGAAGAGAGAACTGGATTCACGCCACAAATTAATTACAAACCTGATAAGTGAAAACAATCCTTGGTATATCAATGGAGATCACACCTCCCACTTGAAGAACACTCAAGAACACTGAAATTTTGATCTTAAATCACCAATCTGATTGTCTTACACGCATAAGGAGGTATTTATACCTCTACAAACCAAACCCTAGGTGCAAATTTAAAGAAAAGACCAATCTGACCCTAATGACTTAAGGACAAACGAATGGGCTTAATTTTATAAGGCCTACACACTTAAGACAAGTTAAAATAAGGCTGATCATGTATCTTTAAATGAAATTACATTCCAATAATTAAAATAAAACAGCCCACTAAAATTAATCTTAGGCCCAACCATGACATAACATAAGTCCACCTTAACATAGCATATTGCACATGAGTTGAACCTTGTAATATAGACTTCTTCTCTAGCCCATTAGGCTAGTTGTCTTCACCATCACATGCCCCAATGAGTGTCACAAGCTTTGGATTGCCAACTGATTCCATCTCTTCAAGCCTGACCCAAGCCTCTTCCTTGATATCTCTTGTCACTAAGCTCTGAATATACATTTGCAAGGCTGCCTTGAGTTTGTTTCTACTTGATCTTATGATTGGACCAAGTGGCATTACTAATCCATCTCCTCCATGGCATGAAAGATCATTTTTGTTGTCTTGGTTCGCATCACCTAGTTAACCAGTCCATTCCCAATATCACATCAAATTCATATATTGGCAATAAAATCAGATAAGCTATTAACTCAGCTCTATCAATGCATATCAGGCAATCATGACAGACATTATTCACAACTACCACTGTTCCCAATGGAGTACTCACATTTATGTCAATCCCCAAAGGCTCATGCGTTTGATGCAGTTTAGATGCCATATGCAATGATATAAATGAATGAGTGGAGCCTGGGTCAATCAATGCATATGCTAACATATCATAAATGTAAATATTACTAGTAACTACTTCGGGAGCATCCACTGCCTCTTGTCTAGTCATAGCAAACACCCTGGCCTGAGTAGGGTGTCTAGAACTCTGACCTTCAGATCTAGTTACTCCTCTACCCATTGTACCAGTCCTGCCCCTGCCTCTTCCTCTACCCTGTGTCCCACTAGTAGGGTAGACCCTCAGTGCCCAACTGTAGTCTCAGATACTCCTCTACCTCTGCTGGTCTCTGCTAGTTTGACTCTATTTAGACAGTCTCTATACATGTGCTCCATCGATCCACAGAAATAACATGCTCCTGTGAGCCTTCTACATTCGCCCGTATGTTGTCTACCACAATGACTACATGTTGGCCTCTGTTCAACATATTGGCTCTACCCTCTGTCTGGGTAAGAGAAAGTCATGCCTCGACCTCTAGAACTGGAGTACCCACTTCTGTTACCAGAATGTGCAGGCATATATCTACCTCTTTTCCCTGACTTTCTGCTAGACTCACCAAAGAACTCACGTGATGGCCTTTTTATTTGTTGTTCCCCAGCTTCTTTCATTAACCGTTCAGCTCTGATTGCAGCAGCTCTGAGTCTGGCATAACTATCAAGATCAGTAGTTGTGATTTTGTTTCTGATCTCATATTTGAGGCCCTCCTCAAACTTCCTGCATTTGTCTCTTTCAGTAAAGACCATGAAGGTGGCATAGTGGGAAATTCTGTTGAACTGCACCTCATATTCAGCAACAGACATGTTCTCCTATTTTAGGTTCAGGAATTCCTTCCTCTTCTTATCTTTATATGCTTCAAGCATGTAATTGTTCTGAAATTCCCGAAGGAAATCATTCCATGTCAGAATTGGTGGTTGTGCATCACTATCGGGGACTGTCTCCCACCATTCATAGGCATTTTCTTGCAGCAAGGATACTGCATAATCGAATTTCCCCTCTGGAGAGCATCTCATCATATTCAGTACCCTTTATGTCCTTTTCATCCATGTCTCAGCTTCTGCTGGGTCTGTTGTGCCATTGAAATCAGTTGCACCATGTTTCCTCAGCTTGTCATAACATCTTTCCTTGTACATTTCAGGACCATGCACTTCCTGATCTGGGTGTTCATAGGGTGCCTCTGCATGAGATGACTGTGATGCATATGCTAGAGCTCTAGCTCCTAGCGCTGGTTGATCTCTATGTAAATAAGGTGATGCCTCATAAGAATGCATTTCGGTCGGCCTCTCCCTCCTTGGTGAATCATGTCTTATGATGTCCCTAAAATAAATGAAATTATGTGACTACATAATGTTCAACACATAGGATGCATATGTTATCATGCTCTTATGCATATTCATGTTCCCATGGAACATATCCCTGCTCTGATACAAAAAATGTAACGTCACACATTATGCGTTTCAGTAAAACCTATCCTTGTATCAAGTAGTCACCCATAACATGCTTGAAAAGCAAAATACCCTGTTAACATTGGTAGTAAATTTTTTTTCATATCATATCCTATAAAATCAACTAATGATTTTGCAAGTCTCATATTCTGTAATATCTGTCAATAACTTTGCAAGTCTCATATCCTGTAATATCACTCAATGAATTTTCAAGTCAACATTGAAAATCACAATACGATATATCACATATATTAAAATATAAACTTCACATCCGAAGGATTACGGGTTGCTTCCATTTATACATTTCAAAACTAATCTAGAGTGATAATACATATTCAAATATATAAGTCCAAAATACAGATGACATATTTTCATGCTTGTGTGGAATGCAAGGAGAGAGACTGATGAGGCTCGGCCAGTGACCTGTGCTCCATGTCTTTTATACGCTACTCAAAATGAGCTATCACTTTTCTTTACCTGAAAAATGATGCAAATTGATGAGTTGCGACTCAATGAGAATAACCATCAAATGAGCTATGATGTACCAAACAACTCATAGTAATAAATCACAAATCCAAGATATACCATGTATTCCATTACATTCATCAGTATCATATAAGTATTGTTAAACCTTGAGGGGTATTTCCATCATTTTGATGATAACAAATAATATAGCAATATTGTATTTAACATACTTGTTTTTGTAAGTATATTATACAAGACATGGATTAAAATAGCAAGAATGGAGAATTGAAAGAATAATCATTGAGAGACAAAATTCAAGTAGTAGCATGTTCACTGCCGTGACTCTATGAGTCACTCCCGTGAAGGAAGCTAACCGTTACCAAAAACCAACATTTGAAGTTCACGGCCATGAAGGAAAAACAAATCATGAAGTAAGCATTTCAGTCACCCCCGTGAAGATTCATGCAATTTCATCCAGAGAGCTTCACCACCAAAGTCACCACTTGGATCACGGCTGGGAAGCTTGTCACACCCGTGAATGAGTATGTCACGCCCGTGACTCTATATGTCAAAACATTCCAGAGAGCTTCACGACCAAGGTCACCACTTCAGTCACGGCATGGGAAGAACTGTCACCCCCATAACACGCATAGTCACGCCCGTGAACAATGAAAGAGAAAAATGTCAGACGCGATTTTTTGGTTGGTACAACGGCTAGTTTCTTATTTAAAGCACCCCAACGGCTATATTCAGCCATGGGAGTATAAATGGAAGTCATTTATGCATTAAGAATAGAGAGAATAAGAAGAAAAACAAAAGAATGGCATATACTTCGAATTTAATTTTGATTACAAGCTATTTGTACTTTCATACTTTGAGGAAAAAATCTATTCTCTGTAAAAATCTTTTTGCTCCTCATATTTGAGCAAATTAAGATTTGTAAGTGGTTCTCTCTATAATCTTTACTCAAGTGAGCTTTGGGTATTTCTGGGTTAAGAGTAGAACACTTGTAAGGGTTAGTTGTGTGAACCTCCAAAACACAAATTAAAAGGTTGTTTGTGTGAGCCTGTAAAACACAAAGTGAAGGTTGTTTGTGTGAGCCAGTAAAACACAAAGTAAAGGTTATTTGTGTGAGCCTGTAAAACACAAGGAATTGGTTATTGTGTGAGCCATTAAAACACAAGGGTTTTTCTGGACAAAGCATTTTCGACGAGTGCCTTTCAAAAAGAAATGGACAAGATGCGTGCTAGGATTGATAAGTGGGGGCATGAAGAGAAAGAGAATGAAATGAAGAATCCTTGTCCAAGAAGGTGTGAAATTCAAATGTCAAATTTTCATTATGAATTAGATTTTGTTTCTAAGTGTAAAATGGTGGATGAAGGTAAGAATCAAATTCATGAGGATATTAATGATGCTCATACTAGTGAAGTTGAAATTGAAGGTGAGAGTATTGATTTTATTTCACTACAAGAAGTTAATGGTGTTAATGTTGTTGAGAGCATTGTAATTGAAAGTAAAAACATAGTTCAAGATGAATTTCTAGCTAATGATAGTGAATTTATAGAGGTAAGTGATGAACATGAATTGGATGAGCTTGAGGGAGTAAAGGTGAGTGAGATTGAGATGAAAGAAGGGGCTGTTTATGGAGAAGCTAAAGAGAGAATTGAGAGAGATGAGGTTTTGAGGGATAAAAGTAGTAGTAATGAGCAAAGAGAGAAAATAGTGAATGTATGTGAAAATGAGAAAGAGGTGAAAAGTAAATTTTTTACTAACAATTTTTATTATCATTTGCTTCGTATTGTGCATTTTTCTTTTGATGAAGTCAAAGATTCGAGGACGAATCTTCTTGAGGAAAGGGGGAATGATGTATGCACGGGAACCATGCATGAAGGACATGAAGAACAATATTTTATCAATGGAGTGGAGCAATCTTATATCATTAGAATGGGCCTAAAAAGAGTTCAAAAGTCCATTAATATGATCAAAATGCTTATGGGGCGTGTTCCAAACTATATGAGATAGAAATGGATCTTTGAGAGCAACAATGGGCCTAAAATTTACAATCAAGTTTATGGGCCAATAATATACAAAGGGAAGCCTAGAGTGAAGATCAAGGAAGTATTTCACGAAGATTGAATTCAAATGGATTAAACAAGACAAAGTCCATAAACCTTGAAGATTACAAGTCATGTGCTAGGAGTCATGTGCCATCAATGTGGAAGACATCATGTGCCAACCATATGCTCAAGAACATATGCCATGCATGTGCCTACTTATGGGATTTGGGCTTAACTTGTAATTGGGCTTAATTTTGTATGTTGGCTGCCTATTTTAATTATCATAAACCTTTAATTATTGATAGACACGTTGGCCAAAGAAATAAAGCCCAACCCTCCACTTATCTTATTTTAGAAGGATTTAATTAGTATCCTAATTCAAGTAGGACTCTACTTTTTTAGAATATGAGTTAGATTATGACTGTACTTTTAGGAGCTGAGTTAGAATAGGATTTAGTTATCCTTTACCATAAAGGATTCAAAGACTTAGGGCTATAAATACTCATCTAGGTTTCTTTTACAAGACATGAATGAATAAAAACGAATTTGATTGTTTTTCTTTAAAGTGAGGCAGATTTGCATCTCTTTATTACCTTTAGGAATTAGTTACTTATCAAGTAATATTGCTTGTGGCGTGGCTATTCTTAATAAACCATATAATCTTGGTTATTTGCTACATTGGTTAGCTTTGGGTCAGATTCAATCTATGATCACCATAGCTTAAGGTTTGTTTACCTTGTCTTGTTGAGAGGTTTCAAGGGACGGTCTTTGGGGTTCCGCATCATATATGATACTGATGAATGGAATGTAATACATTGGATTTGTGATTTATTACTATGAGTTATTCGGTACTTTAGAGCTCATTTGATGGTTATTCTCACTGAGCCACAACTCATCAATTTGCATCATTTTTCAGGTAAAGAAAAGTGATAGCTCATTTTGAGTAGCGTATAGAAGACATGGAGCACAGGTCACCGGTCGAGCCTCATCACTCTCTCTCCTTGCATTCCACACGAGCATGAAAATATGTCATCTGCATTTTGTATTTACGTGTTTGAATATGTATAGTCATTTTGGCAATGGGTTTTAAAAATGTATAAATGAAAGCAACTCGTAAGTATGTGCAAAGTTTATGTTTTAATATATGTGATATATCTTATTGTGGCGAAAGCCTCAAAGTTGACTTGTAAAGTCATTGAATGATATTACAGGATATGAAAAAAATTTACTACCAATGTTAATAGGGTATTTTGCCTTTCCAGTCTGCTATTTGTGATTACTTGATACAGGGATAGGTTATACTTAAATGCATAAGGTGTGACGTTACACATGTCCTCTGGACATATAGACTTTGAGATAGTAATCCTATGGGTCATGGGAATATATCCTCTCTTGAGTCGCTCTATGCTAAACCTCTTTAGCATCTTGTCTATGTGATGTATGCACGACAACCATAAATGAAAGATATGAATGACAGTCTTTTGTCAACAGAGTGAAACAATCTTATATCATTGAAATGGGCCTTAAAGGAGTTCAAAAGCCTTTTTCATATGATCCAATTCAATGTGGGGCATGTTCAAAGTCATAGAAGGCAGCATTGGAGCATTCGTTGCTATATTAGGTCTAAAATCTACAATTAAGCTTATGGGCTAATATTACACAAAGGCAAGCCTAAAGTGAAGATAAAAGGAGTCTTTTATGAAGATTCAAGTCAATGGGCAAAACAAAGGCAAAATCCATAAAATTGAACATTACATGTGCAAGTCTTATGCAAATCATGTGCTATGAGTCATGTGCCAAACATGTGCAAGACATGTGCCATCCAGTGGAAGACATCATGTGCCAACCATGTGCTCAAGATCATGTGCCTACTTATGGAATTTGGTCTTAACTTGTAATTGGGCTTAACTATGTATATGTGCTGCCTATTTTAATTATCATAAACTTTTAATTAGTGATTGGCATGTTGGCCAAAGGATATGAAGCCCAACCCACCACTTGTCTTATTTTAGAAGGATTTAATTAGTGTCCTAATTCCAGTAGGACTCTACTTGTTAGAATTTGAGTTAGAATATAATTGTACTCTTAGGAGTTGAGTTAGAATATGACTTATTTATCATTTACCATAAAGGATTCAAAGACTTAGGGATATAAATACTTATTTATGCTTCTTTTACAAGATCATCAATGAATCAATGAATGGATAAAAACGAATTGAGAGTTTTCTTTAAAGTGAGGCATATTTGCATCTCTTTATTACCTTTAAGAATTAGTTACTTATCAAGTGATATTGCTTGTGGTGTGGCTATTCTTAATAAACCATATAATCTTGGTTCTTTTCTAAATTGGTTAGCTTTGGGTCAGATTCAATCTATGATCATCATAGTTTAAGGTTTGTTTACCTTGTCTTGTTGAGGGGTTTCAAGGCACGGTTTTTGGAATTTTCGCATCACTATGTATGTAAACTGTGAAAGACTAAGCAATTTTTTAGATCTAACTCTATAAATCCGTATCCCCAAATATAAATTGCTTCTTCAAAGTCTTTTTATAGAGAAATTCTTGGATAACCAAATTTTGACTAATTGTAAGGCTGAGAAATCATTTCCCATTAGCAGTATGTCATCTACATACAACACAACAAACACGATTGCACTCTCACTAACCTTCTTATATACACAAGGTTCATTCGGATTTTGTAAGAAACCAAACTTTTTGATTGTCTCATCAAACCGAATATTCCAACTCTTGGATACTTGCTTGAATCCATAAATGGACTTTGAAGATTGCATATCTTTTTGCCATCTTTGGATATGAAGCCTTCTAGTTGTGTCATGTACACATCCTTGATTAGAATTCCATTAAAAAAGTTGCTTCACATCCATTTGCCATATCTCATAATGAGCAGCAATGGCTAGGAGTATCCTTATGGATTTAAGCATAGCTACTGGGCTAAAAGTTTTATCATAGTCAATTATTTGTCTTTAATGATAACTTTTAGCTACAAGTCTGGCTTTGTAGGTGGTTAACCACATTACCATCCATGTCGGCTTTATTTTTGAAAACCCATTTGCACCCTATAGGCTTTATCCCTTTAGGAGGTTCAACCAAAGTCCATACTTGGTTTTCATACATGGAATCCATTTTTGACTTCATGGCTTGAAGCGATTTGTCAGATTCTGAATTATTCAGAACTTCTTCTTAGGTTGCAGGCTCTCATTTTCTATGAGCAATACGTCATTCTGTTCACTAATGAGAAATACATATCTTTCTACAATATTATGTATCTTGCTTGATGTACAAAGCTCTTGTGCTTCAGAAGGTTGAGCTGCTATATCATCTGTATAAATACCAGGCTCGAGTTCAAGCAATTGATTAGTGTCTGCTTGAGTATCTTGAACTTTTTCAAGTTCAATTTTGCTCCCACTATCTTTTTTGGAATAAATTATCTTTCTAAAAGGATAGCTTGTCTTGAAACAAACACTTTTTGTTCTAAGGGGTGGTAGAATTGATATTTATATGATGCTTTAGGATATCCCACAAACAGACATCGGTCTAATTTAGCTTCCAGCTTATTTGACACTATCCGCTTCATATAAGTAGGACAATCCCAAACTCTCATGTAAGAAAGTGTGGGCTTTTTGTTATTCCACATCTCATATGGAGTAACATCAATTGACTTCGAAGGGTCTCCATTTAATATATAAATGGAAATTTTCTTTGAGCTACCTACTGTTCCTTAGGTCCTGCATATTAATGAATATGTGTGAGCCACAATCGGTATCTGATACAAATATATTATTATCAAAAATAGTATTAATTTTAATGACAAAATACTTGAAGTAGATGGGGCATTAGATGCCTTTTTCTTCAAGAACTCTAAGTAGGCCCTACAGTTTCTCTTCCAATGGTCATCCTTGCCACAATGGAAGCATGTCTCCTTTGGAGCAGTTTCTTTGGCCTTCTTCTTGGCCACACCTCCTTTAAGCTTTATGGACTTTTTCTTCTTAAGGTTCTTCTTCTTAGAACCAAAAGAATCTACCAGCATCAAAACCTTACTATCCTTCTTGACAGATGACTCAGCTGTCTTAATCATGTTGATCAGCTCATAAATAGTGGTGGAGATTTGGTTCATCCTATAGTTAAGCACAAAATGTAAAAAACTATTAGAAAAACCAGTTAGAATGAAGTCAATACTTAATTCATGGTCCATCACAAATCCCAATGTGGCGAACCTCACAATATAGCCATTCATCCTCCTTGCATATTGAATTGAAGATGTCCCCTCAACCATCTTAGTGCGGAAGAGCAGCCATAAAGTTTCGAACCTTTTTGAACGTGTTTGCTCATTAAAAAGCTCCCTTAAATGGTAAACTATGGAATTAGCATCCATAGTCTCATGCTACTTTTGCAACTTAGCTGACATAGTGGCAAACATAATGCAACTCGCCATCTTACTATCATCGAGACTCCATTAGTAATTGTAAATTCACACTTGTTGACATGATAATGATTTTAGTAACCTAGATGTAAAATAAAGCATGTTAGAATATACATGAAAATACATATTTATTAGGTCTTTAATAAATCATATTATGACTCATACTATTTTATTGCAAATCCATAGCCCTCAGTATGAACCCGAGAGAGCCTATAAGAAAGTTCTCCTAGTGGGTTGATATCCAACTAGCTAAGAATAAACTTGAGATAACTCAACAAGTCATCCTTAGTTTGGCTGGTAGGTATCTATTCCATACCAATTGCATTATTCATGCAACTATCGAATCATATGCAATAAAGTAATTGATGTGTGCACATACATTGGGATATCAACTCTTGATATGTGTACATCTCATGTACATTAACCCCAACTTTACCTTTAATACACATTAACCTTGGCGTAAATCCAACAAGCTAATGATATCGGTTAAGTCCAACCCATTAATCGTGAAATCTAATTTCAATAGTTTGAATATATTCTTATAAAGCGAGCTTGAGGCAGCTCAACAATCCTAACTCTAGAAGAACTCTGATTCTCCCCATATTTAATGTAAGGTGTAAGACTTAATTGTTTATCTAGCGAGGGATTTCCTTGTTAAGTCTCATCATGTTATTATTGCATACTTTTATATATCATACATTCATCACATTGATATATAAAGATAGTTATATTAACTATATAGCATAATTATGGACATACTAAAATCAATCTCTTGAGGTAAAAAGAGATTGACTAGGTCTTATCGTCTATGCATGAATTTATAGATCCAAAATAGAAATTAAATTTCTATTTCTAAGTCTTTTTTATGACACTTCCTCCTTCACTTCTTGCTCCTTTGTATCACCATTCTATCATAATCTTATGTAATCTAATTTCACATTTCAAAGTATAGAAAACTTCAATTTACACTTGAGAGGAGTAAGATGAGAAGAGAAATATATGAGAAAGATAGAGAGGCAAGGACACGCAGACCCTATTTACTATAAAACAAAACAAATTCATGTATGCTCAATAACATTGGGCCTAAGTCCATAATTATCCATTATGTTTTTCCATACACCCCTAACATGCATTTTCTAATGCATAAAATAAAATAAAATTGATAATTTTGGATTTTAATTTGAAAATTGACTCAATACTTGAACCGAAATTACCTACTTGTGTTATTTCAGTTAATTAAACTTCGTATGTCATTTAAATGTGGAGTTTAATATTTAATCAAATCAAATCAAATTAAATTTCATATTTTCAGAATTAATTCACCTTAAAATCCAAATATTATGATGTCACAATTAAACAATTTAATATACATACCAAATTCTAATAATACTAAAATTACCATTGTTCAACTAATTAATTCAAAATGAATTTCCCAAAATTCTAAAAAAATTTAGAATCTCACATAATAATTATAAGCATCTTTCATTCAGCTCAAATTCAACAAAATATTTTTGGCACAAGCCAAAATTAATAAAATAAAGGAACCAACATACCTACATGCTCAAAATGACTCATTCGATATTAGAATTTTGTTAACCTTTAAATTCGAGAAAAGTAATTTTGTCATGCATATAACATCAAAATAACATATTTTTAATCATATAAAAATTATTTCAAGGTGCGGAAAATAAAATAATCACATACAAAAAAAAAAAAACAGTCCCACCATGTATGCCAAAACAGTCCCTTTTTTGTACTTGTTTGAAAAATTAATTAAAACACATATTTATTTATTTTTGGACACCTTCAGAGGCTTAAATACATTCTCAATATGTATAAATAAATTTCCATAATCAAATTACAAGAAAACTATAAACATCTCTATCAATTAACCCAAACAACAACACATGTTCATAAACAATATGACTTTCAGCATTTTTGAAATAAATTTGAAATTAATTATTTGAATCACATTTAAACTATTTTTCAATCAAAATGATCATTTTTAATAATCTCATGATCATATCAAAGAAAAAAAATGTAAAATAAATTTTACAGATTAATTTAAAATTTTCAATCTTATTGATCCAAAACCATCAAAACTATGCAATTTCATTACACTTTTATTTAAAATTAATTTTAATGGATACATGGGGGGCTATGATACTACTATTAGATTTTGAAGGCAAATCATATTCATAAACACAACGAAAAAAAATTTCAAAACCCAAAACAAGATATCATATTTGTACCATTAAAACAAATTTATTAAACATAGAGGTAAGAAATTATACCTTGTAATTTTTTTATTTTTATTCAAATCTTCACCTTGTTAAGTTGTAGCAAACTACAACAAATCTACATTAGGATGTCTCTAACAATGATCCACACAAAGATATGAAGAAGAAACTATCAAAAGAACACTTTGAAAGCTTTGAATATGTTCTTGAGAGAATTATTGTGTCTCAAATCAAAAATAATTTTCATGCCTCTTTTTTTCCTTTTTTGTCTTTTTGATTTGAATTAAAACAAGAAAGGTAGATCAAAAATCACAAAAGAAGAAAATGACCATTGAAAGAATTGTAATGGGATTAATGGTCATAATTGGCCTAACGGCACTGTGCACTCATGGGTCTGCTACTGATGTAGATCAAGGACATATAAGTCAATCTTCACAAAAGGAGAATGATGCACTAGTCATGCCAAGTGGTGCTATCGCAAGATCAAGGGCTAACAAACTAAGGCAAGCAATGCAAGGCTATATTCAAGGCTTGGTCACTAAGGAGATCACAAAAGATGCATGCATGACAAAGGAGATGGAGTTGATTGAAGACCCAAGGCCCATTACTTATCTTGGGGTGTGTGAAGAACCATCTTGCATGGACTAGTCCAATGGGCTAAACAAGGCAAACTCCATAAAATTAAAGATTACAAGTCATGTGCCAACCATGTGCCTACTTATGTGATTTGGGGCTTAACTTGTAATTGGGCTTAATTATGTATGTGGGCTGCCTAATTTAAATTACCTTAGACTTTAATTAATGATAGACATGTGGGCCAAAGAAATAAAGCCCAACCCACCACTTGTCTTATTTTGGAAGGATTTAATTAGTGTCCTAATTCAAGTAAGACTCTACTTTTTAGAATATAAGTTAGAATATGACTGTAATTTTAGGAGTTAAGTTAGAATATGATTTAGTTATCCTTTACCATAAAGGATTCAAAGACTTAGGGCTATAAATACTCATCTAGACTTCTTGTACATGACATCAATGAATAAAAATGAATTTGAGTATTTTTCTTTAAAGTGAGGCAGATTTGCATCTCTTTATTACCTTTAGGAATTAGTTACTTATCAAGTAATATTGCTTGTAGCGTGGCTATTCTTAATAATCCATATAATCTTGGTTCTTTGCTACATTGGTTAGCTTTGGATCGGATTCAATCTATGATCACCATAGCTTAAGGTTTGTTTACCTTGTCTTGTTGAGGGGTTTCAAGGCACGGTCTTTGGGGTTCCGCATCAGTTTGGTATCAGAGCTTTTGGTTAGGTAATCATTATCTATCATTTACAATTGCTTTCTAGTTGTTAACTTAGCTAGATTTAAATTCTGCTATTGGAAAATTTTCTGCCATAAAGAGTAAAATTACATGTTTGGATTTCTTTTCAATTCATGATATGTTTGAGGTTTATTAAGCATTAGTTCAATGTTATTTGCTATAAAAAAAAACAAAACAAAAAGAAGGAAAAAGGAAAAAAAATCAGAATTTCGAATTTAGCACTAAAATTGTGAATTTGTGCTATTTTGAGCTTCAAGTTGAAATCTTATGATTTTTGATTGCTGGAATTGTTTGGTATCATCATAAACTACTGGAATCCAACTTAAATAATTGGTTTTGAGGTTGAAAAGTACAAGTTTTGAATTCAGATACCTTAGTGATCATATTGAGCATTGATTTGATGTTGAGGAATTGAGCTTATCTATTAAATATACCTTGAGTTCTTGCTAGTTGGTGATAAATTAAGGTTGAATACGGTTTAATTAAGGGACAATCGGCTACATACTAGGAGGAAACCGATTCTGAATTTTTTTTCAATATTGTCTAATTCTTTGTGCTCTTAAGTTTTCATTCTTTTAATTCTGTCCTTTTTGCATCTAATTACCTTAGTTAAGTCTAATTTTCATTCTTAGATTTAATTTGAACAAAAATCAGTAGCATACACCTAATTAAATTCGTGTATAGCTTTAAATATAAATTTCTTTCACATCAGTTTGCTTCTAGACATTGTTCCATTCATTCTTGTTAGGGTTCATTGTTAATTCTTAGCATAGATCATTTGCATATTGTTTGTTTTTGTTTCTGGTTCTTACTTGTAATTTTGAGAATCAAATTTTGAGTGGTAAAAGGCAAGAGTGGTGAGCTTGAAAGAGGGTAAAAGCCATTATTTGTGTGAAACACGAGTGGTATATAGTCTGTTTTGAGAGAAACACGTGAGGGAGTGATTGTGAGGTCCTTTTACTTCATTATTACTTTCTTGAATTACTAACCATGTCAAAGGAAAACGCAAGGGGAAGTAGTGAACGAGAGGACCAGCTGAAACTCATACCATTAGAGGCTGTCCAATCTGAATTCCAAAGGATATTTTCCATGATTGAATCTTTTAATGAGAAGATGGAGAGACAAGATTGAAAAATTGAAGAGGTGAGACAACAAAGCACTTCAAATTCCAAAAAAACAAGAGAAGAGTCACAGACTCATGGGAAATGGAACATTCACAATTCTGGAATAGGGAGAATTCGGCCTCAAGAAGAAGATGAGGACTTTGATTCCTATGATGATGAAGATGATACCCATTCAACGAGGAGAGGAGATAAGCGTGATAGCAACATCAATTCCATCAAAATGAAAATTCCACCTTTTAAAGGGAGGAATGATGCTGAAGCATACCTAGAATGGGAGAGAAAAGTGGATCTCATTTTTGAATGCCGCAACTATAGTGAAGAGAAAAAATAAAACTTGTTGTTATTGAATTCACTGATTATGCTCTTGTTTGGTGGGATCAGATCATGATGACTAGAAGAAAGAATGGAGAAAGACCCATTAGAAGGTGGGAAGAAAACGATTTGTGCCAGCCTATTACTATAGGGAGTTGCACCAAAAATTGCAGCGCCTTATACAAGGATCCATGACTGTTGAAGATTACCATAAGGAGATGGAGATGGCAATGATGAGAGCTAATGTGGAGGAGGATCCAGAAGTCACCATGGCACGTTTTCTAGGGGGTTTGAACAAAGATATTGCTAATGTTATTGAATTACAACACTATGTAGACTTTGAAGACATGGTCAATATGGCCATAAAAATTGAAAAGCAACTAAAAAGCAAGGGGGCAGCAAGGAGTTACACGAATTCCACATCCAAATGGAGTTCAAAATGGCCTAAAAGGGAAGAAAAGGGTAAAGAAAAGGTGACTGACCCGAAAGAGGTAAGGAAAGAAAAATGGGTAAAAGATGATGGAAAATCAAAAACACCTAGTGCTAATGATAAACATAGTAAAATTAAATGTTTTAGATGTTTGGGTGTAGGGCATATTGCATCTCAATGTCCTAATAAGAAAAGTATGTTATTAAAAGATAATGGTGTAATTGATAGTGAAAGTGAAGAAAGTAGTGATAGTGATGGTATGCCTTCCTTAGTGGATGCTAGTGACTGTGATGATGATGATGTGCAATATGGGAATGATGTGCATATTGAATCTTTGGTTGTTAGGAGAGCCTTGAATATGCATGTTAAAGATGAAACTAGTGATCAAAGAGAAAATATTTTTCATATACATTGCATAGTCAATGGAAAGGCATGTAGTTTGATTATTGATGGAGGTAGTTGTACTAATGTGGCTAGTGCAACACTTGTTGAAAAGTTGGGTTTGAATTGTATTAGACATCCTAATCCATATAAGTTGCAATGGTTGCATGAATGTGGTGAAATAAGGGTGAATAAACAAGTGATGCTTGCATTCTCTATTGGTAGATATAAGGATGAGGTGTTATGTGATGTTGTACCTATGCATGCTAGTCATGTTTTACTTGGAAGGCCTTGGAAATATGATAGACGTGTGATGCATGATAGGTATAGGAATCGGTATTCTTTTAGCTTGAATAAACAAAATTATATTCTTGCACCTTTATCTCCATTGGAAGTATATGAAGACCAAATAAAAATCCAAAAATCCATTGTGGGGAATTCAGGTAGTGAGGCAAGTTCAAGTAAAAGAATTGAGAGAAAAGAGGCCTTGAATGATAAAAATGAAAGAAATACAAATAAAGGCCCAATGGTGAGTGATGGAGCAAGAGAGAAAAGTAAGGGTGAGATTGTAAAGAGAGAAAAGTAAGGGTGAGATTGTAAAGAAGGGAGAAAGACTTGAGAGGTGCTTTTAATGCACAAAGGAATCTTATTGTATTTAGGTACAAGGAGAATCATTTAATTTTGACTGACATTGACCCTTGTTTGCCTAGTGTTTTTGTGTCTTTGTTGCAGGAATTTGAGGATGTTTTCCCTGAAGAGATTCCTAAAGGCCTCCCTCCATTAAGAGGTATTGAACATCAAATTGACTTTGTTCCCGGGACTGCCATACCAAATAAACCAGCCTATAGAACCAATCCTGAGGAGACAAAGGAGATACAAAGACAAGTTGAAGAGCTTTTAGAGAAGGGGCACATGAAGGAAAGCTTGAGTCCATGTGTCGTTCCTGTGTTGTTAGTGCCTAAAAAGGATGGATCTTGGAGGATGTGTGTGGATTGTCGTACCATTAATAAAATAACAGTAAAGTATAGACATCCTATTCCTAGACTTGATGATATGCTTGATGAATTATGTGGGGCATGTTACTTTTCCAAAATTGATCTTAAAAGTGGTTATTTTCAAGTTAGGATGAAAGTAGGAGATGAATGGAAAATCGCGTTTAAAACTAAACAACGTTTATATGGGTGGTTGATAATGCCTTTTGGTTTAACTAATGCACCTAGTACTTTCATGAGACTTATGAATCATGTTTTGAGACAACTTATTGGTAAGTTTGTTGTGGTTTATTTTGATGATATACTTATATACATCAAATGTTTTGATGATCATATTATGCATATTAGGGTTGTATTAGAAGTATTGAGAAAAGAGAAATTATATGCCAACTTAAAGAAGTGCACGTTTGCTAGTGAAAAACTTGTATTTCTTGGATTTGTTGTTAGTGCTAAAGGAATTGAGGTAGATGAGGAAAAAGTGAAAGCTATTAGAGATTGGCCAATGCCTACTAATGTTAGTGAGGTTAGGAGTTTTCATGGATTGGCTAGTTTTTATAGAAGGTTTGTTAAAGATTTTAGTTCCATTGCAACACCTTTAAATGAGTTAGTTAAAAAGGATGTTAAATTTAAATGGACTGAATCACAGGAAAAGACATTTTATTTGCTTAAGGATAAACTATGTAGTGCACCTATTTTATCCTAGCCTGATTTTAACAAAACTTTTGAGCTTGAATGTGATGCCTCAGGAGTTGGCATAGGAGCTGTTTTAATGCAGGAGGGGCGACCAATAGCATACTTTAGTGAGAAGTTGCATGGAGCTCAATTGAAGTATTCCACCTATGATAGGGAATTATATGCTTTAGTGAGAGCCTTGGACATGTGGCAACATTATCTCCTTCCTAAAGAGTTTGTCATATATACTGATCATGAGTCCTTAAAGCATTTGAAGGGACAAATGAAACTTAATAGGCGACATGGTAAGTGGGTGGAATTTATTGAGACATTTCCATATGTGATAAAATACATGCAAGGTAGAGATAATGTGGTGGCTGATGCACTTTCAAGAAGATATACTTTAATTTCTACTTTAAGTTCTAAATTGTTGGGATTTTAACAAATTAAAGAACTTTATGCCACTGATCTTGATTTTGCTAATGACCACTCCTGAGCGATTTTTTTCCGTGATCTCATCGCGATCTAATCCGAAATAATTCTATCATATTTTTGGATTCTATCTAAGACTATTTTACTCATTATCTACATCTCTAATGCATGTGACCCATAGATTTCAGGTTATATTAGCCACTTAAATTAACGATTAATTTAAGAAAATCATGAGCGGTATCTAGCAATACGTCATAACCCCCAATTAACTGGAAAGTCAGTGGTTTGACTTCAAACCTTTCCATAGATAATCTCCATGTAATTATTCTTTTAACCATTCTATACCCCACTTGGTTTAGAGTATGGACATGCGTCAACTCCCATTAGACTAACTATGTCACATCTAGCCAAAGTAATGTTAGTTTTTGTCCTTGAGGCTCATTACTCTATTAGATATGTCATTAAAGATTATTTTCATGATATTTCCACTCCAACCAGAAATTCCCGAGTAATGACCCTGATAAGAGGCCATGGGTATATACTCCTTCTATCAGGAGTGGTGAATCCTTTGTTGGTTACCCAATTACCTTCGAAGATCTCAAGTTACACCCAATCACCACCCTATGAGCAACCTCCCTAAGGCAACAAGGAACAATGTCAAAATACAGAATTAGTATCCAAGATATCCTTGAGTACCTCAAGTCTAAGCATATTTACACATTTGCTATGATGATACAGAATTAGTATCCAAGATATCCTTGAGTACCTCAAGTCTAAGCATATTTACACATTTGCTATGATGAGACTATCATTGACATATGAATAGATTATCTATATGATTGTCTCATAACAAGTCATCCAATGTACTTAACTACACTTAACAAGCATCCACATGTAACTCTAAACATCTCATGTTTACAGATTATGAGATCTATTGCTTGATCCAATCAAGAAGTATAACATGTGCTAATATGTCTGGATTAATAATATCCCGTCTCATTAATCCTATGACTAGGATAATTTATATACCAACATAATTACATATGATAATAATCTCAATATCATATTATCATGATTTCCTTTATGTTATGTTATGTATCAAGGACTTCATTAATTGATTTAAGATCACTATCAATTCATATATCAAATGAACATTAAATTAATGAAAAAGTCTTTTATTAATCAAATAAATTTGTACAATAAATGCTAAAGGTGTTGACTTTAAAGCACTTCTCTAACATAGTGGACATATATATACCCTTAAAAGGGCTCCAAAAGCAGTCTGCCTCATTAGAGAAATAAAAGTTATCTCTCTTCCATCTCTCTCAAAAGTTGAATCACCATTGCTGGCACCTTGAAGCTTTGACAACCCATCTCCTTCGAGGTTGTTTCCTTCACTCCTTCACATGGATTACTATTAGAGAAAATCCAGTGTTGGATTATTATGGTTTGTAATAACCAAATATGGAATAAAAATCAAATTCGGTTTCCTCATAGTGAGTAGCCGATTTAACCCTTATTCGCTAGAAATATCAATCTAAGACTGACGAGGGATGGCTAAAGGAGTATACAACCCATGATATTGAATCATTGACTTGGCTTGCTTACATGCAACACGCTTAGAGCAAATTTTCTCAACATCTTTCTTCATATTAGGCCAATAAAAATGCTCACGTAATATGTCAAGTGTCATAGCAACGCCAAAATGACCCATGAAACCACCATTATAAGTCTGACGCATAAGCAACTCACTCATGGAACAATTAGGCACACAAAATTTATTTTCTCTAAACAAATAGCCATCATGCCTATAAAACCTTTGAAACGCAGATTGTTCACATGCATTATAAACATTTGAAAATTCAAAATCAGAACAATACAAATCCCTTATATATTCAAATCTCATCAATTGAGAACTCAAAGTAGTAATAAAAGTATATCTTCTAGATAATGCATAAGTAACCATATTTTCCTTATCTTGTTTGCACTGAATCACATAAGGAAATGTCTCAATGAACTCCAACCACTTGGCATGTCATTTATTTAACTTACCTTTACCCTTGAGATGCTTTAAAGACTCATGGTCACTATGAATCACAAACTCTTTAGGCCAAAGATAATGTTGCCATGTCTCCAAAGCTCTCACCAATGCATACAACCCCTTGTCATATGTGGAACAATTGAGTTGTGAACCATTCAACTTCTCACTAAAGAAAGCAATTGGATGCTTACCCTGCATCAAAACAGCACCAATACTTATCCCGGAGGCATCACATTCAATCTCAAAAGTAGAATTAAAATTAGGCAAACTCAAAACATGTGCAGAATAAAGTTTATCTTTCAAAGTATTAAATGCAAGTTCTTGCACTTTGCTCCACTTAAACCCCACATCTTTTTTAATGATTTCAGTTAAAGGAGTAGCAATGACACTAAAATCCTTCACAAACCTCCTATAAAAACTATCAATTCCATGAAAATTCCTAACATCACTCACATTCTTAGGGGTTGGCCATTCTTGGATGGATTATCTTCTCCTCATCAACCTCAATTCCATTCACACTTACCACATACCCTAAGAATATAACTCTATTCATGCAAAATGTGCACTTTTTAAGTTTAGCATACAATTCTTCTCTCTTAAATGTATCCAAAACAGCCCTAAGATGATGTACATGCTCATCAACAGATTTACTATAAATCAAAATATCATCAAAATAAACAACAACAAACAAAACATGATTAATCAATCTCATAAAAGTGCTAGGGGCGTTGGTTAGACCAAAAGACATAATGAGCCACTCATATAAACCAAACTTTGTTTTAAATGATGTTTTCCATTCATCACCAACTTTCATCCAAATTTGGTGATATCCACTCATCAAATCAATATTAGTAAAGACACATGCGTCATGCAGTTCATCTAACATATCATCCAATCTAGGTATTGGATGGCGATACATAATCACCAATCTATCTCCTCCATGGCATGTAAGATCATATCTGTTGTCTTGGCTCGCATCATTCCCTCCTAATGCGGGACCCAAAAGACCGTGCCTTGAAACCCCTCAACAAGACAAGATAAACAAACCTTAAGCTATGATGATCATAAATTGAATCTGAATCAAAGCTAACCAATGTAGCAAATAACCAAGATTATAAGTATTATTAAGAATAGCCTCCCCACAAGTAATATTACTTGGTAAGTAACTAATTCCTAAAGGTAAGAAAGAGATGAAAATATGCCTCACTTTAAAGAAAAAAAATTCATTTTTATTCATTCATGTCTTGTAAAAGGAGCCTAAATGAGTATTTATAGCCCTAAGTGATGTATGCACGAGAATCATAAATGAAGGATATGAACGACAGTCTTTTGTCAACGGAGTGGAGCAATCTTATATCATTGAAATGAGCCTTAAAGAAGTACAAAAACCATTTCATATGATCCAATGCTTTTGTACTTCTTTAAGGCTCATTTCAATGATATAAGATTGCTCCACTCCATTGACAAAAGACTGTCGTTCATATCCTTCATTTATGGTTCCCGTGCATACATCATTCCCCATTTCCTCAAGAAGATTCATTCTCGAATCTTTGCCTACATCAAAAGAAAAATGCACAACACGAAGCGAAGGATAATTAAAATTGTTAGTAAAAAATTTACTTTTCACCTCTTTCTCCTTTTCACATACATTCACTATTTTCTCTCTTTGCTCATTACTACTACTTTTATCCCTCAAAACCTCATCTCTCTCAATTCTCTCTTTAGAGTCTCCAAAAACAACCCCTTCTTTCATCTCAATCTCACTCACTTTTACTCCCTCAAGCTCATCCAATTCATATTCATCATTTACCTCCATGGATTCACTATCATTAGCTACAAATTCATGTCGAATGATATTTTTACTTTCAATTACAATGCTCTCAATAACACTAACACCATTAACTTCTTCTAGTGAAATAGAATCAATACTCTCACTTACAATTTCAACTTCACTAGTATGAGCATCATTAATATCCTCATGAATTTGATTCTTACCATCATCCACCATTTTAAAATTAGGAACAAAATCAAATTTATAATGAAAATTTGATTTTTGAATTTCACACCTTCTTTGATAAGGATTCTTCATTTCATTCTCTCTCTCTTCATGCCCCCACCTATCAATCCTAGCACGCATCTTGTCCATTTCTTTTTGAAAGGCACTCATCGAAAATGCTTTGTCTTTCTTTCTTTCTCTTCTTTGTCTATCATTATCATAATGTTCAAAATACTCTTTTTCTTCATGAAATTGAAACCTCCTAATGCCTTGATGTCGAGACCCCTCTCTTAATCTTCTTTTGTCAAAGATACTTTGCTGCCTCAAATCCTCAATATGTTGATTTTGTCTCTCCATCTTGTCTATAATTTTTCCAATCTTTACCTCCAATATTTGAATGTAAGATTGAACAACATCCGTTGGCACATAGTCACCATGTCCCTCATGTCCACCACTGCTCCTCATACTTCCCTTAGACATGGTTAAGCTACAAGAAAGAGTTAATGAAGATAAAAAGTCCTCACAATCACTCCCTCACGTGTTTCACTCAAATAATAATATAACTACTCTCGTGTTTCACACAAATAATGGCTTTTACCCTCTTTTAAGCTCACCACTCTTGCCTCTTATCACTCAAAATTACAAGTAAGAACCAGAAGACAAAATCAAACAATATGCAAGTGATCTATGCTCAGAATTAACAATGAACCCTAACAAGAATGAATGGAACAAAGTTTAGAAGCAAACTGATGTGAAAAAAAAAAGTCAATACATATAAAGCTATACACAAATGCAAATAGGTGTCTGCTACTGATTTTTGTTCAAATTAAATCTAAGAATGCAAATTAGACTTAACAAATGTAATTAGATGCAAAAAGGACAGAATTAAAAGAATGAAAACTTAAGAGCACAAAGAATTAGTCAATATTGAAAAAAAATTCAGAATCGGTTTCCTCCGAGTAAGTAGCCGATTGTCCCTTAATTAAACCGTATTCAACCTTAATTTATCACCAACTAGCAAGAACTCAAGGTATATTTAATAGATAAGCTCAATTCCTCAAGATTAAATCAATGCTCAATATGATCGATCACTAAGGTATCTGAATTCAAAAGTTGTATTTTTCAACCTCAAAACCAATTATTTAAGTTGGATTGCAGTAGTTTATGATGATACCAAACAATTCCAGCAATCAAAAATCACAAGATTTCAACTTGAAGCTCAAAATAGCACAATTTCACAATTTTAGTGCTAAATTTGAAATTCTGATTTTTTTTCTTTTTCCTTTTTTTTGTTTTTTTTTTGTTTTTTTTTATTATCAAATAACACTAAACTAATGCTTAATAAACCTCAAACATATCATGAATAGAAAAGAAATCCAAACTTGCAATTTTACTTCTTTATGGCTGAAATTTTTCCTAAGGTACCTCCAATGGAAGAATTTAAATCTAGCTAAGTTAACAACTAGAAAGCAATTGTAAATGATAGATAATGATTACCTAACCAAAAGCTCTGATACCAAACTGATGCGGAACCCCAAAGACTGTGCCTCGAAACCCCTCAACAAGACAAGGTAAACAAACCTTAAGCTATGGTGATCATAGATTGAATCTGACTCTAAGCTAACCAATGTAGCAAAGAACCAAGATTATATGATTTATTAAGAATAGCCACACCACAAGCAATATTACTTGATAAGTAACTAATTCCTAAAGGTAATAAAGAGATGCAAATCTGCCTCACTTTAAAGAAAAACACTCAAATTCGTTTTTATTCATTCATGTCATGTACAAGAAGCCTAGATGAGTATTTATAGCCCTAAGTCTTTGAATCCTTTATAGTAAAGGATAACTAAATCATATTCTAACTCAACTCCTAAAAGTACAGTCATATTCTAACTCATATTCTAAAAAGTAGAGTCCTACTTGAATTAGGACACTAATTAAATCCTTCTAAAAAAAGACAAGTGGTGGGTTGGGCTTATTTCTTTGGCCCACATGTCTATCACTAATTAAAATATTATGGTAATTAAAATAGGGAGTCCACATACATAATTAAGCCCAATTACAAGTTAAGCCCAAATCCTATAAGTAGGCACATGCATGGCACATGATGTTGAGCACATGGTTGGCGTATGATGTCTTCCACATGGATGACACATGTTTGGCACATGACTCCTAGCACATGACTTGCACATGACTTGTAATCTTCAAGGTTTATAGACTTTGCCTTGCTTAGCCCATTTGAATTTAATCTTCATGAAAGGCTCCTTTTATCTTCACCTTAGGCTTGCCTTTGTGTATTATTGGCCCATAAGTTTGATTGTGAATTTTAGGCCCAATATAGCAACAAATGCTCCAATGCTGTCTTCTATGACTTGGAACACGCCCCACATTGAATTGGATCATATGAAATGGCTTTTGTACTTCTTTAAGGCTCATTTCAATGATATAAGATTGCTCCACTTTGTTGACAAAAGACTGTCATTCATATCCTTCAATTATGGTTCCCGTGCATACATCACTAAGTCTTTGAATCTTTTATGGTAAAGGATAACTAAGTCCTATTCTAACTCAACTTCTAAAAGTCCAGTCATATTCTAACTCAAATTCTAACAAGTAGAGTCCTACTTGAATTAGGACACTAATTAAATACTTATAAAATAAGACAAGTGGTGGGCTAGGCTTCATATCCTTTGGCCCACATGCCAATCACTAATTAAAAGTTTATGATAATTAAAATAGGCAGCCCACATACATAATTAAGCCCAATTACAAGTTAAGCCCAAATCCCATAAGTAGGCACATAATGTCTTCCATATGGATGGCACATGTTTGGCACATGACTCATAACACATGATTTGCACATGGCTTGTAATCTTCAAGGTTTATGGACTTTGCCTTGTTTAGCCCATTTGAATTTAATCTTCATAAAAGACTCATTTTATCTTCACCTTAGGCTTGCCTTTATGTAGTGTTAACCCATAAGCTTGATTATGGATGTTAGGACCAATATTGCTTTTAAAGCTCCAATGCTGCCTCCAATGACTTGGAATACGCCCTACATTGATTTGGCTAATTTGAATAGGCTTTTGAACTCCTTTTCGGTCTATTTCAATGAGATAAGGTTGCTCCACTCCATTGACAAAAGACTGTCGTTCATATCCTTTATTTATGGTTCCCATGCATACATCACCTCCCTCCTCAAAAGGATTCGTCCTTGAATCACCACCTATATTATTAAAAGGAGAAAAGTCAGCAACATTAAAAGTTGCTAAAATACCATACTCACTAGTCAAGTCAATCTTATAGGCATTGTCATTGATCCTCTCAACCACTTGAAAAGGTCCATCGCCTCTTGGATCCAACTTGAATTTCCTTTAGTTAGGAAATCTCTCTTTCCTAAAATACACCCATACCCAATCTCCATGTTCAAATTTCATAACATTATGTCATTGATTGGCTTTTTGTGCATAACTTTTGTTCTTCAACTCAATGTGACGCTTTGCCTTCTCATGTATGGACTTCACCAAATCTGCCTTCTTTTGCCCATCTAAGTTAGAAATACCATTTAAAGGTATTGGCAACAAATCCAAAGGGGTTAGCGGATTAAAACCATACACAATTTCAAATGGAGAATAACCTGCAGATGAATGAATGCTTCTATTATATGCAAATTCTAGTAATGGCAAACAATCTTCCCAAGTTTTCAAATTCTTACCAGCAACATCACATAATAACGATCCTAAAGTTCTATTAACCACTTTAGTTTGACCATCTATTTGAGGATGACAAGTAGTAAAAAATAACAACTTTGTTCCCAACTTTCCTCATAGAACACGCCAAAAATGATCAAAAACTTATAATCTCTATCAGAAACATGGTTTTAGGAACACCATGCAAACGCACAACATCCTTAAATAACAAATCAGAAATATGTGTAGCATCATCAGTTTTATGGCAAGCGATGAAATGTGCCATCTAGCAAAACCTGTCAACTACAACAAAAATGCCCTTCCCCTTTTAGTCCTGGGCAATCCCACTACAAAATCCAAAAAAATATCAATCCAGGGCTGACTAGGGACGGGTAAAGGAGTATACAAACCATGATGTTGAATCCTTGACTTGGCTTGCTTACATGCAACACACCTAGAGCATATTTTCTCAACATCTTTCTTCATATTAGGCCAGTAAAAATGCTTATTTAATATATCAAGTGTCTTAGTAATACTAAAATGACCCATCAAACCACCATTATGAGCCTCAAGCACAAGTAACTCACACATGGATTATAAACATAAAGTTTATTTTCTCTAAACAAATAGCCATGGTCACTATGAATCACATATTAGGCACATAAAGTTTATTTTCTCTAAACAAATAGCCATCGTATAAAACCTTTGAAATGCAGATTATTCACATGCATTATAAACATTTGAAAAATCAGAATTAGAAGCATACAAATCTCTTATATATTCAAATCCCATAAATCGAGAACAAAAGTAGTAATAAGAGTATATCTTCTAGATAATTCATCAACAACCACATTTTCCTTACCTTGTTTGTACTGAATCACATAAGGAAAGGTCTCAATGAACTCCAACTATTTGGCATGTCATTTATTCAACTTACCTTGATCTTTGAGATGCTTTAAAGACTCATGGTCACTATGAATCACAAGCTCTTTAGGCCAAAGATAATACTGCCAAGTCTCTAAAGCACTAACCAATGCATACAACTCCTTGTCAGATGTGGAATAATTGAGTTATGCACCATTCAAATTCTCACTAAAGAAAGCAATTGGATGCCTACCCTACATCAAAACAGCACCAATACCTATCCCGGAGGAATCACATTCAATATCAAAAGTAGAATTAAAATCAGGCAAACTCAAAATAGGTGCATAACAAAGTTTATATTTCAAAGTATTAAATGCAAGTTCTTGCACCTTGCCCCACTTAAACCCCACATCTTTTAATGATTTCAGTTAAAGGAGTAGCAATGACACTAAAATCCTTCACAAACCTCCTGTAAAAACTATCAATTCCATGAAAATTCCTAACATCACTCACATTCTTAGGGGTTGGCCATTCTTGGATAGCTCTTATCTTCTCCTCATCAACCTCAATTCTATTGGCACTCACCACATACCCTAAGAATATAACTCTATTCATGCAAAATGTGCACTTTTTAAGTTTAGCATACAATTCTTCTTTCCTAAGTGTATCCAAAACAGCCCTGATGATGTACATACTCATCAACATATTTACTATAAGTCAAAATATCATCAAAATAAACAACAAATTTCCCAATGAACTGATGCAAAACATGATTCATCAATCTCATAAAAGTGCTAGGGGCATTGGTTTGACCAAAAGGCATAACGAGTCACTCATATAAACTGATGCGAGCCAAGACAACAGAAATGATCTTACATGCCATAGAGGAGATGAATTAGTGATTCCACCTGGTCCAATCATAAGATCAAGTAGAAACAAGCTCAAGGCAGTCTTGCAAATGTATATTCAAAGCTTGGTGACAAGAGATATCAAGGAAGAGGCTTGGGTCAGGCTTGAAGAGATGGAATCGGTTGGCGATCCAAAGCTTGTGACACTCATTGGGGCATTTGATGGTGAAGACAACTAGCCTAATGGGCTAGAGAAGAATTCTATATTACAAGATTCAAGGCATGTGCAATATGCTATGTAAAGGTGGACTTATGTTATGTCATGGTTGGGCCTAAGATTAAATTTAGTGGGTTATTTTATTTTAATTATTGGAATGTGATTTCATTTAAAGACACATGATCAGACTTATTTTAACTTATCTTAGGTGTGTAGGCCTTATAAAATTAAGCCCATTCGTTTGTCCTTAAGTCATTAGGGTCAGATTGGTCTTTTCTTCATTTTTACACCTAGGGTTTGGTTTGTAGAGGTATAAATACCTCCTTATATATGTAAGACAATCAGATTGGTGATTAAGATCAAAATTTGACAAGTGGGAGGTGTGATCTCCATTGATATACCAAAGATTGTTTTCACTTATCAGGTTGGTAACTAATTTATGGCGTGAATCCAATTCTCTCTTTCACACTCTTTGTTACCAATTCCTTGCTGTTTTGGGGGTGAAGAGTCTAATCTTGCAATTGGTTAAATTTAAGATTTGTATCAAATTGATTTGGAGGTTGTCTAGACTTAGATTCTAGGTGATTGCTGCATCATTTGGTATAAGAGATTTGGTTCTAAATCAATTGTACTTATCTTTATTTTGCTGGTTTTAGTGATATTTGTTCAAGTTATAGCATAAAAATTAAAAAAAAAAGTTTATCTATTTGTGGCTGAATTTGCCTATATAGCAGTCTATTGAAGCTTGGTTTATTTCTTTTTTTTGGGTACGAATTTTTGGTGTTTTTAATTTTGATTCGTGCATATTGGCATTGATTGCCAAAAGTGGGACTGTTTGGATTCAATTGATTGTACACATAAAATGATTTTCCACTGAATATATTTGCTCTATTCTGATTAAAATTGATAATTTGAGCAATTTTGAGTGGAGTTCGTAATTGAAATTGATTGGTTTCATATTGAGGTATAAGTTGAGATTTCATTGCTTATTGCTGGAAATTGTGCAATTGGTGGATAATAGTTACTAATAGGCATACAATTAGCTTATTTGGCAGTAAGTTGGGAATGGTTTAGTGAATTTTAGGTTCTGGTTCGAATTCTGTTAGGACAGTAGCACATATACACTTAATTTTTTCCTAGTTTTGTCAATTTGTTGCATTCTTTGTTTTATATTCTTAACTGCTATCCTACTTGTTTCCATTACATTAGTTGAGTAATTTTGCATTCCATATTAATCAAATAACACATAATATGTCTTCACACCTCATTCTTCATCTGTGTGTGCATAGATCATTTATTTGTCATTCCTTGCTTTCATTTCATTAATTTTGCTTCTAGTTTTGTGATGTTTCCTTTCTTTCTTAGGAATTGTCTGTTTTAATTTTCTATTGGATATTGTTGCTCATTATTATTGATCTGGTTGGTTGAAATTAATCCGGAAATATATCATAGTGAGGACACAAGAGCAGTAAAAGGCAAGAGTGGTTAGCTCAAAAGAGGGTAAAAGCCTTAATTGAGTGAAACAAAACATACACCTCTTGAGTGAAAATACGTGCGAGAGTGCGTGAGGCCATTTATTTACATCATGTCTAAATCAAGCAACCAGTAAAGAAGTAGTGATGAAGGAAACAAAACTTTCTTCACATTGGAGGCTATGCAACAACAATTTGGAAGGCTTGAGATTCTGCTCCGAGATATGAATGATCGGTTTGACAAGTATGATAGGAGGTTAGAAGGCCATGATCAAGCTCTACATAATCTTAGAAGAGATACATCCTTGCAAAGTTGAATTGGAGGGAGAAGGGAAAGGTTAGCAACTCCACCTCAATCTGACTATGAAGAAGATTTTGATGAGTTTGATGATGATAGGGATAGAAATCAGTTTAGAGGTAGAGGGGGCAGAAATGATAGAGGAAGGAATAGGAGAGAACATAGAGGCAGGGTAGAGGTGGATAGATTTGGGAACGTTGAGAATCGGATAGATCGTAATTTGGGGAGTATTAAAATGAAAATCCTTTCTTTTCAAGGTAGGAATGATGCTGATGCTTACTTTGAGTGGGAGAGAAAAGTGGAATTGGTTTTTGAATGTCATAACTATTCTGAGGAGAAAATAGTAAAGTTGGCAGTCGTGGACTTCACTGACTATGCCTTGGTTTGGTGGGACCAAATAATCCTCAATAGGCGTAGGAATGGGGAAAGACCTATAAACACATGGATGGGCATGAAGGCAATAATGAGAAAGAGTTTTGTGCCTAGTTACTATTATAGGGAACTACATCAAAGGCTCCAAAGTTTGAGACAGGGGAATAAAAGTGTTGAGGACTATCATAAAGAAATGGAGATAGCTATGATGAGGGCTAATATTGCTGAAGATAGGGAGGCTACCATGGCACATTTCTTGGCTGGTCTCAATAAGGAAATTGCAAATGTTATTGAGCTGCACCACTATGTAGAGTTAGAGGAGATGGTGAATATGACTATGAAGGTGGAGAAGCAACTAAAGCAAAAGGGAACCAACAAACCAACCTATTTGGGTTCCACATCTAATTGGAGCTCAAAGTGGCCTAAAAGGTAAGACAAAGCCAAAGACAAGGTAAGAGAGGAAAAGGGTAAAGTAGAGCAAAAAGGTAACCCTAAAGCTAATGCTAAGTATCTTCTTCCAATACTGAAAAGCATAGAAACATAAAATGCTTTAAGTGCCTTGGCAATGGACATATTGCATTTCAATATCCAAATAAAAAGGTTATGATATTGAAAGATAATGGTGTAATTGAATCCGAAAGTGATAAAGAATCTGATTCAATGCCTTCATTTGAAGATTGTAGTGATGATGATGAGGCCGAGCATGCTATTGGCGGGGATTAAAATCTTGTGGTTAGGCATGTACTTTGATAAATTATTTACCAAGCTGATAAGTGAAAGCAATCCTTGGTATATCAATGGAGAACACACCTCCCACTTGAAGAACACTCAAATTTTGATCTTAATCACCAATCTATCTCCTCTATGGCATGTAAGATCATCTTTGTTGTCTTGGCTCGCATCAAAGTACATGCCTAACCATAAGATTTAAATCCCCGCCAATAGCATGCTCGGCATCATCATCATCACTACAATCTTCAAATGAAGACATTGAATCAGATTCTTTATCACTTTCGGATTCAATCACGCCATTATCTTTCAATATCATAACCATTTTATTTGGGCATTGAGATGCAATATGTCCATTGCCAAGACACTTAAAGCATTTTATGTTTCTATGCTTTTCAGTATTGGAGGAAGAAGTAGCATTAGCTCTAGGGTTACCTTTTTGCCATACTTGCCCTTTTCTTCTCTTACCTTTGTCTTTGGTTTTGTCTTCCCTTTTAGGCCACTTTGAGCTCCTATTAGATGTGGAACCCAAATAGGTGGGTGTGCTAGTTCCCTTTTGCTTTAGTTGCTTCTCCACCTTCATAGCCATATTCACCATCTCCTCTATCTCTACATAGTGGTGCAACTCAATAACATTTGCAATTTTCTTATTTAGATCAGCCAAGAAACGTGCCATGGGAGCCTCCCTATCTTCATCAATATTAGCCCTCATCATAGCTATCTCCACTTCTTTATGATAGTCCTCAACACTCTTATTCCATTGTCTCAAACTTTGGAGCCATTAATGTAGTCCCTATAATAGTAAATAGGCACAAATCTCTTTCTCATGACTGCCTTCATCTCCACCCATGTGTTTATAGGCCTTTTCCCATTCTTACGCCTATTGAGAATGATTTGGTCCCACCATACCAAGGCATAGTTAGTGAATTCCACGGCTGCCAACTTTATCTTTTTCTCCTCAGAATAGTTGTGACATTCAAACACTAATTCCGCTTTTCTCTCCCACTCCAAAGAAGCATCAGCATCATTCCTACCTGGGAAAGTAAGGATTTTCATTTTAATGCTTCCTAAATCTATTTGCCTCTACCCTACCTCTATGTTCTCTCCTATTCCTTCCTCTATCATTTCTGCCCCCTCTACCTCCAAACCGATTTCTATCCCTATCATCATCAAACTCATCAAAATCTTCTTCATAATCAGATTGAGGTGGAGATGCTAACCTTTCCCTTCTCCCTCCAATTTGGTTTTGCGATGATGCATCTCTTCCAAGATTATGTAGAGTTTGATCATGACCTTCTAACCTCCTATCATACGTTTCAAACCGATCCCTCATATGTCGAAGAAAAATCTCAAGCCTACCAAATTATTGTTGCATAGCCTCCAATGTGAAGAAAGTTTTCTTTCTTTTGTCTCTTCTTCTTTCTTGATTGCTTGATTTAGACATGATGTAAATAAATAGCCTCACACACTCCCTCACGTGTTTCACTCAAAACGTGTATGTTCACTCATGTTTCATTCAATTAAGGCTTTTACCCTCTTTTGAGCTAACCACTCTTGTGTCCTCACTATGATATATTTTCGGATCAACTTAAACCAACTAGATCAATAATAATGATCAAAAATATCGAAAAGAAGATTAAAACAAACAATTCCTAAGAAAGAAAGGAAATATCACAAAACTAAAAGCAAAATTAATGAAATGAAAGCAAGGAATGACAAGGTGTACGGATATAATATGTGTTATTTGAGTAATATGGAATACAAAATTACTCAATTAATGAATGGAAACAAGTAGGACATCAATCAAGAATAGAAAACAAAGAATGCGATAAATTGACAAAACTAGAAAAAAATTAAGAGTATATGTGCTACTGCCCTAATAGAATTTGAACCAGAACCTAAAAATTCACTAATCCATTCCCAACTATGGTGATCATAGATTGAATCTGACCCAAAGCTAACCAATGTAGCAAAGAACAAAGATTATAAGGATTATTAAGACATTAAAAATAGCCATGCCACAAGTAATAACATTTGATAAGAAACCAATTCCTAAAGGTAATAAAGAGATGCAAATCTGCTTCACTTTAAATAAAAACACTTAAATTTGTTTTTCTTCACTCATCTCTTGTAAAAGAAGCCTAAATTAGTATTTATAGCCCTAAATCTTTGAATCCTTTATGGCAAAGGATAACTAAGTCCTATTCTAACTCAACTCCTAAAAGTACAATCATATTCTAACTCAAATTATAACAAGTAGAGTTATGTATGCATGGGAACCATAAATAAAGGATATGAACGAAAGTCTTTTGTCAATGGAGTGGAGCAACCTTATCTCATTGAAATAGACCGAATTCAAAAGCCTATTCAAATGATCCAAATCAATGTAGGGCGTATTTCAAGTCATTGGAGGCAATATTGGGCCTAAAATCCATAATCAAGTTTATGGGCTAACATTACACAAAGGCAAGCCTAAGGTGAAGATAAAAGGAGTCTTTCATGAAGATTAAATTCAAATGGGCTAAACAAGGCAAAGTCCATAAACCTTGAAGATTGCAAGTCATGTGCAAATCATATGCTAGGAGTCCTATGCCAAACATGTGCGAGACATGTGCCATCCATGTGCAAGATATCATGTGTCAACCATGTGCTCAAGATCATGTGCCACACATGTGCCTACTTATGGGATTTGGGCTTAACTTGTAATTGGGATTAATTATGTATGTGGGCTGCCTATTTTAATTATCCCAAACTTTTAATTAGTTTTTGGCATGTGGGCCAAAGGATATGAAACCCAGCCCACCATTTGTCTTATTTTAGAAGATTTAATTAGTGTCCTAATTCAAGTAGGACTCTACTTGTTAGAATTTGAGTTAGAATATGATTGTACTTTTAGGAGTTGAGTTAGAATAGGACTTAGTTATCCTTTACCATAAAAGATTCAAAAACTTAGGGCTATAAAACTCATTTAGGCTTCTTTTACAAAACATGAATGAACAAATGAATAAAAACAAATTTGAGTGTTTTTCTTTAAAGTGAGGTTCATTTGCATCTCTTTATTACCTTTAGGAATTAATTACTTATCAAGTGATATTGCTTGTGGCATGACTATTCTTAATAATCCTTATAATCTTGGTTCTTTGCTACATTGATTAGCTTTGGGTCGGATTCAATTTATGATCACCATAGCTTAAGGTTTGTTTACCTTGTCTTGTTGAGGGGTTTCAAGGCACGGTCTTTGGGGTTCCGCATCATTTTCGTATCAGAGCTTTTGGTTAGGTAATCATTATCTATCCTTTAAAATTGCTTTCTAGTTTTTAACTTAGCTAGATTTAAATTTTGCCATTAGAGGTAGCTTAGGAAAAATTTCTGCCATAAAGAGTAAAATTGCAAATTTGGATTTCTTTTCAATTCTTTGATATGTTTGAAGTTTATTAAGCATTAGTTTAGTGTTATTTGATTAAAAAAAAAAAAGAAAACAACAAGCAGAATTTCGAATCTAGTACCAAAATTGTGAAATTGTTCTATTTTGAGCTTCAAGTTGAAATCTTGCAATTATTGATTACTAGAACTGTTTGGTATCATCATAAACTATTGCAATCTGGCTTAAATAATTGGTTTTGAGGTTGAATAGTACAACTTTTAAATTCAGGTGCCTTAGTGATCATGTTGAGAATTCATTTGATCTTGAGAAATTGAACTTATCTATTAAATATACCTTGAGTTCTTTCTAGTTGGTGATAAATTAAGGTTAAATAAGGGTTAAATTGGCTACTCACTAGGATGAAACCGGTTCTGGTTTTATTCCATATTGTCTAATTCTTTGTGCTCTTAAGTTTTCATTCTTTTAATTCTGTCATTTTGGCATCTAATTACATTAGTTAAGTCTAATTTGCATTCTTAGATTTAATTTGAAAAAAATCAGTAGCATACACCTATTTGCATTCATGATTGCTGGAATTATTTGGTATTATCATAAACTACTGTAATCCAACATAAATAATTGGTTTTGAGGTTAACAAGTACAACTTTTGAATTTAGGTACCTTAGTGATCATGTTGAGCATTGATTTGATCTTGAGAAATTGAACATATATAATAAATTGAGTTCTCGCTAGTTGGTGATAAATTGAGGTTGAATAAGGGTTAAAACAACTACTCACTAGGAGGAAACCGGTTCTGATTTTTATTTCATATTGTCTAAATCTTTGTTCTCATTAGTTTTCTTTCTTTTAATTCTTTCCTTTTTTGCATCTAATTACATTAGTTAAGTCTAATTTGAATCCTTAGGCTCAAAATTAACAAAAATACACATCTCTGCATCTGTGTATAGCTTTATATGTATTGATTTTTTTTTTTTCACATCTGTTTGCTTCTAGACTTTGTTCCATTCATTATTATTAGGTTTCATTAGGTTTCATTATATTCTTAGCATATAACACTTGCATATTGTTTGATTTTTTTCTGGTTCTTACTTGTAATTTTGAGATTCAAATTTTGAGTGGTAAGAGGCAATAGAGATGAGCTTCAAAAAGGATAAAAGCCTTTATTTGTGTGAAACACGAGAGTGGTTATATTATGATTTGAGTGAAACATGTGAGGGAGTGATTGTGACTTTTTATCTTCATTAACTCTTTCTTGTAGCTTAACCATGTCTAAGGGAAGTATGAGCAGCAGTAATGGACATGAGGAACATGGTGATTATGTGCCAATGGATGTTGTTCAATCTTACATTCAAATATTAGAGGTAAAGATTGAAAAAATTATAGACAAGATGGAGAGACAAAATCAGAAAATTGAAGATTTGAGGCAGCAAAGCATCTTAGACACAAGAAGATCAATAGAGGGGTCTCGACCACAAGGCATTAGGAGGTTTCAATCTCATGAAGAAAAATAGTATTTTTGAACATTATGATAATGATAGACAAAGAAGAGAAAGAAAAAAGACAAAGCATCTTTAGTGAGTGCCTTTCAAAAAGAAATGGACAAGATGCATGCTAGGATTGATAGGTGGGGGCATGAAGAGAAAGGGAATGAAATGAAGAATCCTTATCCAAGAAGGTGTGAAATTCAAAAATCAAAATTTCATTATGAATTTGATTTTGTTCCTAGGTTTAAAGTGGTGAATGATGGTAAGAGTCAAAATCATGAGGATATTAATGATGCCAATACTAGTGAAGTTGAAATTGTAGGTGAGAGTATTGATTTTATTTCACTAGAAGAAGTTAATGCTGTTAGTGTTATTGAGAACATTGCAATTGAGAGTGAAAACATCATTCAAAATGAATTTGTGGCTAATGATAGTGAATCCATAAAGGTGAGTGTTGAACATGAATTCAATGAGCTTGAGGGAGTAAAGGTGAGTGAGATTCATATGAAAGAAAGGGCTGTTTATGGAGAAGCTAAAGAGAGAATTGAGAGAGATGTGGTTTTGAGGGATAAAACTAGTAGTAATAAGCAAAGAGGGAAAATAGTGAATTTGTGTGAAAAAGAGAAAGAGGTGAAAAGTGAGTTTTTTACTAACAATTTTAATTATCCTTTGCTTCGAGTTGTGCATTTTTCTTTTGATGTAGGCAAAGATTCGAGGACAAATCTTCTTGAGGAAAGGGGGAATGATGTATGCATGGAACCATAAATAAAGGATATGAACGACAGTCTTTAGTCAATGGAGTGGAGCAATCTTATCTCATTGAAATAGACCGAAAAGGAGTTCAAAAGCCTATTCAGATGATCCAAATCAATGTAGGGCATATTCCAAGTCATTAGAGGCAATATTGGAGTTTTAAAAGTAATATTGGGCCTAAAATCCATAATCAAGCTTATGGGTGAAGATAAAAGGAGTATTTCATGAAGATTAAATTCAAATGGGCTAAACAAGGCAAAGTCCATAAACCTTGAAAATTACAAGTCATGTGCAAATCATGTGCTAAGAGTCCTATGCCAAACATGTGCAAGACATGTGCCATCCATGTGCAAGATATAATGTGTCAATCATGTGCTCAAGATCATGTGTCACACATGTGCCTACTTATGAGATTTGGGCTTAACTTGTAATTAGGCTTAATTATGTATGTGGGCTGCCTCTTTTAATTATCATAAACTTTGAGTTAGTTTTAGGCATGTGGGCTAAAGGATATGAAGTCCATCCCACCACTTGTCTTATTTTAGAAGGATTTAATTAGTGTCCTAATTCAAGTAGGACTCTACTTGTTAGAATTTGAGTTAGAATATGACTGTACTTTTAGGAGTTGAGATAGAATAAGACTTAGTTATCCTTTACCCTAAAGGATTCAAAAACTTAGGGCTATAAATACTCATACATGCTTCTTTTTCAAAACATGAATGAATGAATGCATAAAAATGAATTTGAGTGTTTTTCATTAAATTCAGGCATATTTGCATTTCTTTATTACCTTTAGGAATTAGTTACTTCTCAAGTGATTTTGTTTCTCAAGGAAAGTGATTCTCACAGCTTTGACTTTCAAGGAAGTTTATGAAGATTATATGAAAAGCTACGAAAAGAAAAAGCTTGAGAAACAGAAGCAACATGAAACTGAGAGGAGAGAAGATAAAGTAAAAAGAAAATCAGACATTGAGGAAAAACAAAGTCCAAAAGAGCAAAAACAAAATGCAAATTCAGATTTTAAGTCACCTTTTGATGAAGATAATGGTGTTAGTGTTATTGAGAGCATTGAAATTGAAAGTGAAAACATCATTCAAGATGAATTTATGGCTAATGATAATGAATTCATAGAGGTGAGTAATGATCACACATTGGATGAGCTGGAGGGAGTAAAAGAGAGATTGATATGAAAGAAAGGGCTGTTCATGGAGAAACTAAAGAGATAATTAAGAGAGATGAGGTTTTGAGGGATAAAAGTGGTAGTAATGAGCAAAGAGGAAAAATAGCAATTTTGCGTGAAAAAGAGAGAGAGGTGTGAATTTTTTTACTAACAATTTTAATTATCCTTTTGTTTGTGTTGTGCATTTTCTTTTGATGTAGCCAATGATTCGAGGACGAATCTTCTTGAGGGAAACGGGGAATGATGTATGCACGGAAACCATAAATGAAAGACATGAACTACATTATTTTGTTAATGGAGTGGAGCAAATTTATCCTATTGAAGTAAACTGAAAACGAGTTCAAAAGTCTATTCATATGATCCAAATCAATGTAGGGCATATTCCAAGTCATTAGAGGCTGCATTTGAGCTTTAAAAGCAATATTGGACCTAAAATCCACAATCAAACTTATGGACTAACACTACCCAAAGGAAAATCTAAAGTGAAGATAGAAGGAGTTTTTATGAAGATTCAAGTCAATGGGCTAAACAAGGAAAAATCCAAAAAATTGAATATTACAAGTCATGTGCAAGTCATGTGCAAATCATATGTTCGGAGTCATGTGTCAAACATGTGCAAGACATGTGCCATCCATGTGGAAGACATCATATGCCAACCATGTGCTCAAGATCATGTGCAATGCATGTGCCTACTTATAGGATTTGGGCTTAACTTGTAACTGGGCTTAATTATGTATGTGGGCTGCCTATTTTAATTACCTTAGGCTCTAATTAGTGATTTTCATATGGGCCAAAGGATATGAAGCTCAGCCCACCACTTGTCGTATTTTAGAAGGATTTAATTAGTGTCCTAATTCAAGTAGGACTCTATGATGCGGAACTTCAAAGACTGTGCCTTGAAACCCCTCAACAAGACAAAGTAAACAAACCTTAAGCTATGGTGATCATAAATTGAATCCGACCCAAAGCTAATGTCTTATTTTAAAAGGATTTAATTAGTGTCATAATTCATGTAGGACTCTACTTGTTAGAATTTGAGTTAGAATATGACTGTACTTTTAGGAATTGAGTTAGAATAGGACTTAGTTATCATTTACCATAAAAGATTCAAAGACTTAGGGCTATAAATACTTATTTATGCTTCTTTTACAAAACATCAATGAATCAATAAAAAAAATGAATTTGAGAGTTTTCTTTAAAGTGAGGCAGATTTGCATCTCTTTATTACTTTTAGGAGTTAGTTACTTATCAAGTGATATTGCTTGTGGCATGACTATTCTTAATAAACCATATAATCTTGGTTCTTTGCTACATTGGTTAGCTTTGGGTCGAATTCAATCTATGATCACTATAGCTTAAGGTTTGTTTACATTGTCTTGTTGAGGGGTTTCAAGGCACGGTCTTTGGGGTTCCGCATCACCTAACGTCACCACCATCCAATCGTGGAACTTTATAAGGTCTAGGATGTTTAGTGCATTGCAAACCCAACTTCGCAATTAGCTTAGTGCTAGCTAAATTTCTGTCAATTACTCTATCAATAACCATGCCACACATCTTGCCATTGATAAGGCATCTACTATTAAAATTGCAAAACATGATGATAAACTTGCAAAAAGAATGTTAAATGTCCTCACAACACTCCCACATGTGTTTCACTCAAAACAGAATATATACCACTCGTGTTTCACACAAATAATGGTTTTTACCCTCTTTTAAGCTCACCTCTCTTGCCTCTTACCACTCAAAATCAAAAAATTTGCAAGTGATCTATGCTAAGAATTAATAATGAATCCTAACAAGAATGAAAGGAACAAAGTCTGGAAGCAAAGAGAGAAAAGAAAGTAAGCCTGTATGCAAGGGAGAAAGACTTGAGAGGTACTTTTAATGCACAAAGGAGTCTTATTGTACTTAGGTACAAGGAGAATCTTTTATTTTGACTGACATTGACCCTTGTTTGCCTAGTGTTTTTGTGTCTTTGTTGCAGAAATTTTAGGATGTCTTCCCTGAAGAGATTCCTAAAGGCCTCCCTCCTTTAAGAGGTATTGAACATCAAATTGACTTTGTTCCTGGGGCTGCCATACAAAATAGACCAGCATATAGAACCAATCCTGAGGAGACAAAGGAGATACAAAGACAAGTTGAAGAGCTTTTAGAGAAGGGGCACGTGAAGGAAAGCTTGAGTCCATGTATCGTTCCTGTGTTGTTAGTGCCTAAAAAGGATGGATCTTGAAGGATGTGTGTGGATTGTCGTGCCATTAATAAAATAACAGTAAAGTATAGACATCCTATTCCTAGACTTGATGATATGCTTGATGAATTTTGTGGGGCATGTTACTTTTCCAAAATTGATCTTAAAAGTGATTATTTTCAAGTTAGAATGAAAGTAGGAGATGAATGGAAAACCGCATTTAAAACTAAACAAGGTTTATATGAGTGGTTGGTAATGCCTTTTGGTTTAACTAATGCACCTAGTACTTTTATGAGACTTATGAATCATGTTTTGAGACAACTTATTGGTAAGTTTGTTGTGGTTTATTTTGATGATATACTTATATACAGCAAATGTTTTGATGATCATATTATGCATGTTAGGACTGTATTAGAAGTATTGAGAAAAGAGAAATTATATGCCAACTTAAAGAAGTGCACGTTTGCTAGTGAAAAATTTGTATTTCTTGGATTTGTTATTAGTGCTAAAGGAATTGAGGTAGATGAGGAAAAAGTGAAAGCTATTAGAGATTGGCCAATGCCTACTAATGTTAGTGAGGTTAGGAGTTTTCATGGATTGGATAGTTTTTATAGAAGGTTTGTTAAAGATTTTAGTTCCATTGCAGCACCTTTAAATGAGTTAGTTAAAAAGGATGTTAAATTTAAATGGACTGAATCACAGGAAAATGCATTTTATTTGCTTAAGGATAAACTATGTAGTGCACCTATTTTGTCCTTGCCTGATTTTAACAAAACTTTTGAGTTTGAATGTGATGCCTCAGGAGTTGGCATAGGAGCTGTTTTAATGCAGGAGGGGCGACCAATAGCATACTTTAGTGAGAAGTTGCATGGAGCTTAATTGAATTATTCCACCTATGATAGGGAATTTATGCTTTGGTGAGAGCCTTGGACATGTGGCAACATTATCTTCTTCCTAAAGAGTTTGTCATACATACTGATCATGAGTCCTTAAAGCATTTGAATGGACAAATAAAACTCAATAGGCGGCATGGAAAGTGGGTGGAATTTATTGAGACATTTCCATATGTGATAAAATACAAGCAAGGTAAAGATAATGTGGTGGCTGATGCACTTTCAAGAAGATATACTTTAATTTCTAGTTTAAGTTCTAAATTGTTGGGATTTGAACAAATTAAAGAACTTTATGCCACTTATCTCGATTTTGCTAATGTGTATGATGCATGTGAACAAGCTGATTTTCAGAAATTTTATAGGCATGATGGATATTTGTTTAGGGATGATAAACTAGCACATGACTTGTAACACTACATCTTAAGTATATCATCAAAATAAACCACAGCAAACTTACCAATAAGTTGTCTCAAAACATGATTCATAAGTCTCATGAAAGTACTAGGTGCATTAGTTAAGCAAAAGGCATTACCAACCACTCATATAAACCTTGTTTAGTTTTAAACGCAGTTTTCCATTCATCTCCTACTTTCATCCTAACTTGAAAATAACCACTTTTAAAATCAATTTTGGAAAAGTAACATGCCCCACATAATTCATCAAGCATATCATCAAGTCTAGGAGTAGGATGTCTATACTTTACTGTTATTTTATTAATGGCGTGACAATCCACACACATCCTCCAAGATCCATCCTTTTTAGGCACTAACAACACAGGAACGACACATGGACTCAAGCTTTCCTTCATGCGCCCCTTCTCTAAAATCTCTTCAACTTGTCTTTGTATCTCCTTTGTCTCCTCAGGATTGGTTTTATAGGCTGGTCTATTTGGTATGGCAGCCCCGGGAACAAAGTCAATTTGATGTTCAATACCACTTAATGGAGGGAGGCCTTTAGGAATCTCTTCAGGGAAGACATCCTCAAATTCTTGCAACAAAGACACAAAAATACTAGGCAAACAAGGGTCAATGTCAGTCAAAATTAAAAGATTCTCCTTGTTCCTAAGTACAATAAGACTCCTTTGTGCATTAAAAGCACCTCTCAAGTCTTTCTCCCTTGCATACAGGCTTACTTTCTTTTCTCTCTTCACAATCTCACCCTTACTTTTCTCTCTTGCTCCATCACTCACCATTGGGCCTTTATTTGTATTTCTTTCATTTTTATCATTCAAGGCCTCTTTTCTCTCAATTCTTTTACTTGAACTTGCCTCACTACCTGAATTCCCCATAATGGATTTTTGGATTTTCATTTGGTCTTCATATACTTCCATTGGAGATAAAGGTGCAAGAATGTAATTTTGGTTATTCAAGCTAAAAGAATACCGATTCCTATACTCATCATGCATCACACGTCTATCATATTGCCAAGGCCTTCCAAGTAAAACATGACTAGCATGCATAGGTACAACGTCACATAACACCTCATCCTTACATCTACCAATAGAGAATGCAAGCATCACTTGTTTATTCACCCTTATTTCACCACATTCATGCAACCATTATAACTTATATGGATTAGGATGTCTAATACAATTCAAACCCAACTTTTCAACAAGTGTTGCACTAGCCACATTAGTACAACTACCTCCATCAATAATCAAACTACATGCCTTTCCATTGACTATGCAACGTGTATGAAAAATATTTTCTCTTTGATCACTGGTTTCATCTTTAACATGCATATTCAAGGCTCTCCTAACAACCAAAGATTCAATATGCACATCATTCCCATATTGCACATCATCATCACCACAATCACTAGCATCCACTAAGAAAGGCATATAATCACTATCACTACTTTCTTCACTTTCACTATCAATTACACCATTATCTTTTAATAATATATTTTTCTTATTAGGACATTGATATGCAATATGCCCTACACCCAAACATCTAAAACATTTAATTTTACTATGTTTATCAGCACTAGGTGTTTTTGATTTTCCATCATCTTTTACCCATTTTTCTTTCCTTACCTCTTTCGGGTCAGTCACCTTTTCTTCCCTTTTAGGCCATTTTGAAATCCATTTGGATGTGGAATTCGTGTAATTCCTTGCTGCCCCCTTGCTTTTTAGTTGCTTTTCAATTTTTATGGCCATATTGACCATGTCTTCAAAGTCCACATAGTGTTGTAATTCAATAACATTAGCAATATCTTTGTTCAAACCCCCTAGGAAACGTGCCATGGTGACTTCTGGATCCTCCTCCACATTGGCTCTCATCATTGCCATCTCCATCTCCTTATGGTAATCTTCAACGGTTATGGATCCTTGTGTAAGGCGTTGCAATTTTTGGTGCAACTCCCTATAGTAATAGGCTGGCACAAATCGTTTTCTCATCACCCTCTTCATCTCCTCCCACCTTCTAATGGGTCGTTCTCCATTATTTCTTCTAGTCATCATGATCTTATCCCACCAAACAAGAGCATAATTAGTGAATTCAACAACAGCAAGTTTTATTTTTTTCTCTTCACTATAGTTGTGGCATTCAAAAATGTGCTCCACTTTTCTCTCCCATTGTAGGCATGCTTCAGCATCATTCCTCCCTTTAAAAGGTGGAATTTTCATTTTGATGGAATTGATGTTGCTATCATGCTTATCTCTCCTCTCCTCGTTGAATGGGTATCATCTTCATCATCATAGGAATCAAAGTCCTCATCTTCTCCTTGAGGCCAAAACCTCCCTATTCCAGAATTGTGAATGTTCCATTTCCCATGAGTCTGTGACTCTTCTCTTGTTTTTCTGAAATTTGAAGTGCTTTGTTGTCTCACCTCTTCAATTTTTTGATCTTCTCTCCATCTTCTCATTAAAAGATTCAATCATGGAAAATAGCCTTTGGAATTCAGATTGGACAGCCTCTAATGGTATGAGTTTCAGCTGGTCCTCTCGTTCACTACTTCCCCTTGCGTTTTCCTTTGACATGGTTAGTAATTCAAGAAAGTAATAATGAAGTAAATGTAACATCCTTGACCTTCCCCACATGCATTTCATCGAACATAAGCATCTTGCATACAATTCAATTGAACACGTGCATTTCATAAGTATTTTCGTATGAACAAGTTTATGACACGCACTAGCTACGTGTCCTAGTATTTGGCACTTGTATCGAGTCGCACATGTGTAATTATAACCTAAATGAGGATAACAAAGTATTAGAAATGAATTGAATAAGGTGTCTAAATTAAAGTAAGCAAAATGATTAGATTAAGATTAGTAAACAATTACATTATTAATTTAGTTAAATCAGGTCAAATGATTAAGCTGTATTATTGTGTGAATTAGTGGTATTATAAATACATGTAAATAATAATAATAATATAGACAAAATAAAATGAAAATGACACAAAAGAGAAATAGAAGAGAAGAGAAAAGAGAAATGAGAAGAGAAAAGAGAAGAGAAGAAGACAAAATGACAAAAAACAAGTTGGCTTTATCTTCATCTTTCTTTCCCCATTTCTGCCTTCTTCTCCAGCTCGACTTCTTCTTCAATTTCCTCCATTTCAGACTTCAATTCATCCTTGTTTCACCTATTTTTTTTGAAGCATATTGATCCCTTGCAAGGTTGTTCTTGGTAAGTAATCAATTCTTATTGCTATAGTGTTGATTTGAGTTGCTTAGGTTCAATATTAGGCACTGAATTGCACCCCGACTTTGATGTTAATTGAAATTGATTATGGAAATGTGTAAAACCCAAAAGTTGTTCCTTTATGTCTTAGATATGTGGATATATAAACATGTTTGCAAGATGTTATGTATAGGAAGAGATATGCTCTTCGTACTGAAACTGGTCACGGTATGAACCCTAACCAAGTTAGCTACTTTGTGGTTTGATTTCGAATATGTTAAAGCCATTATTTGAAGTCTCTCAAAATCTAAAAGTTGTATATATATGTGTTTTGTATCTGTCTACCAAATTTCAGGTTCATTGGTCTTGTAAACGTGGAGTTATGGGGAATGGAACCATGACTGTTCCATGGTTTGAACTGCCTATTGAGTGCCCTGGGCAGATAGAGTAACTTGTTTGGCTAATTTGAGCTTGTTAGAGCTAGAATCTGTACATTCTCAAAACATTAAAGTTATAGGTATATGTCGTAGCTAAATTTGGGTACTAATTTCAGCTTCATTGGTTATGTATAGACTAAGTTATGGCCTTTGGAGGTCATACTGGTCCGGAAGTCAATTTTATTCTGGACCAGTAAAATGTTTGGTATAATTAGAAGACCTTAGAGACATAATTGGTAAAAGTTGTAAACATAAAACATGTGCCATATGAACCCATATAAGTTTCTGTAAATTTTCATTAAAATAGGACTTATAGAATATAAGTTATGATGAACCCAAATGAGTACCCTGAAACTGTCTAAAGGCAGAAAACAGAACACTCTTAGAAATTCCACCAAATATTGTACAATGATCCAATTGGTTTGAAATTAGAATATGTTATATAATTATATGTTATTTTTAATTAGGAATAAGAATCAGATTAATTGGTCAATTATAGAAAAAGTTATAGGCTAAACAGTCCCATTAGGTCACACTGCCTCATAAGAAAAATCTTAACTATTGATATGAACAATGAATATTAATTTGTTTAAGCCACATTAAGTATCCCTAATCATGAGTTAATCGATTATATTTTCATATTAGGCTCGCAACATATTGGAGACCCACAAGGAGCGGATAGACAATAAGTTAGGGGTCGGAATCAGAGGAGAACGGTGAGTCTATTTATCGATTGAATTCTTTAGTGCAAATGAATGTTGCTTTCTATGTGATTCATATGATTTTCATGATTGGTCCTTGATAATGTAATGATGGATAATTTGGGATATTTTGGTACATATAAATGGTATACTTGTGGTATATTTGAAGTATATATTTGACATATGTGATATATATACATGGTATATGCAAGGTATATGCATGACATATGAGGTATATATGGAATATATGTATGTTGTATATGATAAAGATGCAATGGTTGATGAATGCTTAAATACAAGTGCATATACATATGGGCTAAAAAGGCGTTGTGACTAGTTAATCGATATTGTAAAGCAGGCCTATGGCCCAACAAATGTGCAAATGAAACAAATGATCAAGCTAGCTAGCAAATGCAAATGCAAATGCAAATGTTCACATGGAAACCCAGGGCAATGTCTGTTTAACTTAGTCACAACAAAATGAAATAAGCAAAGCATTTGCATACATAAAGAGTAATGATTATATGTTTCAACTTTATTGATATTATATGATATTGATGAATGAAATGGAATACATGGTATGTATTGGATTTGTGAGTTATTATTATGAGTTATTCGGTACTTTAGAGCTCATTTGATGGTTATTCTCACTGAGCCGCAACTCATCAATTTGCATCATTTTTCAGGTAAAGAAAAGTGATAGCTCATTTTGAGGAGCGTATAAAAGACATGGAGCACAGGTCACTGGCCGAGCCTCATCACTCTCTCTTTCCTTGCATTCCACACAAGCATAAAAAATATGTCATCTGCATTTTGTATTTATATGGTTGAATATGTACAGTCAGTTTGGAATGTGTTTTAAAAATGTATAAATGAAATCAACTCGTAAATACTTATGTATAAAGTTTATGTTTTAATATATGTGATATATCGTATTGTGGGTTTTAATGTTGACTTGAAAAATCATTAGTTGATTTTACAGGATATGATATAAATAAAAAAAAAATTTACTACCAATGTTAACAGGGTATTTTGTCTTTCTAGCATGCTATGTGTGATTAATTGATACAGGGATAGGTTGAACACATTGTATAAGATGTGGTGTTATAGTAAAAGATCCTCACAATCACTCCCTCACGTGTTTCTCTCAAAACAAAATATATACCACTCATGTTTCACACAAATAATGGCTTTTACCCTCTTTTAAGCTCACCACTCTTGCCTTTTACCACTCAAAATTTGAATCTCAAAATTACAAGTAAGAACCATAAACAAAATCAAACTATATGCAAGTGATCTATGCTAAGAATTAACAATAAACCCTAACAAGAATGAATGGAACAAAGTGTAGAAGCAAACTGATGTGAAATAAATTTATATTTAAAGCTATACACGAATTTAAATAGGTGTATGCTACTGATTTTTGTTCAAATTAAATCTAAGAATGCAAATTAGATTTAACTAATGTAATTAGACGCAAAAAGGACAGAATTAAAAGAATGACAACATAAGAGCACAAAGAATTAGACAATATTGAAAAAAAATTCAAAATCGGTTTCCTCCTAGTAAGTAGCCGATTGTCCCTTAATTAAACTCGTATTTAACCTTAATTTATCACCAACTAGCAAGAACTCAAGGTATATTTAATAGATAAGCTCAATTCCTCAAAATCAAATCAATGCTCAATACGATCACTAAGGTATCTGAATTCAAAAGCTATACTTTTCAACCTCAAAACCAATTATTTAAGTTGGATTGCAGTAGTTTATGATGATACCAAACAATTCCAGCAATCAAAAATCAAAGGATTTTAACTTGAAGCTCAAAATAGCACAATTACACAATTTTGGTTTTAAATTCGAAATTCTGATTTTTTTTTATTTTTTTTTGTTTTTTTTGTTTATTATCAAATAACACTAAACTAATGCTTAATAAACCTCAAATATATCAAAGAATTGAATAGAAATCCAAATTTGCAATTTTACTCTTTATGGCTGAAATTTTTCCTAAGGTGCCTCTAATGGAAAAATTTAAATATAACTAAATTAACAACTAGAAAGCAATTTTAAAGGATAGATAATGATTACCTAACCAAAAGCTCTGATACCAAATGATGCGACTGGGCCAAGGTATGATGCGGAACCCCAAAGACCGTACCTTGAAACCCCTCAACAAGACAAGGTAAACAAACCTTAACCTATGGTAACCATAGATTGAATCTGACCCAAAGCTAACCAATTTCGCAAAGAACCAAGATTATATGGTTTATTAATAATAGCCACGCCACAAGCAATATTACTTGATAAGTAACTAATTCCTAAAGGAAATAAAGAGATGCAAATCTGCCTCACTTTAAAGAAAAACACTCAAATTCGTTTTTATTCATTCATATCTTGTAAAAGAAGCCTAGATGAGTATTTATAGCCCTAAGTCTTTGAATCTTTTATGGTAAAGGATAACTAAGTCCTATTCTAACTTAATTTCTAAAAGTACAATCATATTCTAACTCAAATTCTAACAAGTAGAGTCCTACTTGAATTAGGATACTAATTAAATTCTTCTAAAATAAGACAAGTGGTGGGTTGGGCTTTATTTCTTTGGCCCACATGTCTATCACTAATTAAAGTCTAAGGTAATTTAAATTAGGCAGCTCACATACATAATTAAGCCCAATTACAAGTTAAGCCCCAAATCACATAAGTAGGCATATGATCTTGAGCACATGGTTGGCACATGATGTCTTCCACATGGATGACACATGTCTTGCACATGTTTCGCATAAGACTCCTAGCACATGATTTGCACATGACTTGTAATCTTCAAGGTTTATAGACTTTGCCTTGCTTAGCCCATTTGAATTTAATCTTCATGAAAGGCTCCTTTTATCTTCACCTTAGGCTTGCCTTTGTGTATTATTGGCCCATAAGCTTGATTGTGAATTTTAGGCCCAATATAGCAATGAATGCTCCAATGTTGCATTCTATGACTTGGAACACGCCCCACATTGAATTGGATCATATGAAAAGACTTTTGAACTCCTTTTTAAGGCTCATTTTAATGATATAAGATTGCTCCACTCCATTGACAAAAGATTGTCGTTCATATCCTTCAATTTTGGTTCTCATGCATACATCAAGGTATTCCCAGAAAGTCATCCATCCTGGTACTGACCCTGCTCAAGAACGCTTAATCGGTCACTTAACCGCCTTGAGCCAAGCACTTCCCAAGAGGTCACCCATCATGGTACTCCCCTTACTCAAGCACGCTTAACCAGAAAAGAGCGCTTACCGTTCTGCCAAAATCTTAAGCTGATAGCATAGGCACAACTCTATTCCTTTATCCAGAATCAAACAAGGGCCACCAGTCTCTTTCCACTTTGTGTGCCACCTGGCCAAACCTGTTCCACACCCCCCCAGACCCGAGATGTATCATTCCCTCCCTCTTTGAGGAGGTTCGTCCTCGAACCTAGCATACGACAGTGGGATCCGGACCCAACTTCAGGCTCTGATACCAAACTGATGCGGAACCCTAAAAACCGTGCCTTGAAACCCCTCAATAAGACAAGGTGAACAAACCTTAAGCTATGGTGATCAAATATTGAATCCGACCTAAAGCTAACCAATGTAGCAAAGAACCAAGATTATAAGGTTTATTAAGAATAGCCACGCCACAAGCAATATCACTTGATACGTAACTAATTCCTAAAAGTAATAAAGAGATGCAAATCTGCCTAACTTTAAAGAAAACTCTCAAATTCGTTTTTATTCATTGATGTCATGTACAAGAAGCCTAGATGAGTATTTATAGCCCTAAGTCTTTGAATCCTTTATGGTAAAGGATAACTAAATCATATTCTAACTCAACTCCTAAAATTACAGTCATATTCTAACTCATATTCTAAAAAGTAGAGTCCTACTTGAATTAGAACACTAATTAAATCCTTATAAAATAAGACAAGTGGTGGGTTGGGCTTTATTTCTTTGGCCCATATGTCTATCACTAATTAAAGTCTAATGTAATTTCAATTAGGCAGCCCACATACATAATTAAGCCCAATTACAAGTTAAGCCCCAAATCACATAAGTAAGCACATGGTTGGCACATGACTTGTAATCTTTAATTTTATGGACTTTGCCTTGTTTAGCCCATTGGACTAGTCCATGCAAGATGGTTCTTCACACACCCCAAGATAAGTAATGGGCCTTGGGTCTTCAATCAACTCCATCTCCTTTGTCATGCATGCATCTTTTGTGATCTCCTTAGTGACCATGCTTTGAACATAGCCTTGCATTGCTTGCCTTAGTTTGTTAGCCCTTGATCTTGTGATCGCACCACTTGGCATGACTAGTGCATCATTCTCCTTTTGTGAAGATTGACTTATATGTCCTTGATCTACATCATTCCCCCCCCCTCCTCAAAAGGATTCGTCCTCGAATCTACTATTCCTACATTGTCAAAAGGAGTAAGTTCAGAAACATTGAATGATGCAGAAACACCATACTCACTAGGAAGTTCTATCTTGTAAGCATTATCATTGGATACTTTCAAGTACGCGAAATGAGCCATCTCCTCTAGGATCAAGTTTATTCTTCCTTTGGTGAGGAAATCTCTCTTTTCTCATATGCACCCACACCCAATCGCCTGGTTCAAACACCATTTTTTCTACGCCCCTTGTTAGCTTGTCGTGCATATGTCCTTGATCTACATCATTTTGGAATCATCGAACCAGCCAAGGGTTGTACTTCTAGATGAAAGAAAGCTTGTGCCTACATGTTTAATCTCAACTGTAAAAGTATTCCAAGTGATCAATGGAGGATGTGAGGCATATTTGCCATATATGACTGATACTAAAACCACTGATAGCTTCCTTGAAAATATACCAGTGGTGAGAGAATTTTCTGATGTATTTCCAGATGATCTACCTGGTTTACCGCCTGATAGAGAGATATAATTTACTATTGAACTAGGACCAGAGACAACGCCAATATCAATGTCAGCCTATAGAATGACCCAATTGAGTTGAAAGAACTGAAGACCCAATTGCAGGAGTTGCTTGATAAAGGGTATATCAGACCTAGTGTATCACATTGGGGAGCTCCAGTATTATTTGTTAAAAATAAAGATATAACCATGAGATTGTGCATTGACTATAGGTAACTTAACAAAATGACAGCTAAGAATAAATACTTGTTGCATATAATAGATGATTTGTTTGATCAGTTGCATGGAGACCATATATTTTCCAAGATTGATTTGAAATTAGGCTATTACCAGCTAAAGATAGCAGAAGAAAATGTAACGACTACCTTTCGAACCAAGTATGGACATTATAAATTTTTAGTAATGCCATTTGGGTAACTAATTCTCCAATTACATTTATGGCATTAATGAATAAAGTATTTCAACTATATTTGGAGAAATTTGTGATAGTATTTATTGATGACATATTGGTGTACTCAAAGGATAGGGGAGAACATGAACAACATTTAAGAATTGTATTGCAAACTTTGAGAGAGAAACAATTGTATGCTAAATTGAGTAAATGCAAATTATGGTTGGATTATTTTGTATTTCTTGGACATGTGGTATCTGGTAAGGGCATAGCCCAAAGAAAATAGAGGCCATGGTAAATTGGGAAGCTCCTAAAAATGTTTCAGAAATGCATAGTTTTCTAGGTTTAGCTAGATACTATCACAGATTTGTTGATGGATTCTCCTTAATTGCTAGCCCTTTAAATAAATTGCTAAAAAAGAATGTGACTTTCAAATGGGTTCCAAAGTGCCAAAGGAATTTTGATGATTTTTATAAGTTAACCACTACACCAGTGTTAGGTATTCCTACAGGTACATATGGATTTACAGTATATAGTGATGCTTCTTACCTAGGCTTGGGATGTGTATTGATGCAGCATGACAAGGTGATAGCTTATGCATCCAGATAACTGAGACCATATGAGATGTCATATCCAGTGAACGATTTAGAATTGGCCACAGTTGTATTTACATTGAACATTTAGAGGCATTATCTGTATGGTGAGACATTCCAGATCTTCATAGACCATAAGAGTTTGGGTTATTTGCTTACATAAAAAGAGCTAAATATGAGACATAGGCGATGGTTAGAGCTATTAAAAGATTATGACTGCACAATTGAATATCATCTAGAAAAAACCAATGTAGTAGCAGATGCACTGAGTGGGAAATCCAGTAGTAATGTAGCTCACTTACAAGCATCCTCTTTTCCATATTTGATTCAATTACGATATGTAAATGTTGAATTGAAGAAGTAGAATGGTGGATCACTGATTGCTACTCTTATGGTTAGATCGATACTAAAGGAAAGGATCAAAATGGGACAGGGCAAATATCCTCAATTGTGTGAGAATATTGAAATAGTAAAGCAGGGAAACAAAATAGAGTTTCATTTATAAGATGATACACTGATGCTAAAGACACGCATATGTGTTCCAGATATTGAAAACTTGCATCAGGAAATAATGGAAAAGTCACACAATGAGTATGCAATGCACCCAGGGATGACCAAGATGTATCATAGCTTAAGGCCCAGAATGAAGAAAGACATAGCATAATATGTTTCAAAATGCTTAACATGTTAGCAAATTAAGATTGAACATTAAACACCAATTAGTAAGCTACATCCATTGCTAGTGTCAGAATGGAAATGAGAGAAGATAACAATGAATTTTATTTATGGGTTTCCAAGAACTCCGCGAAAAATTTTACACGAATTTCATTTGGACATATGTATTTGCATATATTTCTCTTGAACACGTGCATTCTATATGTATTTTTATAGGGACAAGTTCACGACATGCACTAGCTATGTATCTTAGTACTTTACAATTGTGCTGAGTTGCATGTGTCCATTTTATAATTTAGTTGATGATGATATGAAATTAAAATTTATGTGAATAAAATGATTAGATTGAATTAATAAAGAAATTTGACATAGTTAATATAATTAAATGAGACTACTTGATTAAATTATAATTTTGGTATTGACTAGTATGACTAGATACATGCAAATATGTAGAAGAGATAATAATAATAATAATAATAATAATAATAATAATAATAATAATAATAATAATAATAATAATAACAACAATAATAATAATGAAAAGAAACAAAAAAACAAAAAAAAGAGAAAATGACAAAAATGATGAGGCGGGAGGTGAACCTTATCTTCCTCCTCACTATTTTGCCTCCCTCACTCTAGCTTCATTTCTCCTTCTTCTTCCACCATTTCATCCTTCATTTCTTTCTTATTTCACTTAATTTTTGAAGCAAATTGATCCATTTCAAGGATGTTCTTGGTTATCTTCTTTCCATTGTTCTACTGTCAGTTTAAATTGTTAGAGTTGTATTGCAATAGTGTTTTGCACTTTGATTTGGATCACCTTATAAACCTAATTTGGAGAAGTTTAAAACAAAACAAATTGTTTATTTATATCTTATATTTATGTATATATAAACAGTTTTTCAACATTTGGTGTAATGAAAAGATATTGGCATCTAATTGGTACTGGTCTAGGTGTGAACTCTAATTGGGTTAGCTACTCTGTTCTTTTGTTTTGAATATGATAGAACCATTATTTTAAGTAGATCAAAATATAAAAATTGTAGATACATATGATATATATCTTTATATATGTTCAAATGTTTTGTGGATGTTGAGTTATGATGAACGTAAACATAACTATTCCATAGTTTGAAATATTTACTTAGTGCCCTGGGCAGATCCAACAACATGTTTGGTCATTTTAAGTTCATTATAGATGGAATCTATAATTTTTCAAAACATTAAAGTTATAGAGTTGTGTCTTAGATAAATTCTATAAATATATCACCTTAATATGTTATGTATAGAGTAAGATATGACCTTCACAACTCATACTAATCCAGAAGCCAACTCTATTATGAACTAGTAAAATATTTCTTATAATTTGAGAACTTTAGAGACATAATTAATGAAAGCTTAAAACATGAAAAATGTTTCATTTTGACCTATCTAAACGACTGTAAAGTTTCAATATAATATGACTTGTATAATGTAAGATATGAAGAACTAAAATTGGTACCCTAAAATTGCCTAAATGCAGAAAATAAAATACAATTGGAAACTCCACCAAATTTTTTCAAAGCTCCAATTTCTTTGAAATTTAATATGTTATATAATTATATGTTATAGTTAATTAGAAATAAGAATAAAACAAATTGGACAAGTGTAGAAAAAGTTATAGGCTAATGAGTCCTATAAGATCACACTACCGCATAGGAAAAACCCTAACTATTAATATGAACATTGCATATTAATTTGTTTAAGGACACATCATCATCTCCTCACAAAACCATCTTTATTAAGTCTAGTGAACCTCACATCTCCACACTTGTTGGAACAACACCTAGGAATAAGTATATTAAACCTTCTATACATAAAAAAGAATAATCATGCTTTTATGTATAAGAAGCATGCATCTAGAAAAACATCAATTAATCATGACTGTGCATGCCATTGTTCTCAAAATCAGTTTAATAGAAATATGGCATTCAAAAATATTGTAAGACCAAAAAGCAATGTTAGACCCAAATAGTGTAATTATTGTATGAAGATTGGTCATATAAATAAATATTGTTGGATAAGGAAGGCTCATTGGGAACCTTCATGTGCTAACCTCCAAGGACCCAAGCTCATTTGGGTACCTAAAATCATATTTGAACTGTGATTCTATAGGTATGCCTCAAGTCCACAATAAACAAAAATGCTTGGCTAGTAGACAGTGGATGCTCAAGGCATAATGACAGGAGACAAAAAACTCTTCAATGAAATCAAAAGTATTGATGGAGGTAAAGTTACCTTTGGAAACAATGCTAAGGGTAAGGTAATTGACATTGGTTCTATTGGTATTAATGGTACTACTTTTATTAAAGATGTCTTACTTGCTGATGGCTTGAAACATAACTTGTTGAGTGTTAGTCAATTATGTGATAAAGGAAACAAAGTAACCTTACTTCCAATGGATGTCTTGTGACCTCTATTGATGGTCAAGAGATATTTAAAGGAAACAGAGATATCAACACATACATAATAGACTTACACGAAATATCTAACCATTCCTCTAAGTGTCTTATGACTATTAGTGATGAATCTTGGCTGTGGCATAGAAGGCTTAGTCATGCAAACATAGACTTAATTCAAAGCCTCAACACAGGAGAACTAGTAAAGGGACTACCAAAAGTAAAATTTGAAAAAGACAAGAGATGTGAACCTTGCCAAAGAGGGAAGCAACACAAGTCATCCTTCAAAGCCAAAAACATAGTAAGTACCTCAAAACCTCTACAACTTCTGCATTTAGATTTATTTGGACCTACTAGAATTGCTAGCTTAGGAGGTAAACATTATGCCTTTGTCATCGTAGATGATTACTCTAGATTTACTTGGGTAACTTGCTTAGCTCAAAAGAGTGATGCTTTTGAAAATTTCAAAAACTTTGCTAAAAGAATTCAAAATGAAAAAGGATATTGTATTTCAAAGATAAGAAGTGACCATGACAAAGAATTTGAAAATGAAAACTTTGAAAGTTTTTGTCTTGAACATGGTATTTCACAGAATTTTTCATCTCCTAGGACACCTCAACAAAATGAGGTAGTTGAAAGGAAAAATCGAACTTTAATTGAAATGGCTAGAACAATGCTCAATGAGTATGGTTTACCAACTTACTTTTGGACAGAAGCCACAAACACTGCTTGTTATATTTCAAATCGAGTTTTCAAAAGACCTCTTTTAAACAAAACCTCATTTGAGCTATGGAATGGAAGAAAGCCCTTGATATCATACTTTAGAGTATTTGGATGCAAGTGCTTCATATTGAATACCAAGGACAACCTTGGAAAATTTGCCTCTAAATCTGATGAAGGTGTCTTTTTAGGATACTCTACAACTAGCAAAGCATATAGAGTATTTAATAAAAGATAATTAACTGTTGAAGAATCTATGCATGTTATTTTTAATGAATCTAGTAGACTTGATCTTGTGAAAGATAGTGTTCTAACTTCTCCCCAAAAGCGCGCTCAAAGGGGAAGATTTGAACCCAGCCTTATAAACCAGTCCAGTAATTTCTCCGCAACCGATGTGGAACGCATCATCCCCACCCCCTTAAGACCCCGACTGCCTTGGTCGGCGATCTATTGTAACCCGAAGGGACACCGGTGTACAGGGTTGGCTCTGATACCAAATGATAAGAATGTGGACTCCTAACTTCGCCCCAAAAGCGCACTCAAAGGGGAAGATTTGAACCCAGCCTTATAAACCAGTCCAGTAATTTCTCTGCAACCGATGTGGAACGCATCATCCCCACCCCCTTAAGACCCCGACTGCCTCGGTTGGTGATCTGTCGTAACCCGAAGGGACACCGGTGTACAGGGCTGGCTTTGATACCAAATGATAAGAATGTGGACTCCTAACTTTGCTCCAAAAGCGCGCTCAAAGGGGAAGATTTGAACCCAGCCTTATAAACCAGTCCAGTAATTTCTTCGCAACTGATGTGAAACACATTGCCTAGGAACATGATTTTGCCATAATACATTGACTAGTGCTATATGTTTGTTCCTCAACTTTTTGACTTTTTGAGCCAAAATCTCAATTGGTTCTTCTTCATAGGATAAGTCTGGTTGAACGTAGATTCTTTCAACTATAATAACGTGAGAAGGATCTGATATGTACCTCTTGAACATAGATACAAGAAGCATGTTGATGCGGAACCCCAAAGACCGTGCCTTGAAATCCCTCAACAAGACAAGGTGAACAAACCGTAAGCTACAGTGATCATAGATTGAATCCGAACTAAAGCAAACCAATGTAGCAAAGAACTAAGATTATAAGAATTATTAAGAATATCCACACCACAAGCAATATCACTTTATAAGTAACTAATTCCTAAAGGTAATAAAGAGATGCAAATCAGCCTCACTTTAAAGAAAACTCTCAAATTCGTTTTTATTCATTGATGTCTTGTAAAAGAAGTCTAGATGAGTATTTATAGCCCTAAGTCTTTAAATCCTTTATGGTAAAGGATAACTAAATCCTATTCTAACTTAACTCCTAAAAGTACAGTCATAATCTAACTCATATTCTAAAAAGGTAGAGTCCTACTTGAATTAGGACACTAATTAAATCCTTCTAAAATAAGACAAGTGGTGGGTTGGGCTTTATTTCTTTGGCCCACATGTCTATCACTAATTAAAGCCTAAGGTGATGCAGCAACCACCTAGAATCTAAGTCTAGACAACCTTCAAATCAATTTGATACAAATCTTAAGTTTAACCAATTGCAAGATTAGACTCTTCACCCCCAAAACAGCAAGGAATTGGCAACAAAGAGTATGAAGAGAGAATTGGATTCACGCCACAAATTAGTTACCAACCTGATAAGTGAAAACAATCGTTGGTATATCAATGGAGATTACACCTCCCACTTGAAGAACACTCAAATTTTGATTTTAATCACCAATCTGATTGTTACACGCATAAGGAGGTATTTATACCTCTACAAACCAAACCCTATGTGCAAAAATGAAGAAAAGACCAATCTAACCCTAATGACTTAAGGACAAACGAATGAGCTTAATTTTATAAGGCCCACACACCTAAGACAAGTTAAAATAAGTCTGATCATGCGTCTTTAAATGAATCACATTCCAATAATTAAAATAAAACATCCCACTAAATTTAATCTTAGGCCCAACCATGAAATAACATAAATCCACCTTAACATAGCATATTGCAAATGACTTGAAGCTTGTAATATAGACTTATTCTCTAGCCCATTAGGCTAGTTGTCTTCACCATCATATGCCCCAATGAGTGTCACAAGCTTTGGATCACCAACCGATTCCATCTCTTCAAGCCTGATCCAAGTCTCTTCCTTAGTATCTCTTGTCACCAAGCTTTGAATATACATTTGCAAGGCTGCCTTGAGCTTGTTTCTACTTGATCTTATGATTGGACCAGGTGGCATCACTAATCCATCTCCTCCATGGCATGTAAGATCATTTCTGTTGTCTCGGCTTGCATCATAAGGTAATTTAAATTAGGCAGCCTACATACATAATTAAGCTCAATTACATGTTAAGCCCAAATCCCATAAGTAGGCACATGCGTGGCACAGGATCTTGAGCACATGGTTGGCACATGATGTCTTGTACATGGATGACACATGTCTTGCACATGTTCGGCACATGACTCCTAGCACATGACTTGTAATCTTTAATTTTATGGACTTTGTCTTGTTTAGCCCATCGGACTAATCCATGCAAGATGGTTCTTCACACACCCCAAGATAAGTAATGGGCCTTAGGTCTTCAATCAACTCCATCTCCTTTGTCATGCATGCATCTTTTGTGATCTCTATAGTAACCAAGCTTTGAACATAGCCTTTGTAAGACCACATCTTATGCAATTAAGTATAATCTATCCCTGTATCAAGTAATCACACATGGTAGAGTGGAAAGGCAAAATACCCTGTTAACATTGGTAGTAAATTTTTTTCATATCCTGTAATATCATTCGATGACTTTGCAAGTCAACTTTGAGGCTTTTTCCACAATACGATATATCACATATATTAAAACATAAACTTTACTTCTAAAGGATTACGAGTTGCTTCCATTTTATGCATTTTAAAACTAATCTAGAGTGACTATACATATTCAAACATATAAATCCAAAATATAGATGACATGTTTTCATGCTCGTGTGGAATGCAAGGAGAGAGAGTGATGAGGCTCGGCCAGTGACCTGTGCTCCATGTCTTCTATATGCTACTCAAAATGAGCTATCACTTTTCTTTACCTGAAAAATGATGCAAATTGATGAGTTGTGACTCAGTGAAAATAACCATAAAATGAGCTCTAAAGTACCGAACAAGTCATAGTAATAAATCATAAATCCAATATATACCATGTATTCCATTCCATTCATTAGTATCATATAAATATCAATAAAGTTGAAACATATAATCATTACTCTTTATGTATGCAAATGCTTTGCTTATTTCATTTTGTTGTGACCAAGTTAAACAGACATTGCCCCAGGTTTCCATGTGAACATTTGCCATGTGAACATTTGCATTAGCTAGCTAGCTTGATCATTTGTTTTATTTGCACATTTTTTGGGCCATAGGCCTCTTTGTTTGCTTTACAATATCGATTAACTAGTCATAACGCCTTTTAAGTCCATATGCATATGCACTTGTACTTAAGCATTCATCAACCATTGCATCTTATCACATATAACATACATATACCACATATATGCCCCATATGAAGGTGGCATAGTGGGAAAGTTTATTGAACTGCACCTCATACTCAGCAATGGACATGTTTCCCTGTTTCAGATTTAGGAATTCCTTTCCCTTCTCATATTTATATGCCTCAGGCATGTAATTGTTCTGAAATTCCCAAAAAAAATCATTTCATATCAGAACCAATGGTTATACATGACTGTCGGGGACTGTCTCCCACCATTCATAAGCATTGCCTTGAAGCAAAGATATTGCAGAATCAAATTTCTCATATGGGGTACATCTCATCATATTCAGTTCCCTCTATGTCCTTTTCAGCCATGTCTCAGCTTCTGCTGGGTCTGTTGTGCCATTGAAATCAGTTGCACATGTTTCCTCAGCTTGTCATAACGTCTTTCCTTGTACATTTCAGGACCATATACTTCCTGCTCTAGGTTTTTCTTGGGGTAATTCTGCATGAGATGATTGTGATGCATGTGCTGGAGCTCTAGCTCCTAGTGCTGGTTGATCTCTATGTAAATAAGGCGATGCCTCATGAGAATGTATTTCGGTCGGCCTCTCTCTCCTTGGTGAATCATGTCTTACGATGTCCCTAAAATATTTAGAATTATGTCACTACATAATGTTCAACATATATGATGCACATGTTATCATGCTCTTATGCATATGTATGTTCCCATGGAACCTATCCCTGCTCTGATAACAAAAATGTAAGACCACATCTTATGCAATTAAGTATAACCTATCCCTATATCAAGTAATTACACATAGTAGAGTGAAAAGGCAAAATACCCTGTTAACATTGGTAGTAAATTTTGTTCATATCCTGTAATATCATTCAATGACTTTGCAAGTCGACTTTGAGGCTTTCGCCACAATACGATATATCACATATATTAAAACATAAACTTTACTTCTAAAGGATTACGAGTTGCATTTATTTATACATTTTAAAACTAATCTAGAGTGACTATACATATTCAAACATATAAATCCAAAATACAGATGACATGTTTTCATGCTCGTGTGGAATGCAAGGAGAGAGAATGATAAGGCTCGGCTAGTGACCTGTGCTCCATGTCTTCTATACGCTACTCAAAATGAGCTATCACTTTTTTTTACTTGAAAAATGATGCAAATTGATGAGTTGCGGCTCAGTGAGAATAACCATCAAATGAGCTCTAAAGTACCGAACAAGTCATAGTAATAAATCATAAATCCAATATATACCATGTATTCCATTTCATTCATCAATATCATATAAATATCAATAAAGTTGAAACATATAATCATTACTTTTTATGTATGCAAATGCTTTGCTTATTTCATTTTATTGTGACCAAGTTAAACAGACATTGTCCTGGGTTTCCATGTGAACATTTGCATTTGCTAGCTAGCTTGATCATTTGTTTTATTTGCACATTTGTTGGGTCATAGGCCTCTTCTTTTGCTTTACAATATCGATTAACTAGTCACAACGCCTTTTAAATCCATATGCATATGCACTTGTACTTAAGCATTCATCAACCATTGCATCTTATCACATATAACATATGATATGGAATCCCAAAGACCGTGCCTTGAAACCCCTCAACAAGACAAGATAAACAAACCTTAAGCTATGGTGATCATAGATTGAATCAGACCCAAAGCTAACCAATATAGCAAAGAACCAAGATTATATGGTTTATTAAGAATAGCCATGCCACAAGCAATATTACTTGATAAGTAACTAATTACTAAAGGTAATAAAGAGAAGCAAATCTGCCTCACTTTAAAGATAAATACTCAAATTCATTTTTATTCATTCATGTCTTGTATAAGAAGTCTAGATGTGTATTTATAGCCCTAAGTCTTTGAATCTTTTATGGTAAAGGATAACTAAATCCTATTCTAACTCAACTCCTAAAAGTACCGTCATATTCTAACTCATATTCTAAAAAGGTAGAGTCATACTTGAATTAGGATACTGATCCGACTGGACCAAGGTATTCCCAGAAAGTCACCCATCCTGGTATTAACCCTGCTCAAGAACGTTTAATCGGTTGCTTAATCGCCTTGAGCCAAGCACTTCCCAAAGGTATTCCCAGAAAGTCACCCATCCTGGTATTGACCCTGCTCAAGAACGTTTAATCGGTCGCTTAACCGCCTTGAGCCAAGCACTTCCCAGGAGGTCACTCATCATGGTACTCCCCCTGCTCAAGCACGCTTAACCGGAAAAGAGCGCTTAACGTTTAAGCTTAAGCTTTTGGAAGAACGGTAAGCGCTCTTTTTTGGTTAAGCATGCTTGAGCAGAGGGAGTACCATGATGGGTGACCTCCTGGGAAGTGCTTGGCTCAAGGCGGTTAAGTGGCCGATTAAACGTTCTTAAGCAGGATCAATACCAGGATGGGTGACTTTTTAGGAATACCTTGGCCCAGTCGCATCAGATACTAATTCAATCTTTCTAAAATAAGATAAGTGGTGGGTTGGGCTTTATTTCTTTAGCCCACATGTCTATCACTAATTAAAACCTAAGGTAATTTAAATTAGGTAGCCCACATACGTAATTAAGCCCAATTACAAGTTAAGCCCAAAATTCCATAAGTAGGCACATGCATGGCATATGATCTTGAGCACATGGTTGGCACATGACTTGTAATCTTTAGTTTTATAGACTTTGCCTTGTTTAGCCCATTGGACTAGTTCATCCAAAATGGTTCTTCACACACCCCAAGATAAGTAATGGCCTTAGGTCTTCAATCAACTCCATCTCCTTTGTCATGCATGCATCTTTTGTGATCTCCTTAGTGACCAAGCTTTGAACATAGCCTTGCATTGCTTGGCTTAGTTTGTTAGCCCTTGATCTTGTGATTGCACCACTTGGCATGACTAGTGCATCATTCTCTTTTTGTGAAGATTGACTTATATGTCCTTAATCTACATCATTCCCCCCCTTCTCAAAAGGATTCGTCCTCCAATCTACTTTCCTACATTGTCAAAAGGAGTAAGGTCAGAAACATTGAATGATGCAGAAACACCATACTCACTAGGAAGTTCTATCTTGTAAGCATTATCATTGATCCTTTCAAGTACGCGAAATGGGCCATCTCCTCTAGGATCAAGTTTATTCTTCCTTTGGTGAGGAAATCTCTCTTTTCTCATATGCACCCACACCCAATCGCCTAGTTCAAACACCATTTTTATACGCCCCTTGTTAGTTTGTTGTGCATATGACTCATTCTTCTTCTCCAAGTTATGTTTTGCTTTCTCATGCATAGCTTTCACAAAATCTTCCTTTTTCTTACCATCCAAATTAGTTAACTCACTAAAAGGCAAAGATGTTAGATCCAATGGAGTTAATGGATTAAAACCATACACAAGTTCAAAAGGTGAAAAAACCAGTAGAAGAATGTATGCATCTATTATAAGAAAACTCAACCAATGACAAACAATCTTCCCATAATTTTAAATTTCTATCCATAACAGCATGCAGTAGAGCACCTAAAGTCCTATTGACCACTTCGGTTTGTCCATCAGTTTGTTGATGACAAGTAGTAGAAAATAGCAATTTAGTACCAAGTTTACCCCATAAAACACGCCAAAAATGACTAAGGAATTTAGCGTCTCTATCAGAAACAATTGATTTAAGAATACCATGCAAATGCACTACCTCTGTAAAGAACAAGTCAGCTATATTTGTTGCATCATTTGTTTTAGCACACGCAATAAAATGAGTCATTTTACTGAATCTATCAACTATAACAAATATCAATCTAAGGTGCAATAGGAATAGGTAAAGGTGTTTACAATCCATGAGGCATAACTTTAGATTTAGCTTGTTTACATGCAACACACTTAGCACAAATTCTTTCAACATCCTTACGCATATGTGGCCAATAAAAGTGTTCATGCAACATATCCAAAGTCTTATTAACACCAAAATGCCCCATCAAACCCCCATTATGAGCTTCACGCACAAGTAGCTCCCTTAATGAACATATAGGCACACAAAGTTTACCATCCCTAAACAAATATCCATCATGCCTATAAAATTTCTGAAAAGCAGCTTGTTCACATGCATCATACGCATTAGAAAAATCAAGATCAGTGGCATAAAGTTCTTTAATTTGTTCAAATCCCAACAATTTAGAACTTAAAGTAGAAATTAAAGTATATCTTCTTGAAAGTGCATCAGCCACCACATTATTTTTACCTTGCTTGTATTTTATCACATATGGAAATGTCTCAATAAATTCCACCCACTTACCATGCCACCTATTGAGTTTCATTTGTCCCTTCAAATGCTTTAAGGACTCATGATCAGTATGTATGACAAACTCTTTAGAAAGAAGATAATGTTGCCATATGTCCAAGGCTCTCACTAAAGAATATAATTCCCTATCATAGGTGAATAATTCCATTGAGCTCCATGCAACTTCTCACTAAAGTATGTTATTTGTCGCCCCTCCTGCATTAAAATAGCTCCTATGCCAACTTCTGAGGCATCACATTCAAGTTCAAAAGTTTTGTTAAAATCAGGCAAAGACAAAATAGGTGCACTACATAGTTTATCCTTAAGCAAATTAAATGTCTTTTCCTGTGATTCAGTCCATTTAAATTTAACATCCTTTTTAACTAACTCATTTAAAGGTGTTGCAATGGAACTAAAATCTTTAACAAACCTTCTATAAAAACTAGCCAATCCATGAAAACTCCTAACCTCACTAACATTAGTAGGCATTGGCCAATCTCTAATAGCTTTCACTTTTTCCTCATCTACCTCAATTCCTTTAGCACTAACAACAAATCCAAGAAATACAAGTTTTTCACTAGCAAACGTGCACTTCTTTAAGTTGGCATACAATTTCTTTTTTCTCAATACTTCTAATACAACCCTAACATGCATAATATGATCATCAAAACATTTGTTGTATATAAGTATATCATCAAAATAAACCACAACAAACTTACCAATAAGTTGTCTCAAAACATGATTCATAAGTCTCATGAAAGTACTAGGTGCATTAGTTAAACCAAAAGGCATTACCAACCACTCATATAAACCTTATTTAGTTTTAAACGCGGTTTTCCATTCATCTCCTACTTTCATCCTAACTTGAAAATAACTACTTTTAAGATCAATTTTGGAAAAGTAACATGCCTCACATAATTCATCAAGCATATCATCAAGTCTAGGAATAGGATGTCTAAACTTTACTGTTATTTTATTAATGGCACGACAATCCACACACATCCTCCAAGATCCATCCTTTTTAGGCACTAACAACACAGGAACGACACATGGACTCAAGCTTTCCTTTACGTGCCCCTTCTCTAAAAGCTCTTTAACTTGTCTTTGTATCTCCTTTGTCTCCTCAGGATTGGTTTGATAGGCTGGTCTATTTGGCTGGCAGCCCCGGGGACAAAATCAATTTGATGTTCAATACCTCTTAATGGAGGGAGGTGATGCAGCAACCACCTAAAATCTAAGTCTAGACAACCTCCAAATCAATTTGATACAAATTTTAAGTTTAACCAATTGCAAGATTAGACTCTTCACCCCCAAAACAGCAAGGAATTGGCAACAAAGAGTATGAAGAGAGAATTGGATTCACGCCACAAATTAGTTACCAATCTGATAAGTGAAAACAATCGTTAGTATATCAATGGAGATCACACCTCCCACTTAAAGAACACTCAAATTTTGATCTTAATCACCAATCTGATTGTCTTACATGCATAAGGAGGTATTTATACCTCTACAAACCAAACCCTAGGTGCAAAAATGAAGAAAAGACCAATCTGACCCTAATGACTTAAGGACAAACGAATGGGCTTAATTTTATAAGGCCTACACACCTAAGACAAGTTAAAATAAGGTTGATCATGTGTCTTTAAATGAAATCACATTCCAATAATTAAAATAAAACATCCCACTAAATTTAATCTTAGGCCCAACCATGACATAACATAAGTCCACCTTAACATAGCATATTGCACATGACTTGAACCTTGTAATATAGACTTCTTCTCTAGCCCATTAGGCTAGTTGTATTCACCATCACATGCCTCAATGAGTGTCACAAGCTTTGGATCGCAACCGATTCCATCTCTTCAAGCCTGACCCAAGCCTCTTCCTTGATATCTCTTGTCACCAAGCTTTGGATATACATTTGCAAGGCTGCCTTGAGCTTGTTTCTACTTGATCTTATGATTGGACCAGGTGGCATCACTAATCCATCTCTTCCATGGCATGTAAGATCATTTCTGTTGTCTTGGCTCGCATCATTCCCTCCCTCCTCAAAAGGATTCGTCCTCGAATCACCACCTGCATTATCAAAAGGAGAAAGGACAGCAACATTAAAAGTTGCTGAAACACCATACTCACCGGGCAAGTCAATCTTATAGGCATTGTCATTGATCCTCTCAACCACTTGAAAAGGTCCATCGCCTCTTAGATCCAACTTGGATTTCCTTTGGTTAGGAAATCTCTCTTTCCTATAATGCACCCATACCCAATCTCCAAGTTCATATTTCACAACTTTATGTCCTTGATTGGCTTTTTGTGCATAACTTTTGTTCTTTAACTCAATGTGTTGTTTTGCCTTCTCATGTATGGACTTAACCAAATCTGCCTTTTTTTGCCCATCTAAGTTAGAAATATCATTCAAAGGTATAGCCAACAAATCCAAAAGGGTTAGCGGATTAAAACCATACACAATTTCAAATGGAGAATAACCTGTTGATGAATGAATGCTTCTATTATATGCAAATTCTACTAATGGCAAACAATCTTCCCAAGTTTTCAAATTCTTACCAACAACAGCATGTAATAATGATCCTAAAGTTATATTAACCACTTCAGTTTGACCATTTGTTTGAGGATGACAAGTAGTAGAAAATAGCAATTTTGTTCCCAGCTTTTCCCACAGCACACGCCAAAAATGACTCAAAAACTTAGAATCTCTATCAGAAACAATAGTTTTAGGAACACCATGTAAACGCACAACATCCTTAAAGAACAAATCAGAAATATGTGTAGCGCCATCAGCTTTATAGCAAGCGATGAAATGTGCCATCTTGCTAAACATATCAACTACAACAAAAATGCTATCTCTTCCCCTTTTAGTTATGGGCAGTCCCAACACAAAATCCATAGAAATGTCAATCCAGGGCTGACTAGGGATGGGTAAAGGAGTATACAACTCATGAGGTTGAATTCTTGACTTGGCTTGCTTACATGCAACACACCTAGAGCAAATTTTCTCAACATCTTTCTTCATATTAGGCTAATAAAAATGCTCATGCAAGATGTCAAGTGTCTTAGCAATACCAAAATGACCCATCAAACCACCATTATGAGTCTTACGCACAAGCAACTCACGCATCGAACAATTAGGCACACAAAGTTTATTTTCTCTAAATAAATAACCATCATGCCTATAAAACCTTTGAAATGCATATTATTCACATGCATTATAACCATTTGAAAAATCAGAATCAGAAGCATACAATTCCCTTATATATTCAAATCCCATCAATCGAGAACTCAAAGTATTAATAAGAGTATATCTTCTAGATAATGCATTAGCAACCACATTTTCCTTACCTTGTTTGTATTGAATCACATAAGGAAAGGTCTCAATGAACTCCAACCACTTGGCATGCCGTTTGTTCAACTTACCTTGACCCTTGAGATGTTTTAAAGACTGTGAATCACAAACTCTTTAGGCCAAAGATAAGTCTCCAAAGCCCTCACTAATGCATACAACTCCTTGTCATACGTGGAATAATTGAGTTGTGCACCACTCAACTTCTCACTAAAGAAAGCAATTGGACGCCTACCCTGCATCAAAACAGCACCAATACCTATCCCAGAGGCATCACATTCAATCTCAAAAGTAGAATTAAAATCAGGCAAACTCAAAACAGGTGCAGAACAAAGTTTATCTTTCAAAGTATTAAATGCAAGTTCTTGTGCCTCGCCCCACTTAAACCCCACATCTTTTTTAATGATTTCAGTTAAAGGAGCAGCAATGACACTAAAATCCCTTACAAACCTCCTGTAAAAGCTAGCAAGGCCATGAAAGCTCCTAACATCACTCACATTCCTAGGGGTTGGCCATTCCTGGATAGCCCTTATCGTCTCCTCATCAACCTCATTTCCATTGGCACTCACCACATACCCTAAGAATATAACTCTTTCATGTAAAATGTGCACTTTTTAAGTTTAGCATACAATTCTTCTCTCCTAGATGTATCCAAAACAGCCCTAAGATGATGTACATGCTCATCAACAGATTTACTATAAATCAAAATATCATCAAAATAAACAACAACAAAATTTCCAATGAACTGACGCAATACATGATTCATCAATCTCATAAAAGTGCTAGGGGCGTTGGATAGACCAAAAGGCATAACAAGCCACTCATATAAACCAAGCTTTGTTTTAAATGTTGTTTTCCATTCATCACCAACTTTCATCCTAATTTGGTGATATCCACTCATCAAATCAATCTTAGTAAAGACACATGCACCATGCAGTTCGTCTAAATATCATCCAATCCGGGTATTGGATGGCGATACTTAACTATTATGCGATTCACAGCCCTACAATCAACACACATGCACCAACTCCCATCCTTTTTAGGAACCAAAAGCACCGGCACTGCACACGAACTAAAACTCTCACGGATGTGCCCCTTTGCTAACAACTCTTCCACTTGCCTTTGAAGTTCCTTTGTTTCCTCGTGGTTGCTCCTATAGGCTGGGCGGTTTTGAATTTGAGTTCCTAGTATGAAATCAATTTGATGTTAAATTCCTCTTATTGGTGGCAATTCTCGTAGTAACTCTTCAAGGAATACATTCTCATATTCCTGCAATAAAGAAACAACAACACTAGGCAAAGAAGGGTTAAGGTCAGCTTCATTAAAATAAGATTCCTTGTACATGAGTACAAGTAAACATTGTTAATTATTTGTTTTTCTTTTTGGGCCTCTTTTCCTCCCATTTTTCTCTCTTTCTCAGCCTCTCCTTTTTCTTTTCCTCTCATCTCTCTTATTTTTCAACTCTCGGCCTTTCCATTTTCGTTTTGCCTTCTCTCTCAATTTGGATCTTTCGGCTTCTTTTTGCATTTCTTCCTCCATGCTCCTTTTTAGCTTCATTTGATCTTCATAAACTTCACTAGGAGTCATAGGAGCCAAAATGATACGTTGATCTCCCATCATGAATGAGTATCTATTTCTATACCCATCATGCGTCACCTTGCTGTCATGTTACCATGGCCTACCAAGCAACACATGACCTACATGCATAGGTACTACATCACAGAGTACACGGTCAGAATATCTTCCAATAGATAATGAAATTGAAACTTATTTATTTACCCTTATCTCTCCGCAATCATTAAGCCATTGTAGTCTATATGGCCTAGGATGTTTCAAACAATCCAGCCCCAACTTATCAACTAAAGTAGTACTTGCAACATTAGTACAACTTCCTCCATCAATTATAAGACTACAAATTTTATCATTTATCAAGCATCTGGAATGGAAGATATTTTCCCTTTGTTCAACCCCATCTTCTTTCAATTGTGCATTTAGTACACGCCTAACCACAAGATTTAAATCTCCGCCAATAGCATGCTCGGCCTCATCATCATCACTACAATCTTCAAATGAAGGCATTGAATCATATTCTTTATCACTTTCGGATTCAATTACACCATTATCTTTCAATATCATAACCTTTTTATTTGGGCATTGAGATGCAATATGTCCATTGCCAAGGCACTTAAAGCATTTTATGTTTCTATGCTTTTCAATATTGGAAGAAGAAGTAGCATTAGCTTTAGGGTTACCTTTTTGCTCTACTTTACCCTTTTCTTCTCTTACTTTGTCTTTGGCTTTGCCTTCCCTTTTAGGTCACTTTGAGCTCCAATTAGATGTGGAACCCAAATAGGTTGGTTTGTTGGTTCCCTTTTGCTTTAGTTGCTTCTCCACCTTCATAGCCATATTCACCATCTCCTCTAACTCTACATAGTGGTGCAGCTCAATAACATTTGCAATTTCCTTATTTAGACCAGCCAAGAAATGTGCCATGGTAGCCTCCCTATCTTCATCAATAATAGTCCTCATCATAGCTATCTCCATTTCTTTATGATAGTGCTCAACACTTTTATTCCCCTATCTCAAACTTTGGAGCCTTTGATGTAGTTCCCTATAATAGTAACTAGGCACAAACCTCTTTCTCATGACTGCCTTCATCCCCACCCATGTGTTTATAGGCCTTTCCCCATTCCTACGCCTATTGAGGATGATTTGGTCCCACCATACCAAGGCATAGTCAGTGAATTCCATGGCTGCCAACTTTACTTTTTTTTCCTCATAATAATTATGACATTCAAACACCAATTCTACTTTTCTCTCCCACTCCAAGTAAGCATCAGCATCATTCCTACCTTGAAAAGTAGGGATTTTCATTTTAATTCTCCCCAAATTACGATCTATCTGATTCTCAACGTTCCCAAATCGATCCGCCTCTACCTTGCCTCTATGTTCTCTCCTATTCCTTCCTCTATCATTTCTGCCCCCTCTACCTCCAAACTGATTTCTATCCCTATCATCATCAAACTCATCAAAATCTTCTTCATAGTCAGATTGAGGTGGAGTTGCTAACCTTTCCCTTCTCCCTCCAATTCGACTTTGCAAGGATGTATCTCTTCTAAGATTATGCAAAGCTTGATCATGGCCTTCTAACCTCCTATCATACTTGTCAAACCGATCATTCATATCTCGGAGCAGAATCTCAAGCCTTCCAAATTGTTGTTGCATAGCCTCCAATGTGAAGAAAGTTTTGTTTCCTTCATCACTACTTCTTTCCTGGTTGCTTGATTTAGACATGATGTAATAAATGGTCTCACACACTCCCTCACGTGTTTCACTCAAAAGGTGTATGTTCGCTCATGTTTCACTCAATTAAGACTTTTACCCTCTTTTGAGCTAACCACTCTTGCCTTTTACTGCTCTTGTGTCCTCACTATGATATATTTCTGGATCAATTTCAACCAACCAGATCAATAATAATGAGCAACAATATCCAATAGAAAATTAAAACAGACAATTCCTAAGAAAGAAAGGAAACATCACAAAACTAGAAGCAAAATTAATGAAATGAAAGCAAGGAATGACAAATACATGATATATGCACACACGGATGAAAAATGAGGTGTGCAGATATAATATTGTTATTTGAGTAATATGGAATACAAAATTACTCAACTAATGTAATGGAAACAAGTAGGACAGCAGTCAAGAATATAAAACAAAGAATGCAACAAATTGACAAAACTAGAAAAAATAAAGTGTATATGTGCTACTGCCCTAATAAAATTCGAACCAGAACCTAAAATTCACTAAACCATTCCCAACTTACTGCCAAATAAGCTAATTGTATGCCTATTAGTAACTATTATCCACGAACTGCATAATTTCCAGCAATAAGCAATGAAATCTCAACTTATACCTCAATATGAAACTAATCAATTTCAATTACGAACTCCACTCAAAATTGCTCAAATTATCAATTTTAATCAGAATAGAGTAAATATATTTAGAGGCAATTCATTTTATATATGTGTACAATCAATTGAATCCAAACAGTCCCACTTTTGGCAATCAATGCCAATATGCATGATTTGCTTTTTGTAATCTGATAAACAAAAAAAAATTAAAAACACCAAAATTCGTACCCCAAAAAAAAAGAAATAAACCAAACTTTAATAGACAGCAATATAGTCAAATTCAGCCACAAATAGATAAAGTTTTTTTTTAATTTTTTTATGTTGTAACTTGAACAAATATATCACTAAAACCAGCAAAATAAAGATAAGTACAATTGATTTAGAACCAAAGCTCTGATACCAAATGATGCAGCAACCACCTAGAATTTAAGTCTAGACAACCTCCAAATCAATCTGATACAAATCTTAAGTTTAACCAATTGCAAGGATTTGGTAACAAAAAGTATGGAGAGAGAATTGGATTCATGCCAAAAATTAATTACCAACCTGATAAGTGAAAACAATCCTTGGTATATCAATGGAGATCACACCTCCCACTTGAAGAACACTCAAATTTTGATCTTAATCACCAATCTGATTGTCTTACACGCATAAGGAAGTATTTATACCTCTACAAACCAAACCCTAGGTGCAAAAATGTCACAGTCTCATCAAAGATTCAAACATGTACTCACATGTTACCATTTGATTCGGAAAATCATAGGTAGATCTGATGTAAAGACTATAGAGAGTTCTCACTGATCTGATTATAGCTGATTGTCTCACTAAGCCACTTCCTAAAAAGAAATATGATAGTCATATATTTGCCTTTGGTTTAATGTATAAAGGTGATTGGCTTTAGTGAAGATCAAAATTTGAGTGTTCTTCAAGTGGGAGGTGTGATCTCCATTGATATACCAAGGATTGTTTTCACTTATCAGGTTGGTAACTAATTTATGGTGCGAATCCAATTCTCTCTTCATACTCTTTGTTACCAATTCCTTGCTGTTTTGGGGGTGAAGAGAGTCTAATCTTACAATTGGTTAAACTTATGATTTGCATCAAATTGATTTTGAGGTTGTCTAGACTTAGATTCTAGGTGGTTGCTGCATCATTTGGTATTAGAGCTTTGGTTCTAAATCAATTGTACTTATCTTTATTTTGCTGGTTTTTAGTGATATTTGTTAAAGTTACAAGCATTAAAAAAAAGTTTAGCTATTTGTGGCTGAATTTGCCTATATTGCTATCTATTGAAGTTTGGTTTATTTCTTTTTTTTTTGGGGTACGAATTTTTGGTGTTTTTAATCTTTTTTTTTTGTTGATCAGATTATTAAAAAAAACAATTTGTGCATATTGGCCTTGATTGCCAAAAGTGGGACTGCTTTGATTCAATTGATTGCACACATATATAAAATGAATTGCCTCTGAATATATTTGCTCTATTCTGATTAAAATTGATAATTTGAGCAATTTTGAGTGGAGTTCGTAATTGAAATTGATTGGTTTTATATTGAGGTATAAGTTGAGATTTCATTGCTTATTGCTGGAAATTGTGCAATTGGTTGATAATAGTTAGTAATAGGCATACAATTCGCTTATTTGGCAGTAAGTTGGGAATGGTTTAGTGAATTTTTAGGTTCTGGTTTGAATTCTATTAGGGATGTAACATTCTCGACCTTCCCCACATGCATATCCACATGTATTTCATTTGAACATATGCATCTTCCATATAATCCAATTGAACACATGCATTTCATACATATTTTCTTAGAAACAAGTTCATGGCACGCACTAGATACGTGTCCTAGTATTTGGCAATTGTATCGAGTCGCACGTGTGTATTTATAACCTAAATCAGGATAACAAAACATTAGAAATAAATTAAATAAGGTGACTAAATTAAAGTAAGCAAAATGACTAGATTAAGATTAGTAAACATTTACATTGTTAATTTAGTTAAATCAGGCTAAATGATTAAGTTGTATTATTGTGTAAATTAGTGAAATTATAAATATATGTAAATAATAAACAGAAGAGATGAAAAGAAAAAGATAAATAGACAAAAACAAAAAGTTTGGCTTTATCTTCCTCCCCCATTTCTGCCTCCTCACTCCATCCCGTTTTCTTCTTCATCTTCCTCCATTCCATAACTCCTTCTTGGTGCCCTGGGCAGTTCCAGAAACTTGTGTAGCCATTTTGAGCTCCTTAGAGATATCTTTTCTAAATTATCAAAACATGAAAGTTATAGGAATATGTCTTATCTAAATTGGGGTACTCATTTCAACTTAATATGTTATGGATAGACTAAGTTATGGCCTTTGGAAATCATACTGGTCCGGAAGCCAATTCTATTCTGGACCAGTGAATATTTCTTATATTTTGAAGACCTTAGAGATATAATTGATAAAAGTTATAAACATAAAATATGTTCATTGGAACCCATATAAGTGTTTGTAAAGTTTCATTTAAATGTGACCAATATATTATAAGTTATGATGAACCAAATTTGGTATCCTGAAACTGCCTAAAGGCAGAAAACAAAACACACTTAGAAATTCCATCAAATATTTTACAATGATCCAATTGGTCTGAAATTTTAATATTTTACCTAATTATATGTTAATTTTAATTAGGAATAAGAATCAGATTAATTAGTCAAGTATAGAAAAAGTTATAGGCTAAATAGTCCCATAAGGTCACACTACCTCATAGGAAAAATATTAACTATTGATATGAACAATGCATGTTAATTTGTTTAAGCCACAATAAGTCTCCCTAATCATGAGTTAATCAATTATATTTTCATATTAGGCTAACAACATATTGGAGACCCATAAGGAGCGGATAGACAATAAGTTAGGGGTCGGAATCAAAGGTGAAAGGTGAGTCTAATTATCAATTGAATTCTTTAGTGCAAATGAATGTTGCTTGCTATGTGATTCATATCATTGTCATGATTGGTCCTTGGTAATATGATGATGGATAATTTGTAACATTGTGGTACATACAAATGGTATACTTGTGGTATATTTGAGGTATATGTTTGATATATGTGATATATATACATGGTATATGTATCGTATGTACAAGGTATATGCGTGGCATATGAGGCATATATGCGGTATATGTATGTTATACGTGATAAGATACAATGGTTGATGAATGCTTAAGTACAAGTGCATATGCATATGGACTTAAAAGGCGTTGTGACTACTTAATCGATATTGTAGAGCAAAAGAAAAGGCCTATGACCCAACAAATGTGCAAATGAAACAAATGATCAAGCTAACTAGCAAATGCAAATGTTCACATGGAAACCGGGGCAATGTCTGTTTAACTTGGTCACAACAAAATGAAATAAGCAAAGCATTTGTATATGTAAGGAGTAATGATTATATGTTTCAAATTTATTGATATTTATATGATACTGATGAATGGAATGGAATACATGGTATGTATTGGATTTGTGATTTATTATTATGAGTTGTTCGGTACTTTAGAGCTCATTTGATGGTTATTCTCACCGAGCCACAACTCATCAATTTGCATCATTTTTCAGGTAAAGAAAAGTGATAGCTCATTTTGAGTAGCGTATAGAAGACATGGAGCACAGGTCACTGGCCGAGCCTCATCACTCTCTCTCCTTGCATTCCACATGAGCATGAAAATATGTTATCTGCATTTTGTATTTACGTGTTTGAATATGTATAGTCATTTTGGAATGGATTTTAAAAATGTATAAATGAAAGCAACTCGTAAATACTTATGTGCAAAGTTTATATTTTAATATATGTGATATAATATATTGTGGTGAAAACCTCAGCGTTGACTTGTAAAGTCATTGAATGATATTACAAGATATGAAGAAAAAAAATTACTACGAATGTTAACAGGTATTTTGCCTTTCCACTCTGCTATGGGTGATTACTTGATACTGGGATAGGTTATACTTAATTGCATAAGATGTGGTCTGATGTAGATCAAGGACATATAAGTCAATCTTCACAAAAGGAGAATGATGCACTAGTCATGCCAAGTGGTGCTATCACAAGATCAAGGGCTAACAAACTAAGGCAAGCAATACATGGCTATATTCAAGGCTTGGTCACTAAGGAGATCACAAAAGATGCATGCATGACAAAGGAGATGGAGTTGATTGAAGACCCAAGGCCCATTACTTATCTTGGGGTGTGTGAAGAACCATCTTGCATTGACTAGTCCAATGGGCTAAACAAGGCAAAGTCCATAAAATTAAAGATTACAAGTCATGTGCCAACCATGTTCCTACTTATGTGATTTGGAGCTTAACTTGTAATTGATCTTAATTATGTATGTGGGCTGCCTAATTTAAATTACCTTAGACTTTAATTAGTGATAGACGTGTGGGCCAATGAAATAAAGCCCAACCCACCACTTGTCTTATTTTGGAAGTATTTAATTAGTGTCCTAATTCAAGTAGGACTCTACTTTTTAGAATATGAGTTAGAATATGACTGTAATTTTAGGAGTTGAGTTAGAATATGATTTAGTTATCCTTTACCATAAAGGATTCAAAGACTTAGGGCTATAAATACTCATCTAGGCTTCTTGTACATGACCTCAATGAATAAAAACGAATTTGAGTGTTTTTCTTTAAAGTGAGACAGATTTGCATCTCTTTATTACTTTTAGGAATTAGTTACTTATCAAGTGATATTGCTTGTGGCGTGGCTATTCTTAATAAACCATATAATCTTGGTTCTTTGCTACATTGGTTAGCTTTGGGTCTGATTCAATCTATGATCACCATAGCTTAAGGTTTGTTTACCTTTTCTTGTTGAGGGGTTTCAAGGCACGGTCTTTGGGGTTCTAGTTGAATGACTAAAAGGGGATGAGATAGCATTTTTGTTGTAGTTGATAGGTTTGGCAAGATGGCACATTTCATCGCTTGTCATAAAACTGATGACGCTACACATATTTCTGATTTGATCTTTAAGGATGCTGTGCGTTTGCATGGTGTTCCTAAAACTATTGTTTTTGATAGAGATTCTAAGTTTTTGAGTCATTTTTCGCGTGTGCTATAAGGAAAGTTGGGAAGAAAAATGCTATTTTCTACTACTTGTCATCCTCAAACAGATGGTCAAACTGAAGTGGTTAATAGAACTTTAGGATCATTATTACGTGCTGTTGTTGGTAAGAATTTGAAAACCTGTGAAGATTGTTTGCCATTAGTAGAATTTGCATATAATTGAAACATTCATTCATCAACAGGTTATTCACCATTTGAAATTGTCTATGGTTTTAATCCGCTAAACCCTTTGGATTTGTTGCCTATACCTTTGAAAGATATTTCTAACTTAGATGGTCAAAAGAAGGTAGATTTGGTTAAGTCCATACATGAGAAGGCAAAGCAGCACATTGAGTTAAAGAACAAAAGTTATGCACAAAAAGCCAATCAAGGACGTAAAGTTGTGAAATTTGAACCTGGAGATTGGGTATGGGTGCATTTTAGGAAAGAGAGATTTCCTAACCAAAGGAAATCCAAGTTGGATCCAAGAGGCGATGGACATTTTCAAGTGGTTGAGAGGATCAATGATAATGCCTATAAGATTGACTTGCCCGGTGACTATAGTGTTTCAGCAACTTTTAATGTTGCTGACCTTTCTCCTTTTGATAATGCAGGTGGTGATTCAAGGACGAATCCTTTTGAGGAGGGAGGGAATGATGCGAGCCAAGACAACAGAAATGATCTTACATGCCATGGAGGAGACATATTAGTGATTCCACCTAGTCCAATCATAAGATCAAGTAGAAACAAGCTCAAGGCATCCTTGCAAATGTATATTCAAAGCTTGGTGACAAGAGATATCAAGGAAGAGGCTTGGGTCAGGCTTGAAGAGATGGAATCGGTTGGCGATCCAAAGCTTGTGACACTCATTGGGGCATGTGATGGTGAAGACAACTAGCCTAATGGGCTAGAGAAGAAGTCTATATTACAAGGTTCAAGTCATGTGCAATATGCTATGTTAAGGTGGACTTATGTTATGTCATGGTTGGGCCTAAGATTAAATTTATGGGCTGTTTTATTTTAATTATTGGAATGTGATTTCATTTAAAGACACATGATCAACCTTATTTTAACTTGTCTTAGGTGTGTAGGCCTTATAAAATTAAGCCCATTCGTTTGTCCTTAAGTCTTTAGGGTCAGATTGGTCTTTTCCTCATTTTTGCACCTAGGGTTTGGTTTGTAGAGGTATAAATACCTCCTTATGCATGTAAGACAATCAGATTGGTGATTAAGATCAAAATTTGAGTGTTCTTGAGTGTTCTTCAAGTGGGAGGTGTGATCTCCATTGATAAACCAAGAATTGTTTTCACTTATCAGGTTGGTAATTAATTTGTGACGTAAATCCAATTCTCTCTTCTTACTCTTTGTTACCAATTCTTTGCTGTTTTGGGGGTGAAGAGTCTAATCTTGCAATTGGTTAGACTTAAAATTTATATCAAATTAATTTGGAGGTTGTCTAGACTTTGGATTCTAGGTGGTTGCTGCATCAAGTGAGTAGCCGATTTAACCTTTATTCAACCTTAATTTATCACCAACTAGCAAGAACTCAAGGTATATTTAATAGATGAGTTCAATTTCTTAAGATCAAGTCAATGCTCAACATGATCACTAAGGTACCTGAATTCAAAAATTGAACTTTTCAACCTCAAAACCAATTATTTATGTTGGATTGCAGTAGTTTATAATGATACCAAACAATTTCAGTAATAAACAAAATCACATGATTTCAACTTGAAGCTCAAAATAGCACAATTTCACAATTTTGGTGCTAAATTTGAAATTCTGATCTTTTTTTCTTCTTCCTGTTTTTTTTTTGTTTTTTTAATCAAATAACAGTACAATAATGCTTAATAAATCTCAAATATATCAAAGAATTGAAAAGAAACCCAAACTTGCAATTTTACTCTTTATGGCTGAAATTTTTCCTAAGGTACCTCTAATATGCCCTGCACCCAAACATCTAAAATATTTAATTTTACTATGTTTATCATTAGCACAAGGTGTTTTTGATTTTCCATCATCTTTTACCCATTTTTCTTTCCTTACCTCTTTCGGGTCAGTCACCTTTTCTTTACCTTTTTCTTCCCTTTTAGGCCATTTTGAACTCCATTTGGATGTGGAAATCGTGTAACTCCTTGCTACCCCCTTGCTTTTTAGTTGCTTTTTAATTTTTATGGCCATATTGACCATGTCTTCAAAGTCCACATAGTGTCGTAATTCATTAACATTAACAATATCTTTTTTCAAACCCCCTAGGAAATGTGTCATGGTGACTTCTGGATCCTCCTCCACATTGGCTCTCATCATTGCCATCTCCATCTCCTTATGGTAATCTTCAACGGTCATGGATCCTTGTGTAAGGCGTTGCAATTTTTGGTGCAACTTCCTATAGAAATAGGCTGGCACAAATCGTTTTCTCATCACCCTCTTCATCTCTTCCCAGCTTCTAATGGGTCTTTCTCCATTCTTTCTTCTAGTCATCATGATCTGATCCCACCAAACAAGAGCATAATCAGTGAATTCAATAACAACAAGTTTTATTTTTTTCTCTTCACTATAGTTGTGCCATTTAAAAATGAGCTCCACTTTTCTCTCCCATTCTAGATATGCTTCATCATCATTCCTCCCTTTAAAAGGTGGAATTTTCATTTTGATGGAATTGATGTTGCTATCACGCTTATCTCCTCCTCTCCTCGTTGAATGGGTATCATCTTCATCATCATAGGAATCAAAGTCCTCATCTTCTTCTTGAGGCTGAAACCTCCCTATTTCAGAATTTTGAATGTTCCATTTCCCATGAGTCCGTGACTCTTCTCTTGTTTTTCTGGAATTTGAAGTGCTTTGTTGTCTCACCTCTTCAATTTTTCGATCTTGTCTCTCCATCTTCTCATTAAAAGATTCAATCATGGAAAAATAGCCTTTGGAATTCAGATTGGGTATGAGTTTTAGCTGGTCCTCTCGTTCACTACTTCCCCTTGCATTTGCCTATGACATGGTTAGTAATTTAAGAAAGTAATAATGAAGTAAAAGGACCTCACAATCACTCACCACTCGTGTTTTACATAAATAATGGCTTTTACCCTCTTTTAAGCTCACCACTCATGCCTTTTACTGCTCAAAATTTCAATCTCAAAATTACAAGTAAGAACCAAAAACAAAATCAAACAATATGCAAGTGATATATGCTAAGAATTAACAATGAACCCTAACAAGAATGAATGGAACAATGTCTAGAAGCAAACTGATGTGAAAGAAATTTATATTGAAAGCTATACACGAATTTAAATAGATGTATGCTAATGATTTTTGTTCAAATTAAATCTAATAATGCAAATTAGACTTAACAAATGTAATTAGATGCAAAAAGGACAGAATTAAAAGAATGAAAACTTAAGAGCACAAAGAATTAGACAATATGGAATAAAAATCAGAACCGGTTTCCTCCAAGTAAGTAGCCGATTGTCCCTAAATTAAGCCCTTATTCAACCTTAATTTATCACCAACTAGCAAGAACTCAAGGTATATTTAATAGATAAGCTCAATTCCTCAAGATCAAATCAATGCTCAATATGATCACTAAGGTATCTGAATTCAAAAGTTGTACTTTTCAACCTCAAAACTAATTATTTAAGTTGGATTGCAAGAGTTTATGATGATACCAAACAATTCCAAAATCAATAATCATATGATTTCAACATGAAACTCAAAATAGCACAAATTCACAATTTTGGTGCTAAATTCGAAATTCTGATTTTTTTCTTTTTCCTTTTTGTTTTGTTTTGTTTTTTATATAAAATAACACTAAACTAATGCTTAATAAACCTCAAACATATCAAAGAATTGAAAAGAACCCAAACTTGAAATTTTGCTCTTTATGGAAGAAATTTTTCCTAAGGTACCTCTAATGGTAGAATTTAAATCTAGCTAACCTAACAACTAAAAAGCAATTTTAAAAGATAGATAATGATTACCTAACCAAAAGCTCTAATACCAAACTGATGCAGAACCCCAAAGATTGTGCCTTGAAACCCCTCAACAAGACAAGGTAAACAAACCTTAAGCTATGGTGATCATAGATTGAATCCGACCCAAAGCTAACTTGTAACACCACATCTTATGCATTTTAGTATAACCTATCCAAACATCAAGTAATCATACATGGCGTACTGGAAAGATAAAATACCCTGTTGACAATAGCAGTAAAATTTTTTTCATATCCTGTAATATAATTCCATGACTTTGCAAGTCTCATATCCTATAATTTCATTCAATGACTTGCAAGTCTCATATCCTGTAATATTATTCACTGACTTTGCAAAGTTAACACTGAGGTTTTCACCACAATATAATATATCACATATATCAAAACATAAACTTTTCACATAAGTATTTTCGAGTTTATTTCATTTATACATATTTAGACTCATTCCAAAATGACTATACCTATTCAAGCACGTAAATACAAAAAAACACATATGACATATTTTCATGCTTGTGTGGAATGCAAGGAGAGAGAGAGTGATGAGGCTCGGCCAGTGACCTGTGCTCCATGTCTTCTATACGCTACTCAAAATGAGCTATCACTTCTCTTTACCTGAAAAATGATGCAAATTGATGAGTTGCGGCTCAGTGAGAATAACCATCCAATGAGCTCTAAAGTACCAAACAACTCATAGTCATAAATCACAATTCCAATATATACCATGTATTCCATTCCATTCATCAGTATCATATAAGTATCAATAAATTTGAAACATATAATCATTACTTTTCATGTATGCAAATGCTTTGCTTATTTCATTTTGTTGTGACTAAGTTAAACAGACATTGCGCCGGGTTTCCATGTGAATATTTTCCATGTGAACATTTGCATTTGCATTTGCTAGCTAGCTTGATCATTTGTTTCATTTGCACATTTGTTGGGCCATAGGCCTCTTCTTTTGCTTTACAATATCGATTAACTAGTCACAACGCCTTTTTAGCCCATATGCATATGCATTTGTATTTAAGCATTCATCAACCATTTCATCTTTATCATATACAACATACATATATTCCATATATACCTCATATGTCAAGCATATACCTTGCATATACTATACATATACCATGTGTATATATCACATTTGCCAAACATATACCTCAAATATACCACACGTATACCATTTATATGTACCACAATGTCACAAATTATCCATCATTACATTATCAAGGACCAATCATGACAATCACATGAATTACATAGCAAGCAACATTCATTTGCACTAAAGAATTCAATCGATAATTAGACTCACCGTTCTCCTTTGATTCCGACCCCTATCTTATTGTCTATCCGCTCCTTGTGGTTCTCCAATATGTTGCGAGCCTAATATGAAAACATAATCGATTAACTCATGAGTAGAGAGACTTAATGTGGCTTAAACAAATTAATATGCATTGTTCATGTCAATAGTTAAGATTTTTCCTATGAGCCAGTGTGACCTTATGGGACTGTTTAGCCTATAACTTTTTCTATAATTGACCAATTACTCTGTTTCTTGTTCCTCATTAACAATAACACATATTTATAGTACATATTCAAATTTCAGACCAATTGGATCATTGTATAATATTTGGTGGAATTTCTAAGAGTGTTCTGTTTTCTGCCTTGTTTTCTTCCTTTAGGCAGTTTCAGGGTACTCATTTGGGTTCATCATAAATTACACTCTATAAGTCCTATTTTAATGAAACTTTACAGAAACTTATATGGGTTCATATGGAACATGTTTCCTGTTTACAACATTTACCAATTATGTTTCTAAGGTCTTCTAATTATACCAAACATATTACTGTTCCAGAATAGAATTGGCTTCCGGACCAGTATGACTTCCAAAGGCCATAACTTAGTCTATAGATAACAAATTAAGCTAAAATTAGTACAAAAATGTAACACCACATCTTATGCATTTTAGTATAACCTATCCAAACATCAAGTAATCATACATGGCGTACTGGAAAGATAAAATACCCTGTTAACAATAGCAGTAAAATTGTTTTTCATATCCTGTAATATAATTCCATGATTTTGCAAAGTTAACACTGAGGTTTTCACCACAATATAATATATCACATATATCAAAACATAAACTTTTCACATAAGTATTTTCGAGTTGATTTCATTTATACATATTTAGACTCATTCCAAAATGACTATACATATTCAAGCATGTAAATACAAAAAAACACATATGACATATTTTCATGCTTGTGTGGAATGCAAGGAGAGAGAGAGTGATGAGGCTCGGCCAGTGACCTGTGCTCCATGTCTTCTATACGCTACTCAAAATAAGCTATCACTTCTCTTTACCTGAAAAATGATGCAAATTGATGAGTTGCGGCTCAGTGAGAATAACCATCCAATGAGCTCTAAAGTACCAAACAACTCATAGTCATAAATCACAATTCCAATATATACCATGTATTCCATTCCATTCATCAGTATCATATAAGTATCAATAAGTTTGAAACATATAATCATTACTTTTCATGTATGCAAATGCTTTGCTTATTTCATTTTGTTGTGACTAAGTTAAACAGACATTGCCCCGGGTTTCCATGTGAATATTTTCCATGTGAACATTTGCATTTGCATTTGCTAGCTAGCTTGATCATTTGTTTCATTTGCACATTTGTTGGGCCATAGGCCTCTTCTTTTGCTTTGCACATTTGTTGGGCCATAGGCCTCTTCTTTTGCTTTGCAATGTCGATTAACTAGTCACAACGCCTTTTTAGCCCATATGCATATGCACTTGTATTTAAGCATTCATCAACCATTGCATCTTTATCATATACAACAAACATATATTCCCTATATACCTCATATGTCAAGCATACACCTTGTATATACTATACATGTACCATGTATATATATCACATTTGTCAAACATATACCTCAAATATACCACAAGTATACCATTTATATGTACCACAATGTACAAATTATCCATCATTACATTATCAAGGACCAATCATGACAATCACATGAATTACATAGCAAGCAACATTCATTTGCACTAAAGAATTCAATCGATAATTAGACTCACCGTTCTCCTTTGATTCCGACCCCTAACTTATTGTCTATCCGCTCCTTGTAGTTCTCCAATATGTTGCGAGCCTAATATGAAAACATAATCGATTAACTCATGATTAGAGAGACTTAATGTGGCTTAAACAAATTAATATGCATTGTTCATGTCAATAGTTAAGATTTTTCCTATGAGGCAGTGTGACCTTATAGGACTGTTTAGCCTATAACTTTTTCTATAATTGACCAATTACTCTGATTCTTGTTCCTAATTAACAATAACACATATATATAGTACATATTAAAATTTCAGACCAATTGGATCATTGTATAATATTTGGTGGAATTTCTAAGAGTGTTCTGTTTTCTGCCTTGTTTTCTTCCTTTAGGCAGTTTCAGGGTACTCATTTGGGTTCATCATAACTTACACTCTATAAGTCCTATTTTAATGAAACTTTACAGAAACTTATATGGGTTCATATGGAACATGTTTCATGTTTACAAAGTTTACCAATTATGTCTCTAAGGTCTTCTAATTATACCAAACATATTACTGTTCCAGAATAGAATTGGCTTCCGGACCAGTATGATTTCCAAAGGCCATAACTTAGTCTATAGATAAACAATTAAGCTAAAATTAGTACCAAAATTTAGCTAAGACATATACCTATAACTTTCATGTTTTGATAATTTACAGAATGTAGCTCTAACAAGCTCAAATTAGCCAACCAATATACTGGATCTGCCTAGGGCACTCAGTAGGCAGTTCAAACCATGGAACAGTCATGGTTCCATTCACCATAACTCCCCATTTACAAGCCCTATGAACCTTAAATTTGGTATACAGATAAAAAACACATATCTACAAATTTTATATTTTGAGAGACTTCAAATAAGGGCTTTAACATATTCGAAATCAAACCACACAGTAGCTAACTTGGTTAGGGTTTATACCCTGACCAGTTTCAGTACGAAGGGCATATCTCTCCCTATAAATAACATATTGAAAAAATGTTTACATATCCACAAATATAAGATATAAGGGAAAAACTTTTGTGTTTTACACATTTCCAGAATCAATTTCTATTAATATCAAAATCGGGGTGCAATTCAGTGCCTAATATTGAACCTAAGCAACTCAAATCAACCCTATAGCAATAAGAATTGATTACTTACCAAGAACAACCTTGAAAGGGATCAATTAGCTTCAAAAACTAGGTGAAACAAGGAAGAATTTAAGTCTGAAATGGAGGAAATTGAAGAAGAAAACGGGGCTGAAATGAGGAGGCAGAAATGGGGAAGAAAGATGAAGATAAAGCCAACTTGTTTTTTGTCCTTTTCTCTTTTTCTCTTTTTCTCTTCTCTTTTCTCTTCTCATTTCTCATTTCTCTTCTCTTATATTTCTCTTTTGTTTCATTTTCATTTTATTTTATATTGTTATTATTATTATTTACATATATTTATAATTCCATTAATTCACACAATAATACAACTTAATCATTTGATCCGATTTAACTAAATTAACAATGTAATTGTTTACTAATCTTAATCTAATCATTTTTCTTAGTTTAATTTAATCACCTTATTCAATTTATTTCTAATGCTTTTTTATCTTCATTTAGGTTATAATTACACAAATGCGACTCGATACAAGTGCCAAATACTAGGACACGTAGCTAGTGCGTGTCATAAACTTGTTCCTATAGAAATACGTATGAAATGCATGTGTTCAATTGAATTGTATGCAAGATGCTTATGTTCGATGAAATGCATATGGGGAAGGTCAAGGATGTTACAATTCTCCCCTCCTTTTAAAAATTTTGTCCTCGAAATTAATACCTGAAAACAGGTGTGGATATTGCTTTTTCATATTTTCTTCTGTTTCCCATGTTGCTTCTTCTTGTAAATGGTTACGCCATAATACCTTAACCAAAGGTATTTTGCGATTTCTTAGCTGTTAAATTTTGGTACTAATTTTAACCCAATTAGATGTGCGCTTTTGGGGCGAAGTTAGGAGTCCACATTCTTATCATTTGGTATCAGAGCCAGCCCTGTACACCGGTGTCCATTCGAGTTACGACAGATCACCAACTGAGGCAGTCGGTGTCTTAAAGGGGTGGGGATGATGCATCCCACATCGGTTGTAGAGGAACTCCTGGACTGATTTATAAGGCTAGGTTCAAACCTTCCCCTTTGAGTGCACTTTTGGGGTAAAGTTAGAAGTCCACATTCTTATCATTGGTATCAGAGCCAGCCCTGTATACCGATGTCCATTCGGATTATGACAGATCACCGACTGAGACAGTCGGGTTCTTAAAGGGGTGGGGATGATGCGTCCTACATCGGTTGCAAAGGAACTCTTAGACTGGTTTATAAGACTGAGTTCAAACCTTCCCCTTTGAGCCCGCAGTAGGCCCAGCGCGCTGCTGCCTCCCTCCCATTGGCCAATGGGTGAATTTGGCCTTAATTAGGCCAATTATGGCCCATTACTATTCATTTATTTCCCTTTTCTCCATTTTTGACTTTTTATCTTTTCTTTGAAGTGGATTCAAATAGAAAAGACATCAAATAGTAGAAAATAGACATGAAAATATTTTTTTGTGAAAAAAATATTTTTAAGACAACAAAATTCTCTCAAGAACACTTTCAATGCTACTAGCACTTTGAATTTATTCACACCATTTCTTTTGATAGTTTCTTCTTCATTCTTCGCGTGGATTATCATTAGAGAAATCCTAGTGTGGATTGTTGTGGTTTTGTACAACCCAACAAAGTGAGGATTTGAATAACAAATAAGAAATTATAAGGTATAATTTATAACCTCTATGTTTATATAAATTAGTTTTAATGGCACAAGTATGATCTTTTGTTTCGGATTTTGAAAATTTTATTTTTCCATTGTATTTATGAATCTGATTCATTCTTCAAATGTATGTGACATATTAGGTTTCCGGTTATATTGACCACTTAAAATAACATTTAATTTAAGCAAGTCATAAGCAATATCTAGCAATATATCATGACCCTTAATTGACTGAAAAGTCAGTGGTTTGACTACGAATATTTTTATAAAAAATTTTCGTGCAATTAATCCTTTCACCATTCTATACCCCACTTGGTTTAGAGTATGGACATGTGCCAACTCCCACTAGATTGACAACGCCACATCCAAGTAATATTAGTTCCTGTTCCTAAGGCTCATTACTCTGTTAGATATGTTAATGAAGACTATTTTCATGACATTTCTACTTTGACCAGAGAGTCCCAAGTAATGACCCTGATAAGAGGCCATAGGTATACACTCCTTCTATTAAGAGTGGTAAATTCTTTGTTAGTTATCCACTTCAAATACCTCAAGCTATACCCAATTACCACCCTATGAGTATCCTCCCTGAGGCAATAAGGAATAATAACAAAGTATAGAATTAGTATATAAGATATCCTTGAGTACCTCAAGTCTAAGGATACCTGCACCATTACTATGATGAGACTATCACTGACATTTGAATAGATTATCCATATAATTGTCTCATAGCAGGTCATCCAATGTACTTAGCTAAACTTAGCAAGCCTCCATATGTTAGCTCTAAATATCTTATGTTTATAGATTATGAGATCTACTACTCGATCCAATCAAGAAGTATAACATGTTATAGTCATCCGAATTAATAATGTTATGTCTCATTAATCCTATGACTATGGATAATTTAGATACTAACATAATTACACATGATAAGAATCTCAATATCATGAGCTCATCATGATTTTCTTCATGTTATGTTATGTATAAATGATTTCATTAAATGATTTAAGACTACTATCAACTCATATATCAAATTAATGAAAATGTCTTTCATTAATCAAATAAATTACAATAAGTGTTAAAGGTGGTTGCCTTTAGAGCACTTCTCTAATAAAAACAAGCCCACTAAAGAGTGTCAATACATAAATTCCTATAGCTAATGCATCAACTCTTGCTCCATTGCCAGCACATAGGTCTGACTCTCATTTCTTGAGTTGTCTACTGTTCCTTAGGCCCTACATATCAGTACATATATGTGAGCCATATCTTTAATACCATGCATTATTAATAGAAACTGTATTAACCTCAATAATATAAATACCTGAAGTAGAAGGTGCATCCAATGTCTTGTAGTTCCTCTTCCAATGGCCAATCTTACCACAATGGAAGAATGTCCTTTTTAAAGTAGTCTCTTTGCCTTTCTTCTTCATGCCCTCTTGGGTCTTTGTGGGCTTCTTATTTTTCTTGTCCTTCTAGAAGTGTCCACTACCATCATATCATTTTGTTCTTTCTTGACAGAAGACTCAGCTATTTTGAGCATATTGATCAATTTAGGGATTGAAGAGGATATCTTGTTCATTTGATAGTTTAGCACAAACTGTGCATAACTATCAGGCAAACTTTGGAGAATTAAGTCTATACTTAACTCATGATCCATTACAAACCCCAAAGTAGTCAATCACTCAATACACTCATTCACTTTCAATGCATATTGCACTGGAGATGTCCCCTTTATCATCTTGGAGTGGAAGAGCAATTTTGATATCTCATATCGCCCGGTTTGAGCTTACTCATCAAAAAGCTCCCTTAGATGATACACAATGATATTTACATCTATGTTCTCATGCTGCTTTTGAAGCTTAGGAGACATAGAGGCGAGCATAATGCAACCTGCAAACTCACTATCATCCATTTGTTTCTTGTATGCCAACTGTTCATCAACAGATGCTTCATCAACAAAAGGGGAGGGAAATGAATCTTCTAAAACATAGGCTATCTTTTCGGCTTTAACAACTATTCTCAAATTCCTTAGCCAATTAATGAAGTTCAAGTCAATCAATTTGTTCGATTTCAGAATTAAGCGTACGTTCACGTTTGATGACATGATTCTAGCAATTTATATGTAAAGAAATATCATGTTAGAGTATGTACTATATGCATGAATATTAGGTCTTTAAAGAATATGACTGTACTTTTAGGAGTTGAGTTAGAATAGGATTTAGTTATCCTTTACCATAAAGGATTCAAAGACTTAGGGCTATAAATACTCATCTATGCTTCTTGTACAAGACATCAATCAATGAATGAATGAATAAAAATGAATTTGAGTGTTTTTCTTTAAAGTGAGGCAGATTTGCATCTCTTTATTACCTTTAGGAATTAGTTACTTATCAAGTAATATTGTTTGTGGCGTGGCTATTCTTAATAATACTTATAATCTTGGTTCTTTGCTACATTGGTTAGCTTTGGGTCGGATTCAATTTATGATCACCATGGCTTAAGATTTGTTTACCTTGTCTTGTAGAGGGGTTTCAAGGCACGGTCTTTGGGGTTTCACATCACAAGGGGTATAACATGCGCAAGTTTATCTAGATTTTAACAATATCCATCTTGTTAATCCTATGACTGTGGTAAGTATAAACTTTCACATGATAGGAATCCCACTATCATGATCTCCTCATGATTTCCTTCATGATGTGTTGCATACCCAGAACTTCATTAAACTTTTTAAGATCTATATCAATTCATATGCAATACCATATAATGAATATACTTTTTACTAATAATAAATGAGTACATAAAGTGCCTATAGTGATTGCCTTTATGGTGCCTCTCTAACACATTTACAGGTGAAATGATGTATTGAAACTGAGTCAGGTACCTAAAGATAATGTCTACTATTTTAGGCCCCGCATTTCACAATCGAATGTGCCAGACTGATTGAAAATCAAGCAAAATCTAATTCAAATAAAAAAAACAAGTGAGAAAATTGATTACAAACATGTAATATTTAATTTTGCATGAAAACCGAAGAAAAAGGGGCTAAATTGAAAAATGCACGGTTTTTTGCACTATCAATGCATGAGTGGGATGGGTGATGCAATTGTTATACTTTTTGCTTTTGTTGAGTTATGTTGGGTTGGGTAGTTATAGTTTTACATGAATTTCAGAAATACGTAGTTTTATAACTACTCATTTTGTATAAACTTTGGCCATGTGACTGCCCGTTTGATATTACATTTAAATCTTTTATGATATTTTATTTTTAAGTCATAATGGTCATGGTGTATGAAAGTTTTAAATTATCTCGTTTTAACTCATGTGTATCAGAGCATCCTTTAGTATAATTGGATTCATTTTTAATTATCTCAAAGGGTGTTATATTTAATGGTATCAGGGCCTAGGTTTAGGTGATTCTAAACTTAGGTGGGAAGGGTTGTATCATGTGTACAAGTGTTATGTTGTATGACTCTGATGTGGGCTATTCTTTATCGATGTGTAGGCTAAAGAGCGAGTATGGAGATCAAATCGCATGATGCGATTGAGAGTAACAGTCCTTCAGAAATAAAGGATCAAAATTAGCCAAGCCAAGCTAGTGTGCAAGGGTCGGCTGGCACACCTCCTCTACAGCAGTCGATGGCTAGTTAGGCAGATCAGGCTCAAGATCCTCTGATGCAGAATCTTGTTGCTCTGCTACAGCGGTTGGTACAGGCTATGCTGCTGCCACCTCCTCCACCACTGCTGCCACCTCTTCCACCTCCTCAGTCACCACTAAGGTGTAGGATTTAGATTGACAGGCTAAGAAAGTATGGAGCTACCAACTTCACAAAAAATATTGAGGATGATCCGACTGTTGCTGAGTTCTGGTTAGAGAAGACCGAAAGGGTCTTCAAGGAGCTAGATTGTGCCGATGACCATAGGGTCAGATATGTTGTTTCACTTTTCTATGAGCATGCCTATGATTGGTTGAAGTCAATTTTGCAGAAGCTACAGATCCCATAGTTGCTTACTTGGGATTTCTTTTCAACCGAGTTCAAAAAATAGTATGTGCCGAAGGCGTATACAGATGAGAAGAAACAAGAGTTTCTGAACTTGCGACAAGGAAACATGACAGTGATCATTTATGAGAGAGAGTTTATCCATTGAGCAAGTATGCGATTGGTATCATTACAGACGAGGCAGACAAGTGTTACCAGTTTGAGGACAATCTGAGAGATGACATTGGGTTCCATGTGATCTCACAGCAGTATGAGGACTTCATAAAGTTGGTATCTTCCTCTATTACGATAGAAAATAGGGTAAAGCTAAATAGAGCAGATGAGTCATCTAGGAGAGACTTTAGAGGGTCAGCTTACTGTGTTGCATAGTCATCGAGCAAGAAGACTTGCACCAGTTCTAGACCCTTCCAGTCTATATGGACAGGGACAAGGTCATAGTTAGTTAGGGTACACCAGACATGTCCATCATCAAGAGTCATTTCTACAGCTATCAGTAGTTAGGCTTAGACATAGAGAGAGGTAGTACCCCAGTGTATAGTGTGTGGAAGGATCCATAGAGGAGAGTGCTAGGGATGCACAGGGTCTTATTATAGGTGTGGGTCTTGAGACCACTATCGGAGAGATTGTCCAATGTAGATAGCTGAGGCATCAATTCAGACTCAGAGTTCAGTGCTGACTTAGGGCAGGGGATAGGGACAAACCCATTTTGGTAGAGGTGGACCTAGATAGGCCTTATCTGAGTTAGTGAATAGGACATGAGTTAGAAAAGCACCATTAAGGGCTTATGCTATGAAGGCCAGAGAGGATCCGGGTGCTTTGGATGTAGTTGTTAGTACATTTCTTATCTTTGATTCAATCTTAATTATTTTGATTGATCCGGATTCTACGCATTCTTATTTGTGTACCAACATAGCTGAGTGGTATAACATGTTAGCTGAGAATTTGGATTATGAGATCAAGATGACTAGCCTTTTGGGGCATAGCACTGTGCTGAACCGAGTATACTAAGACTATCCTATCATAACAAGGGAAAGAGTTTCTGATGGATCTGATCGAATTACATTTCCACGAGTATGATACTATCCTAGGTATGGATTGGTTATCTCGGCAAGGAGCAATGGTAGATTATAGAAGGAAGATGATGGAGTTGAGAACTCCTAAGGGAGATATTGTGGTAGTTCAGGGTGAGAGATCCTCACAGCCATCAAGGGTTATCTCTATGGTGAAGGCTCAGAAATTGATCAAGAAAGGGTGGGAGGCCTACTTTGCTCACATAGTTGACACAGGAGGGGAAGCTCATACCTGATGCGAGCTGAGACAACATAAATGATCTTACAGGCCATGGAGGAGATGGAGTAGTGATGCCACCTGGTCCAATCATAAGATCAAGTAGAAACAAGCTCAAGGCAGCCTTGCAAATGTATATTCAGAGATTGGTGATTAAGATCAAAATTTGAGTGTTCTTAAGTGTTCTTCAAGTGGGAGGTGTGATATCCATTAATATACCAAGGATTGCTTTCACTTATCAGGTTGGAAACTAATTTGTGGCGTGAATCCAATTCTCTCTTCATACTCTTTGTTACCAATTCCTTATTGTTTTGGGGTTGAAGAGTCTAATATTGCAATTGATTAAACTTAAGTTTTGTATCAAATTGATTTGGAAGTTGTCTAGACTTAGATTCTAGGTGGTTTACTTTTAGGAATTAGTTACTTATCAAGTGATTTTGCTTGTAGCGTGGCTATTCTTAATAAACCATATAATCTTGGTTCTTTGCTACATTGGTTAGCTTTGGGTCGGATTCAATCTATGATCACCATAGCTTAAAGTTTGTTTACCTTGTCTTGTTGAGGGGTTTCAAGGCATGGTTTTGGTGTTCTTGGAGGATGTGTTTGATGATATACAGCAAATGTTTTGATGATCATATTATGTATTGGATTGATAGTAAATGATAATTACAAAAAATATTACTTCCATTTAGAGTTTTTGATGATCGACATACCGCCGATAATATTTTTATGATCATCAAAACATTTGCTGTATATCATCACACACATCCTCCAAGAACCCCAAAGACCGTGCCTTGAAACCCCTCAACAAGACAAGGTAAACAAACCTTAAGCTATGGTGATCATAGATTGAATCCGACCCAAAGCTAACCAATATAGCAAAGAACCAAGATTATATGGATTATTAAGAATAGCCACACCACAAGCAATATTACTTGATAAGTAACTAATTCCTAAAGGTAATAAAGATATGCAAATCTGCCTCACTTTAAAGAAAAATACTCAAATTCGTTTTTATTCATTGATGTCATGTACAAGAAGCCTAGATGAGTATTTATAGCCCTAAGTCTTTGAATCCTTTATGGTAAAGGATAACTAAATCATATTCTAACTCAACTCCTAAAATTACAGTCATATTCTAACTCATATTCTAAAAAGTAGAGTCCTACTTGAATTAGGACACTAATTAAATCCTTCCAAAATAAGACAGGTGGTGGGTTGGGATTTATTTCTTTGGCCTATCACTAATTAAAGTCTACGGTAATTTAAATTAGGCAGCCCACATATATAATTAAGCCCAATTACAAGTTAAGGCCCAAATCACATAAGTAGGCACATGGTTGGCACATGACTTGTAATCTTTAATTTTATGGACTTTGCCTTGTTTAGCCCATTGGACTAGTCCATGCAAGATGGTTTTTCACACACCCCAAGATAAGTAATGGACGTTGGATCTTCAATCAACTCCATCTCCTTTGTCATGCATGCATCTTTTGTGATTTCCTTAGTGACCAAGCCTTGAATATAGCCTTGCATTGCTTGCCTTAGTTTGTTAGCCATTGATCTTGTGATAGCTCCACTTGGCATGACTAGTGCATTATTCTCTTTTTGTGAAGATTGACTTATATGTCCTTGATCTACATCAAATATCAAAGGGAAAAGAGGATTAACAAGGATTATAGCTAGGAGAGGAAGAAGATTAAGGTTTGGAGTGGGAATTTTGGAACCCAGCCATAACAACTCTTGGATTTAAGTAAGTTGCTCTTTTCTTCCTTCGGTGAATAGGGTTAATATAGGATTAGGGTTAGGAAAAACCCCTTTTTTTGCCATATATGGGTTAGGGTAAGGTAGAATCATTATAAAATATTGGGTTTTATTAATATTTTTGTTGTTATTTTTGTGTTAGGGGATATAGTTGAAGAGGAAGCTCCCCCTTTAAGAGAGGGAAGGGCTTGAAAAGGAAGAACTAAGGTTTTTAAGGCTCTTTTTTTGTGAGAGGTTCGTACACAACCCTATATTAAATGTAATGACTACAACACATGATGGTTGAATTAGAGTAATGCTTGTATAATGAAAGGTGAGAATGTGGTTATGCTAATGATGTATTTATAAGGCTTTAGGTATGCATTAAATGTAAATGAGATTTTGGTTATTAAATGAATTCACATATGCCAGTTTAAATGTTGATAGTGAGGTTTAGCATTCACGGGCTTGAAGTTCAACATAAATTGTGCAGGTGATGTAATATCCTTGACCTTCCCTACATGCATGTCATCGAACATAAGCATCTTGCATACAATTCAATTGAACACGTGCATTTCATACGTATTTTCGTAGGAACAAGTTTATGACACGCACTATCTACGTGTCCTAGTATTTGACACTTGTATCGAATCGTACATGTGTAATTATAACCTAAATGAGGATAACAAAGTATTAGAAATGAATTGAATAAGGTGTCTAAATTAAAGTAAGAAAAATGATTAGATTAAGATTAGTAAACAATTACATTGCTAATTTAGTTAAATCGGGTCAAATGATTAAATTGTATCATTGTGTGAATTAGTGGAATTATAAATATATGTAAATAATAATAATAACAATATAAAATAAAATAAATAATGAAACAAAAGAGAAATAGAAGAGAAGAGAAATGAGAAATGAGAAGAGAAAAAGATAAAAAGAGAAAAGGACAAAAAACAAGTTGGCTTTATCTTCATCTTTCTTCCCCATTTCTGCCTCCTCACTTCAGCCCCGTTTTCTTCTTCATATTTCTCCATTCCAGAACTCAATTCTTCCTTGTTTCACCTAGTATTTGCACCAAATTGATCCCTTGCAAGTTCGTTCTTGGTAAGTAATCAATTCTTATTGCTATAGGGTTGATTTGAGTTGCTTAGGTTCAATATTAGGCACTGAATTGTACCCCGATTTTGATGTTAATATAAATTGATTCTGGAAATGTGTAAAACACAAAAGTTGTTCCTTTATGTCTTAGATTTATGGATATGTAAACATTGTTGCAAGATGTTATGTATAGGGAGAGATATGCTCTTTGTACTGAAACTGGTCAGGGTGTGAACCCTAACCAAGTTAGCTACTGTGTGGTTTGATTTCAAATATATTAGAGCCATTATTTGAAGTCTCTCAAAACATAAAAGTTGTATATATATGTGTGTTGTATCTGTATACCAAATTTTAGGTTCATAAGTCTTGTAAATGTTGAGTTATGGTGAATGAAACCATGACTGTTCCATGGTTTGAACTGCCTATTGAGTGCCCTGGGCAGATACAGTAACTTGTTTGGCTAATTTGAGCTTGTTAAAGCTAGATTCTGTACATAATCAAAACATTAAAGTTATAGTATATGTCTTATCTAAATTGTGGTACTAATTTCAGCTTCATTGGGTATGTATAGACTAAGTCATGGCCTTTGGAAGCCATACTGGTCCAGAAGTCAATTCTATTCTAGACCAGTAAAATATTTGGTATAATTAGAAGACCATAGAGACATAATTGGTAAAAGTTATAAACATGAAACATGTTCCAAATGCACCCATATAAGTTTCTGCAAAGTTTCATTAAAATAGGACTTATATATTATAAGTTATGATGAACCCAAATGAGTACCCTAAAACTGCCTAAAGGCAGAAAACAAGGCAGAAAACAGAACACTCTTAGAAATTCCACCAAATATTGTACAATGATCCAATTGGTCTGAAATTTGAATATGTTCTATAATTATATGTTATTTGTAATTAGGAATAAGAATCAGATTAATTGGTCAATTATAGAAAAAGTTATAGGCTAAACAGTCCCATAAAGTCACACTGCCTCATAGGAAAAATCTTAACTATTGACATGAACAATGCATATTAATTTGTTTAAGCCACATTAAGTCTCCCTAATCATGAGTTAATCGATTATGTTTTCATATTAGGCTCACAAGATATTGGAGACCCACAAGGAGCGGATAGAAAATAAGTTAGGGGTCGGAATCAAAGGAGAACAGTGAGTCTAATTATCGATTGAATTCTTTAGTGCAAATGAATGTTGCTTGCTATGTGATTCATGTGATTGTCATGATTGGTCCTTGATAATGTAATGATGGATAATTTGTGATATTGTGGTACATATAAATGGTATACTTGTGGTATATTTGAGGTATATGTTTGACAAATGTGATATATATACATGGTACATGTATAGTATATACAAGGTATATGCTTGACATATGAGGTATATAGGGAATATACGTATGTTGTATATGATAAAGATGCAATGGTTGATGAATGCTTAAATACAAGTGCATATGCATATGGGCTAAAAAGGAGTTGTGACTAGTTAATTGACATTGCAAAGCAAAAGAAGAGGCCTATGGCCCAACAAATGTGCAAAGCAAAAGAAGAGGCCTATGGCCTAACAAATGTTCAAATGAAACAAATGATCAAATGCAAATGCAAATGCAAATATTCACATGGAAACCCGGGGCAATGTCTGTTTAACTTGGTCACAACAAAATGAAACAAGCAAAGCATTTTCATACATAAAGAGTAATGATTATATGTTTCAACTTTATTGATACTTATATGATACTGATGAATGGAATGGAATACATGGTATATATTGGAATTGTGATTTATGACTATGAGTTGTTTGGTACTTTAGAGCTCATTGGATGGTTATTCTCACTGAGCCGTAACTCATCAATTTGCATCATTTTTCAGGTAAAGAAAAGTGATAGCTCATTTTGAGTAGCGTATAAAAGACATGGAGCACAGGTCACTGGCCGAGCCTCACCACTCTCTCTCCTTGCATTCCACACAAGCATGAAAAACATGTCATCTGTATTTTAACTTATATGCTTGAATATGTATTATCACTCTAGATTAGTTTTGAAATGTATAAATGGAAACAACCCGCAATCCTTCGGATGGAAAGTTTATGTTTTAATATATGTGATATATCGTATTGTGGTTTTTAATGTTGACTTGAAAAGTCATTGAGTGATATTACAGGATATGAGACTTGCAAAGTCATTGAATGGAATTACAGGATATAAGACTTGCAAAGTCATTGAATTATATTACAGGATATAAGACTTGCAAAGTCATTGAATTATATTACAGGATATGAAAAAAAATCTACTACTATTGTTAACAGGGTATTCTACTTTTCCAGTATGCTATGTATGATTACTTGATACAGGGATATGTTATACTCAAATGCATAAGGTGTGACGTTACAGGTGATTTTGGACAGAAGCTTTCACGGATTGTATCACCACATAGTTCACGACTAGACAAATCATGAAGGAGGAGTTTCACAGGCATGAATGAGTATTCACGATTGTGAATCCTGTATGTTAATTTTTGAATTTTCGTTAAATGAATTATGGAATATTCTAATGAGAATAATGTGCATTTGAGCTATATTTGCAAGAGAATTCATATTGGTATGCTTAATTTGTATGGTTCACATATGAGGTTGAGAAACTTAATGTTTAAAGTGAGAATTTGTGCCTAATACTCACACTAGAACTAGAGCTAGGAGAGATAATATGTCATTAAGAGTTTATGGTACCTGGAGGCCTAAGATGGACCAATTTAAAAATAAATACGTGAAATTAAGAGTAAGGCTTAGGTGAGCTCCTTTAGAGATCAAATAAGTTTAATCCTTATATCTCAGGCAGGTGTCCTGAGTGGCTCTAGAGTGAGCTGTAAGCTGCCTGATGCGGAACCCCAAAGATCGTGCCTTGAAACTCCTCAACAAGACAAGGTAAACAAACCTTAAGCTATGGTGGTCATAAATTGAATCTGACCCAAAGCTAACCAATGTAGCAAAGAACTAAGATTATAAATATTATTAAGAATTGCTATGTCACAAGCAATATCACTTGATAAGTAACTAATTCCTAAAGGTAATAAAGAGATGCAAATTTGTCTCACTTTAAAGAAAAACACATAAATTCGTTTTTATTCGTTCATTCATTCATGTCTTGTAAAAGAAGCCTAAATGAGTATTTATAGCCCTAGGTCTTTGAATCCTTTATGGTGAAGGATAACTAAGTCCTATTCCAACTCATAAAAGTACAGTCATATTCTAACTCAAATTTTAACAAGTAGAGTCCTACTTGAATTAGGACACTAATTAAATCCTTCTAAAATAAGACAAGTGGTGGGCTAGACTTCATATCCTTTGGCCCACTTGGGCTAACACTAATTAAAAGCTTATGATAATTAAAATAGGCAACCCACATACATAATTAAGCCCAATTACAAGTTAAGCTTTGTCCCATAAGTAGGCACATGCATGACATATGATCTTGAGGACATGGTTGGCACATGATGTCTTCCACATGGATGACACATAACTCCTAGCACATGATTTGTACATGACCTGTAATATTCAATTTTATGAATTTTGCCTTGTTTTTACCCATTGACTTGAATCTTCATAAAAGAGTCTTTTTATCATCATTTTAGGCTTGCCATTGTGTAGCATTAGCCCATAAGCTTGATTGTGGATTTTAGATCCAATATTGCTTTTAAAGCTCAAATGCTACCTCCAATGACTTTGAACACACCCCATATTGAATTGGATCATATGAAAAATCTTTTTAACTCTTTTAAGGCCTATTTCAATGATATAAGATTGCTCCACTCCGTTGACAAAAGATTGTCATTCATATCCTTCATTTATAGTTCCCGTGCATACATCACTGCCTGTATCCATTTTAGTCATGTATAGAGTTAGTGGACAATAATGAAAAAGGTAAGTGGTTACAAGACTTGTTATTCAAATGAGAAATGATTTATAAATGGTGACATGATATACATGATGAGATATATGTTTAATATATGTAATAAACTCACATGATCATGTACACATATTGGCATGTATAATTAAATTATCACACATACACTGGTTATTATATTTAATATATTGTTATATACCTTTAAGCGAGACAAGTTTAGCATGTGAGTTTTTATCTCCCACACGTAGTTTGGAACAGTGCTTTGGAGGGATAGAGAAGATGCCCAAGAGGAAGAGCAAAAGACAAACACTTAGAAGGTTAGTGATATAACATTTTTTGATTTGTTTTTTTGGGAATGAAATTGTTATATGTAGTCTTGTAACTAACTATTTTAATTATTCTTTTGCAAACTTTTGGGCAAGTGTTAGCCCAATTTATATAAATGTAAATTTTAATTTTAGTATTATTATCTTTTTATATTTTATTAAAGTCATCATGCATAATATTCTCGACTTTTTCCACATGCATCTCATTTGAATATATACTTGACTTGAGCATATATCTTTGTTATGTATTTTTATACAGACAAGTTCATGGCATATATTAGCCACGTGTCCAAGTATTTTACAATTGTGTCAATTTGTACATGTCCAATTTATAATTTAGTTGAGGATGGCATAAAATTAAAAATTTGAGTAAAATGACTAGGTCAAACAATAGAAATATGACAGTTAATTTAGTTAAATTGAACCAAATGATTAAGTTGTATTTTTGTATTGATGGTGAGATTAATAATAATAATAATAATAATAATAATAATAATAATAATAATAATAATAATAATAATAACAACAACAACAAAAGGGAAATCGGTAACCTTATATATTTCATTTCTGCATACTTCACTTTATTACAATCTTGAAAATCCATTCCTTACCTCATCCTCATTTTCTCTTCTTTATTACCATAACAACCATCTTATTCTCATTTTCTTCTTTCCTTTAAGATTTTCATAAGCAGTTTTAACCTTGGCAATCTGGTTATCGGTGAGTAAACATTTCTTATTGTGTTAATCTTGATTATAGTTGTTTAGGATATGTAAACAAGCAGTGTTTTGCATCTCAATTTTGATACTTCTGAAAACTAATTTTTGAAAAGATGAAAATATGAAACTTGTAGCCTATGCCTTTTCTCTGTGTCTGTCAAAATTGTTTTGAATGATTTGTTATATGTGAAGAGAAATCTTCTCTTGATTAGAACTAGGTCTAGTTTGAACTTCAGCTTGGAACACCACTGTTTTTGCTTCTTTTGACAATTAAAGATGTCAAATTAGATGAAGTACGAAACATAAAAGTTGTAAATTTTTGTGTCCTCTATGTATATAAAATTTTGTAGCAAAATTTGATGTGGTTACAGAGTTAGAGATAAAAATATCAACTATTCCTTGAGTAGAACTGCTTACTATGCACCTTTAGGGTTATGTCTTATCTGAAATGCCTATGAAATTTTTACCTTAATATGTGGTATATTTTGCAAGTTATGCTAATAATAATGAAACTGGTCTGAATGTCACCCCTGCACTTGACTAGACACATATTCCCCATTGTTTGAAGGCCTTAGAGATCAAATTAGAATAAGTGTCAAACAGAAAAAGTGTTCCATATTGTATTATCTAAGAGTTTGAAAAGTTTATAAGAGTTTGAAAAATTTTGAAAATCAGAAAAAATGTTCAATTTACTTTCTCAATCTTTTGATTTTGTGTTCAATTTACATCTCATGATGGATATTTTATTACTCTCTAATGGAAGTTTGGATGGAAAAATTTTATTAAGAAAATGAAATAATTTTGTGAGAAGCATGAAGTGAATATTCTAGATATGGATGCTCTTTTGTCCATTCATCGAGGTAAGTCTCGTTTTAAGGAAACTAATATTTCCATTGGTCACCATTATCAGTATGACTTATTTATTGGCATAATAGATACACAGTTACAAGAGTCGAATAATAGATTCAAGGTCAATTTAATGGAATTGCTTGTTCTTAGTGCTGCTTTAGATTTGAAGGATAATTATAAATTGTAGTCATGCCAAGTGGTGGGATCACAAGATCAAGGGCTAACAAACTAAGGCAAGCAATGCAAGGCTATGTTCAAAGCTTGGTCACTAAAGAGATCATAAAAGATGCATGCATGACAAAGGAGATGGAGCTGATTGAAGACCCAAGGCCCATTACTTATCTTGGGGTGTGTGAAGAACCATCTTGCACAGACTAGTCCAATGGGCTAAACAAGGCAAAGTCCATAAAATTAAAGATTACAAGTCATGCAAGTCCTATGCAAATCATGTGCTAAGAGTCATGTGCCAAACATGTGCTAAGAGTCATGTGCCAAACATGTGCAAGATACGTGACATCCATGTACAGGACATCATGTGCCAACCATGTGCTCAAGATCATTTGCCATGCATATGTCTACTTATGAAATTTGGGCGTAACTTGTAATTGGGCTTAATTATCTATGTGGGCTGCCTAATTTAAATTATCTTAGGTTTTAATTAGTGATAGACATATGGGCCAAAGAAATAAAGCCCAACCCACCACTTGTCTTATTTTAGAAGGATTTAATTAGTGTCATAATTCAAGTAGGACTCTACCTTTTTGGAATATAAGTTATAATATGACTGTACTTTTAGGAGTTGAGTTAGAATAGGATTTAGTTATCCTTTACCATAAAGGATTCAAAGAGTTAGGGCTATAAATACTCATCTAGGCTTCTTTTACAAGACATCAATGAATAAAAACGAATTTGAGTGTTTTTCTTTAAAGTGAGACAGATTTGCATCTCTTTATTACCTTTAGGAATTACTTACTTATCAAGTAATATTGCTTGTGACGTGGCTATTTGATGTAGATCAAGGACATATAAGTCAATCTTCACAAAAGGAGAATGATACACTAGTCATGCTAAGTGGTGCGATCACAAGATCAAGGGCTAACAAACTAAGGCAACCAATGCAAGGCTATGTTCAAAGCTTGGTCAGTAAGGAGATCATAAAAGATGCATGCATGACAAAGGAGATGGAGTTGATTGAAGACCCAAGGCCCATTACTTATCTTGGGGTGTGTGAAGAACCATCTTGCATAGACTAGTCCAATGGGCTAAACAAGGCAAAGTCCATAAAATTAAAGATTACAAGTCATGTGCCAACCACATGCCTACTTATGTGATTTGGGGCTTAACTTGTAATTGGGCTTAATTATGTATGTGGGCTGTCTAATTTAAATTACCTTAGACTTTAATTAGTGATAGACATGTGGGTCAAAGAAATAAAGCCCAACCCACCACTTGTCTTATTTTAGAAGGATTTAATTAGTGTTCTAATTCAAGTAGGACTCTACTTTTTAGAATATGACTGTAATTTTAGGAGTTGAGTTAGAATATGATTTAGTTATCCTTTACCATAAAGGATTCAAAGACTTATGACTATAAATACTCATCTAGGCTTCTTGTACATGACATCAATGAATAAAAACGAATTTGAGAGTTTTCTTTAAAGTTAAGCAAATTTTCATCTCTTTATTACTTTTAGGAATTAGTTACTTATCAAGTGATATTGCTTGTGGCGTGACTATTCTTAATAAACCTTATAATCTTGGTTCTTTGCTACATTGGTTAGCTTTGGGTCGGATTCAATATTTGATCACCATAGCTTAAGGTTTGTTCACCTTGTCTTGTTGAGGGGTTTCAAGGCACGGTCTTTGGGGTTCCACATCAGTTTGGTATCAGAGCCTGAAGTCGGGTCCGGATCCCACTGTCGTGTGCCAGGTTCGAGGAAAAACCTCCTCAAAGAGGGAGGAAATGATACGTCTCGGGTCTGGGGGGTGTGGAACGGGTTTGTCCAGGTGGCACACAAAGGCCAAAGAGACTGGTGGCCCTTGTTTGATCCTGGATAAAGGAATGGAGTTTGCACCTCTGCTATCAGCTTATGCTTTTGGTAGAACGGTAAGCACTCTTTCCGGTTAAGCGTGCTTGAGTAGGGGGAGTACCATGATGGGTGACCTCCTGGGAAGTGCTTGGCTCAAGTTGGTTAAGAGGCCGATTAAACGTTCTTGAGCAGGATCAGTACCAGGATGGGTGAATTTCTGGGAATACCTTGGCCCAGTAACATAATTTGGTATCAGAGTTTTTGGTTAGGTAATCATTATCTATCCTTTAAAATTGCTTTCAAGTTGTTAATTTAGTTAGATTTAAATTTTGCCATTAGAGGTACCTTAGGAAAAATTTCAGCCATAAAGAGTAAAATTGGAAATTTGGATTTCTATTCAATTCTTTGATATATTTGAGGTTTATTAAGCATTAGTTTAGTGTTATTTGATAATAAACAAAAAAAAAGAAAAAAAATCAGAATTTCGAATTTAGCACCAAAATTGTGAAATTGTGCTATTTTGATTTTTGATTGCTGGAATTGTTTGGTATCATCATAAACTATTGCAATCCAACTTAAATATTTGGTTTTGAGTTTGAAAAGTACACCTTTTGAATTCAGATACCTTAGTGATCATATTGAGCATTGATTTGATCTTGAGGAATTGAGCTTATCTATTAAATATAACTTGAGTTCTTGCTAGTTGGTGATAAATTAAGGTTGAATAAGGGTTTGATTAAGGGACAATCGGCTACTTACTTGGAGGAAACCGGTTCTGATTTTTATTCCATATTGTCTAATTCTTTGTGCTCATAAGTTTTCATTCTTTTAATTCTGTCCTTTTTGCATCTAATTACATTAGTTAAGTCTAATTTGCATTCTTAGATTTAATTTGAACAAAAATCATTAGCATACATCTATTTAAATTCGTGTATAGCTTTCAATATAAATTTCTTTCACATCAGTTTGCTTCTACACTTTGTTCCATTCATTCTTGTTAGGGTTCATTGTTAATTCTTAGCATAGATCACTTGCATATTGTTTGATTTTGTTTCTGGTTCTTACTTGTAACTTTGAGATTCAAATTTTGAGTGGTAAAAGGCAAGAGTGGTGAGCTAAAAAGAGGGTAAAAGCCATTATTTGTGTGAAACATGAGTGGTATATAGTCTGTTTTGAGAGAAACATGTGAGGGAGTGATTGTGAGGTCCTTTTACTTCATTATTACTTTCTTGAATTACTAACCATGTCAAAGGAAAATGCAAGTGGAAGTAGTGAATGAGAGGACCAGCTGAAACTCATACCATTAGAGGCTGTCCAATCTGAATTCCAAAGGCTATTTTCCATGATTGAATGTTTTAATGAGAAGATGGAGAGACAAGATCGAAAAATTGAAGAGGTGAGACAACAAAGCACTTCAAATTCTAGAAAAACAAGAGAACAGTCACGGACTCATGGGAAATGGAACATTCACAATTCTGGAATAGGGAGGTTTCGGCCTCAAGGAGAAGATGAGGACTTTGATTCCTATGATGATGAAGATGATACCCATTCAACGAGGAGAGGAGGAGATAAGCGTGATAGCAACATCAATTCCATCAAAATGAAAATTCCACCTTTTAAAGGGAGGAATGATGCTAAAGCATACCTAGAACGGGAGAGAAAAGTGGAGCTCATTTTTGAATGCCACAACTATAGTGAAGAGAAAAAAATAAAACTTGTTGTTATTGAATTCACTGATTATGCTCTTGTTTGGTGGGATCAGATCATGATGACTAGAAGAAACAATGGAGAATGACCCATTAGAAGGTGGGAGGAGATGAAGAGGGTGATGAGAAAATGATTTGTGCCAGCCTATTACTATAGAGAGTTGCACCAAAAATTGCAACGCCTTACACAAGGATCCATGACCGTTGAAGATTACCATAAGGAGATGGAGATGGCAATGATAAGAGCCAATGTGGAGGAGGATCCCGAAGTCACCATGGCACGTTTCCTAGGGGGTTTGAACAAAGATATTGCTAATGTTATTGAATTACAACACTATGTGGACTTTGAAGACATGGTCAATATGGCCATAAAAATTGAAAAGCAACTAAAAAGCAAGGGGGGCAGCAAGGAGTTACACGAATTCCACATCCAAATGGATTTCAAAATGGCCTAAAAGGGAAGAAAAGGCGACTGACCCGAAAGAGGTAAGGAAAGAAAAATGGGTAAAAGATGATGGAAAATCAAAATCAAAAACACCTAGTGCTAATGATAAACATAGTAAAATTAAATGTTTTAGATGTTTGGGTGTAGGGCATATTGCATCTCAATGTCCTAATAAGAAAACTATGTTATTAAAAGATAATGGTGTAATTGATAGTGAAAGTGAATAAAGTAGTGATACTGATGGTATGCCTTCCTTAGTGGATGCTAGTGATTGTGGTGATGATGATGTGCAATATGGAAATGATATGCATATTGAATCTTTGGTTGTTAGGAGAGCCTTGAATATGCATGTTAAGATGAAACTAGTGATCAAAGAGAAAATATTTTTCATACACGTTGCATAGTCAATGGAAAGGCATGTAGTTTGATTATTGATGGAGGTAGTTGTACTAATGTGGCTAGTGCAACACTTGTTGAAAAGTTGGGTTTGAATTGTATTAGACATCCTAATCCATATAAGTTGCAATGGTTGCATGAATGTGGTGAAATCAGGGTGAATAAACAAGTGATGCTTGCATTCTCTATTGGGAGATATAAGGATGAGGTGTTATGTGATGTTGTACCTATGCATGCCAGTCATGTTTTACTTGGAAGGCCTTGGCAATATGATAGACGTGTGATGCATGATGAGTATAGGAATCGGTATTCTTTTAGCTTGAATAACCAAAATTACATTCTTGCACCTTTATCTCCAATGGAAGTATATGAAGACCAAATGAAAATCCAAAAATCCATTATGGGGAATTCAGGTAGTGAGGCAAGTTCAAGTAAAAGAATTGAGAGAAAAGAGGTCTTGAATGATAAAAATGAAAGAAATACAAATAAAGGCCCAATGGTGAGTGATGGAGCAAGAGAGAAAAGTAAGGGTGAGATTGTGAAGAGAGAAAAGAAAGTAAGCTTGTATGCAAGGGAGAAAGACTTGAGAGATGCTTTTAATGCACAAAGGAGTCTTATTGTATTTAGGTACAAGGAAAATCTTTTAATTTTGACTAACATTGACCCTTGTTTGCCTAGTGTTTTTCATGTCTTTGTTGCAGGAATTTGAGGATGTCTTCCCTGAAGAGATTCCTAAAGGCCTCCCTCCATTAAGAGGTATTGAACATCAAATTGACTTTGTTCCCGGGGCTACCATACCAAATAGACCACCCTATAGAACCAATCCTGAGGAGACAAAGGAGATACAAAAACAAGTTGAAGAGCTTTTAGAGAAGGGGCACGTGAAGGAAAGCTTGAGTCCATGTGTGGTTCCTGTGTTGTTAGTGCCTAAAAAGGATGGGTCTTGGAGGATGTGTGTGGATTGTCATGCCATTAATAAAATAACAGTAAGTATAGACATCCTATTCCTAGACTTGATGATATGCTTGATGAATTATGTAGGGCATGTTACTTTTCCAAAATTGATCTTAAAAGTGGTTATTTTCAAGTTAGGATGAAAATAGGAGATGAATGGAAAACCGTGTTTAAAACTAAACAAGGTTTATATGAGTGGTTGGTAATGCCTTTTGGTTTAACTAATGCACCTAGTACTTTCATGAGACTTATGAATCATGTTTTGAGACAACTTATTGGTAAGTTTGTTGTGGTTTATTTTGATGATATACTTATATACACCAAATGTTTTGATGATCATATTATGCATGTTAGGGCTGTATTAGAAGTATTGAGAAAAGAGAAATTATATGCCAACTTAAAGAAGTGCACGTTTGCTAGTGAAAACTTGTATTTCTTGGATTTGTTGTTAGTGCTAAAGGAATTGAGGTAGATGAGGAAAAAGTGAAAGCTATTAGAGATTGGCCAATGCCTACTAATGTTAGTGAGGTTAGGAGTTTTCATGGATTGACTAATTTTTATAGAAGGTTTGTTAAAGATTTTAGTTCCATTGCAGCACCTTTAAATGAGTTAGTTAAAAATGATGTTAAATTTAAATGGACTGAATCACAGGAAAAGACATTTAATTTGCTTAAAGATAAACTATGTAGTGCACCTATTTTGTCCTTGCCTAATTTTAACAAATCTTTTGAGCTTGAACGTGATGCCTCAGGAGTTGGCATAGGAGCTGTTTTAATGCAGGAGGGGCGACCAATTGCATACTTTAGTGAGAAGTTGCATGGAGCTCAATTGAATTATTCCACCTATGATAGGGAATTCTATGCTTTAGTGAGAGCCTTGGACATGTGGCAACATTATCTTCTTCCTAAAGAGTTTGTCATACATACTAATCATAAGCCCTTAAAGCATTTGAAGGGACAAATGAAACTCAATAGGCGGCATGGTAAGTGGGTGGAATTTATTGAGATATTTCCATATGTGATAAAATATAAGCAAGGTGAAGATAATGTGGTGGCTGATGCACTTTCAAGAAGATATACTTTAATTTCTACTTTAAGTTCTAAATTGTTGGAATTTGAACAAATTAAAGAACTTTATGCCACTGATCCCGATTTTACTAATGTGTATGATGCATGTGAACAAGCCGATTTTTAGAAATTTTATAGGCATGATAGATATTTGTTTAGGGATGGTAAACTTTGTGTGTCTATATGTTCATTAAGGGAGTTACTTGTGCGTGAAGCTCATAGTGGGGGTTTGATGGGGCATTTTGGTGTTAATAAGACTTTGGATATGTTGCATGAACACTTTTATTGGCCACATATGCATAAGGATGTTGAAAGAATTTGTGTTAAGTGTGTTGCATGTAAACAAGCTAAATCTAAAGTTATGCCTCATGGATTGTATACACCTTTACCTATTCCTATTACACCTTGGATTGATATTTCAATGGATTTTGTATTGGGATTGCCTAAGACTAGGAGAGGTAAATATAGCATATTTGTTGTAGTTGATAGATTCAGTAAAATGACTCATTTTATTGCGTGTGCTAAAACGAATGATGCAACAAATATAGCTGACTTGTTCTTTAGAGAGGTAGTGCGTTTGCATGGTATTCCTAAATCAATTGTTTCTGATAGAGATGCTAAATTCCTTAGTCACTTTTGGCGTGTTTTGTGGGGTAAACTTGGTACTAAATTACTGTTTTCTACTACTTGTCATCCACAAACTGATGGACAAACTGAAGTGGTCAATAGGACTTTAGGTGCTCTATTGCGTGCTGTTGTGGGTAGAAATTTAAAATCATGGGAAGATTGTTTGCCATTGGTTGAGTTTGCTTATAATAGATGCATACATTCTTCTACTGGTTTTTCACCTTTTGAACTTGTGTATGGTTTTAATCCATTAACTCCATTGGATCTAACATATTTGCCTTTTAATGAGTTAACTAATTTGGATGGTAAGAAAAAGGCAGATTTTGTGAAAGCTATGCATGAGAAAGAAAAACAGCACTTGGAGAAGAAGAATGAGTCATATGCACGACAAGCTAACAAGGGGCGTAGAAAAATGGTGTTTGAACCAGGCGATTGGGTGTGGGTGCATATGAGAAAAGAGAGATTTGCTCACCAAAGGAAGAATAAACTTGATCCTAGAGGAGATGTCCCATTTCGCATACTTGAAAGGATCAATGATAATGCTTACAAGATAGAACTTCCTGGTGAGTATGTTGTTTCTGCATCATTCAATGTTTCTAACCTTACTCCTTTTGACAATGTAGGAATAGTAGATTCGAGGACGAATCCTTTTGAGGAAGGGGGGGGAATGATGTTGATCAAGGACATATAAGTCAATCTTCACAAAAGGAGAATGATGCACTAGTCATGCCAAGTGGTACGATCACAAGATCAAGGGCTAACAAACTAAGGCAAGCAATGCAAGGCTTTGTTCAAAGCTTGGTCACTAAGGAGATCATAAAAGATGCATGCATGACAAAGGAGATGGAGTTGATTGAAGACCCAAGGCCCATTACTTATCTTGGGGTGTGTGAAGAACCATCTTGCATAGACTAGTCCAATGGGCTAAACAAGACAAAGTCCATAAAATTAAAGATTACAAGTCATGTGCCAACCACATGCCTACTTATGTGATTTGGGGCTTAACTTGTAATTGGGCTTAATTATGTATGTGGGCTGTCTAATTTAAATTACCTTAGACTTTAATTAGTGATAGACATGTGGGTCAAAGAAATAAAGCCCAACCCACCACTTGTCTTATTTTAGAAGGATTTAATTAGTGTTCTAATTCAAGTAGGACTCTACTTTTTAGAATATGACTGTAATTTTAGGAGTTGAGTTAGAATATGATTTAGTTATCCTTTACCATAAAGGATTCAAAGACTTATGACTATAAATACTCATCTAGGCTTCTTGTACATGACATCAATGAATAAAAACGAATTTGAGAGTTTTCTTTAAAGTTAAGCAAATTTTCATCTCTTTATTACTTTTAGGAATTAGTTACTTATCAAGTGATATTGCTTGTGGCGTGACTATTCTTAATAAACCTTATAATCTTGGTTCTTTGCTACATTGGTTAGCTTTGGGTCGGATTCAATATTTGATCACCATAGCTTAAGGTTTGTTCACCTTGTCTTGTTGAGGGGTTTCAAGGCACGGTCTTTGGGGTTCCGCATCACAAAAGTACTTTCTTAGTAAGGCTTTATTGCATGATGTTTATTAACCAGTCCATTCCTAGTATCAAATCAAATTCATATAATGACAATAAGATCATATAAGCTTTATCAATGCATATCAAGCAATCACGACATACATTATTCCCAGTGGAGTACTCACATTTATGTCAATCCTCAAAGGCTCAAGCTTTTTATGCAATTTGGATGCCAATCACTAAATAAAGCCTAAGGGTAATAAAATAGGCAGTTTAACCAATTGCAAGTACCTAGAATTTGAGTTAGAATATAATGCAACAACCATCTAGAATCTAAGTCTAGATAATCTCCAAATCAATTTGATACAAATCTTAAGTTTAACCAATTGCAAGATTAGACTCTTCATGCCCAAAACAGCAAGGAATTGGTAACAAAGAGTATGAAGAGAGAATTGGATTCACGCCACAAATTTGTTACCAACCTGATAAGTGAAAGCAATCATTGGTATATCAATGGAGATCACACCTCCCACTTGAAGAACACTCAAACTTTGATCTTAATCACCAATCTCATTGTCTTACACGCATAAGGAGATATTTATACCTATACAAACCAAACCCTAGGTGCAAAAATGAAGAAAAGACCAATCTGACCCTAATGACTTAAGGACAAACGAATGGGCTTAATTTTATAAGGCCCACACACCTAAGAAAAATTAAAATAAAGCTGATCATGTGTCTTTAAATGAAATCACATTCCAATAATTAAAATAAAACATCCCACTAAATTTAATCTTAGGCCTAACCATGAAATAACATAAGTCCACCTTAACATAGCATATTGCCCATGACTTGAAGCTTATAATATAGACTACTTCTCTATCCCATTAGTGATGTATGCACGGGAACCATACATGAAGGAAATGAATTACAATCTTTTGTCAATGGGGAGGGGCAATCTTATATCATTGAAATGGGCCTAAAAGGAGTTCAAAAGCCTTTTCATATAATCCAATTCAATGTGGGGCATGTTCCAAGTCATAGAAGTCAGCATTGGAGCATTGGTTGCTATATTGGGCCAAAAATCCACAATCAAGCTTATGGGTTAATACTACAAATAGGGAAGCCTAAAGTGAAGATCAAGGGAGTCTTTCATGAAGATTGAATTCAAATGGGCTAAACAAGACAAAGTCCATAAACCTTGAAGATTACAAGTCATGTGAAAATCATGTGCTAGGATTCATGTGCCAAATATATGGAAGACATCATGTGCCAATCATGTGCTCAAGAACATGTGCCATGCATGTGCGTAGTTGTGGGATTTGGGCTTAACTTATAATTGGGCTTAATTATGTATGTGGGCTCTCTATTTTAATTACCTTAGCTTTTAATTAGTGATAGACATGTGGGCCAAAGAAATAAAGCCCAACCCACTACTTGTATTATTTTAGAAGGATTTAATTAGTATCCTAATTCAAGTAGGACTCTACCTTTCTTAGAATATGGGTTAGATTATGACTGTACTTTTAGGAGTTGAGTTAGAATAGGATTTAGTTATCCTTTACTATGAAGGATTCAAAGACTTAAGGCTATAAATATTCATCTAGGCTTCTTTTATAAGACATCAATGAATCAATGAATGAATGAAAACGAATTTGAGTGTTTTTCTTTAAAGTGAGGCAGATTTGCATCTTTTTATTACCTTTAGGAATTAGTTACTTATCAAGTAATATTGCTTGTGGCGTGGCTATTCTTAATAAACCATATAATCTTGGTTCTTTGCTACATTGGTTAGCTTTGGGTCGGATTCAATCTATGATCACAATAGCTTAAAGTTTGTTTACCTTATCTTGTTGAGGGGTTTCAAGGCACGATCATTGGGGTTCTGCATCAATTAGGCTAGTTGTCTTCACCATCACATGCCCTAATGAGTGTCACAAGCTTTGGATCACCAACCGATTCCATCTCTTCAAGCCTGATCCAAGCCTCTTCCTTAATATCTCCTGTCACCAAGCTTTGAATATACATTTGCAAGGCTGCCTTGAGCTTGTTTCCACTTGATCTTATGATTGGACCAGGTGGCATCACTAATCTATCTCCTCCATGGCATGCAAGATCATTTCTGTTATCTCGGCTAGCATCATTCCCTCCCTCCTCAAAAGGATTCATCCTCGAATCACCACCTGCATTATCAAAAGGAGAAAGGTCAACAACATTAAAAGTTGCTGAAACACTATACTTACCAGGCAAATCAATCTTATAGGCATTGTCATTGATCCTCTCAACCACTTGAAAAGGTTCATCGCCTCTTGGATCCAACTTGGATTTCCTTTGGTTAAGAAATCTCTCTTTCCTAAAATGCACTCATACCCAATCTCCATGTTCAAATTTCACAACTTTACATCCTTGATTGGCTTTTTGTGCATAACTTTTGTTCTTTAACTCAATGTGCTGCTTTGCCTTCTCATGTATGGACTTAACCAAATCTGCCTTTTTTTTTTGCCTATCTAGCTTAGAAATATCATTCAAAGGTATATGCAACAAATCCAAAGGGGTTAGCGGATTAAAACCATACACAATTTCAAATGGAGAATAACCTGTAGATGAAAGAATGCTTCTATTATATGCAAATTTTCCCAAGTTTTCAAATTCTTACCAACAACAGCACGTAATAATGATCCTAAAGTTCTATTAACTACTTCAGTTTGACCATTTGTTTGAGGATGACAAGTAGTAGAAAATAGCAACTTTGTTCCCAACTTTCCCCACAGCACACACTAAAAGTGACTCAAAAACTTAGAATCTCTATCAGAAACAATAGTTTTATGAACACTATGCAAATGTACAACATCCTTAAAGAACAAATTAGAAATATGTAGCGTCATCAGTTTTTATGGCAAGCGATGAAATATGCCATCTTGCTAAACCTATCAACTACAACAAAAATGCTATCCCTTCCCCTTTTAGTCCTGGGCAGTCGCAACACAAAATCCATAGAAATGTCAATCCAGGATTGGCTAAGGATGGGTAAAGGAGTATACAACCCATGAAGTTGAATTTTTGACTTGGCTTGCTTACATGCGACACAGCTAGAGCAAATTTTTTCAACATCTTTTTTCATATTAAGCCAATAAAAATGCTCATGCAATATGTCAAATGTCTTAGCAATACCAAAATGACTCATCAAACCACCATTATGAGCCTCACGCACAAGTAACATCAAGTCATAGGACATATTGTATATCTGACTCAATTCCAAAAACAGTGCGAGTCTATTAGTCACCGCCATAACTATCTTTACAATTTCATTAAGGTTTGATGAATCTTGGATTTAACTTGTCCTCTCTCTTTGTTTTTTTTTCTTTCTAAATTCCAACACTGTCTTCCAAGGTGAAGTTTTAAGGAGAAACTTTATCCCCCCTACATACTTAATATCTCATATCTTAATATCAGAATACGATCTACCTGATTATAGTTGCCTTAAGCTTTTCTCGGGTAGTTCTCCTTCATAATACATCCACCTAAGGATGAAAGATTATACTAAAATTGATTTTAGGGTCTAAAGTTCTTTATAGATTACCCCAAAATTGATATGTAAATAGAGAATCTCTATTCGACACAATAAAAAAAATAGGCATTCTATTTGCAAAATTTCTTATAAGCTGTTTATATTTTTGTTTTATAATAGAAATTAGATGTAACAATTCACCTAAAAAAAACTCGGGTCTCTCCCCCTTAGAAACCCACTTAGCTAACTCAACAAGCTTATTATCTTGTCTTTGAGTATCCTTAATTTTCTAAGTAAAAGTAAGTTGAATACACAACCTTACCACAATCTCTCTGCTCACAATATTTACTCTATCTCAAATTCAACTCCAAGAAGATTATGGTGCCAAAATTTAATGCAAAAACTATAGTTGTTAGCTTTAGATCATACATAGAATAATTTTTCCCATACATTATTATTAAAGGCAATCTCTAACTACTTTACCTACCCACACATTGTGATCTAAAGAATTTATAGCCTCAATCTCATATTCTAGTCCCCTTCCAATCATGATATGTTAACTAGATATAATTGTGCAAATATACATGAACGTGAGGAACCCGGATCTAGGAGTGCACAGATGTCAAAATCATGTAATGAAAACATACCAACAATAACATATGTTGCCGCCTAATCTTCCTTAGCTTTCATGGCATAGGCTTTGGCTGAAACTCTACTAGGTCTAGGTCTATTCACTGTCTTTGGAACAGTCTGCCTAGTTTTGCTTGGTCCTCCTCTATTCTGAACTTTAGGTTGAGTAGGAACTGATTTTGTCATCTGATTAGGAATTCTATTTGTCAAGAGTGGGCAATCATTCCATATGTGTTCCTTGGACCCACATTTAAAGCAAGCACCTATGACATGCCAACATTCTCCTCTATGGTGTCTATTGCAACTATCACACTTGGGTATATATTCTTTCTTTCTAGTAAAATGGGTCTCTAGAACAACAGATTTCTTAGATGACTCCCCTATTCTTCTTTTCTTTCTCATAGTCTTCTTTATCTCATACTTCGCAGTTGATGTAGGTTGAGAAAGATTAGGAGTAGTACTAATTCCCTTCACACTTATGGCACTAGACTGACGTGGGGACTTAGTGTCAAGAGAATAAAACTCTCAACCATTTCAGGCTCATTCGAAAACATATCTCTATAAGCCTACAAGTTGACAGAGAAATAAGCCATATCAAAGTTATATGAGACACGTGTATGTATGCATGACAAACCCTTCCCCAATTTAAGTCAAGAGATACTTAAACATAAGCTCTGATACCAACAAATGTGACATTCCGCATATATAATAGGAATAATCCCATTACATAAGAGGAATCTGATAAGGATCAGAGCTCCTAACTTAGTCCCAAAAATGCGCTCAAAGGGGAAGGTTTGAACCCAGCTTTATAAACCAGTCCAAGAGTTCCTTGGCAATCGATGTGGGACGTATCATCCCTGCCCCCTTAAGACCCCGACTGCCTCAGTCGGCAATCTGTTGTAACTCGAAGGTACATTGGTGTACAGGGCAGACTCTGATACCAAATGATAAGGATCAGGGCTCCTAACTTCACCCCAAAAGCACGCTCAATGGGGAAGGTTTGAACCCAGCCTTATAAACCAGTCCAGGTGATGCGTCACACATCGGTTGCAGAGGAACTCTTGGACTGGTTTATAAGGCTGGGTTCAAACCTTCCCCTTTGAGCGCGCTTTTGGAGAGAAGTTAGGAGTCCACATTCTTATCATTTGGTATCAGAGCCAGTCTTGTACACCGGTGTCCCTTCGGGTTACGACAGATCACCGACCGAGGCAGTCGGGGTCTTAAGGGGGTGGGGATGATGCGTCCCACATCGGTTGCGGAGGAACTCCTGGACTGGTTTATAAGGTTGGGTTCAAACCTTCCCCTTTGAGCGCGCTTTTGGGGCGAAGTTAGGAGTCCACATTCTTATCACCAGGAGTTCATCCGCAACCGATGTGGGATGCATCATCGAAAGGTCAGCAACATTAAAAGTTGCTGAAACACCATACTCACCAAGCAAGTCAATCTTATAGGCATTGTCATTGATCCTCTCAACCACTTGAAAAGGTCCATCGCATCTTAGATCCAACTTGGATTTCCTTTGGTTAGGAAATCTCTCTTTCCTAAAATGCACCCATACCTAATCTTCAAGTTCAAATTTCACAACTTTACGTCCTTAACTTGCTTTTTGTGCATAACTTTTGTTCTTTAACTCAATGTGCTACTTTGCCTTCTCATGTATGGACTTAACCAAATCTGCCTTCTTTTACCCATCTAAGTTAGAAATATCATTCAAAGGTATAGGCAACAAATCCAAAGGGGTTAGCGGATTAAAACCATACACAATTTCAAATGGAGAATAACATGTTGATGAATGAATGCTTCTATTATATGCAAATTCTACTAATGACAAACAATCTTCCCAAGTTTTCAAATTCTTACCAACAATAGCACGTAATAATGATCTTAAAGTTCTATTAACCACTTCAGTTTGACCATCTATTTGAGGATGACAAGTAGTAGAAAATAGTAATTTTGTTCCCAACTTTCCCCACCGCACACGCCAAAAATGACTCAAAAACTTAGAATCTCTATCAGAAACAATAGTTTTAGGAACACCATGCAAACGCACAACATCCTTAAAGAACAAATCAGAAATATGTGTAGTGTCATCAGTTTTATGGCAAGTGATGAAATGTGCCATCTTGCTAAACCTATCAACTACAACAAAAATGTTATCTCTTCCCCTTTTAGTCCTGGATAGTCCCAACACAAAATCCATAGAAAATGTCAATCCATGGCTGACTAGGGATGGGTAAAGGAGTATACAACCCATGAGGTTGAATTTTTGACTTGGCTTGCTTACATGCGACACACCTAGAGCAAAATTTCTCAACATCTTTCTTCATATTAAGGCAATAAAAATGCTCAAGCAATATGTCAAGTGTCTTAGCAATACCAAAATGACCCATCAAACCACCATTATGAGCCTCACGCACAAGCAACTCATGCATTGAAGAATTAGGCACACAAAGTTTATTTTCTCTAAATAAATAGCCATCATGCCTATAAAACATTTGAAACGCAGATTGTTCTCATACATTATAAACATTTGAAAAATCAGAATCAGAAGCATACATTTCCCTTATATATTCAAATCCCATCAATCGAGAACTCAAAGTAGTAATAAGAGTATATCTTCTAGATAATGCGTTAGCAACCACATTTCCTTACCTTGTTTGTATTGAATCATATAAGGAAAGGTCTCAATGAACTCCAACCACTTGGCATGTCATTTGTTCAACTTACCTTGACCCTTGAGATGCTTTAAAGACTCATGATCACTGTGAATCACAAACTTTTTAGGCCAAAGATAATGCTGCCAAGTCTCTAAAGCCCTCACCAATGCATACAACTCCTTGTCATACGTGGAATAACTCAGTTGTGCACCACTCAACTTCTCACTAAAGAAAGCAAGGCCTACCCTGCATCAAAACAGCACCAATACTTATCCTGGAGACATCACATTCAATCTCAAAAGTAGAATTAAAATCAGGCAAACTCAAAACAGATGCAGAACAAAGTTTATCTTTCAAAGTATTAAATGCAAGTTCTTGCACCTCGCCCCACTTAAACCCCATATCTTTTTTAATGATTTCAGTTAAAGGAGCAGTAATGACACTAAAATCCTTTACAAACCTCATGTAAAAGCTAGCAAGGCCATGAAAGCTCCTAACATCACTCACATTCGTAGGGGTTGGATATTCTTGGATAGCCCTTATCTTCTCCTGATATATCTCGAGTCAGGGGGTGTGGAATGGGTTTGGCCAGGTGGCACACAAAGTTGAAAGAGACTTGTGGCTCTTGTTTGATCCTGGATAAAGGAATAGAGTTGCGCCTCTGCTATCAGCTTAAGCTTTTGGCAAAACGGTAAGCGCTCTTTCCGGTTAAGTGTGCTTGAGTAGGGGAAGTACAATGATGGGTGACCTCCTGGAAAGTGTTTAGCTCAAGGAGGTTAAGCGGCCAATTAAGCATTCTTGAGCAGGATCAGTACCAGGATGGTTGACTTTCAAGGAATACCTTGGCCCAGTCGCATCATTTGGTATCAGAGCCTAAAGTTGGGTCCGAATCCCACTGCCGTGTGCCAGGTTCGAGGAAGAACCTCCTCAAAGAGGGAGGGAATGATACGTCTCGGGTTTGGAGGGTGTGGAACGAGTTTAGCCAGGTGGCACACAAAGTCGAAAGAGATTGGTGGCCCTTGTTTGATCCTGGATAAAGGAATAGAGTTGCACCTCAGCTATCAGATTAAGCTTTTGGCAGAACGGTAAGCGCTCTTTCCTGTTAAGCGTGCTTGAGCAGGGGCAGTACCATGATGGGTGACCTCCTGGAAAGTGCTCTGCTCAAAGCGGTTAAGCAGCTGATTAAGTGTTCTTGAGCAGGGTTAATACCAGGATGGGTGACTTTCTGGGAATACCTTGGCCCAGTCGCATCATTTGCTATCAGAGCCTGAAGTCGGGTCCGAATCCCACTGTCGTGTGCTAGGTTCAAGGAAGAACCTCCTCTAAGAGGGAGGGAATGATACATCTCAGGTCTGGGGGTGTGGAACAGGTTTAGCTAGGTGGCACATAAAATTGAAAGAGACTGGTGGCTCTTGTTTGATCCTGGATAAAGGAATAGAGTTACGCCTCTACTATCAGCTTAAGCTTTTGGCAGAACGGTAAGCGCTCTTTCCGGTTAAGCGTACTTGAGCAGGGGGAGTACCATGATGGGTGACCTCCTGGGAAGTACTTGGCTCAAGGCAGTTAAGCGGCTGATGAAGCGTTCTTGAGCAAGGTCAGTACCAGGATGGGTGACTTTCTAGGAATACCTTGGCCCAGTCGCATCATCTCCTCATCAACCTCAATTCCATTGGCACTCACCACATATCCTAAGAATATAACTCTATTCATGCAAAATGTGCACTTTTTAAGTTTAACATACAATTCTTCTCCCCTAAAGTGTATCCAAAATTGATGCATGCACGAGAAGCATAATTGAAGGATATGAATGACAATATTTTGTCAATGGAGTTGAGCAATCTTATCTCATTGAAATAGACCGAAAAGGAGTTCAAAAGCCTATTCAAATTATCCAAATCAATGTAGAGCATATTCCAAGTCATTGGAGGCAGCATTGGAGCTTTAAAAGCAATATTGGGCCTAAAATCTATAATCAAGTTTATGGGCTAACACTACTCAAAGGCAAGCCTAAGGTGAAGATAAAAGGAGTCTTTCATGAAGATTAAATTCAAATGGTGTAAACAAGGCAAAGTCCATAAACCTTGAAGAATACAAGTCATGTGCAATTAATATGCAAGTCATGTGCAAATCATGTGCTATGAGTCCTATGCCAAACATGTGCAAGACATGTGCCATCCATGTGGAAGACATCATGTGCCAACCATGTGCTCAAGATCATGTGCCATGCATGTGCCTACTTATGGGATTTGGGCTTAACTTGCAATTGGGATTAATTATATATATGGGCTGTCTATTTGAATTATCATAACTTTTAATTAGTGATAGACATGTGGGCCAAAGAAATAAAGCCCAACCCACCACTTGTATTATTTTAGAAGGATTTAATTAGTGTCCTCATTCAAGTAGGACTCTACTTGTTAGAATTTGTGTTAGAATATGACTGTACTTCTAGGAGTTGAGTTAGAATAGGATTTAGTTATCCTTTACCATAAAGTATTCAAAGAGTTAGAGCTATAAATACTCATATAGGATTCTTGTACAAGACATTAATGAATGAAAAAAAACGAATTTGAGTGTTTTCTTTAAAGTGAGACAGATTTGCATCTTTTTATTACCTTTAGGAATTAGTTACTTATCAAGTAATATTGCTTGTGGTGTGGCTATTCTTAATAAACCTTATAATTTTGGTTATTTGCTACATTGGTTAGCTTTGGGTCGGATTCAATCTATGACCACCATAACTTAAGGTTTAACCTTGTCTTGTTGAGGGGTTTCAAGACACGGTCTTTGAGGTTACACATCAGTTTGTTATCAGAGCTTTTGGTTAGGTAATCATTATCTATCCTTTAAAATTGTTTTTCTAGTTGTTAACTTAGTTAGATTTAAATTCTGCCATTAGAGGTACCTTAGGAAAAATTTCTTCCATAAAGAGTAAAATTGCAAGTTTGGATTTCTTTTCAATTCTTTGATATGTTTGAGGTTTATTAAGCATTAGTTTAGTGTTATTTGATTAAAAAATGAAAAAAATCAGAATTTCGAATTTAGCACCAAAATTGTGAAATTGTGTTATTTTGAGCTTCAAGTTGAAATCCTTATTTAGACCAGCCAAGAAATGTGTCATGGTAGCCTCCCTATCTTCATCAATATTAGTCCTCATCATAGCTATCTCCATTTCTTTATGATAGTACTCAACACTTTTATTCCCCTGTCTCAAACTTTGGAACCTTTGATGTAGTTCCCTATAATAGTAACTAGGCACAAATCTCTTTCTCATGACTGCCTTTATCCCCACCCATGTGTTTATAGGCCTTTCCCCATTCCTACGCCTATTGAGGATTATTTGGTCCCACCAAACTAAGGCATAGTCAGTGAATTCCACGGATGCTAACTTTACTTTTTTCTCATCAGAATAGTTATGACATTCAAACACCAATTCCACTTTTCTCTCCCACTCCAAGTAAGCATCAGTATCATTCCTACCTTGAAAAGTAGGGATTTTCATTTTAGTACTCCCCAAATTACGATCTATCTGATTCTCGACGTTCCCAAATCTATCCTGCCTCTATGTTCTCTCCTATTCCTTCCTCTATCATTTCTGCCCCCTCTACCTCCAAACTGATTTCTATCCCTATCATCAACAAACTCATCAAAATCTTCTTCATAGTCAAATTGAGGTGGAGTTGCTAACCTTTCCCTTCTCCCTCCAATTCGACTTTGCAAGGATGTATCTCTTCTAAGATTATGTAGAGCTTGATCATGGCCTTCTAACCTCCTATCATACTTGTCAAACCGATCATTCATATCTCAGAGTAGAATCTCAAGCCTTCCAAATTGTTGTTGCATAGCCTCCAATGTGAAGAAAGTTTTGTTTCCTTCATCACTACTTCTTTCCTGGTTGCTTGATTTAGACATGATGTAAATAAATGGCCTCATGCACTCCCTCACGTGTTTCACTCAAGAGGTGTATGTTCGCTTGTGTTTCACTCATTTAAGGCTTTTACTCTCTTTTGAGCTAACCACTCTTGCCTTTTACCGCTCTTGTATCCTCACTATGATATATTTTCGGATTAATTTCAACCAACCAGATCAATAATAATGAGCAACAATATCCAACAGAAAATTAAAACAGATAATTCCTAAGAAAGAAAGGAAACATCACAAAACTAGAAGCAAAATTAATGAAATGAAAGCAAAAAATGACAAATATATGATATATGCACACATGGATGAAGAATGAGGTGTGCATATATAATATGTGTTATTTGAGTAATATGGAATGCAAAATTGCTCAACTAATGTAATGGAAACAAGTGGGACAGCAGTTAAGAATATAAAACAAAGAATGCACCAAATTGACAAAACTAGGAAAAAATAAGTGTATATGTGCTACTGCCCTAATAGAATTCGAACCAGAACCTAAAATTCACTAAACCATTCCCAACTTACTGCCAAATAAGCTAATTGTATGCCTATTAGTAACTATTATCCACCAATTGCACAATTTCCAGCAATAAGCAATGAAATCTCAACTTATACCTCAATATGAAACCAATCAATTTCAATTACGAACTCCAATCAAAATTGCTCAAATTATCGATTTTAATCAGAATAGAGCAAATATATTAAGTGGCAAATCATTTTATATATGTGTACAATCAATTGAATCCAAACAGTCCCACTTTTGTTAATCAATACCAATATTCACGAATTTTTTTTGTTATCTGATCTACAAAAAAAAAATTAAAAACACCAAAAATTCGTACCCCAAAAAAAGAAATAAATCAAGCTTCAATAGACAACAATATAGGCAAATTCAGCCACAAATAGATAAACTTTTTTTTTTTTAATTTTTTTCCTGTAACTTGAACAAATATCACTAAAACCTGCAAAATAAAGATAAGTACAATTGATTTAGAACCAATGCTCTGATACCAAATGATGCAACAACCACCTAGAATCTAAGTCTAGACAACCTCCAAATCAATTTGACACAAATCTTAAGTTTAACCAATTGCAAGATTAGACTTTTTACCCCCAACACAGCAAGGAATTAGTAACAAAGAGTATGAAGAAAGAATTGGATTCATGCCACAAATTAGTTACCAACCTGATAAGTGAAAATAATCCTTGGAATATATATGGAGATCACACCTCCCACTTGAAGAACACTCAAATTTTGATCTTAATCACCAATCGGATTGTCTTACATGCATAAGGAGGTATTTATACCTCTACAAACCAAACCCTAGGTGCAAAAATGAAGAAAAGACCAATCTGACCCTAATGACTTAAGGACAAACGAATGGGCTTAATTTTATAAGGCCTACAAACCTAAGAAAAGTTAAAATAAGGCTGATCATGTGTCTTTAAATGAAATCACATTCCAATAATTAAAACAAAACAACCCACTAAAATTAATCTTAGGCCCAACCATGACATAACATAAGTCCATCTTAACATAGCATATTGCACATGACTTGAAACTTGTAATATAGACTTCTTCTCTAGTCCATTAGGCTAGTCGTCTTCACCATCACATGCCCCAATAAGTGTCACAAGCTTTGGATCGCCAACCGATTTCATCTCTTCAAGCCTGACCCAAGCCTCTTCCTTGATATATCTTGTCACCAAGCTTTGAATATACATTTGCAAGGCTGCCTTGAGCTTGTTTCTACTTGATCTTATGATTGGACCAGGTGACATCACTAATCCATCTCCTCCATGGCATGTAAGATCATTTCTGTTGTCTTGGCTCGCATCATAAGTGATGAACATGAATTGGATGAGCTTGAGGGAGTAACTGATGCAGCAACCACCTAGAATCTAAGTCTAGACAACCTCCAAATCAATTTGATACAAATCTTAAGTTTTAAACAATTGCAAGATTAGACTCTTCACCCCCAAAACAGAAAGGAATTGGTAACAAAGAGTATGAAGAGAGAATTGGATTCACGCCACAAATTAATTACCAACCTGATAAGTGAAAACAATCCTTGGTATATCAATGGAGATCACACCTCCCACTTGAAGAACACTCAAGAACACTGAAATTTTGATCTTAAATCACCAATCTGATTGTCTTACACGCATAAGGAGGTATTTATACCTCTACAAACCAAACCCTAGCTGCAAACATGAAGAAAAGACCAATCTGACCCTAATGACTTAAGGACAAACGAATGGGCTTAATTTTATAAGGCCTACACACTTAAGACAAGTTCAAATAAGGCTGATCATGTGTCTTTAAATGAAATTACATTCCAATAATTAAAATAAAACAGCCCACTAAAATTAATCTTAGGCCCAACATGACATAACATAAGTCCACCTTAACATAGCATATTGTACATGAGTTGAACCTTGTAATATAGACTTCTTCTCTAGCCCATTAGGCTAGTTGTCTTCACCATCACATGCCCCAATGAGTGTCACAAGCTTTGGATCGCAAACTGATTCCATCTCTTCAAGCCTGACCCAAGCCTCTTCCTTGATATCTCTTGTCACTAAGCTTTGAATATACATTTGCAAGGCTGCCTTGAGCTTGTTTCTACTTGATCTTATGATTGGACCATGTGGCATCACTAATCCATCTCCTCCATGGCATGTAAGATCATTTTTGTTGTCTTGGTTCGCATCATTCCCTCCCTCCACAAAAGGATTCGTCCTCGAATCACCACCTGCATTATCAAAAGGAGAAAGGTCAGCAACATTAAAAGTTGCTGAAACACCATACTCACCGGGCAAGTCAATCTTATAGGCACTGTCATTGATCCTCTCAACCACTTGAAAAGGTCCATCCCCTCTTGGATCCAACTTGGATTTCCTTTGGTTAGGAAATCTCTCTTTCCTAAAATGCACCCATACCCAATCTCCAGGTTCAAATTTCACAACTTTACGTCCTTGGTTGGCTTTTTGTGCATAACTTTTGTTCTTTAACTCAATGTGCTGCTTTGCCTTCTCATGTATGGACTTAACCAAATCTGCCTTCTTTTGTCCATCTAAGTTAGAAATATCATTCACAGGTATAGGCAACAAATCCAAAGGGGTTAGCGGATTAAAACCATAGACAATTTCAAATGGAGAATAACCTGTTGATGAATGAATGCTTCTATTATATGCAAATTCTACTAATGGCAAACAATCTTCCCAAGTTTTCAAATTCTTTCCAACAACAGCACGTAATAATGATCCTAAAGTTCTATTAACCACTTCAGTTTGACCATCTGTTTGAGGATGACAAGTAGTAGAAAATAGCAACTTTGTTCCCAACTTTCCCCACAACACACGCCAAAAATGACTCAAAAACTTAGAATCTCTATCAGAAACAATAGTTTTAGGAACACCATGCAAACGCACAACATCCTTAAAGAACAAATCAGAAATATGTGTAGCGTCATCAGTTTTATGGCAAGCAATGAAATGTGCCATCTTGCTAAACCTATCAACTACAACAAAAATGCTATCTCTTCCCCTTTTAGTCCTGGGCAGTCCCAACAAAAAATCCATAGAAATGTCAATCCAGGGCTGACTAGGGATGGGTAAAGGAGTATACAACCCATGAGGTTGAATTCTTGACTTGGCTTGCTTACATGCAACACACCTAGAGCAAATTTTCTCAACATCTTTCTTCATATTAGGCCAATAAAAATGCTCATGCAAGATGTCAAGTGTCTTAGCAATACCAAAATGACCCATCAAACCACCATTATGAGCCTCACGCACAAGCAACTCACGCATGGAACAATTAGGCACACACAGTTTATTTTCTCTAAATAAATAACCATCATGCCTATAAAACCTTTGAAATGCAGATTGTTCACATGCATTATAGACATTTGAAAAATCAGAATCAGAAGCATACAATTCCCTTATATATTCAAATCCCATCAATCGAGAACTCAAAGTAGTAATAAGAGTATATCTTCTAGATAATGCATCAGCAACCACATTTTCCTTACCTTGTTTGTATTGAATCACATAAGGAAAGGTCTCAATGAACTCCAACCATTTGGCATGTCGTTTGTTCAACTTACCTTGACCCTTGAGATGCTTTAAAGACTCATGATCACTATGAATCACAAACTCTTTAGGCCAAAGATAATGCTGCCAAGTCTCCAAAGCCCTCACCAATGCATACAACTCCTTGTCATACGTGGAATAATTGAGTTGTGCACCACTCAACTTTTCACTAAAGAAAGCAATTGGACGCCTACCTGTTATGCGATTCACAGCCCTACAATCAACACACATGCGCCAACTCCCATCCTTTTTTGGTACCAAAAGCACCGGCACTGCACACGGACTAAGACTCTCACGGATATGCCCCCTAGCTAACAACTCCTCCACTTGCCTTTGAAGTTCCTTTGTCTCCTCGGGGTTGCTCCTATAGGCTGGTCGGTTTGGAATTTGTGCTCCTGGTATGAAATCAATTTGATGTTCAATTCCTCTTATTGGTGGCAATCCTTGTGGTAACTCTTCAGGGAATACATTCTCATATTCCTGCAATAAAGAAACAACAACACTAGGCAAAGAAGGGTTAAGGTCAGCTTCATTAAAATAAGATTCCTTGTACATGAGTACAAGTAAACATTGTTGATTCTCAAAAGCCACTCTCATATCCCTTACTTTTGCATAAAAATTGTTTTTCTTTGTACCACTCTCCTTTGGGCCAATTATTTGCTTTTCTTTTTGGGCCTCTTTTCCTCCCATTTTTCTCTCTTTTTTAGCCTCTCCTTTTTCTTTTCCTCTCATCTCTCTTATTTTGCAACTCTCAGCCTTTCCATTTTCTTTCTGCTCCTTTTCTCTCAATTTGGACTTTTCGGCTTCTTTTTGCATTTCTTCCTCCATGCTCCTTTTTAGCTTCATTTGATCTTCATAAACTTCACTAGGAGTCATAGGAGCCAGAATGATACGTTGATCTCCCATCATGAATGAGTGTCTATTTCTATACCCATCATGTGTCACCTTTCTGTCATATTGCCATGGCCTACCAAGCAACACATGACCTGCATGCATAGGTACTACATCACAAAGTACACGGTCAGAATATCTTCCAATGGAGAATGAAATTAAAACTTGTTTATTTACCCTTATCTCTCCACTATCATTAAGCCATTGTAGTCTATATGGCCTAGGATGTTTCAAACAATCCAGCCCCAACTTATCAACTAAAGTAGTACTTGCAACATTAGTACAACTTCCTCCATCAATTATAAGGCTACAAATTTTGCCATTTATCAAGCATCTGGAATGGAAGATATTTTCCCTTTGTTCAACTCCATCTTCTTTCAATTGTACATTTAGTACACGCCTAACCACAAGATTTAAATCCCCACCAACAGCATGCTCAGCCTCATCATCATCACTACAATCTTCAAATGAAGGCATTGAATCAGATTCTTTATCACTTTCGGATTCAATTACACCATTATCTTTCAATATCATAACCTTTTTATTTGGGCATTGAGATGCAATATGTCCATTGCCAAGGCACTTAAAGCATTTTATGTTTCTATGCTTTTCAGTATTGGAAGAAGAAGTAGCATTAGCTTTAGGGTTGCCTTTTTGCTCTACTTTACCCTTTTCTTCTCTTACATTGTCTTTGGCTTTGTCTTCCCTTTTTGGCCATTTTGAGCTCCAATTAGATGTGGAACCCAAATAGGTTGGTTTGTTGGTTCCCTTTTGTTTTAGTTGCTTCTCCACCTTCATAGCCATATTCACCATCTCCTCTAACTCTACATAGTGGTGCAGCTCAATAACATTTGCAATTTCTTTATTTAGACCAGCCAAGAAACGTGCCATGGTAGCCTCCCTATCTTCAACAATATTAGCCCTCATCATAGCTATCTCCATTTCTTTATGATAGTCCTCAACACTTTAATTCCCTTGCCTTAAAGTTTGAAGCCTTTGATGTAGTTCCCTATAATAGTAACTAGGGACAAACCTCTTTCTCATGACTGTCTTCATCCCCACCCATGTGTTTATAGGCCTTTCCCCATTCCTACGCCTATTGAGGATGATTTGGTCCCACCATACCAAGGCATAGTCAGTGAATTCCACGGCTGCCAACTTTACTTTTTTTTCCTCAGAATAGTTATGACATTCAAACACCAATTCCACTTTTCTCTCCCACTCCAAGTAAGCATCAGCATCATTCCTACCTTGAAAAGTAGGGATTTTCATTTTAATACTCCCCAAATTACGATCTATCCGATTCTCAACATTCCCAAATCTATCCGCCTCTACCCTGCCTCTATGTTCTCTCCTATTCCTTCCTCTATCATTTCTGCCCCCTCTACCTCCAAACTGATTTCTATCCCTATCATCATCAAAGTCATCAAAATCTTCTTCATAGTCAGATTGAGGTGGAGTTACTAACCTTTCCCTTCTCCCTCCACTTCGACTTTGCAAGGATGTATCTCTTCTAAGATTCTGTAGAGCTTGATCATGGCCTTCTAACCTCCTATCATACTTGTCAAACCGATCATTCATGTCTCGGAGCAGAATCTCAAGCCTTCCAAATTGTTGTTGCATAGCCTCCAATGTGAAAAAAGTTTTGTTTCCTTCATCACTACTTCTTTCCTGGTTGCTTGATTTAGACATGATGTAAATAAATGGCCTCACACACTCCCTCACGTGTTTCACTCAAAATGTGTATGTTCGCTCGTGTTTCACTCAATTAAGGCTTTTACCCTCTTTTGAGCTAACCACTCCTGCCTTTTACCGCTCTTGTGTACTCACTATGATATATTTCCGGATCAATTTCAACCAACCAGATCAATAACAATGAGCAGCAATATCCAACAGAAAATTAAAATAGACAATTCCTAAGCAAGAAAGGAAACATCACAAAACTAGAAGCAAAATTAATGAGATGAAAGCAAGGAATGACAAGTATATGCTATATGCACACACGGATGAAGAATGAGGTGTGCAGATATAATATTGTTATTTGAGTAATATGAAATGCAAAATTACTCAACTAATGTAATGGAAACAAGTAGGACAGCAGTCAAGAATATAAAACAAAGAATGCAAAAAATTGACAAAACTAGAAAAAAATTAAGTACATATGTGCTATTGCCCTAAAAGAATTCGAACCAGAACCTAAAACTCACTAAACCATTCCCAACTTACTTCCAAATAAACTAATTGTATGCCTATTAGTAACTATTATCCACCAATTGCACAATTTCCAGCAATAAGCAATGAAACCTCAACTTATACCTCAATATGAAACCAATCAATTTCAATTACGAACTCCACTCAAAATTGCTCAAATTATCAATTTTAATCAGAATAGAGCAAATATATTCAGAGGCAATTCATTTTATATATGTGTGCAATCAATTGAATCCAAACAGTCCCACTTTTGGCAATCAATGCCAATATGCACGAATTTTTTTTTTTGTTGTTTTTTTTTTTGTTTTTTTTTTTCTAATCTGATATTCAACAAAAAAAAATTGAAACACCAAAAATTCGTACCCAAAAAAAAAAGAAATAAACCAAACTTCAATAGACAGCAATATAGGCAAATTCAGCCACAAATGGATAAACTTTTTTTTTATTATTTTTTTTATGCTGTAACTTGAACAAATATCACTAAAACCAGAAAAATAAAGATAAGTACAATTGATTTAGAACCAAAGCTCTGATACCAAATGATGCAGCAACCACCTAGAATCTAAGTCTAGACAACCTCCAAATCAATTTGATACAAATCTTAAGTTTTAAACAATTGCAAGAGTAGACTCTTCACCCCCAAAACAGCAAGGAGTTGGTAACAAAGAGTATGAAGAGAGAATTGGATTCACGCCACAAATTAATTACCAACCTGATAAGTGAAAACAATCCTTGGTATATCAATGGAGATCACACCTCCCACTTGAAGAACACTCAAGAACACTGAAATTTTGATCTTAAAATCACCAATCTCATTGTCTTACACGCATAAGGAGGTATTTATACCTCTACAAACCAAACCCTAGCTGCAAACATGAAGAAAAGACCACTCTGACCCTAATGACTTAAGGACAAACGAATGGGCTTAATTTTATAAGGCCTACACACTTAAGACAAGTTCAAATAAGGCTGATCATGTGTCTTTAAATGAAATTACATTCCAATAATTAAAATAAAACAGCCCACTAAAATTAATCTTAGGCCCAACCATGACATAACATAAGTCCACCTTAACATAGCATATTGCACATGAGTTGAACCTTGTAATATAGACTTCTTCTCTAGCCCACTAGGCTAGTTGTCTTCACCATCACATGCCCCAATGAGTGTCACAAGCTTTGGATCACAAACTGATTCCATCTCTTCAAGCCTGACCCAAGCCTCTTCCTTGATATCTCTTGTCACTAAGCTCTGAATATACATTTGCAAGGCTGCCTTGAGCTTGTTTCTACTTGATCTTGTGATTGGACCACGTGGCATCACTAATCCATCTCCTCCATGGCATGTAAGATCATTTTTGTTGTCTTGGTTCGCATCAGTAACGGTGAGTGAGATTGAGATAAAAGAAGGAGCTGTTTATGAAGAAGCTAAAGAGAGAAATGAGGGAGATGAGGTTTTGAGGGATAAAAGTGGTAGTAATGAGCAAAGAGGGAAAATAGTGAATTTGTGTGAAAAAGAGAAAGAGGTGAAAAGTGAATTTTTTACTAATAATTTGAATTATCCTTTGCTTCGTGTTGTGCATTTTTTTTTGATGTAGGCAAAGATTTGAGGGTGAATCTTCTTGAGGAAAGGGTTCTGTATGCATGGGAACCACAAAGAAATGATATGAATGACAGTTTTTTGTCAATAGAGTGGAGCAACCTTATCTCAATGAAATAGAGCAAAAATGAGTTCGAAAGCCTATTCAAATGATCCAAATCAATGTAGGGCGTATTCCAAGTCATTGGAGGCAGCATTGGAGCTTTAAAAGCAATATTGGGCCTAAAATCCATAATCAAGCTTATGGGCTAACACTACATAAAGGGAAGCCTAAAGCGAAGATCAAAGGAGTCTTTCATGAAGCTTAAATTCAAATGGGATAAACAAGGCAAAGTCCATAAACCTTGAAGATTACAAGTCATGTGCAAATCATGTGGTAGGAGTCCTATGCCAAACATGTGCAAGATATCATGTGTCAACCATGTTCTCAAGATCATGTGCCACACATGTGCGTATGGGATTTGGGCTTAACTTGTAATTGGGCTTAATTATGTATGTGGGCTACCTAATTTAAATTACATTAGGCTTTAATTAGTGATAGACATGTGGGGTAAAGAAATAAAGCCTAACCCAGCACTTGTCTTATTTTAGAAGGATTTAATTAGTATCCTAATTCAAGTAGGACTCTACCTTTTTAGAATATGAGTTAGAATATGACTGTACTTTTAGGAGTTGAGTTAGAATATGATTTAGTTATCCTTTACCATAAAGGATTCAAAGACTTAGGGCTATAAATACTCATCTAGGCTTCTTGTACATGACCTCAATGAATAAAAACGAATTTGAGTGTTTTTCTTTAAAGTGAGACAGATTTGCATCTCTTTATTACTTTTAGGAATTAGTTACTTATCAAGTAATATTTCTTGTGGCGTGGCTATTCTTAATAATCCTTATAATCTTGGTTCTCTGCTACATTGGTTAGCTTTGGGTCGGATTCAATCTATGATCACCATAGCTTAAGGTTTCTTTACCTTGTTTTGTTGAGGGGTTTCAAGGCACGGTCTTTGGGGTTCCGCATCATTGCGAGATGAATTTCTCATAAGTGAAAAGACAATATTGCTTATAGAAGATGATAAGCCTACTACCTATGATGAAGTTTTGAATAGTTCAGAATATGGCAGATGGCTAAAATCTATGCAGTCATAGATAGATTCTATCTATGACAACTAAATATGGACTTTGGTTGACCAACCTAAGGGGATTAAACCCACTGAGTGTAAATGGGTCTTCAAGAAGAAAACCAATATGGAAGGTATTGTAGTTACCTGTAATGCTAGGTTGGTAATTAAAGGATATCATCAAAGACAAGGTGTTGACTATGACTAAACATTTTCTCCCAATTGCTATGCTTAAATCAATTAGGATACTTCTAGTCATTGTTGCTCATTATGACTATGAGATTTGACAAATGCATTTTAAAATAGCTTTCCTTAATGGAAATCTGATTGAGGATGTGTACATAATACAACATGAGGGTTTCACATCTAATGATGAAAAAAATGTATGCAAATTGCAAGGATCCATTTATGGATTGAAGCACGTATCTAGGAGTTGGAACATCCAATTTGATGAGACAATCAAAGAGTTTGGTTTCTCACTAAAATTTAGATGAGCTTTGTGTTTACAAGAAGGTTAGTGAGAGTGCAACCATATTTCTAGTATTGTATGTAAATGACATACTTCTTATAGGAAACAACATCTCAGTTATTCAATCAGTCAAAATTTAGCTTTTTAAGAATTTTTCCATGAAAGACCGTGCCTACATACATAGATAAGATGCTAAAGAGGTTTGGAATAGTCCAATAAAGGATTTATTCCTATGACTCATGGAATTACCCTTTCTAAATCTATGTGTCTAAAGACACAAGATAAACGGACACGCATGAGTAGCATTTCATATGCTTCGGCTATTGGATCCATCATGTATGCTATGTTATGCACTTGATCTGATGTACCATATGCTAAGAGTGTCACAAGCATATATCAATCATATCCCTCCAAGGGGCATTGGGTAGCTGTCAAGAACATCCTTAAGTACTTTATAAGAACTAAGGATGCATTCTTAGTTTATGAAGATGGTGAGCTTAAGGTAAGCGGGTACACGAATGCCAACTTCCAAATTGATAAGGATGACTCCAAGTCTCAATCAGGCTATGTTTTCATGTTAAATGGTGGTACAGTCAGTTGAAAGAGTTCAAAATAGGAGATGACTGTAGATTCCATAATCGAAGCAAAGTACATTATAGTTTTTGAGGCAGCTAAGGAAGCTGTTTGGATAAGGAAATTCATCACAGAGTTAGAAGTGGTTCATAGCATTGTTGATCCAATACCCTTGTATTGTGATAATAATGGAGCCATTACACAAGCAAAAAAGTCACAGTCTCATCAAAGATTCAAACATGTACTCACATGTTACCATTTGATTCGGAAAATCATAGGTAGATCTGATGTAAAGACTATAGAGAGTTCTCACTGATCTGAATATAGCTGATTGTCTCACTAAGCCACTTCCTAAAAAGAAATATGATAGTCATATATTTGCCTTTGGTTTAATGTATAAAGGTGATTGGCTTTAGTGAAGATCAAAATTTGAGTGTTCTTCAAGTGGGAGGTGTGATCTCCATTGATATACCAAGGATTGTTTTCACTTATCAGGTTGGTAACTAATTTATGGTGCGAATCCAATTCTCTCTTCATACTCTTTGTTACCAATTCCTTGCTGTTTTGGGGGTGAAGAGTCTAATCTTGCAATTGGTTAAACTTATGATTTGCATCAAATTGATTTTGAGGTTGTCTAGACTTAGATTCTAGGTGGTTGCTGCATCATTTGGTATTAGAGCTTTGGTTCTAAATCAATTGTACTTATCTTTATTTTGCTGGTTTTTAGTGATATTTGTTCAAGTTACAAGCATTAAAAAAAAAGTTTAGCTATTTGTGGCTGAATTTGCCTATATTGCTATCTATTGAAGTTTGGTTTATTTCTTTTTTTTGGGGTACGAATTTTTGGTGTTTTTAATCTTTTTTTTTTTTGTTGATCAGATTATTAAAAAAAACAATTTGTGCATATTGGCCTTGATTGCCAAAAGTGGGACTGCTTTGATTCAATTGATTGCACACATATATAAAATGAATTGCCTCTGAATATATTTTCTCTATTCTGATTAAAATTGATAATTTGAGCAATTTTGAGTGGAGTTCGTAATTGAAATTGATTGGTTTTATATTGAGGTATAAGTTGAGATTTCATTGCTTATTGCTGGAAATTGTGCAATTGGTTGATAATAGTTAGTAATAGGCATACAATTCGCTTATTTGGCAGTAAGTTGGGAATGGTTTAGTTAATTTTTAGGTTCTGGTTTGAATTCTATTAGGGCTGTAACATTTTCGACCTTCCCCACATGCATATCCACATGCATTTCATATGAACATATGCATCTTCCATATAATTCAATTGAACACATGTATTTCATATATATTTTCTTAGAAAAAAGTTCATGGCACTCACTAGATACGTGTCCTAGTATTTGGCAATTGTATCGAGTCGCACGTGTGTACTTATAACCTAAATCAGGATAACAAAACATTAGAAATAAATTAAATAAGGTGACTAAATTAAAGTAAGTAAAATGACTAGATTAAGATTAGTAAACATTTACATTGTTAATTTAGTTAAATCAGGCTAAATGATTAAGTTGTATTATTGTGTGAATTAGTAGAATTATAAATATATGTAAATAATAAACAGAAGAGATGAAGAGAAAAAGATAAATAGACAAAAACAAAAAAGTTTGGCTTTATCTTCCTCCCCCATTTCTGCCTCCTCACTCCATCCCGTTTTCTTCTTCATCTTCCTCCATTCCATAACTCCTGCTTGGTACCCTGGGCAGTTCCAGAAACTTGTGTAGCCATTTTGAGCTCCTTAGAGATATCTTCTCTAAATTATCAAAATATGAAAGTTATAGGAATATGTCTTATCTAAATTGGGGTACTCATTTCAGCTTAATATATTATGGATAGACTAAGTTATGGCCTTTGGAAATCATACTGGTCCGGAAGCCAATTCTATTCTGGACCAGTGAATTATTTCTTATATTTTGAAGACCTTAGAGACATAATTGATAAAAGTTATAAACATAAAATATGTTAATTGGAACCCATATAAGTGTTTGTAAAGTTTCATTTAAATGTAACTAATATATTATAAGTTATGATGAACCAAATTTGGTACCCTGAAACTGCCTAAAGGCAGAAAACAAAACACACTTAAAATTTCCACCAAATATTTTACAATGATCCAATTGGTCTGAAATTTTAATATTTTACCTAATTATATGTTAATTTTAATTAGGAATAAGAATCAGATTAATTGGTCAAGTATAGAAAAAGTTATAGGCTAAACAGTCCCATAAGATCACACTGCCTCATAGGAAAAATATTAACTATTGATATGAACAATGCATGTTAATTTGTTTAAGCCACAATAAGTCTCCCTAATCATGAGTTAATCCATTATATTTTCATATTAGGCTCACAACATATTGGAGGCCCATAAGGAGCGGAAAGACAATAAGTTAGGGGTCGAAATCAAAGGTGAAAGGTGAGTCTAATTATCAATTGAATTCTTTAGTGCAAATGAATGTTACTTGCTATGTGATTCATATAATTGTCATGATTGGTCCTTGGTAATATGATGATGGATAATTTGTAATATTGTGGTACATACAAATGGTATATTTGAGATATATGTTTGATATATGTGATATATATACATGGTATATGTATCGTATATACAAGGTATATGCGTGGCATATGAGGCATATATGCGGTATATTTATGTTATATGTGATAAGATACAATGGTTGATGAATGCTTAAGTACAAGTGCATATGCATATGGACTTAAAAGGCGTTCTGACTAGTTAATCGATATTGTAGAGCAAAAGAAGAGGCCTATGGCCCAACAAATGTGCAAATGAAACAAATGATCAAGCTAACTAGCAAATGCAAATGTTCACATGGAAACCAGGGCAATGTCTGTTTAACTTGGTCACAACAAAATGAAATAAGCAAAGCATTTGCATACGTAAGGAGTAATGATTATATGTTTCAAATTTATTGATATTTATATGATACTGATGAATGGAATGGAATACATGGTATGTATTGGATTTGTGATTTATTATTATGAGTTGTTCGGTACTTTAGAGCTCATTTGATGGTTATTCTCACTGAGCCACAACTCATCAATTTGCATCATTTTTTAGGTAAAGAAAAGTGATAGCTCATTTTGAGTAGCGTATAGAAGACATGGAGCACAGGTCACTGGCCGAGCCTTATCACTCTCTCTCCTTGCATTCCACATGAGCATGAAAATATGTTATCTGCATTTTGTATTTACGTGTTTGAATATGTATAGTCATTTTGGAATGAATTTTAAAAATGTATAAATGAAAGCAACTCGTAAATACTTATGTGCAAAGTTTATGTTTTAGTATATGTGATATATTATATTGTGGTGAAAACCTCAGCGTTGACTTGTAAAGTCATTGAATAATATTACAGGATATGAAAAAAAAATTACTACGAATGTTAACAGGTATTTTGCCTTTCCACTCTGCTATGGGTGATTACTTGATACTGGGATAGGTTATACTTAATTGTATAAGATGTGGTCTGATGTAGATCAAGGACATATAAGTCAATCTTCACAAAAGGAGAATGATGCACTAGTCATGCCAAGTGGTGCTATCACAAGACAAAGGGCTAACAAACTAAGGCAAGCAATGCATGGCTATATTCAAGGCTTGGTCACTAAGGAGATCACAAAAGATGCATGCATGACAAAGGAGATGGAGTTGATTGAAGACCCAAGGCCCATTACTTATCTTGGGGTGTGCGAAGAACCATCTTGCATGGACTAGTCCAATGGGCTAAACAAGGCAAAGTCCATAAAATTAAAGATTACAAGTCATGTGCCAACCATGTGCCTACTTATGTGATTTGGGGCTTAACTTGTAATTGGGCTTAATTATGTATGTGGGCTGCCTAATTTAAATTACCTTAGACTTTAATTAGTGATAGACGTGTGGGCCAAAGAAATAAAGCCCAACCCACCACTTGACTTATTTTGGAAGGATTTAATTAGTGTCCTAATTCAAGTAGGACTCTACTTTTTAGAATATGAGTTAGAATATGACTGTAATTTTAGGAGTTGAGTTAGAATATGATTTAGTTATCCTTTACCATAAAGGATTCAAAGACTTAGGGCTATAAATACTTATCTAGGCTTCTTGTACATGACCTCAATGAATAAAAACGAATTTGAGTGTTTTTCTTTAAAGTGAGGCAGATTTGCATCTCTTTATTACTTTTAGGAATTAGTTACTTATCAAGTGATATTGCTTGTGGCATGGCTATTCTTAATAAACCATATAATCTTGGTTCTTTGCTACATTGGTTAGCTTTGGGTCTGATTCAATCTATGATCACTATAGCTTAAGGTTTGTTTACCTTTTCTTGTTGAGGGGTTTCAAGGCACGGTCTTTGGGGTTCTAGTTGAATGACTAAAAGGGGATGAGGTAACATTTTTGTTGTAGTTGATAGGTTTGGCAAGATGGCACATTTCATCACTTGTCATAAAACTGATGACGCTACACATATTTCTGATTTGATCTTTAAAGATGTGCGTTTGCATGGTGTTCCTAAAACTATTGTTTCTGATAGAGATTCTAAGTTTTTGAGTCATTTTTCGCGTGTGGTGTGAGGAAAGTTGGCAACAAAATTGCTATTTTCTACTACTTGTCATCCTCAAACAGATGGTCAAACTGAAGTGGTTAATAGAACTTTAGGATCATTATTACGTGCTATTGTTGGTAAGAATTTGAAAACTTGGGAAGATTGTTTTCCATTAGTAGAATTTGCATATAATTGAAACATTCATTCATCAACAGGTTATTCACCATTTGAAATTGTCTATGGTTTTAATCCGCTAAACCCTTTGGATTTGTTGCCTATACCTTTGAAAGATATTTCTAACTTAGATGGTCAAAAGAAGGTAGATTTGGTTAAGTCCATACATGAGAAGGCAAAGCAGCACATTGAGTTAAAGAACAAAAGCTATGGACAAAAAGCCAATCAAGGACGTAAAGTTGTGAAATTTGAACCTGGAGATTGGGTATGGGTGCATTTTAGGAAAAAGAGATTTCCTAACCAAAGGAAATCCAAGTTGGATCCAAGAGGCGATGGACATTTTCAAGTGGTTGAGAGGATTAATGATAATGCCTATAAGATTGACTTGCCCGGTGACTATGGTGTTTCAGCAACTTTTAATATTGCTGACCTTTCTCCTTTTGATAATGCAGGTGGTGATTCGAGGACGAATCCTTTTGAGAAGGGAGGGAATGATGCGAGCCAAGACAACAGAAATGATCTTACATGCCATGAAGGAGACAGATTAGTGATGCCACCTGGTCCAATCATAAGATCAAGTAGAAACAAGCTCAAGGCATCCTTGCAAATGTATATTCAAATCTTGGTGACAAGAGATATCAAGGAAGAGGCTTGGGTTAGGCTTGAATAGATGGAATCGGTTGGCGATCCAAAGCTTGTGACACTCATTGGGGCATGTGATGGTGAAGACAACTAGCCTAATGGGCTAGAGAAGAAGTCTATATTACAAGGTTCAAGTCATGTGCAATATGCTATGTTAAGGTGGACTTATGTTATGTCATGGTTGGGCCTAAGATTAAATTTATGGGCTGTTTTATTTTAATTATTGGAATGTGATTTCATTTAAAGACACATGATCAGCCTTATTTTAACTTGTCTTAGGTGTGTAGACCTTATAAAATTAAGCCCATTCGTTTGTCCTTAAGTCATTAGGGTCAGATTGGTCTTTTCTTCATTTTTGCACCTAGAGTTTGGTTTGTAGAGGTATAAATACCTCCTTATGCATGTAAGACAATTAGATTGGTGATTAAGATCAAAATTTGAGTGTTCTTCAAGTGGGAGGTGTGATCTCCATTGATAAACCAACAATTGTTTTCACTTATCAGGTTGGTAATTAATTTGTGACGTGAATCCAATTCTCTCTTCTTACTCTTTGTTACCAATTCTTTGCTGTTTTGGGGGTGAAGAGTCTAATCTTACAATTGGTTAAACTTAAAATTTATATCAAATTAATTTGGAGGTTGTCTAGACTTGGATTCTAGGTGGTTGCTGCATCAAGTGAGTAGCCGATTTAACCTTTATTCAACCTTAATTTATCACCAACTAGCAAGAACTCAAGGTATATTTAATAGATGAGTTCAATTTCTTAAGATCAAGTCAATGCTCAACATGATCACTAAGGTACCTGAATTCAAAAATTGAACTTTTCAACCTCAAAATCAATTATTTATGTTGAATTTCAGTAGTTTATAATGATACCAAACTATTTTAGCAATAAAAAAATCACATGATTTCAACTTGAAGCTCAAAATAGCACAATTTCACAATTTTGGTGCTAAATTTGAAATTCTGATTTTTTTTTTCTTTTTTTTTTCTTCTTCTTTTTTGTTTTTTTAATCAAATAACACTACAATAATGCTTAATAAATCTCAAATATATCAAAGAATTGAAAAGAAACCCAAACTTGCAATTTTACTCTTTAAGGCTGAAATTTTTCCTAAGGTACCTCTAATATGCCCTGCACCCAAACATCTAAAACATTTAATTTTACTATGTTTATCATTAGCACAAGGTGTTTTTGATTTTCCATCATCTTTTATCCATTTTTCTTTCCTTAACTCTTTCGGGTCAGTCACCTTTTCTTTACCTTTTTCTTCCCTTTTAGGCCATTTTGAACTCCATTTGGATGTGGAATTCGTGTAACTCCTTGCTACCCCCTTGCTTTTTAGTTGCTTTTTAATTTTTATGGCCATATTGACCATGTTTTCAAAGTCCACATAGTATCGTAATTCATTAACATTAGCAATATCTTTGTTCAAACCCCCTAGGAAACGTGCCATGGTGACTTCTGGATCCTCCTCCACATTGGCTCTCATCATTGCCATCTCCATCTCCTTATGGTAATCTTCAACGGTCATGGATCCTTGTGTAAGGCGTTGCAATTTTTGTTGCAACTTCCTATAGAAATAGGCTGACACAAATCGTTTTCTCATCACCCTCTTCATCTCTTCCCAGCTTCTAATGGGTCTTTCTCCATTCTTTCTTCTAGTCATCATGATCTGATCCCACCAAACAAGAGCATAATCAGTGAATTCAATAACAACAAGTTTTATTTTTTTCTATTCACTAAAGTTGTGGCATTCAAAAATGAGCTCCACTTTTCTCTCCCATTCTAGGTATGCTTCATCATCATTCCTCCCTTTAAAAGGTGGAATTTTCATTTTGATGGAATTGATGTTGCTATCACGCTTATCTCCTCCTCTCCTCGTTGAATGGGTATCATCTTCATCATCATAGGAATCAAAGTCCTCATCTTCTTCTTGAGGCTGAAACCTCCCTATTCCAGAATTTTGAATGTTCCATTTCCCATGAGTCCGTGACTCTTCTCTTGTTTTTCTGGAATTTGAAGTGCTTTGTTGTCTCACCTCTTCAATTTTTCGATCTTGTCTCTCCATCTTCTCATTAAAAGATTCAATCATGGAAAATAGCCTTTGGAATTCAGATTGGGTATGAGTTTTAGCTGGTCCTCTCGTTCACTACTTCCCCTTGCATTTGCCTATGACATGGTTAGTAATTTAAGAAAGTAAAAATGAAGTAAAAGGACCTCACAATCACTCATCACTCGTGTTTTACACAAATAATGGCTTTTACCCTCTTTTAAGCTCACCACTCATGCCTTTTACCATTCAAAATTTGAATCTCAAAATTACAAGTAAGAACCAGAAACAAAATCAAACAATATACAAGTGATATATGCTAAGAATTAACAATGAACCCTAACAAGAATGAATGGAACAAAGTCTAGAAGCAAACTGATGTGAAAGAAATTTATATTGAAAGCTATACACGAATTTAAATAGATGTATGCTAATGATTTTTGTTCAAATTAAATCTAATAATGCAAATTAGACTTAACTAATGTAATTTGATGCAAAAATGACAGAATTAAAAGAATGAAAACTTAAGAGCACAAAGAATTAGACAATATGGAATAAAAATCAGAACTGGTTTCCTCCAAGTAAGTAGCCGATTGTCCCTTAATTAAACCCTTATTCAACCTTAATTTATCACCAACTAGCAAGAACTCAAGGTATATTTAATAGATAAGCTCAATTCCTCAAGATCAAATCAATGCTCAATATGATCACTAAGGTATCTGAATTCAAAAGTTGTACTTTTCAACCTCAAAACTAATTATTTAAGTTGGATTGAAAGATTTTATGATGATACCAAACAATTCCAAATTCAATAATCATAAGATTTCAACATGAAACTCAAAATAGCACAAATTCACAATTTTGGTGCTAAATTCGAAATTCTGATTTTTTTCTTTTTCCTTTTTGTTTTTTTTTTATAGAAAATAACACTAAACTAATGCTTAATAAATCTCAAACATATCAAAGAATTGAAAAGAACCCAAACTTGAAATTTTACTCTTTATGGAAGAAATTTTTCCTAAGGTACCTCTAATGGTAGAATTTAAATCTAGCTAACCTAACAACTAAAAAGCAATTTTAAAAAATAGATAATGATTACCTAACCAAAAGCTCTAATACCAAACTGATGCGGAACCCCAAAGATTGTGCCTTGAAACCCCTCAACAAGACAAGGTAAACAAACTTTAAGCTATGGTGATCATAGAGTGAATCCGACCCAAAGCTAACCAATGTAGCAATGAACCAAGATTATATGGTTTATTAAGAATAGCCACGCCACAAGCAATATTACTTGATAAGTAAGTAATTCCTAAAGGTAATAAAGAGATACAAATCTGTCTCACTTAAAAGAAAACTCTCAAATTCATTTTTATTCATTGATTCATTGACTGATGTCTTGTACAATAAGCCTAGATGAGTATTTATAGCCCTAAGTCTCTGAATCCTTTATGGTAAAGGATAACTAAATCCTATTCTAACTCAACTCCTAAAAGTACAATCATATTCTTACTCATATTCTAAAAAGGTAGAGTCCTACTTGAATTAGGATACTAATTAAATCCTTCTAAAATAATCATTGATTCATTGATTGATGTCTTGTACAAGAAGCCTAGATGAGTATTTATAGCCCTAAGTCTTTGAATCCTTTATGGTAAAGGATAACTAAATCATATTCTAACTCAACTCCTAAAAGAACAGTCATATTCTAACTCATATTCTAACTCAACTCCTAAAAGAACAGTCATATTCTAACTCATATTCTAAAAAGTTCATCATTTTATACCCTACTTGGTTCAGAGTATGAATATGCATTAATTCTCACTAGACTGACTACATTACATCTAGCTCAAGTAATGTTAGTTCTTGTCCCCGAGGCTCACTACTCTGTTAGATATGTCAATGAAGACTATCATCATGATATTTCTACTCTAGCTAGAGATTTCCATTCTCTGTCAACCCTTTTCATTTTTAGTTGATTTAATACAAAACCCCACCATTAAAAAGAGTATAAACGGATTGAAAATAAGAAAATTGGTATAAAAATCAAGGTGTGTGACAAGGAGCATTAAAACATATTGTGAAATGTAGATACCGATCTGTAATCATCCAAATAGTGATAACATGATTGAGAATCATGAATATGCAATAGGTGCTTATATTTACAAAGTAATATATGATGTCTATATAAGGATATAAATTGTAACCTAAATGATAATGATACTTAGAATGTAATTAAATATGTCCATTCTCTATTTGAGGACTAGCTAGGATAGGTGGCATGTCATTGAGGGTGTACAATATCGTAGAATATTTATGCATGCAATTTCTTATTCACCAAGATGACTTAAGCTCGGGTAAAAGCGCTCCTGATTTGAGATGTGGAATTTGTACATATGCATGCAATTATTATGATTACTCATTAGGGTGGCTTAAGCTCTGGTAAGAACACTCCTGATTTGAGATATAGAATTTGCAATACAGAGAGATACAAATAATGAGTAGGGTGGCTTAAGCTCGAGTAAGAGTACTCCTGTTTCACAATCCACATCCTGGTGGTCTGGATCTAAAGTATTGGGCTAAGAAACCAAAATTTGGTAAAACAGTATACAGAAATTATAAGGCAAAGCATGGCCCAAAGGCATACAGAATTCAGTGAATTAGAATACAGTCACATCCTGGAAAAAGGATTGTGGAAACTAGTAATCATATGAATATGGTAAAAAGCTTGTTATTTCATAATATGATAAAATCCAGTTTGACTATGATCGAAATACAGTATGATTATATGATATGGTTTCACCTATGATAATTATGCCATGCATATTAGACCATGATATTTAATATGTATGTTTTATTTCAATGTTTATATGGCATGACTGAGTATGCTGATATTACATGTTGTGAATATTATAATAGTATTGAATAATATAAACAAGTTCGTATGAATAAAGTAAGTCAAGATGAGATATGTACATTATGGTATGGGCAAAAACTCAGGTATGTTCTGATTATGAATGTTGTATTATATGTGAATTCATGTCATAATTTAAATGATTATATGTACCACTAAGCTTTAAGTAGCTTAACGTGTGGATTTTTCTGCATACAGATTTGGAGTTGTACACTATTGAGTGACAAGAAGAGAAAACAAAGCTTGTCAGAGCAGTCGAAGTTGACCCGAGTTGGGTCTATTCTTTTATTCATGCATTTTATTTATTTTTTCACATATCATAGGATAGAGACAGTTAATTTATGTTTTGATAAACGCATGTATTTGGAATTATGAAACTTGAATCAGTATGGATTTTGTAATAAAGGGCTAGTGATGTCCAGATAGTTATACTTTGAAAATGAGTTATTATGTTATATGGTTGTTTAAATTAAATTTCAAGGCTTATGATATAAAAATATTGTTTTTGGAAGATGTAGAAAAGTTTTAATTCAGAAGAGGTTTAAACAGATTCGGTCATGTGGTATCCATTTGTACAATAGGTTTTGTCCTATTTGTGTAGAGCATGCTACAACCACCCTATGAGCAACTTCCCTAAGGCAACAAGGAATAATGTCAAAGTACATAATCAGTATCCAAGATATCATTGAGTACCTCAAGTCTGAGGATACTTGCACCATTGCTATGATGAGACTATCATTGACATTTGATAGATTATCCATATGATTGTCTCATAGCAGGCAAGCCTCCACATGTTAACTTAAAACAACTCATGTTTACAGATTTTGAGTTCTATTGCTCAATCCAATCAAGAAGTATAACATGTACTAGTATATCAGGATTAATAATGTCTTGTATCATTAATCCTATGACTGGATAATTTAGATACTAATATAATTACACATGATAAAAATCTTAATATCACGATCTCAACATGATTTCTTTCGTGCTATGTTACATATCAATGACTTCATTAATTGATTTAAGATCATTATTGATGTATGCACAAGAAAGATACATGAAGGACACTTTTGTCAATGGATTAAAGCAATATTATCTCATTGAAATATACTAAAAAGGAGTTCAAAGCCTATTCATATGATCCAAATCAATATAGGTCATATTCCAAGTCATTGGAGGCAGCATTTGAGCTTTAAAAGCAATATTGGATCTAAAATCTACTGTAACATCCTCGACCTTCCCCACATGCATATCTACATGCATTTCATTTGAACATATGCATCTTCCATATAATCCAATTGAACACGTGCATTTCATACATATTTTCTTAGAAACAAGTTCATGGCACGCACTAGCTACATGTCCTAGTATTTAGAAATTGTATTGAGTCGCACGTGTGTACTTATAACCTAAATGAGGATAACAAAACATTAGAAATAAATTGAATAAGGTGACTAAATTAAAGTAAAAAAATGACTAGATTAAGATTAGTAAATATTTACATTGTTAATTTAGTTAAATCAGGCCAAATGATTAAGTTGTATTATTGTGTGAATTAGTGAAATTATAAATATATGTAAATAATAATAATATAGATAAAATAAAATGAAAATGAAACAAAAGAAAAATAAAAAAAAAAGAGAAGAGAAAAGAGAAGAGAAGAGAAGAAGAGAAAAAGATAATAAGACAAAAACAAAAAAGTTAGCTTTATCTTCATCCCCCATTTCTGCCTCCTCACTCCATCCCACTTTCTTCTTCATATTCCTCCATTCCAGACTTCAATTTTTCCTTGTTTCACTTAGTTTTTGAGGTAAATTGATCCCTTGCAAATTCATTCATGGTAAGTAATCAATTCTTATATTGCTATAGGGTTGATTTGGGTTGCTAAGGTTCATTAATAGGCACTGAATTGAACCCCGATTTTGATACATATAGAAATTGATTCTGGAAAAGTTTAAAATATGAAAGTTGTTCTTTTATGTCTTAAATTTATGGATATGTAAACCGTTTTGCAATTTTTGGTGTATAGGAAGACAAATCCTCTCTCTACTGAAACTGGCCAGGGTGTGAATCCTAGCCAGGATAGCTATTGTGTTCTTTGGTTTTGAATATATTAAAGTCATTATTTGAAGTATCTCAAAACATAAAAGTTGTAGATATATGTGTTATGTATCTGTATACCCAATTGTAGGTTTATATAGCTTGTATATTTTGAGGTATGGTGAATGGAACCATGACTGTTCCATAGTTTGAACTGCATGCTTAGTGCCCTGGGCAGTTCCAGTAACTTGTGCAGCCATTTTGAGCTCCTTAGAAATATATTCTCTATATAATCAAAAAATGAAAGTTATAGGTATATGTCTTAGCTAAATTGGGGTACTAAGTTCAGCTTAATATATTATGTATAGACTAAGTTATGGCATTTGAAAGTCATATTGGTCTGGAAGCCAATTCTATTCTGGACCAGTGAATAGAGACATAATTGATAAAAGTTGTAAACATAAACAATGTATGTTCCATTTGAACCCATATAAGTGTTTGTAAAGTTTCATTGAAATATGACTTATATATTATAAGTTATAATGAACCAAAGTTAGTACCCTGAAACTAACAAAGGGCAGAAAATAAGGCAGAAAACAGGGCAGAAAACAGAACACATTTAGAATTTCCACCAAAAATTGTACAATGATCCAACTGGTCTGAAATTTTACTATGTTACATAATTATATGTTAATTAGGAACAAGAATCAAATTACTTCGTCAAGTATAGAAAAAGTTATAGGCTAAACAGTCCCATAAGATCACACTGCCTCATAGGAAACAAATCTTGGCTATTGATATGAACAATGCATGTTGATTTATTTAAGCCACATTAAGTCTCCCTAATCATGAGTTAATCGATTATATTTTCATGTTAGGCTCACAACATATTGGAGACCCACAAGGAGTGGATAGACAATAAGTTAAGGGTCGGAATCAAAGGATAAATGTGAGTTTAATTATTGATTGAATTATTTAGTTTATATGAATGTTGCTTGCTATGTGATTCATATGATTATCATGATTTGCCCCTGATAATTTGATGATGGATAATTTGTGACATTTGTGGTACACATAAGTGGTATACTTGTGGTATATTTGAGGTATATGTTTGACATATCTGATATATATACATGGTATATGTATAGTATATACAAGGTATATGTGTGGCATATGAGGCATATATGCAGTATATGAATGTTATATGTGATAAGATACAATGGTTGATGAATGCTTAAGTACAAGTGCATATGCATATGGACTTAAAAGGCGTTGTGACTAGTTAATCGATATTGTAAAGCAAAAGAAGAGGTCTATGGCCCAACAAATGTGCAAATGAAACAAATGATCAAGCTAGCTAGCAAATACAAATGTTCACATGGGAACTCGAGTCATTGTCTGTTTAACTTGGTCACAACAAAATAAAATAAGCAAGGCATTTGCATACATAAAGAGTAATAATTATATTTTTAACTTTATTGATACTTATATGATACTGATGAATGGAATGGAATACATAGTATATATTGGATTGGTGATTTATTACTATGAGTTGTTTGGTACTTTAGAGCTCATTTGATAATTATTCTCACTAAGTCGCAACTCATCAATTTTCATCATTTTTCAGGTAAAGAAAAGTGATAGCTCATTTTGAGTAGAGTATAGAAAACATGGAAAACAGGTCACTGGCTGAGCCTCATCACTCTCTCTCCTTACATTCCACACGAGCATGACAATATGTCATCTGTATTTTGTATTTACGTGTTTGAATATGTATAGTCATTTTGGAATGAGTTTTAAAAATGTATAAATGAAAGCAACTCATAAATACTTATATGCAAAGTTTATGTTTTAATATATGTGATATATCATATTATGGCGAAAGCCTCAAAATTGACTTGCAAAGTCATTGAATGATATTACAGGATATGAAAAAATTTTTACTACCATTGTTAACAAGGTATTTTGCCTTTCCAGTATGCTATGTGTGATTATTTGATACAGGGATAGGTTGAACTCAAATGTGTAAGATATGGTGTTATATCCACAATCAAGCTTATGAGCCAATACTACACAAAGGGAAGCCTAAAGTGAAGATCAAGGGAGTCTTTCATGAAGATTGAATTCAAATTGGCTAAACAAGGCAAAGTCCATAAACCTTGAAGATTACAAGTCATGTGCAACTCATGGGCAAGTCATGTGCTAGGAGTCCTGTGCCAAACATATGCAAGACATGTGCCATCCATGTGCAAGATATCATGTGCCAACCATGTGCTCAAGATCATGTGCCACACATGTGCCTACTTATGGGATTTGGGCTTAACTTGTAATTGAACTTAATTATGTATGTGGGCTGCCTATTTTAATTATCATAAACTTTTAATTAGTGTTAGGCATATGGGCCAAAGGATATGAAGTCCAGCTCATCATTTATCTTATTTTAAAAGGATTTAATTAGTGTCCTAATTCAAGTAGGACTCTACTTGTTAGAATTTGAGTTAGATTATGACTACTTTTAGGAGTTGAGTTAGAATAGGATTTAGTTATCCTTTACCATAAAGGATTCAAATACTTAGGGTTATAAATACTCATTTAGGCTTCTTTTACAAGATATGAATGAATAAAAACGAATTTGAGTGTTTTTCTTTAAAGTGAGGCATATTTGCATCTCTTTATTACCTTTAGGAATTAGTTACTTATCAAGTGATATTGCTTGTGGCGTGGCTATTCTTAATAATACTTATAATCTTAGTTCTTTGCTACATTGGTTAGCTTTGGGTCAGATTCAATTTATGATCACAATAGCTTAAGATTTGTTTACCTTGTCTTGTTGAGGGGTTTCAAGGCACGGTCTTTGGGGTTCCGCATCAACTATCATCTCATATATCAAATTTATGAAAATATCTTTCATTAATTAAATAAATTTGTACAATAAGTGCTAAAAGTGATTGCCTTTAGAGCACTTCTCTAACAACCTCCCACTTGCACTAAAGCCAATCGCTTTTGTATTTAATTCTATTTTCAAGTACATGAGAATCATATTTCTTTTGGGGAAGTGGCTTAGTTAAAAGATTAGCAATATTATGATATGTGGGCACACTTCCTATTTTTACATCATTCCTACCAATGTTTTCTCTAATAAAATGTTATGTTCTAAGTACATGTTTGGATTTTTGATGAGACTGTGACTCCTTTGCTTGTGCAGTGGCTCCATTGTCACAATATAGTTGTATTAGATCAACAATGCTAGGAACCATTCCTAGTTCTATGATAAATTTCTTTATCCAAACTGCTTTTTTTGCTACTATGGAAGTTGCAATGTACTATGCTTTGGTATGGAATTAGCAATCATTTCCTATTTGAAACTCTTCCAACTAACTGCTCCACCATTTAGTGTGAATATTTAAACTAAATGAGATTTTGAGTCATGCTTGTGAGATTAAAAGTTGGCATCGGTATACCTGCTTACAATAAGATCTCCATCTCCATATATCAAGAATACAATCTTAGTCCTTCTCAAGTACTTAAGGATATTCTTGATAGCCACCCAATGACCCTCACCAAGGTCTGATTGGTATCTACTCATGACACTCAGAGCACATGATACATCGAGTCTTTTACATAACATAGCGTACATGATTGAACCTATAGCTAAAGCATATGGAATCAAATTCATGTGTGTCCGCTCATCTTGTGTCTTTGGACATGTAGACTTTAAGAGAGTAATCCCATGGGTTTTGGGAATATATCCTCTCTTGGATTGCTCCATGCTAAACCTCTTTAGCATCTTATCTATGTATGTAGACTGTAAAAGACCAAGTAATCTTCTAGATCTATCTTTATCTCCAAGATCTTTCATAGAGAAATTATTGGATAACCAAATTTTGACTAATTGTAAGGCTGAAACATCATTTTCCATTAGTAGTATGTCCATAAGAAATATGATTGCACTCCCACAAATCTTCTTGTATACACGAGGTTCATCTGGATTTTGTAAGAAATCAAATTGTTTGATTTTCTCATCAAACCGAATATTCCAACTCCTCAATGCTTGCTTTAATTCATAAATGGATCTTTAAAGCTTACATACCTTTTTGCTATCTTTCGATATGAAGCCTTCTGGTTGTGTCATATACACATCGGTTAAATTCCATTAAGGAAAGTTGTATTCACATCCATTTATCATATTTCACAATCATAATAAGCAATAATGGCTAGGAGTATCCTTATTGATTTAAGCATAGCTACTAGGTTAAAAGTTTCATTATAATCAATTTCTTGTTTTTGACGATAACCTTTAGCTACAAGTCTAGCTTTATAGGAAACCATATGGTCCATATTGGTTTTATTCTTGAAAACCCACTTGAACCCTATAGGCTTTATCCCTTCGGGAGATTAAACCAAAGTCTATACTTGATTTTCATACATGGAATATATTTATGACTTCATGGATTGAAGCCATTGGTCAAATTCTGAACTATTCAAAACTTCTTCATAGTTAGTAGGCTCATCATTTTCTATCAGAAATACGTCGTTTTGTTCACTAATGAGAAATCCATATCTTTTTGGAATAGTACATATCCTGCTTGACGTATGAAGCTCTTGTGCTTTAGAAGGTTGAGCTGTTATATCATCTGTATGAATAACAGGCTCAGGTTCAGGCAATTAATTAGTATATGCTTGAGCATCTTGAACTTTCTCAAGTTCAATTTTGTTCCCACTAGCTCCTTTTAGAAAACATTCTCTTTCTAAAAATATAGCACGTCTTGAGACAAACACCTTTTGTTCTAAAGGGTTGTAGAATGGATATCTATATGATGCTTCAAGATATCCCCAAGATATCCCACAGATAGAAATCGATCAGATTTAGCTTCCAGCTTATTTGACATTATCCGCTTCACATAAGCAGGATAACCCCAAACTCTCATGTAAGAAAGTGTGGAATTCGTGTACTCCACATCTCATATGGAGTAACATCAACTGACTTTGAAGGGACTCCATTTAATATATAAACAACAGTCTCTAGTGTATAACCCCAAAAGGATTTAGGGAGTCCCACAAAGCTCATCATAGACCTTACCATGTAACATCCTTGACCTTCCCCACATGCATTTCATTGAACATAAGCATATTGCATACAATTCAATTGAACACGTGCTTTCATACGTATTTTCGTAGGAACAAGTTCATGGCACGCACTAGCTATGTGTCCTAGTATTTGGCAATTATATCGAGTCACACGTGTATCCTTATAACCTAAATAAGGATAACAAAGTATTAGAAATGAATTGAATAAGGTGACTAAATTAAAGTAAGAAAAATGATTAGATTAAGATTAGTGAACATTTACATTGCTAATTTAGTAAATCGGATCAAATGATTAAGTTGTATCATTGTGTGAATTAGTGGAATTATAAATCTATGTAAATAATAATAATAATATAGACAAAATAAAATGAAAATGACATAAAAGAGAAATATAAGAGAAGAGAAGAGAAAGGAGAAAAGAGATGAGAAAAAGATAAAAAAGACAAAAACCAAAAGTTAGCTTTATCTTCCATTTCTGCCTTCTTCTCCAGCCCGACTTCTTCTTCAATTTCCTCCATTTCAGACTTCAATTCTTCCTTGTTTCACCTAGTTTTTGAAGCTAATTGATCCCTTTCAAGGTTGTTCTTGGTAAGTAATCAATTCTTATTGCTATAGGGTTGATTTGAGTTGCTTAGGTTCAATATTAGGTACTGAATTGCACCCCGATTTTGATGTTAATAGAAATTGATTCTGGAAATGTGTAAAACACAAAAGTTGTTCATTTATGACTTTTATTTGTGTATATGTAAACATTTTTGCAAGATGTTATGTATAGGAAGATATATGCTCTTCGTACTGAAACTGGTCAGGGTGTAAACCCTAACCAAATTAGCTACTGTGTGGTTTGATTTCAAATATGTTAAAGCTCTTATTTGAAGTCTCTCAAAACATAAAATTGTAGATATATGTGTTTTGTATCTGTCTACCAAAATTCAGATTCATATGCCTTGTAAATTGTGAGTTATGGTGAATGGAACCATGACTGTTCCATGGTTTGAACTGCCAACTGAGTGCCCTGGGAAGATACAGTAACTTGTTTAGCTAATTGGAGCTTGTTAGAGCTAGATTATGTAAATTCTCAAAACATAAGAGTTATAGGTATATGTCTTAGCTAAAGTTTGGTACTAATTTAAACTTCATTTGTTATGTATAGACTAAGTTATGGCCTTTGGAAGCCATACTGGTCCGGAAGTCAATTCTATTCTGGACCAGTAAACTGTTTGGGATAATTAGGAGACCTTAGAGACATAATTGGTAAAAGTTGTAAACATGAAACATGTTCCATATGAACCCATATAAGTTTCTGTAAATATTCATTAAAATAGGACTTATATATTATAAGTTATGATGAACCCAAATGAGTACCCTGAAACTGTCTAAAGGCAGAAAACAGAACACTCTTAGAAATTCCACCAAATATTGTACAATGATCCAATTGGTCTGAAATTTTAATATGTTCTATAATTATATGTTATTTTTAATTAGGAATAAGAATTAGATTAATTGGTCAATTATAGAAAAAGTTATAGGCTAAATAGTCCCATAAGGTCACACTGCCTCATAGGAAAAATCTTAGCTATTGACATGAACAATACATATTAATTTATTTAAGCCACATTAAGTCTCCCTAATCATGAGTTAATCGATTATGTTTTCATATTAGGCTCGCAACATATTGGAGACCCACAAGGAGCGGATAGACAATAAGTTAGGGATCGCAATCAAAGGAGAACGATGAGTCTAGTTATCGATTGAATTCTTTAGTGCAAATGAATGTTGCTTGCTATGTGATTCATGTGATTGTCATGATTGGTCCTTGATAATGTAATGATGGATAATTTGTGACATTGTGGTACATATAAATGGTATACTTGTGGTATATTTGAGGTATATGTTTGACAAATGTGATATATATACATGGTATATGTATAGTATATGCAAGGTATATGCTTGACATATGAGATATATATGGAATATATGTATGTTGTATATGATAAAGATGCAATGGTTGATGAATGCTTAAATACAAGTGCATATGCATATGGGCTAAAAAGGCGTTGTGACTAGTTAATCGATATTGTAAAGCAAAAGAAGAGGCCTATAGCCCAATAAATGTGCAAATGAAACAAATGATCAAGCTAGCTAGCAAATGCAAATGCAAATGTTCACATTGCAAATATTCACATGGAAACCCGGGGCAATGTCTGTTTAACTTAGTCACAACAAAATGAAATAAGCAAAGCATTTGCATACATAAAGAGTAATGATTATATGTTTCAACTTTATTGATACTTATATGATACTGATGAATGGAATGGAATACATGGTATATATTGGAATTGTGATTTATTACTACGAGTTATTTGGTACTTTAGAGCTCATTGGATGGTTATTCTCACTGAGCCGCAACTCATCAATTTGCATCATTTTTCAGGTAAAGAAAAGTGATAGCTCATTTTGAGTAGCGTATAAAAGACATGGAGCACAGGTCACTGGCCGAGCCTCATCACTCTCTCCTTGCATTCCACACAAGCATGAAAATATGTCATATGTGTTTTGTATTTACGTGCTTGAATATGTATATTCATTTTGGAATAAGTCTAAAAATGTATAAATGAAATCAACTCGAAAATACTTATGTGTAAAGTTTATGTTTTGATATATGTGATATATTATATTGTGGTGAAAACGTCAGTGTTAACTTTGCAAAGTCAGTGAATAATATTACAGGATATGAGACTTGCAAGTCATTGAATGAAATTATAGGATATGAGACTTGCAAAGTCATGGAATTATATTACAGGATATGAAAAAAAAAATTTTACTACTATTTTTAACAGGGTATTTTACCTTTCCAGTATGCCATATATGATTACTTGACATAGGGATAGGTTATACTCAAATGCATAAGGTGTGACGTTACATTTTTGGTATCAGAGCAGGGATAGGTTCCATGGGAACATGCATATGCATAAAAGTATGATAACATATGCATCCTATGTGTTAAACATTATGTAGTGACATAATTTCATTTATTTGAGGGACATCATAAGACATGATACACCAATGAGGGAGAGACCGACCGAAATGCATTCTCATGAGGCATCACCTCATTTACATAGAGAGCAACCAGCAATAGGAGCTAGAGCTCCAGCACATGCATCACAGTCATCTCATGCAGAGGCACCCTATGAACACCCAGATCAGGAAGTATATGGTCCTGAAATGTACAAGGAAAGACATTATGACAAGGTGAGGAAATATGGTGCAACTGATTTCAATGGCACAACAGACCCAGCAGAAGCTGAGACATGGCTGAAAAGGACACATAGGGTATTGAATATGATGAGATGTACCCCAGATGAGAAATTCGATTATGCAGTATCCTTACTGCAAGGAAATGCTTATGAATGGTGGGAGACAGTCCCTGACAGTGATGCACAACCACTGGTGTTGACATGGAATGATTTTCTCCTAGAATTTCAGAACAATTACATGCCTGAAGCATATAAAGATGAGAAGAGGAAGGAATTCCTGAATCTGAAACAGAGGAATATGTCTATTGCGGAGTATGAAGTACAATTTAACAAACTTTCCCATTATGCCACCTTCATGGTCTCTACTGAAAGAGACAAATGCAGGAAGTTTGAGGAGGGCCTCAAATATGAGATCAGAAACAGAATTACAACTACTGATCTTGATAGTTATGCCAGGCTCAGAGCTGCTGCAATCAGAGCTGAACGGTTAATGAAAGAAGCTGGGGAACAACAAATAAAAAGGTCATCACGTGAGTTCTTTGGTGAGTCTAGCAGAAGGTTGGGGAAAAGAGGTAGATATATGCCTGCACAATCTGGTAACAGAAGTGGGTACTCCAATTCTAGAGGTCGAGGAATGACTTTCTCTTACCCAGGCAGAGGGTAGAGCCAATATGTTGAATAGAGACCCACATGTAGTCATTGTGGCAGACAGCATACGGGCGAATGTAGAAGGCTCACAGGAGCATGTTATTTATGTGGATAGATGGAGCACATGTATAGAGACTGTCCAAATAGAGCCAAACTAGCAGAGACCAGCAGAGGTAGAGGAGTATCTGAGACTACTGTTGAGGCACCGAGGGTCTACCCTACTAGTGGGACACAAGGCAGAGGAAGAGGCAAGGGCAGGACTGGTACACTGGGCAGAGGAGTGATCAGATCTGAAGGTCAGAGATCTAGACCTCCTACTCAGGCCAGGGTGTTTGCTATGACTAGACAAGAGGCAGTGGATGCTCCCGAAATAGTCACTGGTAATATTTATATTTCTGAAATATTAGCATATGCATTGATTGACCCAGGCTCCATTCATTAATTTATATCATTGCATATGGCATCTGAATTGCATCAAATGCATGAGCCTTTGGGGATTGACATAAATGTGAGTACGCCATTGGGAACCGTGGTAGTTGTGAATAATGTCTGTCGTGATTGCCTGATATGCATTGACAGAGCTGAGTTAATAGCTGATATGATTTTATTGCCAATATATGAATTTGATGTGATACTGGGAATGGACTGGTTAACTAGACATCATGCAATAGTGAATTGCTTTACTAAGGAAGTAATTTTGGAATCACCAAACCAGCCAAGGGTAGTATTTCTAGGTGAAAGAAAACTTGTGCCTACATGTCTAGTTTCAGCTGTAAAGGCATTTCGAATGATCAAAGGGGGATGTGAAGCATATTTGGCATATGTGACTGATACTAGAACCACTGATAGTTTGGTTGAAAATATACCAGTGGTAAGGGAATTTGCTGATGTATTCTCAGATGATCTACCTGGTTTACTACCAGATAGAGAGAGAGAATTTACTATTGAACTAGTACCAGGAACTGCACCAATATCAAGGTCACCCTACAGAATGGCCCCAGTTGAGTTGAAGGAACTAAAGGCCCAATTGCAGGAGTTACTTGACAAAGGGTATATTAGACCTAGTGTATTACCTTGGGGAGCTCCAGTGTTATTTGTTAAAAAGAAAGATGGAACAATGAGATTGTGCATCGATTACAGGCAACTGAATAAAATGACAGTGAAGAACAAATATCCGTTGCCCAGAATAGATGATTTGTTTGACCAGTTGCAAGGAGCCCAAATATTCTCCAAGATTGATCTGAAATCAGGTTATTACCAGCTGAAGGTAGCAGAAACGGATGTTCCAAAGACTGCCTTTCGAACCAGGTATGGGCATTATGAATTTTTAGTAATGCCATTTGGATTGACTAATGCTCCAGCTGCATTTATGGCTTTAATGAATAAGGTGTTTCAACCATATTTGGATAGGTTTGTGATAGTATTTATTGATGACATATTGGTGTACTCAAAGAATAGGGGAGAACATGAACAACATTTAAAAATTGTGTTGCAAACTTTGAGGGAGAAACAATTATATGCCAAATTGAGTAAATGTGAATTCTGGTTAGATCATTTGGTGTTTCTTGGACATGTGGTGTCGTGTAAAGGCATAGAGGTTGACCCAAAGAAAATTGAGGCTATGGTAAATTGGGAAGCTCCTAAAAATATTTCTGAAATGCATAAATTTTTGGGTTTAGCCGGATACTACCGCAGATTTGTTGATGGATTCTCCTTAATTGCTAGCCCTTTGACTAAATTGTTGAGAAAGAATGTGCCTTTTAAGTGGACTTTTGAATGTCAAAGGAGTTTCGATGAACTAAAACACAGGCTAACCTCAGCACCAATGTTAACCATCCCTACAGGTACAGGTGGGTTTACAGTATATAGTGATATTTCTCACCAAGGCTTGGGATGCGTGTTGATGCAACATGGTAAGGTGATAGCTTATGCATCCAGACAACTGAGACCACATGAGATCTCATATCCAGTGCATGATTTAGAACTGGCTGCAGTCGTATTTGCATTGAAGATTTGGAGGCATTATCTGTATGGTGAGACATTCCAAATCTTCACAGACAATAAAAGCTTGGGTTATTTGCTGACACAGAAAGAATTAAACATGAGGCAGAGATGGTGGTTAGAGTTGTTAAAAGATTATGACTGTACAATTGAATACCATCCAGGGAAAGCCAATGTGGTAGCAGATGCATTGTGTAGGAAGGCTAGTAGCAGTGTAGCTCACTTGCAAGTATCCTCTTTTCCATATTTGATTCAATTATGATCTATGAATGTTGAATTAAATATACATGATGAAGGATCACTGATTGCTACTCTTCAAGTCAGACTTATACTAAAGGAGAGGATCAAAGAAGCACAAAGCAAAGATCCTAAATTGTGTGAGAAAATTGAATCAGTAAGGCAGGGAAACAGTAAAGATTTTCAATTGCAGGATGATGTACTGATATTAAAATCACGCATATGTGTTCCAGACACTGAGAACTTGCGTCAGGATATAATGGAAGAGGCACACAATGCACCGTATGCAATGCACTCAGGGATGACAAAGATGTATCACAGTTTAAGGCCTCATTACTGGTGGCCAAGAATGAAGAAAGATATAGCAGAATATGTTTCCAAATGCTTGACATGTCAGTAGATTAAAATTGAACATCAGACACCAATTGGTAAGTTACATCCATTGCCAGTGCTACAATGGAAATAGGAAAGAATAACGATGGATTTCGTTTATGGATTGCCAAGAACCCCACGGAAAAATGATGCAGTATGGGTAATTATTGACAAATTAACCAAGTCAGCACATTTTCTACCTATCAGATGGGGCTGTACACTTGAGAGTTTGGCCAAATTATATGTGAATGAGATAGTCATATTGCATGGCATTCCAGTGTCCATTGTGTCTGATAGAGATCCACGGTTTACTTCACATTTTTGGGTGAGTTTACAGAATGCATTGGGAACAAAATTGAACTTTAGCACTGCATTCCACCCACAGAATGATGGACAATCAGAAAGGACTATACAGACATTGGAAGAAATGCTTAGGGTATGTTCTATGGAATTCAGAGGTGCTTGGGATGAATATATAGCATTGATTGAATTTGCTTACAATAACCAGTATCATAGTAGTATCCAGATGGCACCATATGAGGCATTGTATGGCAGAAAGTGTCGAAGCCCTATCATTTGGGATGAAGAAGGAGCACGTGCATTAGAAGGGCCAGAGATAGTGCAAGACACAGTGGATAAGATCAAGGTTGTTAAGAACAAGCTAAAGGCAGCACAGGATAGACAGAAAAGTTATGTTGATCAGCATAGAAGGGAAATGAAATACAAGTTGGGTGAAAAGGTATTTCTTCGTGTGTCTCCATGGAAAGGGATAATTCGATTTGACAAAAAGAGTAAATTGAACCCAAGGTATATAGGGCCTTATGAAATTCTTGAGAAGATTGGTCCACTGGCTTATAAGTTGTCTTTACCACCCGAGATGGCTCAGATACATAATGTGTTTCATGTGAGCATGCTTAGAAGATACAGGTCATATCCTACACATGTACTTAAAGATCAAGCCATTGAGATTACAGAGGACATAAGTTATGTTGAGGAACCAGTGCAAATCATTGGATACAAGACTAAACAGCTAAGAAATCGAGAAATACCTTTGGTTAAGGTATTATGGCGTAACCATTTATAAGAAGAGGCAACATGGGAAACAGAAGAAAATAAGAAAAAGCAATATCCACACCTGTTTTCAGGTATTAATTTCGAGGATGAAATTTTTAAAAGGAGAGGAGAATTGTAACATCCTTGACCTTCCCCACATGCATTTCATTGAACATAAGCATCTTGCATACAATTCAATTGAACATGTGCTTTCATACGTATTTTCGTAGGAACAAGTTCATGGCACACGCTAGCTATGTGTCCTAGTATTTGGCAATTATATCGAGTCACACGTGTATCCTTATAACCTAAATAAGGATAACAAAGTATTAGAAATGAATTGAATAAGGTGACTAAATTAAAGTAAGAAAAATGATTAGATTAAAATTAGTGAACATTTACATTGCTAATTTAGTAAATCGGGTCAAATGATTAAGCTGTATCATTGTGTGAATTAGTGGAATTATAAATCTATGTAAATAATAATAATAATATAGACAAAATAAAATGAAAATAACATAAAAGAGAAATAGAAGAGAAGAGAAGAGAAAGGAGAAGAAAAAGGAGAAAAGAGATGAGAAAAAGATAAAAAGGACAAAAACCAAAAGTTAGCTTTATCTTTCCATTTCTGCCTTCTTCTCCAGCCCGACTTCTTCTTTAATTTCCTCCATTTCAGACTTCAATTCTTCCTTGTTTCACCTATTTTTTGAAGCTAATTGATCCCTTTCAAGGTTGTTCTTGGTAAGTAATCAATTCTTATTGCTATAGGGTTGATTTGAGTTGCTTAGGTTCAAGATTAGGTACTGAATTGCACCCCGATTTTGATGTTAATAGAAATTGATTCTGGAAATGTGTAAAACACAAAAGTTGTTCATTTATATCTTTGATTTGTGTATATGTAAACATTTTTGCAAGATGTTATGTATAGGAAGAGGTATGCTCTTCGTACTGAAACTAGTCAGGGTGTAAACCCTAACCAAATTAGCTACTGTGTGATTTGATTACAAATATGTTAAAGCCCTTATTGGAAGTCTCTCAAAACAAAAAAGTTGTAGATATATGTGTTTTTTATCTGTCTACCAAAATTCAGATTCATAGGCCTTGTAAATTGTGAGTTATGGTGAATGGAACCATGACTGTTCCATGGTTTGAACTGCCAACTGAGTGCCCTGGGAAGATACAGTAATTTGTTTGGCTAATTGGAGCTTGTTAGAGCTAAATTCTGTAAATGATAAAAACATGAGAGTTATAGATATGTCTTATCTAAAGTTTGGTACTAATTTAAACTTCATTTGTTATGTATAGACTAAGTTATGGCCTTTGGAAGCCATACTGGTCCGGAAGTCAATTCTATTCCGGACCAGTAAAATTTTTGGTATAATTAGGAGACCTTAGAGACATAATTGGTAAAAGTTGTAAACATGAAACATGTTCCATATGAACCCATATAAGTTTCTGTAAATTTTCATTAAAATAGGACTTATATATTATAATTTATGATGAACCCAAATGAGTACCCTGAAAATGCCTAAAGGCAGAAAACATAACACTCTTAGAAATTCCACCAAATATTGTACAATGATCCAATTGGTCTGAAATTTGAATATGTTCTATAATTATATGTTATTTTTAATTAGGAACAATAATTAGATTAATTGGTCAATTATAGAAAAATGTATAGGCTAAACAGTCCCATAAGGTCACACTGCCTCATAGGAAAAATCTTAGCTATTGACATGAACAATGCATATTAATTTGTTTAAGCCACATTAAGTCTCCATAATCATGAGTTAATCGATTATGTTTTCATATTAGGCTTGCAACATATTGGAGACCCACAAGGAGCGGATAGACAATAAGTTAGGGATCACAATCAAAGGAGAACGGTGAGTCCAATTATCGATTGAATTCTTTAGTGCAAATGAATGTTGCTTGCTATGTGATTCATGTGATTGTCATGATTGGTCCTTGATAATGTAATGATGGATAATTTGTGACATTGTGGTACATATAAATGGTATACTTGTGGTATATTTGAGGTATATGTTTGATAAATGTGATATATATACATGGTATATGTATAGTATATGCAAGATATATGCTTGACATATGAGGTATATATGGAATATATGTATGTTGTATATGATAAAGATGCAATGGTTGATGAATGCTTAAATACAAGTGCATATGCATATGGGCTAAAAAGGCGTTGTGACTAGTTAATCGATATTGTAAAGCAAAAGAAGAGGCCTATAGCCCAATAAATGTGCAAATGAAACAAATGATCAAGCTAGCTAGCAAATGCAAATGCAAATATTCACTTGGCAAATATTCACATGGAAACCCGGGGCAATACCTGTTTAACTTAGTCATAACAAAATGAAATAAGCAAAGCATTTGCATACATAAAGAGTAATGATTATATGTTTCAACTTTATTGATACTTTTTTGATACTGATGAATGGAATGGAATACATGGTATATATTGGAATTGTGATTTATTACTATGAGTTATTGGTACTTTAGAGCTCATTGGATGGTTATTCTCACTGAGCCGCAACTCATCAATTTGCATCATTTTTCAGGTAAAGAAAAGTGATAGCTCATTTTGAGTAGCGTATAAAAGACATGGAGCACAGGTCACTGGCCGAGCCTCATCACTCTCTCCTTGTAATCCACACAAGCATGAAAATATGTCATATGTGTTTTGTATTTACGTGCTTGAATATGTATAGTCATTTTGGAATGAGTCTAAAAATGTATAAATGAAATCAACTCGAAAATACTTATGTGTAAAGTTTATGTTTTGATATATATGATATATTATATTGTGGTGAAAACCTCAGTGTTAACTTTATAAAGTCAGTGAATAATATTACAGGATATGAGACTTGCAACTCATTGAATGAAATTATAGGATATGAGACTTGCAAATTCATGGAATTATATTACAGGATATTGAAAAAAAAAATTTTACTACAATTGTTAACAGGGTATTTTACCTTTCCAGTATGCCATGTATAATTACTTGATACAGAGATAGGTTATACTCAAATGCATAAGGTGTGACGTTACATACCATGTCTAACAGGGTTTAGTTTCTCATTTCAGCCATACCATTATGTTGTGACGTGTAAGGTGGAGTCCATTGAGTTAATGCCCATTATCCCTAAGATTATCTAGAAACCCTTGGCTCAAGTATTTACCTCCTTGATTTGATCGAAGTGTTTTAATACTTCTGCCAAGTTGTTTCTCTACTTCATTTTTTAATTCTTTGAACTTTTCAAAGGCTTCAGTTGTATATCATGAGTAGTCATCGATAAAAGTAATGAAGTAAATAAAACCACCTCTAGCGTGTGTGGACATTGGACCACATACATCCGAATGTATTAAGTCTAAAAGCCCATTAGCACATTCCCCCTTTTCCCTTAAAGGGAAATTTAGTCATCTTGCCTAATAAGCAAGATTCACATATGTCATATGATTCATAATCAAATGACCCCAAACTACCACTCCTGTGTAGCTTAGCCATGCATTTCTCACTTATATGACCAAGACAACAATGCCATAAGTATGATGATTTCAACATATCTGATTTTTGCCTTTCATTATCATTGATGTTTAAAATTAGATTTGACATATCTGATATGTATATTCTATTGCATAATGTACTGCTAGCATAAAGAATATCATTCAAAATAATAGAATAACAATTGTTACTAAAAGCTAAATGGAAACCATCTTTATTTAAACCTAAAACATAAATAATATTTTTAGTCAAATAAGGTATATAATAACAATTATCCAAATTTAACATAAGCCTACTGGGGAGAGTCAATACATAAGTTCCAACAGCTAATGCAACAAACCTTGCTCCATTTCCAATGTTTAGGTCCGACTCTCATTTATTGAGTTGCCTATTGTTCCTAAAGTCCTGCATATCAATGCATATGTGTGAGCCACAACAGTTATCTAATACCCATATATCATTATTTGAAACAGTATTAATTTCAATGACAAAAATACCTGAAGTAGATATGGGGCATCAATGTCTTCTTCTTTAAGGACTCCAAGTAGGTCTTCCAATTTCTCTTCCAATGGTCATCCTTGCCACAATGGAAGCATGTCCCCTTTGGAGTAGTCTCCTTGGCCTTCTTCTTGGCCACTCCTCCCATAGGATTCATGAACTTCTTCTTCTTCTTAAGGTTTTTCTTCTTAGAACTAGAAGATTCCACCAGCATCATAGCCTTACTGTCCTTCTTAATAGATAGCTCAGCTATTTTGAGCATATTGATCTGCTCAGGAATAGTGATGGAGATTTAGTTCATCCTATAGTTGAGCACAAAATGTGAAAAACTATCGAAAAAATCAATTAGAATTAAGTTAATACTTAATTCATGATCCATCATAAAATCTAAGATGACCAACCTCTCAATAAAGCCATTCATCATTAGTGCATATTGAATTGAAGATGTCCCCTAAACCATCTTAGTGTGAAGAGCAACCTTGAAGTTTCGAACCTTTCAGAATGTGCTTGCTCATCAAAAAGCTCCCTTATATAGACTATGGAACAAGCATCCTATTTCTTCTTGTTTGTCTTCTTGTTTATGGAACCACCTCCTTTAATTCTTGCTCCTTTGTATCTCCATTCTATCCTAACCCTATGTAATCTAATTACATATTTAAAAATATAGAATGTTGGGTTCTTAACATGCATTACATACATGGCACAATGGAAAATTAAAATTAATTGAACCCAAAACCATGGAATGCCTAATGAACATTAAAATCAAATCATAGCTTTAATATGGGAGAAGTTGATTAACTTTGTTTGCAACTCTTGATTTTCTAAGTTGTGAATTTTTCCTTCTTTGTTTGCTTGAAGCAAACTACAATAATCCAAAGCTAGGATTGCCTCTTTGAGTATCCATGCGAAGGAAGAAAAAGAAAACCTCCAAGGATATCGGGTGACAAAAGTCCAAAGTGCTATGGAAAATTGTCTTATGAAAGAGAAAATGGAGATAAGAAAAATAACGCTTATATTTCTTAATAGGGAGCCACAAAATTGACTCCTTAAAAGGAGTATTTATACACTTTCTAATCCCTTTTAGGGTTGTAAAAGGAAAAGCCCTAATGGGTCCATTTCCCTAAGGTATAAGGCCCAATGTTGACCAAGTCAACAATTCTAATCCAATTTGGATTTGGCCCATTTTTATAACTCTTATAAAAGGCTCAATTCTCTTTCTTTATCATTTAGATCTTATCCAAAACCCATTTTATATTTTTTCATTCCCTCTATTCGTGTGATCTAATACATTTTCTGGTCATGTTGGCAACTGAAGTCTCGGGAGGAATCCTAATCCAATTAGGATTATACGAGTCAAACACTTTTGACCCATAATAAATTTCGAATCAATTTCCCTTGACTTAGCAGATTATAAGCAGTATCTAGCAATACATTATGACTACCCAATCAACTAGAAAGTAAGTGGTTTGACTTTTAACCCTTCCATAGATAATTACAGTGCAATTTGTCCTTTCACCAAACTATACCTCATTTGGTTTAGAGCATGGTCTGTGCCAAATGATATTAGTTCTTATCTATCAGACTCTTTACCTTGATCAGATATGTCCTTGAAGACCTTCTTCAAGATATGTCCACTTTGGCCAAAGATTTCTGAGTAATGATCTCTATAAGATTACATAGGAATACTCACCTTCTATCAGAAGTGGTGACTGCTTTATTGACTACTCAACTACCTTCAAATACCTTATGCTATACCCAATCACTACCCTATGAGTGACCTCTTCAGAGGCAACAAGGAATGGAGTCAAAGTATAGGATTCAGTATCCAAGATAACCTTGAGTATCTCAAATCTAAGGATACTTGCACTATTGCTATGATGAGACTATCACTGACATTGAAGAGATATCCATGTGATTGTCTCATAATGTGTCATCCAATGTACTTGTTACTCTTAACAAGCATCCACATATTAACTCTAAACATCTCATGCTTTCAGCTTATGAGATCAGCTGCTTGACCTAGTAAAGGAGTATAACATGTGTTAGTCTATCCGAATTAATAATGTCTCATCTTCTTAATCCTATGACTAGGGATAATTTGGATATTAACACAAGTACACATGATAGAAATCTCATCATCATGATATCATCATGAATTCTTTCATGCTGTGTTACGTATCAAAGACTTCATTAAATAGTTTAAGATCTATATCAATTCATATGCAATGAATACCATATAATGAAAATTCCTTTTATTAATAATAAATGAGTACATTAAGTGTCTAAGATGATTGCCTTTGGGGCACCTCTCTAACAATTTCCCACTTCCACTAAAGTTAATTGCCTTTATATATTATACCGTGGGCAAGTACATGACTAACATGTTTCTTTTTTGGAAGTGGCTTAGTGAAAGGATCAGCTATATTCTGATTAATGGGAACTTTCTCTATCTTTACATCATGTCTACCTATGATTTCCAAAATCAAATGGTAATGTGGGAGTACATGTTTGGACCTTTGATGAGACTGTGGTGCTTATGCAATGGCTCCATTGTTATATCAATACCAGGGTATTAGATCAACAATGCTAGAAACCACATTCAATTATGTGATGATATTTTCTTATCCAATTTGCTTCTTTAGCTGCCTTAGAAGTTGCAATATACTATGTTTCGGTTGTAGAATCTGCAGTCATCTCCTTTTGGAAATCTTCCAACTGACTGGTTCATCATTTAATATGAATATATAGTTTGACTGGGATTGGAAATTGGCGTTCGTATACCTATTTACTTTAAGCTCACTCTTTTTATTAACTAAGAATGCATCCTTAGTTCTTTTCAAGTACTTAAGGATATTCTTGATAGGCACCCAATGCCACTCACTGGGATCTGATTGATATCTGCTCATGACACTCAGAGCATATGATAATACATTGAGTATGTATATAACATAGCATACATTATAGATTTAATAGCCGAAGCATATGGGATCCTTCTCATGCGTGTCGATTCATCCTGTGTCTTTAGACACATAGACTTTGAGAGGGTTATCCCATGAGTCATAGGAATCAATCCTATCTTGGACTGTTCCATGCTAAACCTCTTTAGCATCTTACCTATGTATGTAGACTAAGAAAGACCAAGCAACCTCTTAGATCTATCTCTATAGATCTTAATCCCCTATGTACGTTGCTTCTCCAAGGTCTTTCATGAAAAAATTCTTAGAAAGTGAAATTTTGACTGAATGAAGAACTGGAATGTCATTTTTTGTAAGAAGTATGTCATCTACATACAATACTAGGAATACGACTACACTCCCACTAACCTTCTTGTAAACACAAGGATCATCCACATCTTATGAGAAACCAAACTCTTTGATTGTCTCATCAAATTGGATGTTCTAAATCCTGGATGCTTGCTTTAATCCATAAATGGATCTTTGCAATTTGCATACCTTTTTGCCATCACCCTCAGGTTGTGTCATGTACACATCTTCTGTAAGATTTCCTTTAAGAAAAGCTGTTGTCACATCCATTTGTCAAATCTCATAATCATTATGAGCAACAATGGCTAGGAGTATCTTGATGGATTTAAGCATAGCAACTAGAGAAAAAGTTTTTTCATAGTTAACACCTTGTCTTTGATGATATCCTTTAGCTACCAGCCTAGCTTTATAGATAACTATATTACCTTCCATGTTGGTCTTCTTCTTGAAGACCCATTTGCACCTAATGGGTTTAATCCCTTTAGGTGGGTCAACCAAAGTCCACAGTTTGTTTTCAAACATAGAATCCATCTCTGACTGCATGACTTTTAGCCTTCTGTCAGATTCTGAACAATTTAAGACTTATTTGTAGGTAGTAGGCTCATCATCCTTTTTGAGCAAAACATCATTTTGTTCACTTATGAGAAATTCATATCTCTTAGGAACAATTTGGATCCTACTTGATCTACGAAGTTCTTGTGTTTCAGAAGGTGTAGTTGTTACGTCATCTCTATAGGTAACAGATTCAGATTCTATCAGTTGATCTAGATCTGTTTCAACATCTTGAACTTCATCAAGTTCAATCTTGCTCCACTATCTTTTTTTAGAGGAAACTCTTTCTCTAAGACTCTCATGCTTTGAAACAAACACCTTTTGTTCCAAAGTATGGTAGAATTGATATCCAAATAACTCTTTTAGATACCCCACAAACAAACACTTATTAGACTTAGCTTCTAGCTTATTTGACATCATCCGCTTTACATAAGTAGGACAACTCCATACTTCAAGTGAGAAAGAATAGTCTCTTGTTAGTTCATATCTCATATGAAGTAACCTCAACTGACTTAGAAGGGACTCGTAGAATTTATAAACAGAAGTCTAGTGCATGATCCTAAAAAGACTTAGGCAATTCTGCAAAACTCATCATAGACCTCACTATGTCTATCAAGGTTCAATTTCTCCTTTCAGCCATACCATTATATTGTTGTGTGTAAGTTGGAGTCCATTGAGATAAAATCCCATTATCTCCTAGATAACTTTGAAAATCTTAGCTTAAGTATATACAACCTTGATCTGATCTAAGTGCTTTAATACTTTTACCAAGTTGTGTTCTCTACTTCATTTTTGAATTCTTTGAACTTTTCAAAAAATTCATATTTGTATCTCATCAAATACAAATACCCATATCGTGAATAATCATCAACGAAAGTAATGAAGTAGATAAAACCACCTTTGTGTGTACAAGATCCAATAGTCCATTGGCACATTCATGCTTTCCATTAAAAGATGATTTTGTTATCTTTCCTAACAAACAAGATTCACATGTGTCATATGATTCATAATCAAATGACCCTAATTCACCATCTTGTGTAACTTAGTCATGCGTCTCCCATTTATATGGCTAAGACGACAATGTCATAAATTTGATGGTTTTAGGTTATCTATCTTTTATCTTTTATTATTGATATTGAGGATTGAATTAGACAAAACAATAATGTAAATCTCATTACACAATGCGCCAGTTCCATAAAAAATATCATTCAACCATATAGAGCAACCATTGCTAATAATAGTCAAATGAAAACCTTTTTTATTTAAATAATAAACAAAAATATTATTCTTTTTCAAAACTGGAACATAATAACAATTGTCTAATTCTAAAACAAGCCCACTTGGGACTGTCAATATATAAGTTCCTACAGCTAATTCCGCAACTCTTGCTCCATTGCCAATATGTAGGTCTGACTGTCCTTTTTTGAGCTGTTTACTATTCCTTAGGCCTTTCATCTTTGTGCATATGTAAGACCTACATTTGGTATCCAATACCAATATGTTATTAATAGAAAAAATATTAACCTCAATAACATAAATACTTGAAGTAGAAGGTGCATTCAATATCTTATCATTCTTCTTCTTTAAAGACTCTAGATAGGCCTTACAGTTTATCTTCCATCGGCAACTCTTGTCATAATGGAAGTAAGTCTCTTTTGATGCCGTCTCTATGCCTTTCTTCCTCATCATCAATGTACGTTGCACTGGAGATGTCCCCTTTACCACTTGGAGCTAAAGAGCAATTTAGATATCTCATATTGCTCAGTGCGAGTTTACTCATCAATAAGCTCTCTTAGATGATACAAAATAGTATTTGCATCCATAATCTCATGCTGCTTTTGAAGCTCGGGTGACATAGAGGCAGGCATAATACAACCTACCAACTCACTATCATCCACATGCTTCTTATATTCCAACCGTTCATCAACATATTCACCATCAATAGGAAAGGAGGGAAGCGGCTCTTCCAAGACATGGGCTATGCTTTCGGTTTTGAGAACTATTCTCAAATTTCTTTGCGAATCATGGAAGTTCAGGCCAATCAATTTATTGGATTCTAGAATTGAGCATAAGTTCATGTTTGATGACATGATTCTATAAACCTAGATATAAAGAAATATCATGTTTAAAGAATGTACTTGATGTATGCACGGGAACCATGCATGAAGGACAATTTTTTATCAATAGAGTATAGCAATCTTATATCATTGAAATTGGCTTAAAAAGAGTTCAAAATCCCATTAATATGATCAAAATCCTTATGGGGCGTGTTCCAAACCATATGAGGCAGAAATGGATCTTTGAGAGCAACAATAGGCCTAAAATTCACAATCAAACTTATGGGCCAATACTACACAAAGGGAAGCCTAAAGTGAAGATCAAGGGAGTCTTTCATGAAGATTCAATTCAAATGGGCTAAACAAGGCAAAGTCCATAAAATTGAAGATTACAAGTCATGTGCTATGCATATGCCTATTTATGGGGTTTGTGCTTAACTTGTAATTGGGCTTAATTATGTATGTGGGCTTCCTATTTTAATTATCTTAGGCTTTAATTAGTGATAGGCATGTGGGCCAAAGAATATGAAGCTCAATCCACCACTTGTCTTATTTTAGAAGGATTTAATTAGTGTCCTAATTCAAGTAGGACTCTACTTGTTAGAATTTGAGTTAGAATATGATTGTACTTTTAGGAGTTGAGTTAGAATAGGACTTAGTTATCCTTTACTATAAAGGATTCAAAGACTTAGGGCTATAAATACTCATTTAGGCTTCTTTTACAAGACATGAATCAATGAATAAAAATGAATTTGAGTGTTTTTTCTTTAAAGTGAGGCAGATTTGCATCTCTTTATTACCTTTAGGAATTAGTTACTTATGAAGTAATATTGCTTGTGGCATGGCTATTCTTAATAAACCATATAATCTTGGTTCTTTGCTATATTGGTTAGGTTTGGGTCGGATTCAATCTATGATCACAAAAGAGGCATGCATGACAAAGGAGATGGAGCTGATTGAAGACCCAAGGCCCATTCCTTATCTTAGGGTGTGTAAAGAACCATCTTGCATGGACTAGTCCAATGGGCTAAACAAGACAAAGTCCATAAAATTAAAGATTACAAGTCATGTGCAAATTATGTGCTAGGAGTCATGTGCCAAACATGTGCAAGACATGAGTCATCCATGTGGAAGACATCATGTGCCAACCATGTGATCAAGATCATGTGCCATGCATGTGCCTACTTATGGGATTTGGGTTTAACTTGGAATTGGGCTTAATTATGTATGTGGGCTACCTATTTTAATTATCATAAACTTTGAATTAGTGTTAGGCATGTGGGCCCAAGGATATGAAGCCCAACCCACCACTTGTCTTATTTTAGAAGGATTTAATTAGTGTCCTAATTCAAGTAGGACTCTACTTGTTAGAATTTGAGTTAGAATATGACTGTACTTTTAGGAGTTGAGTTAGAATAGGGCTTAGTTATCCTTTACCATAGAGGATTCAAAGACCTAATATAAATACTCATTTAGGCTTCTTTTAGAAGACATGAATGAATAAAAACAAATTTGAGTGTTTTCTTTAAAGTGAGGCAAATTTGCATCTCTTTATTGTAGGAATTATTTTCTTATCAAGTGATATTGCTTGTGGCATGGCTATTCTAATAATACTTATAATTTTGGTTCTTTGCTACATTGGTTAGCTTTGGGTCGGATTCAATTTATGATCACGACAGCTTAAGGTTTGTTTACCTTGTCTTGTTGAGGGGTTTCAAGGCACGGTCTTTAGGGTTCCGCATCACAATTGGTAAGTATCTCATACCAATTGCATCAAAACATGCAACTACTGAATTATTGGGCTATTAACTCTTGCTATGTGCGCATCTCATGTACATTTATCCAATACTGCCTCTAATTCACATTGACCTTGGATTTGCCTAACAAGCTTATGTAACCAGTTAAAATCAGAGCATTAATCATGAAATGATATTTTGATGGTTTGAACATATTTGTGTAGAGCGAGCTTTGGTTTTCCAACATCCTAAATGCTAAAAGAACTATGTTTCTTGCCATATTAATAGAAGGCATTGGCCTTAATATAATTTAAGAGAGATTTCTTTATTTAGGTCTCATCATGGCAATTTAGCATGCATAATATATTTATTCATCACATATAGATACATAAGATAATTACACTAACTATATGGTTATGATTATGGACATAATCGAACATTAATCCATCGAGCCAGGAAAGAATTAACTAGGTCTCACCTAGGTAGATACATGAAATTACAACACCAAAATAGAAAATTGTTGAACATTGAGGGGTATTTTCCGTCATTTTGATGCTAACAAATAAAATAGCAATAATGTATTTAACATACTTGTTTTCAAAGTCTATTGAACAGGGTATGGAATATGATAGCAAGAATGGACAATGGAAGATTAATCTTAAAAAGATAAAATTGAAGAAATAGCATGTTCATGCCCGTGACCTTATATGTCATGCCCCGTGATGAAGCTTAGTGCCAACAATCCAACATTTAAAGTTCACGGCCATGAAGAATGATAGCAATCGTGAATGAATATTTCAGTCACGCCCATGAATAAAAGTCACACCCGTGAGAAGATATGAGAAATTCTTCCAGATAGCTTCACGACCAGAGTCACCACTCGGACCACAGCTTGGAAGGATGTCACGCCTGTGAAGATATAATGTCACGTCTGTGATCCAACACTTCAAAACCTTCCAGAATGTTTCACGGCCAAGGTCACCACTCAAGTCACGACTTGGAAGAATAGTCACGACCGTGATGCACATATTCACGATCGTGAAAGATGAAAGAGAAACATGTCAGGCGCAACAATAAGAGTTGGTGCAACGGCTAGTTCAATATTAAATGCACTCTAACAGCTATAATTTGCTATGGAAGTATAAATACAAGTCATTTATGCATCCAGAACAAGAGGAGAATAAGAGAATAACTAATATTTTGAATCAAAATCTTGTTGTAAGCTATTTTGTGAATTTGATATTTTCAAAATAAACATTTATTCTCTGTGAAAATATTTTTGCTAATCATTCTTTGAGCATTATAGATTTGTAAATGTTTCTCTCTATAATCATCTATTCAAGTGAGTTTTGGGTAGTTTGGGATTAAGAGTAGAATACTTGTAAGGGTTATTTGTGTGAGCCTTTAAAACACAAGGTAAAGGTTATTTGTGTGAGCCTTTAAAACACAAGGTAAAGGTTATTTGTGTGAGCCTTTAAAACACAAGGTAAGGGTTATTTCTGTAAGCCTTTAAAACACAAGGTAAAGGTTGTTTGTGTGAGCTTTTAAAACACAAGGTTGTTTGTATGAGCTTTTAAAACACAAGGAATTAGTTTATTGTGTGAGCTATTAAAACACAAGGGATTTCTGGGTTAGGTGTGATCCATTGTTAGAAACACCATAGTTGGGAGTGAGCTTGTAAAACTCCATTGTAACACTTAGTATGTTAGTGAAACTCCTAATTGAGATTGGGGAGAGGGTAGGGTTTGTTAACACCCGAACCTCTATAAAAATCCTTGTGTCATATCTCTCTATCCATACTAAACTTAACTTTTCTTTCCGCACTTAAAAGTTAAATTTTTAATATCCAATTCAACCCTCCTTCTTGGTTCAATATCTGGACAACAATTGGTATTAGAGCTAAGTCTAGCATCGAAGCCTAAACAGTGCTAGTAAAGATCAACATATGGCCAATGAAGGATTCCAAAGTCTCAAGTCTTACTTTGATGGAGCAAATTATGCCCATTGGAAGTTTCAGATGGAGACATATCTGGATAGTGAAGGAATTGAAGTCTGGGATAGTGTTCAAAAAGAATGGACACCGCCAACTAGAAGAGAAGTTGATGGTGAAGAAGAATCTTATCAAGAGATGATTGGACAGAGCCTCAAAGAATAGCAAACTTCAAAAACAAAAAGGCAATGACAATTTTCTCAAGCTCATTATCCATTGAAGAATGTGGTAGAATATAACACTGCCCAACAGCTTACAGCATGTGGAAAACATTGGAAAACTATCATGAAGGAACTAAGCAAGTTAAATCCAAGAAGATTCAACTTCTTACTTCAGAATATGAGCTCTTCAAGATGAAATCCAATGAGTCAATCACTGACATGACCAACTATCTTCTAGCTATCATAAATGGAATGAGAAAACTTGGGAAGCACCTGAGCTTGGAAGATGTAAATAATAAAATCCTGAGAAGTCTTCCTCTCAAAGATTACGGTTCAAGAGTTGCCGGTATAGAAGAAGCAAATGAAGACATGAGCATCATGAATAGTGATGTGCTTATTGGCAAACGTCTCACATATGAAATGGCAGTGAAAAGAGATAGAGAGCTTGAAGCAGAGCCAGAAAAAAGAAAGCCTCTAGCACTAAAAGCCTCTACTTCAAAATCTCAAGAATAAGTTGAAGATGATGAAGAAATGAGTGATGATGCAAATGAGGACATTGCTATGCTCTCAAGAAGGTTGAAAAGAATTATTGAGAAGAGAATGAGCAACTCTAGAAAATTCAGGCAAAGAAACCTCAAACAGATTTCTAATGATGCACAAAGAAGTAAAGAAGAGGTAAAGTGCTATGAATGTGGAAAGAGATGGCATATTAAACTGAAATGTCCAAGGCTCAAGAAGCATAAGAGAAAATACCAAAGAGACAATGGGGAGAAAGGTCACAAAGCCACATGGGATGACGAAAACTCTTCAAGTGAAAAAGATGACAATGAAAGCGAAGAGGTCAACCTATGCTTCATGGCTACAGAGGATCACGTCTCGGATAAGGTAAGATCACTTCACTCATACTCTTTCAATAATGATAGTAGTGATAATGATAGTAATAGTGAAGATGATGATGATGAGCAAAACCTAATAGAAGAATTGAATCTAGAACTAGAGAAATATAGGAGTAAATTCAATATTTATAAAAATAACATTTCTAATTTGAAAATCAAAATGGATGTTTTAGAAAAGGAGAACTTTGAGCTTAAATCATCTAATGAATCTCTTCAAAAATCATTAGATGAATACTCTTCAAAACGCTCAACTAAATCATTGCTTAAAGAAAACAATACTTTGAAAAATGAAGTTGAGGAACTTAGAAACTCCATTTCAAAATTCCACAAAAGAAAGGAGAGCTTAGACACTCTCATTGTGTCTCAAAGACCTCCCTTAATTAGACATGGTCTAGGATTTAAGGGCACATCATCATCTTCTCACCAAACTACTTTTGTTAAGTCAAGTGAACCTCACATCTCCACATTTGCTGGAATAGCACCAAGGGATAAGTGAACTAAATACACTAAATCTTATTGGTAAGCCTAAGAAAGAAACCTCAAAAGGCTAATCATACTTTTATGTATAAGAAGCATGCATCTAGAAAAGCACCAATTAATCATGACTATGCATGCCATTGTTCTCAAACTCAATCTAATAGAAATATGGCATTAAAAAGCATTGTAAGGCCAAAAAGCAATTTTAGACTTAAACAGTGTAATTATTGTATGAAAATTGGTCACATAAATAAACATTGCTGGATTAGGAAGGCTTATTGGGAACCTTCATGTGCTAACCCCAAGGACCCAAGCGCATTTGGGTACCTAAAAACCATACTTGAATTGTGATTCTATAAGTATGCCTCAAGTCCACAATAAACAAAAATGCTTGGCTAGTAGACAGTGGATGCTTAAGGCATATGACATGAGACAAAGAACTTTTCAATGAAATCGAAAGTATTGATGGAGGTAAAGTTATGCTAAGGGTAAGGTAATTGATATTGGTTCTATTGGTATTAATGGTACTACTTTTATTAAAGATGTCTTACTTGTTGATGGTTTGAAACATAACTTGTTGAGTGTAAGTTAATTATGTGATAAAGGAAATAAAGTAACATTTACTTCCAACGAATGTCTTGTAACTTCTATTGATGGTCTAGAGATATTTAAAGGAAATAGAGAGGTCAATACCTACATAATAGACTTACTTAAAATATCTAACCATTCCTCTAAAGTGTCTTGTGACTACTAGTGATGAATATTGGTTGTGGCATAGAAGGTTTGGTCATGCGAACATGGACTTAATTCAAAGCTTCAGCACAAGAGAACTAGTAAAGGGACTGCCAAAAGTTAAATTTGAAAAAGACAAGACATGTGAACCTTCCCTAAGTCATCCTTCAAATCCAAAAACCTAGTAAGTACCTCAAAACCTCTACAACTCCTGCATCTAGATTTATTTGGACCTACTAGAATTGCAAGCTTAGGAGGTAAACATTATGCCTTTGTCATTGTAGATGATTGCTCTATATTTACTAGAATAATTTTCTTAGCTCAAAAGAGTGATGCTTTTGAAAACTTCAAAATTTTTGCTAAAAGAGTTCATAATGAAAAAGAATATTGCATTTCAAAAATAAGAAGTGACCATGGCAAAGAATTTGAAAATGAAAACTTTGAAAGTTTTTGTCTTGAAAATGGCATTTCGCAGAATTTTTCATCTCCTAGGACACCTCAACAAAATGGGGTGGTTGAAAGAAAAAATCGAACTTTAATTGAAATGGCTAGAACAATGCTCAATGAGTATGGTTTACCAACTTACTTTTGGGCAGAAGCCATAAATACTGCTTATTATATTTCAAATCGAGTTTTCAAAAGACCTCTCCTAAACAAAACTTCATTTGAGCTATGGAATGGAAGAAAGCCCTTGATATCATACTTTAGAGTATTTTGATGCAAGTGCTTCATATTGAATACCAAGGACAACCCTGAAAAATTTGCCTCTAAATCTAATGAGGGTATCTTTTTAGGATACTCTACAGCTAACAAAGCATATAGAGTATTTAATAAAAAGTCATTAATTGTTGAAGAATCTATGCATGTTTTTGATGAATCTAGTAGACTTGATCTTGTAAAAGGTAGTGTTATTGATGATGTTGTAGGTACCATGGAAAGACTTGATCTTAAAAATAGAAAAGAAGAAAATGATCAAGATGATTCACATCAAGATGATTCTCTACCTCAAGCTCCCAAATGAATGGAGATTGACAAAAGATCACCCCGAAGAGCAAATCATTGGTGATCCTACTAGGGGATGTATGATTAGGGAATTCGAAATGAGCATAATGGGTGAACTAAAATATTTCCTCGATCTACAAATAAAACAAGGCAATGAGGGCATATTCATCAACCAATCCAAATATGCCAAAGACTTAAGAAATTTGGAATGGAAGGATGCAAGAATGTCAAGACTCCAATGAGCACATCAAAAAAATTGGACAAGGATGAAAAGGGTAAGAGCATTAATGAAAAGCTCTATAGAGGTATGATTGGATCATTTTTATATCTTACTGCTTCTAGATCCGACATAATGTATAGTGTATGCTTATGTGCACGCTTTCAATCGTGTCCAAAAGAGTCTCATTTAAATGCAGTAAAAAGAATTTTTAAATATTTACATATAGCTCATTGAATCTAGGTTTATGGTATCCTAGAAATTCATCCTTTTACATTATAGGATATTCAGATGCTGATTATGCTGATAGTCTTTTAGATAGAAAAAATACTTCAGGTACTTGTCACTTTATTGGAGAGTGCTTAGTTTCTTGGTTTAGCAAGAAACAAGTTTCAATTGCTATTTCTACTGCTAAAGCGGAGTATGTGACAGCAGGATGTTGTTGTACACAAATCATTTGGATGAAACAACAACTTAAGAATTATGGTCATAGGATGAACCATATACCTATTAGATGTGACAATACAAGTGCTATAAATCTATCTAAGAATCCCATTCAACATTCTAGAAGTAACCATATTGACATTAGACACCATTTTATTAGAGATCATATTCAGTATGGAGATGTTGTATTGGAATTTATAAGCATAGACAATCAATTAGCAGATATCTTCACTAAAGTCTCTAAATGAGGAAAGATTTAACTTCATAGGAAGAGAGTTTGGTATGATTGATGGATTAACTTTGTGATTGCCAAAATTATCAAACCTTGATTGATAATCTTGTGTTTTTATCTAATCTTACTAGAAATAAGGTAGCTAATTTGATGGAAATATATGTTATAGGGGATAGAAGCTCCTTAGAAATGCTTTAGTCTTGTTTTAGACTTAATTTTATTTAATGAGAATTTTAGGCAATTCACACCCGTAACATATATTCACGACCGTGAACTAAATCGCCAAAAGAACCAGTAGCTTTCATAACTTGCTTCACAACATGCTTCACGGCTTAAAGTAGTGAAGACTATGTTTCACGACCATAACCTTTTTCATTCACCCCGTGAAACCCTTTGTTCACGCCCGTGACATTTTTTTCATGACCTTGAACATTTCTACCAAAAACTTACAGAAGCATTCACACTTTTGTGTCACGCTTTGTTTCACGATCACAAGTAGTGTAGTTTATACTTTACGCCCGTGACTCATCTGTCACCACCGTGATAGTTCATCATTCACGCCCGTTACCTTTAAATTTCACAATCGTGAATAATTTTACCTTTCTCTTCACGGGTAGAGCGTCTCTTCAGTAAACCGTGAACACGAAACTTCACACCCGTGAAGATGTCGGCTATATAACATTTCTGTTGTTATTTCTCTCATTCCAACTCTCCAACTTCTCTCATTTATCACCATTGAATACCATTTTGAAGATTCCGGCCCCCTAGCAACTCATTCCATCTATAAATATAAACCATTTCCATGATCAGAAATCACATCACCTTAGGGTTTACTCAAAATTTCTATCAATTTCTCACTCTTCAAAAGTTTATTTTTTTAATCGAAATGGAAATCGGTTCCTCCAAGGGTACAAGGAAGAAGTCTCATGCTCCAAGAAGGTAGACGGATTACCTTCTAAACATCATTCTAGAGCATTGTCATCCTAGATACTCAGTGCTCAAAAAAAGGTCACTCCTTTCCTCTAGATCATTTGAGTGGCAAACCATCCGTACATTCGACCTCGAGACAAGCATGACGGAACAACTCCAAGCTTGTCATCTGAAAGAATTCATTGATATCCATCAACCAACTCTGAGGGAGCCAAGCATAGAATTTCTGAGCACTTTGCAAGTCTCTTCTACCGGCACGGTGAAATTCCAAATTTGCAAGCATCTGAACACCCTCTCTACCACAGAGTTTGGAGACTTGTTCAACCTTCCCTCTGATGGCATCCTAAATGATAGTGAAGTGGAGTTCTATGCTACTCAGGCATGGACTCACTTCGGGCTTGACTGCAACTGGGACGTCAAGAAGACGAAGAGAACCCACCTTCGATCCCTAGTGCACAAGTATTTGCATATGTTTCTAACCTATAACATTTTTGCCAGAGGAGACAACAATGGAACAATTAGGAAGTCAGAGCTCTTTCTCTTAGAGATGGTCCGAAAAGGCCTAACAGTGGCTTTATCGATGGTTTACAAACCATATTTTGTCAATTTCCACCAAGCCCTCCGGAGACATTCTGATTGGTGGGTACGTGACTCACATCGCCTTGAAGCTTGGATACTTGAAGCTAGATGAACACCACTTCAACCTCATACTAGGACATCCTCGAGACCGACTAGACGTCGAATCCTTCATCAAAATGGGAGCGGTTGTTCATATAGTGTTTGAGAACAACATTTACTACCGCTTCACCAACACTGCTGGTGAGATCATTTGGGAGGACAATGACTCGAATGACTTCAAATTTGGCCTCCAAGGAATCTAGTAGAGGAAGAGAGTTTAAGTTGAGGTGGTGCCTCCAGAGGTTGAGCAGGAAATGGGACAATCCTCTGCCTTCACACCAAACTTGGCTCAGCAAGTGGCTGACCTCTTGGTACCACAGTTTGAGCATTTGCAGACTTCGATAGATGAGAGGTTAGAAAATATCAAGGATTTCATAGAGTCTCGCATGGAGAGCCTCTAGGTGGAAGTAGCTTGCCTTAGAGAGAGGATGTCCGACTAGATTTTGTGTTAGATATGATATTTTCTAGCTTGTTTGCTGTAGGAATTTCAAATTTCCTTTCAGAATTTCAATCTCTTTTGTACTTTTCTTTCTATATTAATATATTTACTTTTGTTTTCCATTATGTTTTATCTTTTTGTTGATGACAAAAGGGGGAGAACCTAGCAATATATTGTTTAAAGTTAAGTGCAATACTTTATTTTGAATCAAAATGAATATGCAAGTATGCAAATGAGCTTTATACACCTTAAATATATCTTAAGTATACTTTGCATATACCTTGATACAAGTTACATAAATGAATATGCACTTGATATACTCTGAATATACCTTAAATATACTTAGTATAAACTTAACTTGCTTTAAGAAAATTTTTTGGTATACATTGGATATACTTTGCATATAACTTGCATATAGTTAAAACTAGGAAGCATATTTTGATGCTACACTTCATCATTCTTTACAATTCTTGCACTTCAGCATTCTTTATCCTAAGCATCTTTTGAGGGGGAGACTTCTCAAAAGCACATATTGCTAGATTATTTGTCACCATCAAAAAGGAGGAGATTGTTGAACCTTGAGGGGTATTTCCATCATTTTGATGCTAACAAATAAAATAGCAATAATGTATTTAACATACTTGTTTTCAAAGTCTATTGAACAGGGTATGAAATGTGATAGCAAGAATGGATAATGGAAGATAAATCTTAAAAAGATAAAATTGAAGAAATAGCATATTCACGCCCGTGACCTTATATGTCACGCCCGTGATGAAGCTTAGCGCCAACAATCCAACATTTAAAGTTCACGGCCATGAAGAATGATAGCAACCGTAAATGAACATTTCAGTCACGCCTGTGAGAAGACATGACAAATTCTTCCAGAGAGTTTCACGACCAGAGTCACCACTTGGACCACAGCTTGGAAGGATGTCACGCCCGTAAAGATATAATGTCACGCCCATGATCCAACACTTCAAAACCTTCCATAATGCTTCACGGCTAAGGTCACCACTCAAGTCACGACTTAGAAGAATAGTCATGACCGTGACACATATATTCACGATCGTGAAAGATGAAAGAGAAACATGTCAGGCGCAACAATAAGAGTTGGTGCAACGACTAGTTCAATATTAAATGCACTCTAACAGCTATAATTTGCTATGGAAGTATAAATGCAAGTCATTTATGCATCCAGAACAAGAGGAGAATAAGAGAATAGCTAATATTTTGAATCAAAATCTTGTTGTAAGCCATTTTGTGCATTTGATATTTTCAAAACAAACATTTATTCTTTGTGAAAATCTTTTTGCTCATCATTCTTTGAGCATTATAGATTTGTAAGTATTTCTCTCTATAATCATCTACTCAAGTGAGTTTTGGGTAGTTTGGGGTTAAGAGTAGAACACTTGTAAGGGTTATTTGTGTGAGCCTTTAAAACACAAGGTAAAGATTGTTTGTGTGAGCTTTTAAAATACAAGGAATTGGTTTATTGTGTGAGCCATTAAAACACAAGAGATTTCTAGGTTAGGTGTGATCCATTGTTAGAAACACTGATAAGAATGTGGACTCCTAACTTCGCCCCAAAAGCACGCTCAAAGGGGAAGGTTTGAACCCAGCCTTATAAACCAGTCCAGTAATTCCTCCGCAACCGATGTGGGACGCATAATCCCCACCCCTTTAAGACCCCGACTGCCTCGATCGGCGATCTGTCGTAACCCGAAGGGATACCGGTGTACAGGGCTGGCTCTGATACCAAATGATAAGAATGTGGACTCCTAACTTTGCCCCAAAAGAGCGCTCAAAGGGGAAGGTTTGAACCCAGCCTTATAAACCAGTCCAGTAATTCCTCCGCAACCGATGTGGGACGCATCAAACACCATAGTTGGGAGTGAGCTTGTAAAACTCCATTGTAACACTTAGTGTGTTAGTGAAACCAATTGAGATTGGGGAGAGGAGTATGGTTTGTTAACACCCGAACCTCTATAAAAATCCTTATGTCATATCTCTCTATCCCTACTAAACTTAACTTTTCTTTCCGCACTTAAAAGTTAAATTTTTAATATCCAATTCAACCTCCCTTCTTGGTTCAATATCTAGACAACAAAAACAATTTCCTATTTTAATGCTCTTTTGCTTTTAGCACCATCTCCTTGGGTTCTTGCTCCTTTGTACTTCAATTCTATTCTAATCCTATGTAATCTAATTACATAAATTCTTCATAAGAAAACCTCAAGTTTCATTTCAGGGGAGTAAGATGAGAAGAGAAATACAATAGAGGAAATCGAGAAGGCAATGACTCGCAGGCCCTATTTGCAAAAAAATGAAATTCCATGCATGATCAATCACATTGGTCAAGTCTATAATCATACCATCATGTCATTCGATATGCTCCTAACATGCATTCTCTAATACATAAATAAAAGTAATCTATTAAACTAACAATTTGGGTTTCCTTTGTTTCAACTCTTGAAACCTTATTTTGATTGTTTAGCTTTTAGTGAAATTCATCATATATCCATTCTTTAATCTTATTAAATAATCATATGAACATTTAGAAACACTTTCTAAAAGAAAATTATGCATTTTAGGTATACATTTGTTCATATCAAAAAGTTTCCTAAAATTGCTTACTTACCAACTAGGTTACCTCCAATTTAATGCATTCAATATTAAATCCGAATTTAATAATTAAATCATATAAAATATTAAATTAAATATGATGAGTAATTAATTCATAATTAAATTACCTTAATTAGTTATTAGTTTTATGCCAAATAGGATTAAGCAATCCTAGTTAAAATTGCATACTTTGAATCCTAGTCAAACTAGGACTTTGAAAACCCTTTTCTAATTCAAATCAAATTCCATTTAACAATTCTCAAAAATTTCCAGAATTCATTCACATCATTATAAGAAAATTATAATCAGTTTAAATTAATTAAATTCGTTCATTAAATAATCTAAATCATTCATCATTCAATTAGAAAACCAATTACATAAAAATTACTTAAATTGAATCATATATAAATTAGGATTCTTTATGAATTTAACCACGAATTTTAATTTGACTCTAGCATGCAATTGATATCAAAACAACATCATGAATATCTCATAAATATGAATCGAGGTTCTGATCATCAAGCTACATGCCATTAAATTAAACAATTCAAAACAGTCCCATCACATGGTAATGTTCTCAACCTAGTTATATGTTTTGTTTGTTTCATGATAAAAAATGATTTTTGTATCATTATAAGTGTTGTTCAGAAGCTAAGAAAACATTCTAAATATGTCATAAACATCTTTGATTAATCAAATTAACAAACCAAATTCGAACAGCCCCTCAAACAACTCAATTGGCACACCTAGATTTCATAAACCCTAGAAATTCAACAACTATGCATAACTTCGAATTTCATATTTAAATCAAACTTAAAACCTTTTAATTATCATCAATAATATATAATATCATCATATTAACATGTCATTGAATTAAAATTAAAATTTGAGACCAAACATAATCAAATTCGTTTTTAACAAAAGGAGGAAATCCAAGTTGTTCCTTTAACAATTAATCTCAATAATACTTCAATTAAATCCGAATTTAATTTATATAGGGTGGCTTTGAAACTACTGTTGGGTTCTTAACATATATCACATACATGGCACGGTGAAAAATTAAAATTAATTGAACCCAACATCATAGAACTCTATGAACATTAAAATCAGATCATATCATCAATATGGGAGAAGTTGATTACCTTTGTTTGCAACTCTTGATCTTCCAAGTTGTGAGTTTTTCCTTCTTTGTTGGGTTGTAGCAAATCACAACAATCAAAAGCTAGGATTTTCTCTATGAGTATCCATACGAAGGAAGAAGAAGAAAACCTCCATGGAGATGGGGTGACAAAAATCCAAAGTGTTATAGAAAATTGTCTTATGAAAGAGAAAAGAGAAAAAAAATAACTCTTATTTTTCTTAATGGGGCAGCCATGAAATTGACTTCTTAAAAGGAGTATTTATAGACTTTATAATCCCTTTTAAGGTTGGGAAAGGAAAAGTCTTAATGGGCCAATTGCTCTAAGGTATAAGACCCAATGTTGACCAAGTCAACAATCCTGATCCAATTTGGATTTCACCCATTTTTATAACACTTACAAAAGGCCCAATTCTCTTTCTTTATCATTTGGTTTTCTGGTCATGTGGGCAACTCAAGTCTCGGGAGGAATCCTAATCCAATTAGAATTCTACGAGTGAAATACTTTTGATCCATAATGAATTTCCAATCAATTTCTCTTGACTTAATAGATCATGAGCGGTATCTAGCAGCACATCTTGACTACCCAATTAACCAAAAAGTCAGTGGTTTGACTTTTAACCCTTCCATAGATAATTACCATGCAATTTGTTCTTTTACCAAACTATATCTGATTTGGTTCAGAGTATGGTCTCTATGTCAACTTCCACTAGACTGACTACACATCATATCTAGTCCAAATAATATTACTTATTGTCTATGAAACTCATTATCCTGATCATATATGTCCTTGAAGACCTTCTTCAAGATATATCCACCTTGGCCAAAGATTTTCGAGTAATGATCTCTACAAAATGTCGTAGGTATGCTCTCCTTATATCAGGAGTGGTGAATCCTTTGTTGACTACTTAACTACCTTTGAATACCTCATGCTATACCTAATCACCACCCTATGAGTGACATCTTCAGAGGCAACAAGAAATGAAGTCAAAGTATAGGATTCAATATACAAGATAACCTTGAGTATCTCAAGTCTAATGATACTTGTACTATTGTCATGATAAGACTATCACTAACATTAAATAGATATCCATGAGATTATCTCATAGCAGGTCATCCAATGTACTTGCTACTCTTAGCAAACATCTACATGTTAACTCTAAATATCTCATGCTTTCAGCATAGATCAACTGTTTGACCTAGTCAAGGAATATAACATGTGCTAATATATCCAGATTAAAAGTGTTCCATCTTGTTAATCTTATGACTAGGGATAATTTGCGTATAAACACAATTAGACATGATAGGAATCTTATCATCATGATCTTATCATGAATTTCTTCATGTTGTGTTACATACCAAGGACTTCATTAAACGGTTTAAGATCTATATCAATTCATATGCAATGAATACCATATAATGAAAATTCCTTTTATTAATGATAAATAAGTACATCAAGTGCCCATAGTGATTGCCTTCAGGGTACCTCTCTGACATAGAAAACCTCAATTTACATTTGAGAGTAATAAGATGAGAAGAGAAAAATATGAGAAAGATAGAGATGTAGGGACACGCAGATCATATTTGCCATAAAACAAAATAATATAATGCATTCTCAATCACATTGGGCCTAAATCCATAATCATCCATCATGGCTTTCCATACACCTCTAACATGCATTCTTTAATGCGTAAAATAAAATAAAATAATGATAATTTTGGATTTCAATTTGAAAATCGATTCAACGCTTGAACCAAAATTGTTTACTTGTGTTGTTTCAGTTAATTTAATTTTGTATGTCAATGTGGAATTTAATATTTAATTAAATTGAATTAAATTCCATATTTTTAGAATGAATTCAAAATTAATTCACCTTAAAATCAAAATATTATGTTATTAAAATTAGACAATTTAATTTTAATATACATACTAATTTTTAGTCATACTAGAATTACCATTTTTCAACTTCAATTAATTCAAAATTTATTTTTAAAAATTCCAAAAATTTTCAAAATCTCAAATAATCATTCTAAGCATCTTTATGTCAGCTCAAGTTGATCAAAATATTTTTGGTATAAGCCAAAATTACTAAGACAAATGAACCAACACACCTAAACATTCAAAATATCTCATTCGACATATAAAATTTTTTTAAAATTTGAAATTCGAGAAAAATAATTTTTTATGTATCTAACATAAAAATAACATAATTTTAATTACATAAAAAATATTTCAAGATGCCGAAAACAAAATAATCACATACAACAAAAAATCAAAACAGTCCCACAAGGTGCATATGCCAAAACAGTCTCATTTTTGTGTTTATTTGAAAAATTAATTAAACAAATTTAAATTAATTATTGGATTCTTCCAGAAGCTTAAACATATTCTCAATATGTATAAATAATTTTTATATAATCAAATTATAAGAAAAATATGAACGGTCTCATCAATTAAGCCAAACAACAATATATGTTCATAATCAATATAATTTTCAGCATTTTTTAAATAAATATGAAATTAATTATTTGAATCACATTCAAACCATTTTTCAATCAAAATAATTATCCTATGATCATATTAGAGAAATAAAAATATGTAAAACAAATTTTTCAAATTAATTTCAATTTTTCAATCCCATTGATCAAAAATCACCAAAATGGTACAATCTCATTATACTTTCAATTAAAATTAATTTAAATGGACACAAGGAGGCTCTGATACCATTGAAAGATTTTAAAAATGAATCTTATTCATAAATACAGCAAAAAATTAAAATTTTCAGAACTCGAAACAATGATCTTACTTGTGCCATTAAAATTAATTCATCAAAACATAAATATTAGAAATTATAAGTTATAATTTCTTGATTTGTTCTTCAAATTTTCACCTTGTTGTGTTGTAGCAAACCACAACAATCCACATTAGGATATTTTTAATGTTAATCATACAAAAATATGAGAAAAAACTACAAGAGAAATGGTTGAGCATACCTCAAAGTGCTACTAGCTATGGTGTATGCTCTATTTTTGAGAGAATATGAAAAATAACTATTATTTTGAATTTTTTTAATTTCTAAAAAAAAATTCTAACTTTTAAATTCTTCAAAAATATTTTTATCGCAAAAATAGTTTAGGTACAAAGTGCACAAGACAAGGCAAGGGATTTTGAGGGTTTTGCCTTAATTGGCTAATTAAGGCCAACTAGGCCAGTAGCCCATGCGGGCCTGTGACCTCCCAGAGTAATTTTTCCATACGATCTCATTGTTATTAGACCCGAAATAATTTTTTCATATTTTGGGATCTCATTTAATGTTAGAGGAGTGCTCTAAAGGCAATCACCTTTAGCACTTATTTTACAAATTTATTTAATTAATAAAAGATTTTTTTATTAATTTGATGTTCATTTGATATATGAATTGATAAGTGATCTTAAATCAATTAATAAAGTCCTTGATACATAACATAGCATGAAGGAAATTATGATGAGATCATGATATTAAGATTCTTATCATGTGTAATTATGTTAGTATCAAAATTGTCCCTAGTCATAGGATTAATGAGACGAGATATTATTAATCTGGACAGACTAGCACATGTTACACTCATTGATTGGATCGAATAGTAGATCTCATAATCTATAAATATGAGATGTTTATAGTTAACATGTGGATGCTTGCTAAGTGTAGCTAAGTACATTGGATGACCAGCTATGAGACAATCATATGGATAATCTATTCAAATGTCAATGATAATCTCATCATAGCAATGATGCAAGTATCCTTAAACTTGAGGTACTCAAGGATATCTTGAATATTGATTCTGTATTTTGACAGTATTCCTTGTTGTCTCAGGGAGGTTGCTCATAGGGTGGTGATTGGATACAGTGATGCATCCCACATCGGTTGCAGATGAACTCCTGGACTGGTTTATAAGGCTGGGTTCAAACCTTCCCCTTTGAGCGTACTTTTGGGGTGAAGTTAGGTGATGCGGAACCCCAAAGACCGTGCCTTGAAACCCCTCAACAAGACAAGGTAAACAAACCTTAAGCTATGGTGATCATAGATTGAATCCGACCCAAAGCTAACCAATGTAGCAAATAACCAAGATTATATGGATTATTAAGAATAGCTACGCCACAAGTGATGCATCAACCACCTACAATCTAAGTCTAGACAACCTCCAAATCAATTTGATACAAATCTTAAGTTTTAAACAATTGCAAGATTAAACACTTCACCCCCAAAACAGCAAGGAATTGGTAACAAAGAGTATGAAGAGAGAATTGGATTCACGCCACAAATTAATTAGGCACAAGCAACTCACGCATTGAACAATTAGGCACACAAAGTTTATTTTCTCTAAATAAATAACCATCATGCCTATAAAACCTTTGAAATGCAGATTATTCACATGCATTATAAATATTTGAAAAATCAGAATCAGAAGCATACAATTCCCCTATATATTCAAATCCCATCAATCGAGAACTCAAAATAGTAATAAGAGTATATCTTCTAGATAATGCATCAGCAACCACATTTTCCTTACCTTCTTTGTATTGAATCACATAAGGAAAGGTCTCAATGAACTCCAACCATTTGGCATGTCGTTTGTTCAACTTACCTTGACCCTTGAGATGCTTTAAAGACTCATGATCACTATGAATCACAAACTCTTTAGGCCAAAGATAATGCTGCCAAGTCTCCAAAGCCCTCACCAATGCATTCAACTCCTTGTCATACGTGGAATAATTGAGTTATGCACCACTCAACTTTTCACTAAAGAAAGCAATTGGACACCTACCTTGCATCAAAACAGCACCAATACCTATCCCGGAGGCATCACATTCAATCTCAAAAGTAGAATTAAAATCAGGCAAACTCAAAACAGGTGCAGAACAAAGTTTATCTTTCAAAGTATTAAATGCAAGTTCTTGCGCCTTGCCCCACTTAAACCCCACATCCTTTTTAATGATTTCAGTTAAAGGAGCAGCAATGACACTAAAATCCTTTACAAACCTCCTGTAAAAGCTAGCAAGGCCATGAAAGCTCCTAACATCACTCACATTCCTAAGGGTTGGCCATTCTTGGATAGCCCTTATCTTCTCCTCATCAACCTCAATTCCATTGGCACTCACCACATACCCTAAGAATATAACTCTATTCATGCAAAATGTGCACTTTTTAAGTTTAGCATACAATTCTTCTCTCCTAAGTGTATCCAAAACAGCCCTAAGATGATGTACATGCTCATCAACAGATTTACTATAAATCAAAATATCATCAAAATAAACAACAATAAATTTTCCAATGAACTGATGCAAAACATGATTCATCAATCTCATAAAAGTGCTAGGGGCATTGGTTAGACCAAAAGGCATAACGAGCCACTCATATAAACCAAGCTTTGTTTTAAATGCTGTTTTCCATTCATCACCAACTTTCATCCTAATTTGGTGATATCCACTCATCAAATCAATCTTAGTAAAGACACAAGCGCCATGCAGTTAAAATATCACTCAAACCAGAAAAATAAAGATAAGTACAATTGATTTAGAACCAAAGCTCTGATACCAAATGATGCAGCAACCACCTAGAATCTAAGTCTAGATAACCTCCAAATCAATTTGATACAAATCTTAAGTTTTAAACAATTGCAATATTAAACTCTTCACCCCCAAAACAACAAGGAATTGGTAACAAAAAGTATGAAGAGAGAATTGGATTCACGCCACAAATTAATTACCAACCTGATAAGTGAAAACAATCCTTGGTATATTAATGGAGATCACACCTCCCACTTGAAGAACACTCAAGAACACTGAAATTTTGATCTTAATCACCAATCTGATTGTCTTACACACATAAGGAGGTATTTATACCTTTACAAACCAAACCCTAGGTGCAAACATGAAGAAAAGACCAATCTGACCCTAATGACTTAAGGACAAACGAATGGACTTAATTTTATAAGGCCTACACACTTAAGACAAGTTAAAATAAGGCTGATCATGTGTTTAAATAAAATTACATTCCAATAATTAAAATAAAATAGCCCACTAAAATTAATCTTAGGCCCAACCATGACATAACATAAGTCCACCTTAACATAGCATATTGCACATGAGTTGAACCTTGTAATATAGACTTCTTCTCTAACCCATTAGGCTAGTTGTCTTCACCCTCACATGCCCCAATGAGTGTCACAAGCTTTGGATCGCCAACTGATTCCATCTCTTCAAGCCTGACCCAAGCCTCTTCCTTGATATCTCTTGTCAGTAAGCTCTGAATATACATTTGCAAGGCTGCCTTGAGCTTGTTTCTACTTGATCTTATGATTGGACCAAGTGGCATCACTAATCCATCTCCTCCATGGCATGTAAGATCATTTTTGTTGTCTTGGTTCGCATCAACAAGCAATATTACTTGATAAGTAACTAATTCCTAAAGGTAATAAAGAGATGCAAATTTGCCTCACTTTAAAGAAAAACACTCAAATTCGTTTTTATTCATTCATGTCATGTACAAGAAGCCTAAATGAGTGTTTATAGCCCTAAGTCTTTGAATCCTTTATGGTAAAAGATAACTAAATCATATTCTAACTCAACTCCTAAAATTACAGTCATATTCTAACTCATATTCTAAAAAGTAGAGTCCTACTTGAATTAGGACACTAATTAAATCCTTCCAAAATAAGACAAGTGGTGGGTTGGGCTTTATTTCTTTGGCCCACATGTCTATCACTAATTAAAGTTTAAAGTAATTTAAATTAGGCTGCCCACATATATAATTAAGCCCAATTACAAGTTAAGCTCCAAATCACATAAGTAGGCACATGGTTGGCACATGACTTGTAATCTTTAATTTTATGGACTTTGCCTTGTTTAGCCCATTGGACTAGTCCATGCAAGATGGTTCTTCACACACCCCAAGATAAGTAATGGGCCTTGGGTCTTCAATCAACTCCATCTCCTTTGTCATGCATGCATCTTTTGTGATATCCTTAGTGACCAAGCCTTGAATATAGCCTTGCATTGCTTGTCTTAGTTTGTTACCCCTTGATCTTGTGATAGCACCACTTTGGCATGACTGGTGCATCATTCTCCTTTTGTGAAGATTGACTTATATGTCATTGATCTACATCATTAGGAGTCCACATTCTTATCATTTGGTATAAGATCCAGCCCTGTACACCAGTGTCCATTCAGATTATGATAGATCACCGACTGAGGCAGTCGAGGTGGGGATGATGCATCCCACATCTGTTGCAGAGGAACTCCTAAACTAGTTTATAAGGCTAGGTTCAAACCTTCCCCTTTGAGTGCGCTTTTGGGGCGAAGTTAGGAGTCCACATTCTTATCATTTGGTATCAGAGCCAGCCCTGTACACCGGTGTCCATTTGAGTTACGACAGATCACCGACTGAGGCAGTCGGGGTCTTAAAGGGGTGGGGATGATGCATCCCACATCGGTTGTAGAGGAACTCCTGGACTGATTTATAAGGCTGGGTTCAAACCTTTCCCTTTGAGCACACTTTTGGAGTAAAGTTAGAAGTCCACATTCTTATCATTGGTATCAGAGCCAGCCCTGTATACCAATGTCCATTCGGATTATGACAGATCACCGACTGAGACAATCGGGGTCTTAAGGGAGTGGGGATGATACGTCTCACATCAGTTGCAAAGGAACTCCTAGACTGGTTTATAAGACTGGGTTCAAACCTTTCCCTTTGAGCCCGCAGTAGGCCCAGCGCGTTGCTGCCTCCCTCCCATTGGCCAATGGGTGAATTTGGCCTTAATTAGGCCAATTATGGCCCATTACTATTCATTTATTTCCCTTTTCTCCATTTTTGACTTTTCATCTTTTCTTTGAAGTGGATTCAAATAGAAAAGGCATCAAATAGTTGAAAATAGACATGAAAATATTTTTTTGTGAAAAAAATATTTTTAAGACAACAAAATTCTCTCAAGAACACTTTCAATGCTACTAGCACTTTGAATTTATTCACACCATTTCTTTTGATAGTTTCTTCTTCATTCTTCGCGTGGATTATCATTAGAGACATCCTAGTGTGGATTGTTGTGATTTTGTACAACCCAACAAAGTGAGGATTTGAATAACAAATAAGAAATTACAAGGTATAATTTATAACCTCTATGTTTATATAAATTAGTTTTAATGGCACAAGTATGATCTTTTGTTTCGGATTTTGAAAATTTTATTTTTCCATTGTATTTATGAATCCGATTCATTCTTCAAAACCCAACATCCAAGACCATTTTACTCATTCTTCACATCGCTAATATATGTGACATATTAGGTTCCCGGTTATATTGACCACTTAAAATAACATTTAATTTAAGCAAGTCATAAGCAATATCTAGCAATATATCATGACCCCTAATTGACTGAAAAGTCAGTGGTTTAACTACGAATCTTTTCATAAAAAATTTTCGTGCAATTAATCCTTTCACCATTCTATACCCCACTTGGTTTAGAGTATGGACATGTGCCAACTCCCACTATATTGACAACGTCACATCTAGCCCAAGTAATATTAGTTCTTGTCCCTAAGGCTCATTACTCTGTTAGATATGTCAATGAAGACTATTTTCATGACATTTCTACTCTGACCAGAGATTCCCAAGTAATGACCCTGATAAGAGGTCATAGGTATACACTCCTTCTATTAAGAGTGGTAAAATCTTTGTTAGTTATCCACTTCAAATACCTCAAGCTATACCCAATTACCACCCTATAAGTATCCTCCCTGAGGCAATAAGGAATAACAACAAAGTATAGAATTAGTATATAAGATATCCTTGAGTACCTCAAGTCTAAGGATACCTGCACCATTGCTATGATGAGACTATCACTGACATTTGAATAGATTATCCATATAATTGTCTCATAGCAGGTCATCTAATGTACTTAGCTAAACTTAGCAAGACTCCATATGTTAACTCTAAATATCTCATGTTTACAGATTATGAGATCTACTACTCGATCCAATCAAGAAGTATAACATGTTATAGTCATCCGAATTAATAATGTTATGTATCATTAATCCTATGACTATGGATAATTTAGATACTAACATAATTACACATGATAAGAATCTCAATATCATGAGCGCATCATGATTTTCTTCATGCTATGTTATGTATAAAAGATTTCATTAAATGATTTAAGACCACTATCAACTCATATATCAAATTAATGAAAATGTCTTTCATTAATCAAATAAATTACAATAAGTGTTAAAGGTGGTTGCCTTTAGAGCACTTCTCTAATAAAAACAAGCCCACTAAAGAGTGTCAATACATAAATTCCTATAGCTAATGCATCAACTCTTGCTCCATTGCCAGCACATAGGTCTGACTCTCATTTCTTGAGTTGTCTATTGTTCCTTAGGCCTTACATATCAGTACATATATGTGAGCCATATCTTTAATACCATAGAAACTGTATTAACCTCAATAATATAAATACCTGAAGTAGAAGGTGCATCCAATGTCTTGTAGTTCCTCTTCCAATGGCCAATCTTACCACAATGGAAGAATGTCCTTTTTAAAGCAGTCTCTTTGCCTTTCTTCTTCATGCCCTCTTGGGTCTTTGTGGGCTTCTTATTTTTCTTGTCCTTCTAGAAGTGTCCACTACCATCATATCATTTTGTTCTTTCTTGACAGAAGACTCAGCTATTTTGAGCATATTGATCAATTTAGGGATTGAAGAGGATATCTTGTTTATTTGATAGTTTAGCACAAACTGTGCATAACTATCAGGCAAACTTTGGAGAATTAAGTCTATACTTAACTCATGATCCATTACAAACCCCAAAGTAGTCAATCACTCAATACACTCATTCACTTTCAATGCATATTGCACTGGAGATGTCCCCTTTATCATCTTGGAGTGGAAGAGCAATTTTGATATCTCATATCGCCCGGTTTGAGCTTACTCATCAAAAAGCTCCCTTAGATGATACACAATGATATTTACATCTATGTTCTCATGCTGCTTTTGAAGCTTAGGAGACATAGAGGCGAGCATAATGCAACATGCAAACTCACTATCATCCATTTGTTTCTTGTATGCCAACTGTTCATCAACAGATGCTTCATCAACAAAAGGGGAGGGAAATGAATCTTCTAAAACATAGACTATCTTTTCGGCTTTAACAACTATTCTCAAATTCTTTAGCCAATTAATGAAGTTCAAGTCAATCAATTTGTTCAATTTCAGAATTAAGCGTACGTTCACGTTTGATGACATGATTCTAGCAATTTATATGTAAAGAAAGATCATGTTAGAGTATGTACTATATGCATGAATATTAGGTCTTTAATAAATGCGTATAATTACTCACACTATTTTATTGTGAACCTATAACCCTCATTATGAATCCGAAAGAAACAGTTGGAAGCTCTACTAGTGGGTCAGTATCCATCATCACTAAGAATGACCTTGGGTGTGCTTAACAAGCCAACTTAAGTGAATTAGTAGGTATCTCATACTAATTGCATCATATTATGCAACTATTGAGTCATTGGGCTTATCAACTCTTTATATGTGCGTATTTCATGTACACTTACCCAATATTTCCTCTAATTTGCATTGACCTTGGGTGTGTCCAACAAGCAAATGTAATTAGTTAGAGTCGGTCCTTAAGTTGGCTTGTTAAGCACACCCAAATAGAAAACAATTTCCTATTATAATGCTTTTTTGCTTTTGGCACCATCTCCTTGGCTTCTTGCTCCATTGTATTTCAATTCTATTATGATCCTATATAATCTAATTACATAAATCATATTTCGATGGAATGGTTTGGACTTGGGTGTGCCCAACAACCCAAACTCTAAAAGAACTCTGGTTCGTGCTATATTAATGGAAAGCATTGGCCTTAATATTATTATTAGAGATTCTCTTTAATTTAGGTCTCATTATGGTAATTTTGGCATGTATAATATATCCATTCATCACATATAGATATACAAGATAATTATTCTAATTATATAGTCATGATTATGGATATATCTAACATCAATCTTTTGAGCCATGAAATGATTGACTAGGTCTCACCAAGGTAGATGCATGAAATTACAACACCAAAATAGAAAATAATTTCCTATTATAATGCTTCTTTGCTTTTGGCACCATCTCCTTGGCTTCTTGCTCCATTGTATTTCAATTCTATTATGATCCTATATAATCTAATTACATAAATTCTTGATAAAAAATCTCAAGTTACAATTGAGGAGAGTGAGATGAGAAAAAAAAAATACAATAGAGAGAATAAAGAATACAGGGACTCGCAGGCCCTATTTACCAAGAAACAAAATTCCATGCATAATTAATCACAATGGTCTAGTCCATAATCAAGCCATCATGCCATTTCATAAAACCCTAGCATGTATTCTCTAATACATAATTAAAGGTAATCTATTGAAGTAAAAATTTGGGTTCCCCTTGTTTCAACTCTTGAACTTTTGTTTTGATTGCTTGGCCTTTAATGAAATTCATCATAAATTCAATATTTGATCTCATTAAATAATCATATGAATATTTAGACACATTTTCTAAAAGAAAATCATGCAAGTTAGGCATACATTTTATTATATCGAAAAGTTTCCTAAAATTACCTACTATGTCAACTAGATTTTTACCAATTTAATGCATGCAACATTTAAATCCGAATTTAATAATTAAATCATATTAAATATTAAATTAAAATATGATCAGTAGTTAATTTATAATTAATTATTTTAATTAATTATTAGTTTGATGTCAAATAGGATTAAACAATCTTAGTTGCAATTGCATACTAGAATCTTAGTCAAACTAGGATTTAGAAAACTTTTTCTAATTTAATTCAAATTCCATTTAAAATTTTTCTAAATTTTCAGAATTTATTTTCATCATTATAAACAAATTTTAATTAGTTTATACCAATTAAATTTTTTCCTTAGAAAATCTAAATCATTAACCATTAAACTAGCAAACTAATTACTCAAAAATTGCCTAAATTGAATCATAGATGAATTAGAATTTTTGAGGAATTTAACCACGAATTTAATTTGACTTCACCATGCAATTGATATCAAAATAACATCATTAATATCATATAAACATGAAATTAAGGTTTGATTCATGAAGTTATATCCCATTAAATCAAACACACACAAAATATTCCAATCACATGGTAGGGTTTTTTCCCTAGTTACTAGTTTGTTTGTTCCACAATCAAAAATGATTTTTCCATCATAATATGTTCCGTCCAGAAGTTAAAATACATTCTAAATATTTCATAAACATGTTTGAATAATCAAATTAATAAACCAATTCGAATAGCCTTGTGAAAGAACTTGATTGGCTACTAGGTTTTATAAACCTTAAAATTTCAGCAAAATGCATAATTTCGAATTTCATGTTTAAATCAAATTTAAACCTTTTAATTTTCATCAACAACTTATAATATAATCATATTAATATGTTATTGAATTAAACTAGAATTTTAGGCCAAGCAGAATCAAATTCGTTTTTAATGGAAGGAGGGAATCCAAGTTGTTCCTTTACAATTAATCTTATTGATACTTTAATTAAATCCAAAATTAATTTAAATAGAGTGGCTCTGATACCAGTGTTGGGTTTCCAACATGCATCTCATACATATAGCATTAGAAATATAAAATTTAATCAAAATCAAAACAAAAGGAACACCTTTTATATATATATATATATATATATTAAAATCGAATACAACCATATAATGGGAGAAGTTGATTAACTTTTGATTGTTTTTTGTTCTTCTAAACATGTAAGTCTTTCCTTCAAGTTGGGTTGTTAAAAACCACAATAATCCAAAGGCTAGATTGTCTTTAATGGTAATCCATACGAAGGAATGAACAAAACAACCACAATGCTGATGGGGTGATCAACCAATAAAGTGCTAGCAATGGTGGTTATTTCTTTTGAGAGATGGGAGAGATATAACTTTTATTTCTCTAAGTTGGTAGCCACAAATTTATATGTCCTCTAATTATAATTAGGGTTGGACATAAGTTTTCCATGCATAGGAGTTCTATTCAAAATAGAAAACCTAAAATTATAATTGCTACTATAGGGGTTTTCACGCCCGTGACTAATTGTATCGAGGTCATGACTCATGCTATCAATGACTGATTGTATCACAACCATGACTTATGCTATCACACCCGTGAAGACCTTTGTCACGACTATGACTCATTTATGCTTGGCTAATCTATTTCTCTCTCATGTCTTAGATACAATTCAAGGCCCATTTCACATTTTATGCATTCCTTTTGTATGTGTGACATGTTAAGTTCCCGTCTCTATTGGCATCTCAAATCATCACATGATTTTGAACAGATTATAAGGGGTATTTAGCAATACATCATGATCCCAAATTGACTGAAATGTCAGTGGTTTAACTTTAAACCCTTCCATATATAATTATTGTGCAATTCATCATTTCACCAAAACCTTATTGGGTTTAGAACATGGACTGTGTGTCAACTCCCACTAGACTAACTATATCACATATAGTTCAAATGATAATAGTTCTTGTATATGAGACTTATTATTCTATTAGACATACCCTTGAAGACCTTCTTCAAGACTTATCAACCTCAACCAAGGATTTTTGAGTAATGATCTCTACAAGAGGCCTTGGGTATACCCCCCTTCTATCAGGAGTGGTGATTCCTTTATTAATTACTCAACTACCTTCGAATACCTCATGATATACCCAATCACCACTCTATGAGCGACCTATGAGAGGCAACAAGGAATGGAGTGAAAGTATAGGATTCCATATCCAAGATAACCTTAAGCATCTCAAATCTAAGGATACTTGCACCATTGTCATGATGAGACTATCACTGACATTGAATATATATATTCATGTGACTGTCTCATAGTAGGTTATCCAATGTACTTGGCTACTCTAGCAAACATCCACATGTTAACTCTAAACATCTCATATTTTTAGCTTATAAAATCTGCTGCTTGACCTAGTCAAGGTGATGTATGCACGGGAACCATACATGAAGGAAATGAATTACAATCTTTTGTCAATGGGGAGGAGCAATCTTATATCATTGAAATGGGCCTAAAAGTAGTTCAAAAGCCTTTTCATATAATCCAATTCAATGTGGGGCATGTTCCAAGTCATAGAAGGCAGCATTAGAGCATTTGTTGCTATATTGGGCCAAAAATCCACAATCAAGCTTATGGGTTAATAATACTACAGAAAGGGATGCCTAAAGTGAAGATCAAGGGGGTCTTTCATGAAGATTGAATTCAAATGGGCTAAAACAAGACAAAGTTCATAAACCTTGAAGATTACAAGTCATGTGCAAATCATGTGCTAGGAGTCATGTGCCAAACATGTGCAAGACATGTACAAGTCATGTGCCAAATATCATGTGCCAACCATGTGCTCAAGAACATGTGCCATGCATGTGCCTAGTTATGAGATTTGGGCTTAACTTATAATTGGGCTTAATTATGTATGTGGGCTGTCTATTTTAATTACCTTAGGTTTAATTAGTGATAGACATGTGGGCTAAATAAATAAAGCCCAACCCACCACTTATCTTATTTTATAAGGATTTAATTAGTATCCTAATTCAAGTAGGACTATACCTTTTTAGAATATGAGTTAGAATATGACTGTACTTTTAGGAGTTGAGTTAGAATAGAATTTAGTTATCCTTTACCATAAAGGATTCAAAGAATTAGGGCTATAAATACTCATCTAGGCTTCTTGTACAAGACATCAATCAATGAATGAATGAATAAAAATGAATTTGAGTGTTTTTCTTTAAAGTGAGGCAGATTTGCATCTCTTTATTAGCTTTAGGAATTAGTTACTTATCAAGTAATATTGTTTGTGGCGTGGCTATTCTTAATAATACTTATAATCTTGGTTCTTTGCTACATTGGTTAGCTTTGGGTCAGATTCAATATATGATCACCATGGCTTAAGATTTGTTTACCTTGTCTTGTTGAGGGGTTTCAAGGCACGGTCTTTGGGGTTTCGCATCACAAGGGGTATAACATGCGCAAGTTTATCTAGATTTTAACAATATCCATCTTGTTAATCCTATGACTGTGGTAAGTATAAACTTTCACATGATAGGAATCCCACTATCATGATCTCCTCATGATTTCCTTCATGATGTGTTGTATACCCCGAACTTCATTAAACTTTTTAAGATGTATATCAATTCATATGCAATACCATATAATGAATATACTTTTTAATAATAATAAATGAGTACATAAAGTGCCTAGAGTGATTGCCTTTATGGTGCCTCTCTAACACATTTACGGGTGAAATGATGTATCGAAACTGAGTCAGGTACCTAAAGATAATGTCTACTATTTTAGGCCCCGCATTTCACAATCGAATGTGCCAGACTGATTGAAAATCAAGCAAAATCTAATTCAAATAAAAAAAAACAAGTGAGAAAATTGATTACAAACATGTAATATTTAATTTTGCATGAAAACCGAAGAAAAAGGGGCTAAATTGAAAAATGCACGGTTTTTTGCACTATCAATGCATGAGTGGGATGAGTGATACAACTGTTATACTTTTTGCTTTTGTTGAGTTATGTTGGGTTGGGTAGTTATAGTTTTACATGTATTTCAGAAACACGTAGTTTTATAACTACTCATTTTGTATAAACTTTGGCCATGTGACTGCCCGTTTGATATTACATTTAAATCTTTTATGATATTTTATTTTTAAGTCATAATGGTCATGGTGTATGAAAGTTTTAAATTATCTCGTTTTAACTCATGTGTATCAGAGCATCCTTTAGTATAATTGGATTTATTTTTAATTATCTCAAAGGGTGTTATATTTAATGGTATCAGGGCCTAGGTTTAGGTGATTCTAAACTTAGGTGGGAAGGGTTGTATCATGTGTAGAAGTGTTATGCTGTATGACTCTGATGTGGGCTATTCTTTATCGATGTGTAGGTTAAAGAGCGAGTATGGATATCAAATCGCATGATGCGATTGAGAGTAACAGTCCTTCAGAAATAAAGGCTCAAAATTAGCCAAGCCAAGCTAGTGTGCAAGGGTCGGCTGGCACACCTCCTCTACAGCAGTCGATGGCTAGTTAGGCAGATCAGGCTCAAGATCCTCTGATGCAGAATCTTGTTGCTCTGCTACAGCGGTTGGTACAGGCTATGCTGCTGCCACCTCTTCCACCTCCTTAGTCACCACTAAGGTGTAGGATTCAGATTGACAGGCTGCTACCAACTTCACAGAAAATATTGAGGATTATCTAACTGTTGCTGAGTTCTGGTTAGGGACGACCGAAAGGGTCTTCGAAGAGCTAGATTGTGCCGATGAGCATAGGGTCAGATATGTTGTTTCACTTTTCTATGAGCATGCCTATGATTGGTGGAAGTCAATTTTGCAGAAGCTGCAGATCCCATAGTTGCTTACTTGGGATTTCTTTTCAACCGAGTTCAAAAAATAGTATGTGCCGAAGGCGTATACAGATGAGAAGAAACAAGAGTTTCTGAACTTGCAACAAGGAAACATGACAGTGATCGTTTATGAGAGAGAGTTTATCCATTGAGCAAGTATGTGATTGGTATCATTACAGATGAGGCAGACAAGTGTTACCAGTTTGAGGACAATCTGAGAGATGACATTGGGTTCCATGTGATCTCACAGCAGTATGAGGACTTCACAAAGTTGGTATCTTCCTCTATTACGATAGAAAAGAGGGTAAAGCTAAATAGAGCAGATGAGTCATCTAGGAGAGACTTTAGAGGGTCAGCTTACTGTGTTGCACAGTCATCGAGCAAGAAGACTTGCACTAGTTCTAGACCCTTCCAGTCTATATGGACAGGGACAAGGTCATAGTTAGTTAGGGTACACCAGACATGTCCATCATCAAGAGTCATTTCTACAGCTATCAGTAGTTAGGCTTAGACATAGAGAGAGGTAGTACCCCAGTGTACAGTGTGTGGAAGGATCCATAGAGGAGAGTGCTAGGGATGCACGGGGTCTTATTACAGGTGTGGGTCTTGAGACCACTATCGGAGAGATTGTCCAATGTAGATAGCTGAGGCATCAGTTCAGACTCAGAGTTCAGTGCTGACTTAGGGCAGGGGATAGGGACAAACCCATTTTGGTAGTGGTGGACCTAGACAGGCCTTATCTAAGTTAGTGAATAGGACATGAGTTAGAAAAGCACCAGTAAGGGCTTATGCTATGAAGGCCAGAGAGGATCCAGGTGCTTTGGATGTAGTTGTTCGTACATTTCTTATCTTTGATTCAATCTTAATTGTTTTGATTGATCCGGATTCTACGCATTCTTATTTGTGTACCAATATAGCTGAGTGGTATAACATGTTAGCTGAGAGTTTGGATTATGAGATCAAGATGACTAGCCCTTTGGGGCATAGCACTGTGCTAAACCGAGTATACTAAGACTATCCTATCATAACAAGGGAAAGAGTTTCTGATGGACCTGATCGAATTACATTTCCACGAGTATGATACTATCCTAGGTATGGATTGGTTATCTCGGCAAGGAGTAATGGTAGATTATAGAAGGAAGATGATGGAGTTGAGAACTCCTAAGGGAGATATTGTGGTAGTTCAGGGTGAGAGATCCTCACAGCCATCAAGGGTTATCTCTATGGTGAAGGCTCAGAAAATGATCAAGAAAGGGTGGAAGGCCTACTTTGCTCACATAGTTGACACCAGGAGGGGAAGCTCATACCTGATGCGAGCCGAGACAACATAAATGATCTTACAGGCCATGGAGGAGATGGAGTAGTGATGCCACCTGGTCCAATCATAAGATCAAGTAGAAACAAGCTCAAGGCAGCCTTGCAAATGTATATTCAGAGATTGGTGATTAAGATCAAAATTTGAGTGTTCTTCAAGTGGGAGGTGTGATCTCCATTAATATACCAAGGATTGCTTTCACTTATCAGGTTGGAAACTAATTTGTGGCGTGAATCCAATTCCCTCTTCATACTCTTTGTTACCAATTCCTTGTTGTTTTGGGGTTGAAGAGTCTAATCTTGCAATTGATTAAACTTAAGTTTTGTATCAAATTGATTTGGAAGTTGTCTAGACTTAGATTCTAGGTGGTTGCTGCATCATTTGGTATCAGAGCTTTGGTTCTAAATCAATTGTACTTATCTTTATTTTGCTGTTTTTAGTGATATTTGTTCAAGTTACAACATATAAATTAAAAAAAAAAAGTTTATCTATTTCTGGCTGAATTTGCCTATATTGCTGTCTATTGAACTTTGGTTTTCTTTCTTTTTTTTTTGGCTATGAATTTTTGGTGTTTTTAATTTTCTTTTTTGTAGATCAGATTACAAAAAATATTCGTGCATATTAGCATTGATTTCCAAAAGTGGGACTGTTTGGATTCAATTGATTGCACACATATATAAAATGAATTTCCTCTGAATATATTTGCTCTATTCTGATTAAAATTGATAATTTGAGCAATTTTGAGTGGAGTTCATAATTGAAATTGATTGGTTTCATATTGAGGTATAAGTTGAGATTTCATTACTTATTGCTGGAAATTATGCAATTGGTGGATAATAGTTACTAATAGGCATACAATTAGCTTATTTGGCAATAAGTTGGGAATGGTTTAGTGAATTTTTAGGTTCTGGTTCGAATTCTATTAGGGCAGTAGCACATATACACTTAATTTTTTCCTAGTTTTGTCAATTTGTTGCATTCTTTGTTTTATATTATTGACTGGTGTCCTACTTATTTCCATTACATTAGTTGAGTAATTTTGCATTCTATATTACTCAAATAACACATCTTATATCTGCACACCTCATTCTTTATCCGTATGTGCATATATCATATATTTGTCATTCCTTGCTTTCATTTCATTAGTTTTGCTTCTAGTTTTGTAATGTTTCCTTTCTTTCTTAGGATTGACAAGTATGATAGGAGGTTAGAAGGCCATGATCAAGCTCTACATAATCTAAGAAGAGATGCATCCTTGCAATGTCGAATTGGAGGGAGAAGGGAAAGGTTAGCAACTCCACCTCAATCTAACTATGTAGAAGATTTTGATGAGTTTGATGATGATAGGGATAGAAATCAGTTTGGAGGTAGAGGGGGAAGAAATGATAGAGGAAGGAATAGGAGAGAACATAGAGGTAGGGTAGAGGCGGATAGATTTGGGAATGTCGAGAATCGGATATATCGTAATTTGGGGAGTATTAAAATGAAAATCCCTACTTTTCAAGGTAGGAATGATGTTGATGCTTACTTGGAATGGGAGAGAAAAGTGGAATTGGTGTTTGAATGTCATAACTATTCTGAGGAGAAAAAGATAAAGTTGGCAGTCGTGGAATTTACTAACTATGCCTTGGTATGGTGGGACCAAATCATCCTCAATAGGAGTAGGAATGGGGAAAGGCCTATAAACACATGGATGGGGATGAAGGCAGTCATGAGAAAGAGGTTTGTGCCTAGTTACTATTATAGGGAACTACATCAAAGGCTCCAAAGTTTGAGACAAGGGAATAAAAGTTTTGAGGACTTTCATAAAGAAATGGAGATAGCTATGATGAGGGCTAATATTGATGAAGATAGGGAGGTTACCATGGCACGTTTCTTGGCTAGTCTAAATAAGGAAATTGCAAATGTTATTGAGCTGCACCACTATGCAGAGTTAGAGGAGATGGTGAATATGGTTATGAAGGTGGAGAAACAACTAAAGCAAAAGGGAACCAACAAACTAACCTATTTAGGTTCCACATCTAATTGGAGTTCAAAGTGGCCTGAAAGGGAAGACAAAGCCAAAGACAAGGTAAGAGAAGAAAAGGGTAAAGTAGAGCAAAAAGGAAACCCTAAAGCTAATGCTACTTCTTCTTCCAATACTGAAAATCCTAGAAACATAAAATGGTTTAAGTGCCTTGGCAATGGACATATTGCATCTCAATGCCCAAATAAAAAGGTTATGATATTGAAAGATAATGGTGTTATTGAATCCGAAATTGATAAAGAATCTGATTCAGTGCCTTCATTTGAAGATTGTAGTGATGATGATGAGGCCGAGCATGCTATTGGCTGGGATTTAAATCTTGTGGTGAGGCGTGTACTTAATGCACAATTGAAAGAAAATGAGGTTGAACAAAGGAAAAATATCTTCCATTCCAAATGCTTGATAAATGGCAAAATTTGTAGTCTTATAATTGATGGAGGAAGTTGTACTAATATTGCAAGTACTACTTTAGTTGATAAGTTGGGGCTGGATTGTTTGAAACATCCTAGGCCATATAGACTACAATGGCTTAATGATTGCGGAGAGATAAGGGTAAATAAACAAGTTTTAATTTCATTCTCCATATATTCTGACCGTGTACTTTGTGATATAGTACCTAAGCATGCAGGTCATGTGTTGCTTGGTAGGCCATGACAATATGACAGACATGTGACACATGATGGGTATAAAAATAAATACTCATTAATGATGGGAGATCAACATATCATTTTGGCTCCTATGACTCCTAGTGAAGTTTATAAAGATCAAATGAAGCTAAAAAGAAGCAATGAGGAAGAAATGCAAAAAAAAGCCGATAGGTCCAAATTGAGAGAAAAGGAGCAAAAAGAAAATGGAAAGGCCGAGAGATGCAAAACAAGAGAGATGCAAGGAAAAGAAAAAGGAGAGGTTGAGAAAGAGAGAAAAATGGGAGGAAAAGAGGCCCAAAAAGAAAAGAAAAATAATTGGCCTAAAGGTGAGTGGTACAAAGAAAAATAATTTTTATGCAAAAGTAAGAGATATGAGAGTCGCTCTTGAGAATCAACAATGTTTACTTGTACTCATGTACAAGGAATCATATTTTAATGAAGCTAACCTTAACCCTTCTTTGCCTAGTGTTGTTGTTTGTTTATTGCAGGAATATGAGAATGTATTCCCTGAAGAGTTACCACAAGGATTGCCACCAATAATAGGAATTGAACATCAAATTGATTTCATACCAGGAGCTCAAATTCCAAACCACCCAGCCTATAGGAGCAACCCCATGGAGACAAAGGAACTTCAAAGGCAAGTGGAGGAGTTGTTAGCAAGGGGGCATATCCGTGAGAGTCTTGGTCCGTGTGCAATGTCGGTGCTTTTGGTGCCTAAAAAGGATGGGAGTTGGCACATGTGTGTTGATTGTAGGGCTGTGAATCGCATAACAGTTAAGTATCGTCATCCAATACCCACATTTGATGATATGTTAGACAAACTGCATGGTGCATGTATCTTTACTAAGATTGATGTGATGAGTGGATATCACCAAATTAGGATGAAAGTTGGAGATGAATGGAAAACAACATTTAAAACAAAGCTTGGTTTATAAGAGTGGCTCGTTATGCCTTTTGGTCTAACCAACGCTGCAATTTTATGAGATTAATGAATCATGTTTTGCTTCAATTCATTGGAAAATTTGTTGTTGTTTATTTTGATGATATTTTGATTTATAGTAAATCTGTTGATGAGCATGTACATCATCTTAGGGCTGTTTTGGATACACTTAGGAGAAAATAATTGTATGCTAAACTTAAAAAGTGGACATTTTGTGTGAATAGAGTTATATTCTTAGGGTATGTGGTTAGTACCAATGGAATTGAGGTTGATAAGGAGAAGATAAGGGCTATCCAAAAATGGCCAACTCCTAGGAATATGAGTGATGTTAGGAGCTTTCATGGCCTTGCTAGCTTTTACAGGTGGTTTGTAAAGGATTTTAGTGTCATTGTTGCTCCTTTAACTAAAATCATTAAAAAAGATGTGGGGTTTAAGTGGGGCGAGCGCAAGAACTTGCATTTAATACTTTGAAAGATAAATTTTGTTCTGCACCTGTTTTGAGTTTGCCTGATTTTAATTCTACTTTTGAGATTGAATCTGATGCCTCTGGGATAGGTATTGGTGCTGTTTTAATGCAGGGTAGGCGTCCAATTGCTTTCTTTAGTGAGAAGTTGAATGGTGCACAACTCAATTATTCCATGTATGACAAGAAGTTGTATGCATTGGTGAGAGCTTTAGAGACTTGGTAGCATTATCTTTTGGCCTAAAGAGTTTGTGATCATGAGTCTTTAAAGCATCTCAAGGGTCAAAGTAAGTTGAACAAATGACATGCCAAGTGGTTGGAGTTCATTGAGACCTTTCCTTATGTGAAATACAAACAAGGTGGTGATTCGAGGCCGAATCCTTTTGAGGAGGGAGGGAATGATGTGAGTCGAGACAACAGAAATGATCTTACATGCCATGGAGGAGATGGATGATGCCACTTAGTCCAATCATAAGATCAAGTAGAAACAAGCTCAAGGTAGCCTTGCAAATGTATATTCAGAGATTGGTGATTAAGATCAAAATTTGAGTGTTCTTGAGTGTTCTTCAAGTGGGAGGTGTGATCTCCATTGATATATCAATGATTACTTTCACTTATCCGGATGGTAACTAATTTGTGGCATGAATCCAATTCTCTTTTCATACTCTTTGTTACCAATTCCTTGCTGTTTAAGGGGTGAAGAGTCTAATCTTGCAATTGGTTAAACTTAAGATTTGTATTAAATTGATTTGGAGATTGTCTAGACTTAGATTCTAGGTGGTTGCTGCATCAATACCTTAGGGATATTCTGATGGTAAAGGAATTCTTAGATGTGTTTCCAGATGATTTGCAATGGCTACCTCTGGAAAGAGAGACAGAGTTCCCAATTGAGCTTACTCCGGGCACAACTCCTATATCAGTGGTACTATATCATATGGCTCCATCACGGATGAAAGTGTTAAAGGCATAGTTACATGAACTGTTGGATAAGGGCTTCATCAGTCCGAGTGTATCTGTATGGGGTGCACTGGTGTTGTTGGTAAAAAAGAAAGATGGGTTTATGAGGTTGTGTGTAGACTATAGGCAGTTGAACAGGGTGATAGTTAAGAACAAGTATCCACTACCATAGTATTGCCCAAACAGTGAACTAAGAAGTGGGGGTTGAATTGGTTATGAAATAAAAATTTCTTAACTTTAAATGAAAAATAAAATTAAATAGAGTAGGGATGGAGAAATATCACATACGAGATTTATAGAGGTTCAGGTATTAGCAAACTCTATTCCTCTCTCCAATCTCAATTGAGAGTTTTACTAACACACTAGGTATTACAATGGATTTTTACAAGCTCACTCCCAACTATAGTATTTCTCTCAATGGCTAACACCTAACTCAGAAATTCCCTTGTGTTTTAATGGCTCACACAATAAACCAATTCCTTGTGTTTTATGGCTCACAATAAACTCTTACAACTGTTTCAATCTTAACCCTATATACCCAAACTCACTTGAGTAATAGATTACAATGAAAACACTCGCTAACCTATAATGCTTAGAAATTATGAGCAATTAGGTTTTTACGAAGAATAAAGATTTTGTTGAAAATAATTAATGTACAATGGCTACAACAAGATTTAAGATTCAAAGTAATTGTTGTTCTTCTTGTTAGGATTCATAAATGACTTGCATTTATACTTCCTCAGCGAATTATAGTCGTTTGGATGCATTTAATGTGAAAATAACCGTTGAACCTACTCTTAACTTCGCGCCTGACATGTTTCTCTGTCCTCATTCACAGGTATGACTATATGTGTCATGGTCGTGAATATTTTTTCAAGTGGTAACTCTTACCGTGAAGCTTTTTGGAAGAACATGAAGTGTTTGATCACGGGCGTGAATGTTACATATGCACATAAAGCTCACTTAAACCACTAATCACCTCTACCCCATCTTAGGTGCATAAACTACTCTTCTAATCCATCATTAATCCTTAACTCATAATAATCAAGAATTAATTACACTAATCAATCCTTAATCCCCATTAACATACTAATAACCCCAAATTACCAACCTTAATGGTAACTAACCTCAAAAAGAGAGTAAAGAGGAGAAGAAAAGTAAGAAGATAAAAAATCTAACCTCACCTTTGTAGATCTTCAAAATGGAAAAATCCTTCATTCTCTCTCTCTTCTTTTCTTCCTTTCTCTTCCTTTGTTTTGCTCACTTTGCTTCACTTCCTTATTGAGATTACCTTAATCCATCTTTTTCTATCTAAACCTTAGCTTTAATTGAAGAAAAAGAAGAAGAAAGGTGAGATTGTGGTCACGAAAAAAAGGGAGAGAAAGAGAGAATTTTTTTTTTGTTTAAGATGAGGAAAATAAGAAATAATGAAAAAAAAAATTGAAATTTTGACTTTTATAATAGGATTAAGTGGGTGGTTAAAATTAATTAGATAATTTTTTCCCTTATTTTTCCATTAATTTAAATCAATCTTACTTTATCTTAATCCAAAAAATATTCCTTTTCTTATATAAAGAATATTCAATATTTATTCATTTTTAAAATATCTGTGTCAAAACACCGTAAATTCAAATTCCATTCAGCGAAAAAAATTATTATTTTCTAAATTTTAGCTTTGAACCTCAAAATTCTCAATTAAATAATATCCAAAATATTTCTCATATTTTTTTATTATTTTTTTCTTATATGTCTAAATTTAGACTCCGATTGGTTCGATGCATCGGATTTTAGTCATCTGTGATCGTGGCCTAAATTATCGGACATTACATTTTTTCCCTCCTAAAAAAAATTTCGTCCTCAAAATTTGCCTTTTTAACTTGAGTTAAACAATTGTGGATACTGAGCCTCTTCATTTTTCCAAGTCACCTCTTCCGAATTATGCTTTTTCCAAAGAACTTTTACTAATGGTACCTTCTTGTTCTGTAGCTCCTTCACTTTTCGGGCTAGAATTTCCACTAACTCCTCTTCATAAGTCATATTTGGTCGTATCTCTATAGGTTATATTGATATAATATGAGATGGATCCGATCAAAATCTTCTCATCATAGACAAATTAATACATTGTGAATCTTGTCTAACTCTGGTGGTAGAGCTAATCTATATGGCACGGGACCTATGCATTCAAGTACCTCGTATGGTCTAATGAATCTAAGACTCAACTTTCCCTTCTTTCCAATCGAAATATCCTTTTCCAAAGTAAGACTTTTAAGAATAATTTGTCACTAACTGTGTACTCAATATCTCTCCTTTTCAAATCTACATATGATTTCTATCTATTAGCAGCGGCTTTCAGCCTATCTCTTATTACTCTCACTTTTTTCTCTATGTGTTGCACTAATTCTGGACCAACTACTTTCTTTTCACTAAGCTCCAACATAGAGGCGTTCTATATTCCTCCCATACAAGGCTTCATATGGTGTCATACTGATATTGGCTTGGTGACTTTTATTGTAGGCAAATTTGATCAATGGAAGATATCTTCCATCACACAACTCCCAACGGCCTTCAAATTCCATCACACAACTCCTCAACATATCTTCTAATATATGTATGACCTTCTTTGATTGTCCATTTATTTGTGGGTGAAAAATTGTGCTGAAATTAAGCAGAGTACCCATGGCTTGATGCAAGCTTTTCTAGAATTGTGAAGTGAACCTTGGGTCTCGATCTGAAATGATTGAAACTGGCACACCATGTAAATAGATTATCTCGTTAACATAGATCTCTGCCAAATGGTTAAATAGATAATCCATCCTAATCGGTAGAAAATAAGCTGATTTGGTGAGCCGGTCCACCACTACCCATACTGCATCATGACTATTTTGTGTCAAAGGAAAACCAAAGACAAAATCCATTCTAACTCTTTTCCATTTCCACTTTGGAATAAAATTAACTTCAATAATCCACTTGGTACTTGATGTTCAGCCTTCACTTGTTGACAAGTAAAACATCTGGTAGTATACTCTATGATATCTCTCTTCTCTTATGGCCAACAGTAATATGCCTTCAAGTCATGAAACATTTTGTTGCTCCCTGAGTGCATTGTATAAATAACATTATGAGTCTCTTTCAAAATATCTTGTTTCAACTCTGGTATGTCTAGCATACATAACCTGCCCTTATGCCCTTATGCCTTACTCCCATCTGCTTCAATAGTAAATTCTAGTTTTTCATCCTTTTTCACCATTTCAAAGATTTTCTTTAATTTTGTGTCTTGCTTCTGATTGTCATTTACTTGTTGAATCAATGTAGATTGAATTCACAATTCTGCCAAAATAATAAATAAATTACTTATTATCTCATTATTAGTTTTTAATCTTGTTCACTTAATAAATTTAAGTTTTAACATTTATCTGCCATAGTTTTTCTACTTAGAGCATCAGCTACCACATTGTTCTTACTCGGATGATAATCAATGATACAATTGTAGATTTTGATCAATTCTAGCCATCGCCTCTGTCTCAAATTGAGTTCATTTTGTGAATGCAAATATTTCAGACTTTCATGGTCTGTATATGATGCAACAACCATCTAGAATCTAAGTCTAGACAACCTCCAAATCAATTTGATACATATCTTAAGTTTAACTACTTGCAAGATTAGACTCTTCACCCCCAAAACAACAAGGAATTGGTAACAAAGAGTATGAAGAGAGAATTGGATTCACGCCACAAATTAGTTACGAACCTGATAAGTGAAAGCAATCATTGATATATCAATGGAGATCACACCTCCCATTTGAAGAACACTCAATAACACTTAAATTTTGATCTTAATCACTAATCTGATTGTTTGATAAGCATAAGGAGGTATTTATACCTCTACAAACCAAACCCAAGTTGCAAAAATGAAGAAAAGACCAATCTGACCCTAATGACTTAAGGACAAATGAATGAGCTTAATTTTATAAGGCCCGCACACCTAAGATAAGTTAAAATAAGGCTGATCATGTGTCTTTAAATGAAATCACATTCCAATAATTAAAATAAAACATCCCACTAAATTTAATCTTAGGCCCAACCATGAAATAACATAAGTCCACCTTAACATAGCCTATTGCACATGATTTGAAGCTTGTAACATAGACTTCTTCTCTAGCCCATTAGGCTAGTTGTCTTCACCATCACATGCCCCAATGAATGTCACAAGTTTTGGATCACCGACCGATTCCATCTCTTCAAGCCTGATCCAAGCCTCTTCCTTGATATCTCTTGTCACCAAGCTTTGAATATACATTTCAAGGCTGCCTTGAGCTTGTTTCTACTTGATCTTATGATTGGACTAGGTGGCATCACTAATCCATCTCCTCTATGGCATGTAAGATCATTTCTGTTGTTTTGGCTCGCATCAGTATAGTTATAACATTTCTCGCCTATAGGTAGTGTCGCTATATTTTTAATGCAAACACAATGGCTGCTAGTTCCAGATCATGTGTCTGGTAATTTCTCTCATGAGGCTTCAGTTGGCTGGAAGCATACGCGATCACTTTGCCTTTTTATATTAACACGTAACCCAAACCATTAAAGGAAGCATAACTGTACACCACATAATCTTTTATCGCAGTAGGATGAATGAATGAATGAATGCTTCTATTATATGCAAATTCTATAAATGGCAAACAATCTTCCCAAGTTTTCAAATTCTTACCAATAACACACGTAATAATAATCCTAAAGTTCTATTAACCACTTTAGTTTGACCATCTTTTTGAGGATGACAAGTAGTAGAAAATAGCAACTTTGTTCCCAACTTTCCCCACAACTCTGATACCAAATGATAAGAATATGAACTCCTAACTTCGCCCCAAAAGCGCGCTCCAAAAATGACTAAAAAACTTAGAATCTCTATAAGAAACAATGGTTTTAAGAACATCATGCAAACACACATCTTTAAAGAACAAATCAGAAATATGTGTAGCGTCATCAGTTTTATGGCAAGTGATGAAATGTGCCATCTTGCTAAACCTATCAACAACAAAAATGCTATCCCTTCTCCTTTTAGTCCTGGGCAGTCCCAATACAAAATCCATAGAAATGTCAATCCAGGGCTGACTAGGGATGGGTAAAGGAGTATACAACCCATGAGGTTGAATTCTTGACTTGGCTTGCTTACATGCAACACATCTAAAGCAAATTTTCTCAACATATTTCTTCATATTAGGCCAATAAAAATGCTCATGCAATATGTCAAGTGTCTTAGCAATACCAAAATGACCCATCAAACCACCATTATGAGCCTCATGCACAAGCAACTCATGCATTGAACAACACAAAGTTTATTTTCTCTAAATAAATAGCCATCATGCCTATAAAACCTTTGAAACACATATTCTTCACATGCTTTATAAACATTTGAAAAATCAGAATCAGAAGCATACAATTCCCTTATATATTCAAATCTTATCAATTGAGAATTCAAAGTAGTAATAAGAGTATATCTTCTAGATAATGCATCAACAACCATATTTTCCTTACCTTGTTTGTATTGAATCACATAAGGAAAGGTCTCAATGAACTCCAACCACTTGGCATGTCGTTTGTTCAACTTATCATGACCCTTGAGATGCTTTAAAGACTCATGATCACTATGGATCACAAACTCTTTAGGCCAAAGATAATGCTGCCAAGTCTCCAAAGCTCTCACCAATACATACAACTTCTTGCCATACGTGAAATAATTGAGTTGTGCACCATTCAAGTTCTCATTAAAGAAAGCAATTGGATATCTACCCTACATCAAAATAGCACCGATACCTATCCCGGAGGCATCACATTCAATCTTAAAAGTAGAATTAAAATCAGGCAAACTCAAAACAGGTGCAGAACAAAGTTTATCTTTCAAAGTATTAAATGCAAGTTCTTGTACCTCACCCCACTTAAACTCCACATCATTTTTAATGATTTCAGTTAAAGGAGCAGCAATGACACTAAAATCCTTTACAAACCTCCTGTAAAAGCTAGCAAGGCCATGAAAGCTCCTAACATCACTTACATTCCTAGGGGTTGGCCATTCTTGGATAGCCCTTATATTCTCCTCATCAACTTCAATTCCATTGGCACTCACCACATTCCCAAAAGAATATAACTCTATTCATGCAAAATGTGCACTTTTTAAGTTTAGCATACAATTTTTCTCTCCTAAGTGTATCCAAAACAGCCTTAAGATGATGTACATACTCATCAACAGATTTACTATAAATAAAAATATCATCAAAATAAACAACAACAAAATTTCCAATGAACTGATGCAAAACATTATTCATCAATCTCATAAAAGTGTTAGGGGCATTGGTTAGACCAAAAGGCATAACGACCCACTCATATAAACCAAGCTTTGTTTTAAATGCTATTTTCCATTCATCACCAACTTTCATCCTAATTTGGTAATATCCACTCATCAAATCAATATTAGTAAAGACACATGCGCCATGCAGTTCGTCTAACATATCATCCAATCTGGGTATTAGATGACGATACTTAACTGTTATGCGATTCACAACCCTACAATCAACACACATGTGCCAACTCTCATCCTTTTTAGGCACCAAAAGCACCAGCACTGCACACAAACTAAGACTCTCACAAATATGCCCCCTTGCTAACAACTCCTCCACTTGCCTTTGAAGTTCCTTTGTCTCCTTGGGGTTGCTCCTATAGGCTGGGTGGTTTGGAATTTGAGCTCCTGGTATGAAATCAATTTGATGTTCAATTCCTCTTATTGGTGGCAATCCTTGTGGTAACTCTTCAGGGAATACATTCTCATATTCCTGCAATAAACAAACAACAACACTAGGCAAAGAAGGGTTAAGGTCAGCTTCATTAAAATAAGATTCCTTGTACATGAGTACAAGTAAACATTGTTGATTCTCAAAAGCCACTCTCATATCTCTTACTGTTGCATAAAAATTGTTTTTCTTTGTACCATTCTCCTTTGGGCCAATTATTTGCTTTTCTTTCTGGGCCTTTTTTCCTCCCATTTTTCTCTCTTTCTCAGCCTCTCATTTTTCTTTTCCTCTCATCTCTTTTATTTTGCAACTCTCGGCCTTTCCATTTTCTTTTTGCTCCTTTTCTCTCAATTTGGACCTTTCGGCCTCTTTTTGCATTTCTTCCTCCATGCTCCTTTTTAGCTTCATTTGAACTTCATAACTTCACTAGGAGTCATAGGAGCCAAAATGATATGTTGATCTCCCATCATGAATGAGTATCTATTTCTATACCTATCATGCATCACCTTTCTATCATATTGTCATGACCTACCAAGCAACACATGACCTGCATGCATAGGTACTACATCACAAAGTACACGGTCAGAATATCTTCCAATGGAGAATGAAATTAAAACTTCTTTATTTACCCTTATCTCTCTGCAATCATTAACCCATTGTAGTCTATATGGCTTAGGATGCTTCAAACAATCCAGCCCCAACTTATCAACTAAAGTAATACTTGCAACATTAGTACAACTTCCTCCATCAATTATAAGACTACAAATTTTGCCATTTATCAATCATCTGGAAATGAAGATATTTTCCCTTTGTTCAACCCCATCTTCTTTCAATTGTGCATTAAGTACACGCCTAACCACAAGATTTAAATCCCCGCCAATAGCATGCTCGGCCTTATCATCATCACTACAATCTTCAAATGAATGCATTGAATTAGATTCTTTATCACTTTCGGATTCAATCACACCATTATCTTTCAATATCATAACATTTATATTTGGGCATTGAGATGGAATATATCCATTGTTAAGGCACTTAAAGCATTTTATGTTTCTATGCTTTTCAGTAATGGAAGAAGAAGTAGCATTAGCTTTAGGGTTACCTTTTTGCTCTACTTTACCCTTTTCTTCTCTTGCCTTGTCATTGCCTTTGTCTTCCCTTTTAGGCCAATTTGAGCTCCAATTAGTTGTGGAACCCAAATGGGTTGGTTTGTTGGTCCCCTTTTGCTTTAGTTACTTCTCCACCTTCATAGCCATATTCACCATCTCTCCTCTAACTCTACATAGTGGTGCAGCTCAATAACATTTACAATTTCCTTATTTAGACCAGCCAAGAAACGTGCCATGGTAGCCTCCCTATCTTCATCAATATTAGCCCTCATCATAGCTATCTCCTTTTCTTTATGATAGTCCTCAACACTTTTATTCCCCTATCTCAAACTTTGGAGCCTTTGATGTAGTTCCCTATAATAGTAAGTAGGCACAAACCTCTTTCTCATGACTACCTTCATCCCCACCCATGTGTTTATAGGCCTTTTCCCATTCCTACACCTATTGAGGATGATTTGGTCCCGCCATACCAATGCATAGTTAGTGAATTCCACAGCTGCCAACTTTACTTTTTTCTCCTCAAATAGTTATGTCATTCAAACACCAATTCCACTTTTCTCTCCCACTCCAAGTAATCATCAACATCATTCCTACCTTGAAAAGTAGGGATTTTCATTTTAATACTTCCCAAATTATGATCTATCCGATTCTCGATGTTCCCAAATCTATCCGCCTCTACCCTACCTCTATGTTCTCTTATATTCCTTCCTCTATCATTTCTGCCCCCTCTACCTCCAAACTAATTTATATCCCTATCATCATCAAGCTCATCAAAATCTTCTTCATAGTCAGATTGAGGTGGAGTTGCTAACCTTTCCCTTCTCCCTCCAATTCGACTTTGCAAGGATGTATCTCTTCTAAGATTATGTAGAGCTTGATCATGGTCTTCTAACCTCTTATCATACTTGTCAAACCGATCATTCATATCTCGGAGTAGAATCTCAAGCCTTCCAAATTGTTGTTGTATAGCCTCTAATTTGAAGAAAGTTTTGTTTCCTTCATCACTACTTCTTTCCTGGTTGCTTGATTTAGACATAATGCAAAAAAATGGTCTCACACACTCCCTCATGTGTTTCACTCAAAAGGTGTATGTTCGCTCGTGTTTCACTTAATTAAGGCTTTTACCCTCTTTTGAGCTAACTACTCTTTCCTTTTACCGCTCTTGTGTCCTCACTATGATATATTTTCGAATCAATTTCAACTAACCAAATCAATAATAATGAGCAACAATATCTAATAGAAAATTAAAATAGACAATTCCTAAGAAAGAAAGGAAACATCACAAAATTAGAAGCAAAATTAATGAAATGAAAGCAAGGAATGACAAATATATGATATATGCACGCATGGATGAAGAATGAGCTGTGCAGATATAATATGTGTTTTTTGAGTAATATGGAATGCAAAATTTCTTAACTAATGTAATGGAAACAAGTAGGACAGTAGTCAAGAATATAAAACAAAGAATACAACAAATTGACAAAACTAGAAAAAATTAAGTGTATATGTGTTACTGCCCTAATAGAATTCGAACCAAAACCTAAATATTCACTAAACCATTCCAAACTTACTGCCCAATAAGCTAATTGTATGCTTATTAGTAACTATTATCCACCAATTGCACAATTTCCAGCAATAAGCAATGAAATCTCAACTTATACCTCAATATGAAACCAATCAATTTCAATTCCGAACCCCACTCAAAATTGCTCAAATAATCAATTTTAATCAAAATAGGGCAAATATATTCAGAGGCAATTCATTTTATATATGTGTGCAATCAATTGAATCCAAACAGTCCCACTTTTGGCAATCAATGCCAATATGCACAATTTTTTTTTGTAATATGATCTACAAAAAAAAAATTAAAAATACCAAAAATTCATACAAAAAAAAAGAAATAAACCAAACTTCAATAGACAGCCGTATAGGCAAATTCAGCCATAAATAGATAAAATTTTTTTAATTTTTATGCTGTAACTTGAACAAATATCACTAAAAACAGCAAAATAAAGATAAGTACAGTTGATTTAGAACTAAAGCTCTGATATCAAATGATGCAGCAACCACCTAGAATCTAAGTCTAGACAACCTCCAAATCAATTTAATACAAATCTTAAGTTTAACCAATTGCAAGATTAGACTCTTCACCCCCAAAACAACAAGGAATTGGTAACAAAGAGTATGAAGAGAGAATTGGATTCACGCCACAAATTAGTTAACAACCTGATAAGTGAAAGCAATCATTGGTATATCAATGGAGATCACACCTCCCACTTGAAGAACACTCAAAACACTCAAATTTTGATCTTAATCACCAATCTGATTGTCTGACATGCATAAGGAGGTATTTATACCTTTACAAACCAAACCATAGGTGCAAAAATGAAGAAAAGACCAATATGACCCTAATGAATTAAGGACAAACAAATGAGCTTAATTTTATAAGGCCCACACACCTAAGACGAGTTAAAATAAGGCTGATCATGTATTTTTAAATGAAATCACATTCCAATAATTAAAATAAAATATCCCACTAAATTTAATCTTAGGCCCAGCCATGAAATAACATAAGTCCACGTTAACATAGCCTATTGCACATGACATGAAGCTTGTAATATAGACTTCTTCTCTATCCCATTAGGCTAGTTGTCTTCACCATCACATGTCCCAATGAGTGTCATAAGCTTTGGATCACCAAACGATTCCATCCAAGCCTCTTCCTTAATATCTCTTTTCACTAATCTTTGAATATACATTTGCAAGGCTGCCTTGAGCTTGTTTCTACTTGATCTTATGATTGGACCAGGTGGCATCACTAATCCATCTCCTCCATGGCATGTAAGATCATTTCTATTGTCTTGGCTCGCATCAGTATAGTTATAACATTTCTCTCCATATAGGTAGTGTCGCTATATTTTTAATGCAAACACAATGGCTGCTAGTTTCAGTTCATGTGTCGGGTAATTTCTCTCATGAGGCTTCTATTAACATTTTTTTCAATTATCAAAACTAGTCTAACACCAGTCTGTTCACTCAAATCTGGTTTCCTTTCTAAGCAATTTTGTTAGTGGTGAGGCTATCATTGAAAATCTTTTCATGAACCTTCGATCATAACCAGCCAAACCAAGAAAACTTCTCACCTCTGTCATATTGTAAGACGGTTTCTAGTTGATGATCGCCTCTACCTTGATGGAGTGAACTCTGATCCCTTTGACTGAGAAAATATTCCTTAGAAAGGCCACTTCATGTAACATCCTTGACCTTCCCCACATGCATTTCATTGAACATAAGCATCTTGCATACAATTTAATTGAACACGTGCTTTCATACGTATTTTCGTAGGAATAAGTTCATGGCACGCACTAGCTATGTGTCCTAGTATTTGGCAATTATATCGAGTCACACGTGTATCCTTATAACCTAAATAAGGATAACAAAGCATTAGAAATGAATTGAATAAGGTGACTAAATTAAAGTAAGAAAAATGATTAGATTAAGATTAGTGAACATTTACATTGCTAATTTAGTAAATCGGGTCAAATGATTAAGCTGTATCATTGTGTGAATTAGTGGAATTATAAATCTATGTAAATAATAATAATAATATAGACAAAATAAAATGAAAATGACATAAAAGAGAAATAGAAGAGAAGAGAAGAGAAAGGAGAAGAGAAAGGAGAAAAGAGATGAGAAAAGAGATGAGAAAAAGATAAAAAGGACAAAAACCAAAAGTTAGCTTTATCTTCCCATTTCTGCCTTCTTCTCCAGCCGGACTTCTTCTTTAATTTCCTCTATTTCAGACTACAATTCTTCCTTGTTTCACCTAGTTTTTGAAGCTAATTGATCCCTTTCAAGGTTGTTCTTGGTAAGTAATCAATTCTTATTGCTATAGGGTTGATTTGAGTTGCTTAGATTCAATATTAGGCACTGAATTGCACTCCAATTTTGATGTTAATAGAAATTGATTATGGAAATGTGTAAAACACAAAAGTTGTTCCTTTATGTCTTAGATTTGTAGATATGTAAAAATTGTTGCAAGATGTTTTGTATAGGGAGAGATATGCTCTTCGTACTTAAACTGGTCAGGGTGTAAACCCTAACCAAATTAGCTACTGTGTGATTTGATTTCGAATATGTTAAAGCCCTTATTTGAAGTCTCTCAAAACATAAAAGTTGTAGATATATGTGTGTTGTATCGGTCTACCAAAATTCATAGGCCTTGTATGTAACACCACATCTTATGCATTTTAATATAACCTATCCAAATATCAAGTAATCATACATGGCGTACTGGAAAGGTAAAATACCCTGTTAACAATAGTAGTAAAATTGTTTTTCATATCCTGTAATATAATTCCATGACTTTGCAAGTCTCATATCCTATAATTTCATTCAATGACTTGCAAGTCTCATATCCTGTAATATTATTCACTGACTTTGCAAAGTTATCACTGAGGTTTTCACCCCAATATAATATATCACATATATCAAAACATAAACTTTTCACATAAGTATTTTCGAGTTGATTTCATTTATACATATTTAGACTCATTCCAAAATGACTATACCTATTCAAGCACGTAAATACAAAAAAAAACACATATGACATATTTTCATGCTTGTGTGGAATGCAAGGAGAGAAAGAGTGATGAGGCTCGGCCAGTGACCTGTGCTCCATGTCTTTTATACGCTACTCAAAATGAGCTATCACTTCTTTTTACCTGAAAAATGATGCAAATTGATGAGTTGCGGCTCAGTGAGAATAACCATCCAATGAGCTCTAAAGTACCAAACAACTCATAGTCATAAATCACAATTCCAATATATACCATGTATTCCATTCCATTCATCAGTCAATAACATATAAATATAGATAAAATCAAGTATTTAATAATTGTTATTTACTTATGCTTTGCTTGTACATTTTATTTTGTTGTGACCAGATTAAACGAACATTGCCCCGGGTTTCCATGTGAACATTTGCATTTGCATTTGCTAGCTAGCTTGATCATTTGTTTCATTTGCACATTTGTTGGGCCATAGGCCTCTTCTTTTGCTTTGCACATTTGTTGGGCCATAGGCCTCTTCTTTTGCTTTGCAATGTCGATTAACTAGTCACAACGCCTTTTTAGCCCATATGCATATGCACTTGTATTTAAGCATTCATCAACAATTGCATCTTTAACATATACACCATACATATATTCCCTATATACCTCATATGTCAAGCATATACCTTGTATATACTATACATGTACCATGTATATATATCACATTTGTCAAACATATACCTCAAATATACCACAAGTATACCATTTATATGTACCACAATGTCACAAATTATCCATCATTACATTATCAAGGACCAATCATGACAATCACATGAATCACATAGCAAGAAACATTCATTTGCACTAAAGAATTCAATCGATAATTAGACTCACCGTTCTCCTTTGATTCCGACCCCTAACTTATTGTCTATCCGCTCCTTATGGTTCTCCAATATGTTGCGAGCCTAATATGAAAACATAATCGATTAAATCATGATTAGAGAGACTTAATGTGGCTTAAACAAATTAATATGCAATGTTCATGTCAATAGTTAAGATTTTTCCTATGAGGCAGTGTGACCTTATGGGACTGTTTAGCCTATAACTTGTTCTATAATTGACCAATTACTCTGATTCTTGTTTCTAATTAACAATAACACATATATATAGTACATATTAAAATTTCAGACCATTTGGATCATTTTATAATATTTGGTGGAATTTCTAAGAGTGTTCTGTTTTCTGCCTTGTTTTCTTCCTTTAGGCAGTTTCAGGGTACTCATTTGGGTTCATCATAACTTACACCCTATAAGTCATATTTTAATGAAACGTTACAGACACTTATATGGGTTCATATGGCACATGTTTCATGTTTACAACGTTTACCAATTATGTCTCTAAGGTCTTCTAATTATACCAAACATATTACTGTTCCAGAATAGAATTGGCTTCCGGACCAGTATGAGTTCCAAAGGCCATAACTTAGTCTATAGATAACAAATTAAGCTAAAATTAGTACCACAATTTATCTAAGACATATACCTATAACTTTCATGTTTTGATAATTTACAAAATGTATCTCTAACAATCTCAAATTTTCCAACCAATGTACTGTATCTGCCCAGGGCACTCAGTAGGCAGTTCAAACCATGGAACAGTCATGGTTCCATTCACCATAACTCCCCATTTACAAGACCTATGAACCTGAAATTTGGTATACAGATAAAAAACACATATATCTACAACTTTTATGTTTTTAGAGACTTCAAATAAGGGCTTTAACATATTCGTAATCAAACCACACAGTAGCTAACTTGGTTAGGGTTTATACACTGACCAGTTTCAGTACGAAGGGCATATCTCTCCCTATACATAACATCTTGCAAAAATGTTTACATATCCACAAATATAAGATATAAAGGAACAACTTTTGTGTTTTACACATTTCCATAATCAATTTCTATTAATATCAAAATCGGGGTGCAATTCAGTGCCTAATATTGAACCTAAGCAACTCAAATCAACCCTATAGCAATAAGAATTGATTACTTACCAAGAACAACCTTGAAAGGGATCAATTAGCTTCAAAAACTAGGTGAAACAAGGAAGAATTTAAGTCTGAAATGGAGGAAATTGAAGAAGTCGGGCTGGAGTGAGGAGGCAGAAATGGGGAAAGATATATGAAGATAAAGCCAACTTGTTTTTTGTCATTTTCTCATTTTGTCATTTTCTCTTCTTCTCTTCTCTTCTTCTCTTCTCATTTCTCATTTCTCTTCTATTCTATTTCTCTTTTGTGTCATTTTCATTTTATTTTTTCTATATTATTATTATTATTTACATAGATTTATAATTCCACAAATTCACACAATAATACAGCTTAATCATTTGACCCCATTTAACTAAATTAGTAATGTAAATGTTCACTAATCTTAATCTAATCATTTTTCTTACTTTAATTTAGACACCTTATTCATTTCATTTCTAATACTTTGTTATCCTCATTTAGGTTATAATTACACATGTGCGACTCGATACAAGTGCCAAATACTAGGACACATAGCTAGTGCATGCCATGAACTTGTTCCTACAGAAATACGTATGAAATGCATGTGTTCAATTGAATTGTATGCAAGATGCTTATGTTTGATGAAATGCATATGGGGAAGGTCAAGGATGTTACATTGTAAATTGTGAGTTATGGTGAATGGAACCATGACTGTTCCATGGTTTGAACTGCCTACTGAGTGCCCTGGGAAGATACAGTAACTTGTTTGGCTAATTTGAGCTTGTTAGAGCTATATTATGTAAATGAGAAAAACATAAGAGTTATAGGTATATGTCTTAGCTAAAGTTTTGTACTAATTTCAACTTCATTGGTTATGTATAAACTAAGTTATGGCCTTTTGAAGCCATACTGGTCCGGAAGTCAATTCTATTTTGAACCAGTAAAATGTTTGGTATAATTAGAAGACCATAGAGACATAATTGGTAAAAGTTGTAAACATTAAAAATGTTTCATATGAACCCATATAAGTTTCTGTAGAGTTTCATTAAAATAGGAATTATAGATTATAAGTGATGATGAACCTAAATGAGTACCCTGAAACTGCCTAAAGGCAGAAAACAAGGCAGAAAACTGAATTCTTAGAAATTCCACCAAATATTGTAAAATGATCAAATTGATCTGAAATTTGAATATGTTCTATAATTATATGTTATTTTTAATTAGGAACAAGAATCAGATTAATTGGTCAATTATAGAAAAAGTTATAGGCTAAACAGTCCCATAAGGTCACACTGCCTCATAGGAAAAATATTAACTATTGACATGAACATTGCATATTAATTTGTTTAAGCCACATTAAGTCTCTCTAATCATGATTTAATCGATTATGTTTTCATATTAGGCTCGCAACATATTGGAGAACCACAAGGAGCGGATAGACAATAAGTTAGGGGTCGGAATCAAATGAGAACGGTGAGTCTAATTATCGATTGAATTCTTTAGTGCAAATGAATGTTGCTTGCTATGTGATTCATGTGATTGTCATGATTGGTCCTTGATAATGTAATGATGGATAATTTGTGACATTGTGGTACATATAAATGGTATACTTGTAGTATATTTGAGGTATATGTTTGACAAATATGATATATACACATGGTATATGTATAGTATATGCAAGGTATATGCTTGACATATGAGGTATATATGGAATATATGTATGTTGTATATGATAAAGATGCAATGATTGATGAAAGCTTAAATACAAGTGCATATGCATATGGGCTAAAAAGGCGTTGTGACTAGTTAATCGATATTGTAAAGCAAAAGAAGAGGCCTATGGCCCAACAAATGTGCAAATGAAACAAATGAGCAAGCTAGCTAGCAAATGCAAATGCAAATGTTCACATGGAAACCCGGGGCAATGTCTGTTTAACTTGGTCACAACAAAATGAAATTAGCAAAGCATTTGCATACATAAAGAGTAATGATTATATGTTTCAACTTTATTGATACTTATATGATACTGATGAATGGAATGGAATATATGGTATATATTGGAATTGTGATTTATTACTATGAGTTGTTTGGTACTTTAGAGCTCATTGAATGGTTATTCTCACTGAGCCGCAACTCATCAATTTGCATCATTTTTCAGGTAGAGAAAAGTGATAGCTCATTTTGAGTAGCGTATAAAAGACATGGAGCACAGGTCACTGGCCGAGCCTCATCACTCTCTCTCCTTGCATTCCACACAAGCATGAAAATATGTCATATGTGTTTTGTATTTTCGTGCTTGAATATGTATAGTCATTTTGGAATGAGTCTAAAAATGTATAAATGAAATCAACTCGAAAATACTTATGTATCAAGTTTATGTTTTGATATATGTGATATATTATATTGTGGTGAAAACCTCAGTTTTAACTTTGCAAAGTTCGTGAATAATATTACAGGATATGAGACTTGCAAGTCATTGAATGAAATTATAGGATATGAGACTTGCAAAGTCATTGAATTATATTACAGGATATGAAAAAAAAAATCTACAACTATTGTTAACAGGGTATTCTACCTTTCCAGTATGCTATGTATGATTACTTGATACAGGGATAAGTTATACTCAAATGCATAAGATGTGGTGTTACACTTCATCCAACCAAAATGCACATTACGAAAACTTCACATATAATTGATTCTCTCGTAAGGCATGGAAGACCATACGAAGATGTTGATCATGCTCTTATTTGCTTATGGAGTACACCAAAATATCGTCTATGAGCACCACCACAAACTGGTCCAAATAATGCCTAAAGATTTTATTATTAGATCCATAAATGTTGCTGGGTCATTCATTAGGCCAAAAGGCATTACTAAGAACTCGTAATGACCATACCGAGTCCTAAATGTTGTTTTTGAAATGTCTGACTTTTTAATCCTCAATTGGTGATAACTTGAGCTAAGTTTAATTTTAGAAAATACCTCTGCTTCTCTCAATTGATCAAACAAGTCATCAATTCTCGACAATAGATATATGTTCTTCATTATCATCTTGTTCAATGGACGATAATTAATGCACAACCGTAAGGTGCCATTCTTCTTCTTCACAAATAGAATTGGAGCACCCCAAGGTGAGACATTAGGTCTAATAAACCCTTCTAACAACTCTTGCAACTGTACTTTTAATTCCTTTAGTTCAGCAGGTGCCATTCTGTAGGGAGTAATCGATAATATTTGGGTTGTGTCTGGCAAAACATCTTTGAAAAACTCTATCTCCCTAGCGAGTCCTCAAGGAAGATATCTGGATATTCACATACTGTAAGAATCTCTTTGAGATCTAGACTCCCATTTTTGGTATCTAAAAAATGCTTCATATCCCTTTTTGATAAGTTTACATGCCTTTGTAATAGAAATAACATTAGTCAAATATGGTCGATTCTCGCCCAAGATAATCACATCATCTTGCCTTGAATTCTTAAAAGTCACTATCCTATAGTGACAATCCACCACTACCCTATGTTGAGTTAACCAATCCATCCCTAAGATTGCATCAAACTCATAGAATGACAACTCTATCAGGTCATCTGGGAATTCTATATTCTAAGCTTTGATTGGACTATTTTTATAGACTCAACTAACTCTCACTCCATGACCCAAAGGATTTGTCACTAATATATCATAATCTAATTCCTCTACTATCATGTTACCCTGACTAGGTGGTGACATGCATAAATATGAATGTGCAGAATTCAGATCTATCATTACAAATAAATCAGTATAATAAAGAGAAAATTTACCAATAATGACATTTGTGGCATCCTACTCCTCACGAGCTCTCATGGCATATGCTCAAGTTGGGGCTCGACTATCCTCTTGTGTATTGTCTTGCAATTGAAAATCTTTACTGTTTCCCTTTCTTACTAATTCAATTTTCTCACACAATATAGGATCTTTACTCTGTGCAACTTTGATCCTATCCTTCAATATAGGTCTGACCTGAAGAGCAGCAATCAATGGACCGTAATTGAATTAGATATGGAAAAGATGATGCTTGCAAATGAGCTACACTACTACTGGCCTTCCTACTCAATGCATCTGCTACCACATTGGCTTTTCCTGGATGATAGTCAATTGTACAATCATAATCCTTTAACAGCTCTAACCATCGTCTTTGTCTCATGTTTAACTCTTTCTGTGTCATCAAGTAACTCAAGCTTTTATGGTCTGTGAAGATCTGGAATGTCTCACCATACAAATAATGCCTCCAAATCTTCAATGCAAATACAACTGCAGCCAATTCTAAATCATGCACTGGATATGAGATCTCATGTGGTCTCAGTTGTCTGGATGCATAAGCTATCACCTTACCATGTTGCATCAACACATATCCCAAGCCTTGGTGAGAAGCATCACTATATACTGTAAACCCACATGTACCTGTAGGGATGGTTAACACTGGTGCTGAGGTTAGCTTGTGTTTTAGTTCATCGAAACTCCTCTGACATTCTGGAATCCACTTGAAAGGCACATTCTTTCTCAACAATTTAGTCAAATGGCTAGCAATTAAGGAGAATCCATCGACAAATCTGCGGTAGTATCCGGCTAAACCCAAAAAACTACGCATTTCAGAAACATTTTTAGGAGCTTCCCAATTTACCATAGCCTCAATTTTCTTTGGGTCAACCTCTATTCCCTTAGACGACACCACATGTCCAAGAAACACCAAATGATCTAACCAGAATTCACATTTACTCAATTTGGCATATAATTGTTTCTCCCTCAAAGTTTGCAACACAATTTTTAAATATTGTTCATGTTCTCCCCTATTATTTGAGTACACCAATATGTCATCAATAAATACTATCACAAACCTATCCAAATATGGTTGAAACACCTTATTCATTAAAGTCATAAATGCAGCTGAAGCATTAGTCAATCCAAATGGCATTACTAAAAATTCATAATGCCCATACCTAGTTCGAAAGGCAGTCTTTGGAACATCCGCTTCTGCTACCTTCAGCTGGTAATAGCCTGATTTCAAATCAATCTTGGAGAATATTTGGGCTCCTTGCAACTAGTCAAACAAATCATCTATTCTAGGCAATGGATATTTGTTCTTCACCATCATTTTGTTCAGTTGCCTATAATCGATGGACAATCTCATTGTTCCATCTTTCTTTTTAACAAATAACACTGGAGCTCCCCATGGTGATACACTAGGTCTAATATACCCTTTGTCTAGTAACTCCTGCAATTGGGCCTTTAGTTCTTTCAACTCAACTGGGGCCATTCTGTAGGGTGACCTTGATATTGGTGCAGTTCCTGGTACTAGTTCAATAGTAAATTCTATCTCTCTATCTGGTGGTAAACCAGGTAGATCATCTGGGAATACATCAGCAAATTCCCTTACCACGGGTATATTTTCAAGCAAGCTATCAGTGGTTCTAGTATCAGTCACATATGCCAAATATGCTTCACATCCCCCTTTGATCATTCGAAATGCCTTTACAGCTGAAACTAGACATGTAGGCATAAGTTTCCTTTCACCTAGAAATACTACCCTTGGCTGGTTTGGTGATTCCAAAATTACTTCCTTAGTAAAGCAATTCACTATTGCATGATGTCTAGTTAACCAGTCCATTCCCAGTATCACATCAAATTCATATATTGGCAATAAAATCATATCAGCTATTAACTCAGCTCTGTCAATGCATATCAGGCAATCACGACAGACATTATTCATAACTACCACGGTTCCCAATGGCGTACTCACATTTATGTCAATCCCTAAAGGCTCATGCATTTGATGCAATTCAGATGTCATATGCAATGATATAAATGAATGAGTGGAGCCTGGGTCAATCAATGCATATGCTAATTTTTCAGAAATATAAATATTACCAGTGACTACTTCGGGAGCATCCACTGCCTCTTGTCTAGTCATAGCAAATACCCTGGCCTGAGTAGGAGGTCTAGAATTCTGACCTTCAGATCTGGTCACTCCTCTACCCATTGTACTAGTCCTGCCCCTGCCTCTTCCTCTGCACTGTGTCCCACTAGTAGAGTAGGCCCTCGGTGCCTCAACTGTAGTCTCAGATACTCCTCTACCTCTGCTGGTCTATGCTAGTTTGGCTCTATTTGGACAGTCTCTATACATGTGCTCCATCGATCCACAGAAATAACATGATCCTGTGAGCCTTCTAGATTCGCCCGTATGTTGTCTGCCACAATGACTACATGTGGGCCTCTGTTCAACATATTGGCTCTGCCCCCTGCCTGGATAAGAGAAAGTCATGCCCCGACCTCTAAAACTTGAGTACCCACTTCTGTTGCCAGACTGTGCAGGCATATATCTACCTCTTTTTCTCGACCTTCTGCTAGACTCACCAAAGAACTCAAGTGATGGCTTTTTTATTTGTTGCTCCCCAGCTTCTTTCATTAACCGTTCAGCTCTTATTGCAGCAGCTCTGAGTCTGGTATAATTATCAAGATCAGTAGTCATGATTATATTTCTGATCTCATATTTGAGGCCCTCCTCAAACTTACTGCATTTGTCTCTTTCAATAGAGACCATGAAGGTGGCATAATGGGAAAGTTTATTAAATTGTACTTCATACTCCGCAACAGACATATTCCCTTGTTTCAGATTCAGAAATTCCTTTCTCTTCTCATCTTTATATGCTTCAGGCATGTAATTGTTCTGAAATTCCTAGAGGAAATTATTCCATGTCAACACCGGTGGTTGTTCATCACTGTCGGGGACTGTTACCATTCATAAGCATTTCCTTGCAGTAAGGATACTGCATAATCGAATTTCTTATCCGGGGTACATCTCATCATATTCAGTACCCTCTGTGTCATTTTCAGCCATGTCTCAGCTTCTGCTGGGTCTGTTGTGCCATTGAAATCAGTTGCACCATGTTTCCTCAGTTTGTCATAACGTCTTTCCTTGTACATTTCACGACCATATACTTCCTCCTTGGTGAATTATTTCTTATGATGTCCCTAAAATAAATGAAATTATGTCACTACATAATGTTCAACACATAGGATGCATATGTTATCATGCTCTTATGCTTATGCATGTTCCCATGCAACCTATCCCTGCTCTGATACCAAAATATAACACCACATCATATGCATTTAAGTATAACCTATTTTTGTATCAAATAATCACATACTGCATGTTGGAAATAGAAAATACCCTAATAACAGTGGTAGTAAATTTTTTTTTTCATATCATATCCTATAAAATCAACTAATGACTTTACAAGTCTTATATCCTGTAATATCATTCAATGACTTTTCAAGTCAACATTAAAAACTACAATACGATATATCACTTATATTAAAAACATAAACTTCACATCTGAAGGATTACGAGTTGTTTCCATTTATACATTTCAAAACTAATCTAGAGTGATAATACATATTCAATCATATAAGTCCAAAATACAGATGACATGTTTTCATGCTTGTGTGGAATGCAAGGAGAGAGAGAGTGATGAGGCTCGGCTAGTGATCTGTGCTCCATGTCTTTTATACGCTACTCAAAATGAACTATCACTTTTCTTTACCTGAAAAATTATGCAAATTGATGAGTTGCGGCTCAATGAGAATAACCATCAAATGAGCTCTAAAGTATTGAACAACTCATAATAATAACTCACAAATCCAATACATACCATGTATTCCATTTCATTCATCAATATCATATAATATCAATAAAGTTGAAACATATAATCATTACTCTTTATGTATGCAAATGCTTTGCTTATTTCATTTTGTTGTGACTAAGTTAAACAGACATTGCCCCGAGTTTCCATGTGAACATTTGTCATGTGAACATTTGCATTTGCATTTGCTAGCTAGCTTGATCATTTGTTTCATTTGCACATTTGTTGGGTCATAGGCCTCTTCTTTTGCTTTACAATATCGATTAACTAGTCACAATGCCCTTTTAGTCCATATGCATATGCACTTGTATTTAATCATTCATCAACCATTGCATCTTTATCATATACAACATACATATATTCCATATATACCTCATATGTCACGCATATATCTTGCATATACCATACATATACCATGTATATATATCACATATGTCAAACATATGCTTCAAATATACCACAAGTATACCATTTATATGTACCAAAATGTCACAAATTATCCATCATTACATTATCAAGGACCAATCATGACAATCATATGAATCACATAGCAAGCAACATTCATTTGCACTAAAGAATTCAATCGATAATTAGACTCATCATTCTCCTTTGATTCTGACCCCTAACTTATTGTCTATCCACTCCTTGTGGGTCTCCAATATATTGCGAGCCTAACATGAAAACATAATCGATTAACTCATGATTAGGGAGACTTAATGTGGCTTAAACAAATTAATATGCATTGTTCATGTCAATAGTTAAGATTTTTCCTATGAGGCAGTGTGACCTTATGAGACTGTTTAGCCTATAACATTTTCTATAATTGACCAATTAATCTGATTCTTATTCCTAATTAAAAATAATATAATTATAGAATATATTCAAATTTCAGACCAATTGGATCATTGTACAATATTCGGTGGAATTTCTAAGAGTGTTCTGTTTTCTGCCTTTAGGCAGTTTCAGGGTACTCATTTTGGTTCATCATAACTTATAATATATAAGTACTATTTTAATGAAACTTTACAGACACTTATGTGGGTTCATATGGAACATGTTTCATGTTTACAACTTTTATCCATTATATCTCTAAGGTCTTCTAATTATACCAAACATTTTACTGGTCCAGAATAGAATTGACTTCCGGACCAGTATGGCTTCCAAAGGCCATAACTTAGTCTATACATAACCAATGAAGCTGAAATTAGTACCCAAATTTAGTTAAGACATATAACTATAACTTTAATGTTTTATAATTTACATAATCTATCTCTATCAAGCTCAAATTAGCTAAACAGGTTACTGGATCTGCCCAAGGCACTCAGTAGGCAGTTCAAACCATAGAATAGTCATGGTTCCATTCACCATAACTCCACATGTACAAGACCTATGAATCTTAAATTTGGTATACAGATATAACGCACATATATCTACAACTTTTATGTTTTGCGCTACTTCAACTAATGGCTTTAACATATTCGAAATCAAAGCACACAGTAGCTAACTTGGTTAGGGTTCACACCCTGACCAGTTTCAGTACAAAGAGCATATCTCTTCCGATACTTAATATCTTGCAAAAATGTTTACATATCCACAAAGCTAAGACATAAAGGAATAACTTTTGTGTTTTGCACTTTTCCAGAATCAATTTATATTAATATCAAAATCGGAGTGCAATTCAGTGCCTAATATTGAACCTAAGCAACTCAAATCAACCCTATAGCAATAAGAATTGATTGCTTACCAAGAGCAACCTTGCAAGGGATCAATTAGCTTCAAAAAATAGGTGAACAAGGATGAATTGAAGTCTGAAATGGAGGAAATTGAAGAAGAAGTCGGGCGGGAGAAGAAGACAGAAATGGGGAAAGAAAGATGAAGATAAAGCCAACTTGTTTTTTGTCATTTTCTCATTTTCTCTTATTCTCTTCTCTTTTCTCTTATTCTCTTCTCTTTTCTCTTCTCATTTCTCTTTTCTTTTCTCTTCTCTTCTATTTCTCTTTTGTGTCATTTTCATTTTATTTTGTCTATATTATTATTATTATTTACATATATTTATAATTCTACTAATTCACACAATAATACAGCTTAATCATTTGGCCCGATTTAACTAAATTAACAATCTAAATGTTCACTAATCTTAATCTAATCATTTTTCTTACTTTGATTTAGTCACCTTATTCAATTTATTTCTAATGCTTTGTTATCATCATTTAGGTTATAAGGATACACGTGTGACTCGATATAATTGTTCAAATACTAAGACACGTAGCTAGTGCGTGCCATGAACTTGTTCCTACGAAAATACGTATGAAATGTATGTGTTCAATTGAATTGTATGCAAGATGCTTATGTTTAATGAAATGCATGTGGGGAAGGTCAAGAATGTTACATACAGTCTGCCAAATGTCTGTTTGAAGTATGCTTGAGATTTTTGTAACACATTTAAGGACTTGATAAGTTAAGATATATATACATAAGCTTGATGATAGCACCAAAAATATTAATAGTTGATAATTGAGGTATCGGGATAGTAATATACTGTATATGTGAATTCTGAATGATTATGTGTCATAACCCATAAGTAAACCCAGAATAGAGTAGGGTAGACTTGTTGTCATGCCAATAAGGATATTCTGATATGTCTGATACATACAACTTCAACTGGAATATTATGATTATGTTCTGGACTATCTGACTCTTAAGTCGTGACTCTGATTATGATAATGTTGACTCTTAAGTCGTGGCTTTGATATCTAAATTTTCAACATCATTTCTGACAAGCTCCTTTATTTATGTTGACCTTCAGGTTGGATTGCCTCTAGTATCTCCTTGGTGTCTAGTCTAGGTAAAATTTATAGGCAAAACAGGTAAGCTATATTGACACACATTATGACATATTATGCTAGTATGGGAATTATATTTTTGTTAAAAGAAACGTACACAGTTATGTTTCATTTATCATTTACTTTAAAGGCATGATCTTCTGTATCATGTATACATGTGATGTTAGAAGCGCATGATTCCTATATTTGTATTAGGTAGGACATATAGTTTTCAGTTTTCAATTGAATATATCTGTGATTTATTTGTTATTTGCCTAAAAAGATGCGAGTATTGTATTTCAATTTGTGTAATTTGAATAGAGTGTGTATTTTCTACTAATTATATTAAAGCATGTTTCTTTGTATTATACTTATTCAAATGTTAGGAAGTATACTAAGCTACTTGTATAATTTAAATAAGAACTACAATATTTTTATAAAGCTTGCACCACTGAGCATGACTCAGTGTGAGAATTTATTTTCTCTTGTTTCTATCAAATCGATTTAGTTTCTTTTGCATAGCAATCATCCAACTCTCATCACTAAAAACGTCTTCTGTTGCCCAGATAATGAACCAAGAAGGGAGGTTGAATTGGATATTAAAAATTCTTATTTTTTAAGTGCAAAATGAAAAGTTAAGTAAAGTAGGGATAGGAAGATATCACACAAGAAATTTATAGAGGTTCGGGTGTTAACAAACCTTCTTCCTCTCTCCAATCTCAATTGGGAGTTTTACTAACACACTAAGTGTTACAATGGAGTTTTACAAGCTCACTCCCAACTATGGTGTTTCTATCAATGGATCACACATAACCCAAAAATCCCTTGTGTTTTAATGGCTCACACAATAAACCAATTCCTTGTGTTTTAATGGCTCACACAAATAACCCTTACAAGTATTCTACTCTTAATCCAATATACCAAAACTCACTTAAGTAGTAGATTACACAGAGAAACACTCACAAATCTATCATACTCAGAAATTATGAGTAAGAAGATTTTTACAAAGAATTAATGTTTGTTTGAAAGAAATTAATGCACAAATGGCTACAACAAGATTTTGATTTGAAGTAATTGCTATTCTCTTGCTCTGGATTCATAAATGACTTGCATTTATACTTCCTTGGCGAATTATAGCCGTTCGGATGCATTTAATGTGAAAATAGCCATTGCACCAACTTTTAATTTCGCGTCTAACATGTTTCTCTTTCCTCTTTCACAGTCGTGAATATGTGTGTCACGGTCGTGAATGCTCTTCCAAGCCGTGACTCAAGTGGTGAGTTTGACCGTGAAGCATTATGGAAGGAATTAAAGTGTTTGATCACGGGTGTGACTTTATTCTTTCATGGGCGTGAATATCCTTCCAAGCCGTGGTCTAAGTGGTGACTCTGGCCGTAAAGCTCTCTGGAGGAATTTGACATGTTTTCTCACGAGCGTGACTTTTTTTCACGGGCGTGACTGATATGATCATTCACGATTGCTATGATTCTTCATGGCCATGAACTTTAAATGTTGGATAGTTGGCACTAAGTTACATCACGGGCGTGATATAAACAGTCACGAGCATGAACATGCTATTTCTTCATTTTTTTGACTTTCAAAGTTAGTCTTCCATTCTTGCATCATATTCCATAACCTGTTCAATAAACTTAGAACACAAGTATGTTAAATACATTATTGCTATTTTATTTGTTTATCATCAAAATGACGGCAATACCCCTCAAGGTTCAATAATCTCCCCCTTTTTGATGGTGACAAATAATCTAGCAATATGTGCTTTTAAGAAGTCTCCCCCTCAAAAGATGCTTAAGATAAAAAAATAATAAAGTGCAAGAATTTTTAAGAATGATGAAGTGTAGCATGGATGCTTGCTTCCTAGTTTAGGTATATACAAGGTATATACAAAGTATATCCAATGTATACCAAATTTTTGCTTATAACTAGTTAAGTATATGCAAAGTATATTGAAGATATATTCAAAGTGTATAAAGTTATTTTCTTTAAACTAGTTAAGTATATGCAAAGTATATTGAAGGTATATTTAAAGTATCAACACATTTGCATTCATGTAACTTGCATATTCATTTAATTCAAGTATATTGCTAGGTTCTCCCCCTTTTGTCATCAACAAAAAGAACATAAAAGATAAATCATAAGGGAAAACTAAAGCAATTATATTAATACCAAATGGAAAAGTACAAAGGTTTGAAAAGTAAATTAAAGTCCTACATTTGCAATACTAGAAACTAGTAAGAAAAATGAAATAAATAATAAAAAAATGCTCTACCTAGATTTAGAGCTAGACATCCCATCTCTAAGGCGAGCTACTTCCACCTTGAGGCTCTCCATACGAGACTCCATGAAATCTTTGAGGTTCTCCAACCTCTCATCAATTGAAGCCTGCAATTTGTCAAAATGAGGTGCCAAAAGGTCAGCCACCTGCTGAGCTAAGTTCGGTGTGGAGGCCGAGGATTGTCCAACTTCCTACTCAACCTCTGGGGTCGTCGTCTCGACTCAAACTCTTTTTTTTTTGCTGGATTCCTTGGAGGCCAGCTTTGAAGTCGTCTGAATCGTTGTCTTCCCAAATAATCTCACCAGCTGTATTGGTAAAGAGTTAGTAGATATTATTCTTATGAACTATGCTAACCGTTGCTCCCATCTTGATAAAAGACTTGACGTCTAGCCGGTCTCTAGGATGTACTGGTACGAGATTGAAGTTGTGCTCTTCTAGCTTCAAATAACCAAGCTTGATAGCAAGGTGAGTCACGTACCCACCAATCAAGATGTCTCCGGAGGGCTTCGTGGCAATTGATAGTAGATGGTTTGCAAACCATCTAGATAAAGCCACTTTAGGCCTTTTCGGGCCATCTCCAGGAGAAAAAGCTCAGATTTCCGAATTGAACCATTGTTGTCCCCTCTGGCAAAGATACTATAGGTTAGAAACCTATGCAAGTACTTGTGCACTGGTGATCGAAGATGGGTGCTCTTCATCTTTTTGACATCCCAGCTGCAGTCAAGTCCGAAATGAGTCCATGCCTGATTGGCATAGAACTACCGTTAGAGGGAAGGTTGAACATGTCACCAAACTCCGTTGCAGTGAGGGTGTTCAGATGTTTGCAGAGTTAAAATTTCATCGTACCGGTGGGATAGACTTGCAGGGTGCTAAGGAACTCGAGGGTAGGTTCCCTTAGCGTCGGTTGATGGATATCAACAAAATCTTTTAGATGAGAAGCCTAGAGTTGTTCCGTCATGCTTGTCTCGAGACCAAGGGTCCAAACAGCGTGCCATTCAAATGATCAAGGGGAAAAAAGTGGTATTTTCTTGAGAACCGAGTACTTCAGATGAAAATTGATGCAGCAACCACCTAGAATCTAAGTCTAGACAACCTCCAAATCAATTTGATACAAATCTTAAGTTTTAAACAATTGCAAGATTAAACTCTTCACCCCCAAAGCAACAAGGAATTGGTAACAAAGAGTATGAAGAGAGAATTGGATTCACGCCACAAATTAATTACCAACCTGATAAGTGAAAACAATCCTTGGTATATCAATGGAGATCACACCTCCCACTTGAAGAACACTCAAGAACACTGAAATTTTGATCTTAATCACCAATCTGATTGTCTTACACGCATAAAGAGGAATTTATACCTCTACAAACCAAACCCTAGGTGCAAACATGAAGAAAAGACCAATCTGACCCTAATGACTTAAGGACAAACGAATGGGCTTAATTTTATAAGGCCTACACACTTAAGACAAGTTAAAATGGGCTGATCATGTGTCTTTAAATGAAATTACATTCCAATAATTAAAATAAAACAGCCCACTAAAATTAATCTTAGGCCCAACCATGACATAACATAAGTCCACCTTAACATAGCATATTGTACATGAGTTGAACCTTGTAATATAGACTTCTTCTCTAGCCCATTAGGCTAGTTGTCTTCACCCTCACATGCCCCAATGAGTGTCACAAGCTTTGGATCGCCAACTGATTCCATCTCTTCAAGCCTGACCCAAGCCTCTTGATATCTCTTGTCATTAAGCTTTGAATATACATTTGCAAGGCTGCCTTGAGCTTGTTTCTACTTGATCTTATGATTGGACCAAGTGGCATCACTAATCCATCTCCTCCATGGCATGTAAGATCATTTTTGTTGTCTTGGTTCGCATCATTCCCTCCCTCCACAAAAGGATTCGTCCTCGAATCATCACTTGTATTATCAAAAGGAGAAAGGTCAGCAACATTAAAAGTTGCTGAAACACCATACTCACCGGGCAAGTCAATCTTATAGGCATTGTCATTGATCCTCTCAACCACTTGAAAAGGTCCATTGCCTCTTGGATTCTACTTGGATTTCCTTTGGTTAGGAAATCTCTCTTTCCTAAAATGCACCCATACCCAATCTCCAGGTTCAAATTTCATAACTTTACGTCATTGATTGGCTTTTTATGCATAACTTTTGTTCTTTAACTCAATGTGCTGCTTTGCCTACTCATGTATGGACTTAATCAAATCTACATTCTTTTGCCCATCTAAGTTAGAAATATCATTCACAGGTATAGGCAACAAATCCAAAGGGATTAGCAGATTAAAACCATAGACAATTTCAAATGGAGAATAACCTGTTGATGAATGAATGCTTCTATTATATGCAAATTCTACTAATGGAAAACAATATTCCCAAGTTTTCAAATTCTTTCCAACAACAGCACGTAATAATTATCCTAAAGTTCTATTAACCACTTCAGTTTGACCATCTGTTTGAGGATGACAAGTAGTAGAAAATAGCAACTTTGTTCCCAACTTTCCCCACAACACATGACAAAAATGACTCGAAAACTTAGAATCTCTATCAGAAACAATAGTTTTAGGAACACCATGCAAACGGACAACATCCTTAAAGAACAAATCAGAAATATATGTAGCGTCATCAGTTTTATGGCAAGCAATGAAATGTGCCATCTTGCTAAACCTATCAACTATAACAAAAATGCTATCTCTTCCCCTTTTAGTCCTGGGCAGTCCCAACACAAAATCCATAGAAATGTCAATCCAGGGCTGACTAGGGATGGGTAAATGAGTATACAACCCATGAGGTTGAATTCTTGACTTGGCTTGCTTACATGCAACACACCTATAGCAAATTTTCTCAACATCTTTCTTCATATTAGGCCAATAAAAATGCTCATGCACGATGTCAAGTGTCTTAGCAATACCAAAATGACCCATCAAACCACCATTACGAGCCTCACGTACAAGCAACTCACGCATTGAACAATTAGGCACACAAAGTTTATTTTCTCTAAATAAATAACCATCATGCCTATAAAACCTTTGAAATGCAGATTGTTCACATGCATTATAAACATTTGAAAAATCAGAATCAGAAGCATACAATTCCCTTATATATTCAAATCCCATCAATTGAGAACTCAAAGTAGTAATAAGAGTATATCTTCTAGATAATGCATCAGCAACCACATTTTCCTTACCTTGTTTGTATTGAATCACATAAGGAAAGGTCTCAATGAATTCCAACCATTTGGCATGTCATTTGTTCAACTTACCTTGACCCTTGAGATGCTTTAAAGACTCATGATCACTATGAATCACAAACTCTTTAGGCCAAAGATAATGCTGCCAAGTCTCCAAAGCCCTCACCAATGCATACAACTCCTTGTCATACGTGGAATAATTGAGTTGTGCACCACTCAACTTTTCACTAAAGAAAGCAATTGGACGCCTACCCTGCATCAAAACAACACCCATACCTATCCCGGTGGCATCACATTCAATCTCAAAAGTAGAATTAAAATCAGGCAAACTCAAAACAGGTGCAGAACAAAGTTTATCTTTCAAAGTATTAAATGCAAGTTCTTGCGCCTCGCCCCACTTAAACCCCACATCCTTTTTAATGATTTCAGTTAAAGGAGCAGCAATGACACTAAAATCCTTTACAAACCTCCTGTAAAAGCTAGCAAGGCCATGAAAGCTTCTAACATCACTCACATTCCTAGGGGTTGGCCATTCTTGGATAGTCCTTAGCTTCTCCTCATCAACCTCAATTCCATTGGCACTCACCACATACCCTAAGAATATAACTCTATTCATGCAAAATGTGCACTTTTTAAGTTTAGCATACAATTCTTCTCTCCTAAGTGTATCCAAAACAGCCCTAAGATGATGTACATGCTCATCAACAGATTTACTATAAATCAAAATATCATCAAAATAAACAACAACAAATTTTCCAATGAACTGACACAAAACATGATTCATCAATCTCATAAAAGTGCTAGGGGCATTGGTTAGACCAAAAGGCATAACGAGCCACTCATATAAACCAAGCTTTGTTTTAAATGCTGTTTTCCATTCATCACCAACTTTCATCCTAATTTGGTGATATCCACTCATCAAATCAATCTTAGTAAAGACACAAGCGCCATGCAGTTCGTCTAACATATCATCCAATCTGGGTATTAGATGGCGATACTTAATTGTTATGCAATTCACAACCCTACAATCAACACACATGCGCCAACTCCCATCCTTTTTTGGCACCAAAAGCACCGGCACTGCACACGGACTAAGACTCTCATGGATATGCCCCTTTGTTAACAACTCCTCCACTTGCCTTTGAAGTTCCTTTGTCTCATCGGGGTTGCTCCTATAGGCTGGTCGGTTTGGAATTTGAGCTCCTGGTATGAAATCAATTTGATGTTCAATTCCTCTTATTGGTGGCAATCCTTGTGGTAACTCTTCAGGGAATACATTCTCATATTCCTGCAATAAAGAAACAACAACACTAGGCAAAGAAGGGTTAAGGTCAGCTTCATTAAAATAAGATTCCTTGTACATGAGTACAAGTAAACATTGTTGATTCTCAAAAGCCACTCTCATATCCTTTACTTTTGCATAAAAATTGTTTTTCTTTGTACCACTCTCCTTTGGGCCAATTATTTACTTTTCTTTTTGGGCCTCTTTTCCTCCCATTTTTCTCTCTTTTTTAGCCTTTCCTTTTTCTTTTCCTCTCATCTCTCTTATTTTGCAACTCTCAGCCTTTCCATTTTCTTTTTGCTTCTTTTCTCTCAATTTGGACTTTTCGGCTTCTTTTTGTATTTCTTCCTCCATGCTCCCTTTTAGCTTCATTTGATCTTTATAAACCTCACAAGGAGTCATAGGAGCCAGAATGATACGTTAATCTCCCATCATGAATGAGTGTCTATTTCTATACCCATCATGTGTCACCTTTCTGTCATATTGCCATGGCCTACCAAGCAACCCATGACCTGCATGCATAGGTACTACATCACAAAATACGCGGTCAGAATATCTTCCAATGGAGAATGAAATTAAAACTTGTTTATTTATCCTTATCTCTCCATAATCCTTAAGCCATTGTAGTCTATATGGCCTAGGATGTTTCAAACAATCCAGTCCCAACTTATCAACTAAAGTAGTACTTGCAACATCAGTACAACTTCCTCCATCAATTATAAGACTACAAATTTTGCCATTTATCAAGCATCTGGAATGGAAGATATTTTCCATTTGTTCAACCCCATCTTCTTTCAATTGTACATTTAGTACACGCCTAACCACAAGATTTAAATCCCCACCAACAGCATGCTCGGCCTCATCATCATCACTATAATCTTCAAATGAAGGCATTGAATCAGATTCTTTATCACTTTCGGATTCAATTACACCATTATCTTTCAATATCATAACCTTTTTATTTGGGCATTGAGATGCAATATGTCCATTGCCAAGGCACTTAAAGCATTTTATGTTTCTATGCTTTTCAGTATTGGAAGAAGAAGTAGCATTAGCTTTAGGGTTACCTTTTTGCTCTACTTTACCCTTTTCTTCTCTTACCTTGTCTTTGGCTTTGTCTTCCCTTTTTGGCCATTTTGAGCTCCAATTAGATGTGGAACCCAAATAGGTTGGTTTGTTGGTTCCCTTTTGCTTTAGTTGCTTCTCCACCTTCATAGCTATATTCACCATCTCCTCTAACTCTACATAGTGGTGCAGCTCAATAACATTTGCAATTTTCTTATTTAGACCAGCCAAGAAACGTGCCATGGTAGCCTCCCTATCTTCAGCAATATTAGCCCTCATCATAGCTATCTCCATTTCTTTATGATAGTCCTCAACACTTTTATTCCCTTGCCTTAAAGTTTGGAGCCTTTGATGTAGTTCCCTATAATAGTAACTAGGGACAAACCTCTTTCTCATGACTGCCTTCATCCCCACCCATGTGTTTATAGGCCTTTCCCCATTCCTACGCCTATTGAGGATGATTTGGTCCCACCATACCAAGGCATAGTCAGTGAATTCCACGGCTGCCAACTTTACTTTTTTTTCCTCAAAATAGTTATGACATTCAAACACCAATTCCACTTTTCTCTCCCACTCCAAGTAAGCATCAGCATCATTCCTACCTTGAAAAGTAGGGATTTTCATTTTAATACTCCCCAAATTACGATCTATCCGATTCTCAATGTTCCCAAATCTATCCGCCTCTACCCTGCCTCTATGTTCTCTCCTATTCCTTCCTCTATCATTTCTGCCCCCTCTACCTCCAAACTGATTTCTATCCCTATCATCATCAAAGTCATCAAAATCTTCTTCATAGTCAAATTGAGGTGGAGTTGCTAACCTTTCCCTTCTCCCTCCAATTCGACTTTGCAAGGATGTATCTCTTCTAAGATTCTGTAGAGCTTGATCATGGCCTTCTAACCTCCTATCATACTTGTCAAACCGATCATTCATATCTCGGAGCAGAATCTCAAGCCTTCCAAATTGTTGTTGCATAGCCTCCAATGTGAAGAAAGTTTTATTTCCTTCATCACTACTTCTTTCTTGGTTGCCTGATTTAGACATGATGTAAATAAATGGCCTCACACACTCCCTCATGTGTTTCACTCAAAATGTGTATGTTCGCTCGTGTTTCACTCAATTAAGGCTTTTACCCTCTTTTGAGCTAACCACTCCTGCCATTTACCGCTTTTGTGTCCTCACTATGATATATTTCCGGATCAATTTCAACCAACCAGATCAATAATGATGAGCAGCAATATCCAACAAAAAATTAAAATAGACAATTCCTAAGCAAGAAAGGAAACATCACAAAACTAGAAGCAAAATTAATGAGATGAAAACAAGGAATGACAAGTATATGCTATATGCACACACGAATGAAGAATGAGGTGTGCAGATATAATATTGTTATTTGAGAAATATGAAATGCAAAATTACTCAACTAATGTAATGGAAACAAGTAGGACAGCAGTCAAGAATATAAAATAAAGAATGCAATAAATTGACAAAACTAGAAAAAATTAAGTGTATATGTGCTACTGCCCTAAAAGAATTCGAACCAGAACCTAAAATTTACTAAACCATTCCCAACTTACTGCCAAATAAGCTAATTGTATGCCTATTAGTAACTATTATCCACCAATTGCACAATTTCCAGCAATAAGCAATGAAATCTTAACTTATACCTCAATATGAAACCAATCAATTTCAATTACGAACTCCACTCAAAATTGCTCAAATTATCAATTTTAACCAGAATAGAGCAAATATATTCAGAGGCAATTCATTTTATATATGTGTGCAATCAATTGAATCCAAACAGTCTCACTTTTGGCAATCAATGCCAATATGCACGATTTTTTTTTGTTGTTTTTTTTTTCTTTTTTTATTTTGTAATCTGATAAACAAAAAAAAGTAGAACACCAAAAATTCGTACAAAAAAAAATTAAACCAAACTTCAATAGACAGCAATATAGGCAAATTCAGCCACAAATAGATAAACTTTTTTTTTTAATTTTTTTATGCTGTAACTTGAACAAATATCACTAAAACCAGAAAAATAAAGATAAATACAATTGATTTAGAACCAAAGCTCTGATACCAAATGATGCAGCAACCACCTAGAATCTAAGTCTAGACAACCTCCAAATCAATTTGATACAAATCTTAAGTTTTAAAACAATTGCAAGATTTAACTCTTCACCCCCAAAACAGCAAGAAATTGGTAACAAAGAGTATGAAGAGAGAATTGGATTCACGCCACAAATTAATTACCAACCTGATAAGTGAAAACAATCCTTGGTATATCAATGGAGATCACACCTCCCACTTGAAGAACACTCAAGAACACTGAAATTTTGATCTTAATCACCAATCTGATTGTCTTACACGCATAAGAAGGTATTTATACCTCTACAAACCAAACCCTAGGTGCAAACATGAAGAAAAGACTAATCTGACCCTAATGACTTAAGGACAAACGAATGGGCTTAATTTTATAAGGCCTACACACTTAAGACAAGTTAAAATGGGCTGATCATGTGTCTTTAAATGAAATTACATTCCAATAATTAAAATAAAACAGCCCACTAAAATTAATCTTAGGCCCAACCATGACATAACATAAGTCCACCTTAACATAGCATATTGTACATGAGTTGAACCTTGTAATATAGACTTCTTCTCTAGCCCATTAGGCTAGTTGTCTTCACCCTCACATGCCCCAATGAGTGTCACAAGCTTTGGATCGCCAACTGATTTCATCTCTTCAAGCCTGACCCAAGCCTCTTCCTTGATATCTCTTGTCACTAAGCTTTGAATATACATTTGCAAGGCTTCCTTGAGCTTGTTTCTACTTGATCTTATGATTGGACCAAGTGGCATAACTAATCCATCTCCTCCATGGCATGTAAGATCATTTTTGTTGTCTTGGTTCGCATCAACAATGCTCCGGAATAATATTGAAAAGGTAATCCGTGTACCTTCTTGGAGCATGAGACTTCTTTCTGGTGCCTTTGGAGGAGCCGAGTTCCATTTTTGGGTTTGAAATTGATTCTTGAAAAGAAAAAAATCTGATAGAATTTTTGAAGAGTACCTAGTGATTTTTGATGAATGATATAGTTTTTTTTAAGGTATTTGTAGAAGGAAAAAGTTGATAGGGGGCTGGAATCTTATGAAAGGTATTGAATGGTGATATATGGGAGAAGTTGGAGAGTTAGAAATGAGAGAATAACGGCAAAAAACGTTTTATAGCCGACATCTTTCACGGGCGTGAAATGTCGTGTTCATGATTTTTTGAAGAGGCGCTCTACCCGTGATGAAGAATATGAAACGATTCACGGTCGTGACATTTAATGGTCACGGGCATGAATGATGAAATTTCACGGTGGTGACAAATGAGTCACGGTCGTGAAGTACAATCTTGTAACATTCAGTGATTTAGGCCCTGATTGCGTGTCACCGTAGTGAGGCACGCAGGTTCAATCGGAATCTAAATTTGAACCCATAAAAAATGACTAATAATAAGAAAAAATAATTAAGGGTATTATTATTTGGGAATTAAAAAGATTAGGGGTAGAATTAGAAGAAAATAAAATTTTATATGGACAAAATCGGTATTATGGAAATTGTTTGGGGAAAAAGTGTGAATATGGAGGTAGATGTGGGAAATATGGAATTTCTCAAAGTTTAATTGTAAATCAACATTAATTAACTTAGTGAACCAATAAGAATTAGGATTAATTTTAATTAGTAGGACCCACACCTTAATCAAAGTATAAAAGTAAAAAATGAGAGGAATTCTCCATTCTTCCAACAAAATATTTAACTCTTCTTCATCTTCTTTTCTCCTCTCTTTGCTGTCCACTCTAGCCTTCCAAAGCCACCATTTTTGCTTCATTTCAAGCTTTAAAAAGAGAGAAAAAAGTAGTTTTGATAGAGGAAAATTTGGAATTAAGGAGTCCTTGCCATAAAAGGAGCAAAGGAGCAAGAAAGAAGGAAGAAGGAAGACAAAAAAAAGGGAGATTGGTTAGGGGGAATTTCGGCCCACCTTGGAGAACACTTAAGGTGAGTTTATTCTTCTTAAATTCAACCTTTTTCCTTCCATTTGAGATCCATATTGATGATAGATGTGATTAGGGTTGATAGATATAGGTTATGTTGTAAGTTTGAACTTAGAAATTTAAGTTTGTGATTAGTTGATGGAAGTGTAATTAAACTTTGAATTGATGATAATTGAAGTTAGTTCATTGTTTCATGGCTTAAAAACTAAAGAAAATATGATGTTAATGGATGAATGAGGGGCTGCCATAGTTAAAGAAATTTGGAAAAAATTGAAATTAGCATAGAAACACAACAATTGGTGATACGTGAAGCATGATTTGAGTGTTGAATTGAAGAAAATGAATTGGGAACTAGGATATAGTTTTGGGTAGCCATGACATAGTAAGAGGAAAGTTTAACCTTAGTACATTTTAGCTCAATTAAGATGTGAAACATATTAGGAACATTAGCATACTATGTAGACATGAAAAGCATTGAAAATGGATATTGGAATTGAAATGTGGTATGATTGTGTAGGAAAAACAAGTGAACAAGGGAGAGGCCCTCAAGAGGGTGACAAAGGCAAGGAGAAATCTAGCTAATAAGGAAAGAAAAAGAAGGATTAAGGGAAGAGTCAAGGATGATTAGGTATGTGCTTCATTGATAAAAATTTTACATGATGTTCATGTGTGTGTAATTAGGTGTTAAAGTTTAATAAGATTGTGTGTTTGATGTGTGATGTAATTAGTTGTTGTTTTTGATATTTTATATGGCAATGGGACCAAATGGTATGAAATAATTGAGACACATGTATGTAGTTGTAATTCTAGAAATTTTAGCATTAAAATGAATTCAAATGATAAATGTGGTTGAAATATGGATTGATGCCAATTGATGGCTCAGGTACATAATTCCAGGAACAACCTTGACTCTTTTGATGTTAACTTGAGTTATGGAACTCGTTTTTATATGTTAGTTATTGGAAATTAAAGCTAAGATATATGGCTTTAAGTTTTATTCAGAACATAACATCTAATTATGTCTAGATATGCCCAGAAAAATGCATGAAGTTCAAACCTAGAATCTGTCCAGAAAATTCTGGGTAGAAATATCTGTGATGATTCAGTGTTAAATTAACCATAACTTTTGATATAAAAATAGGATTTAAGTGATTTTTAATGCATCTGAAAGCTAAGGCAATAAGCGACAAATTTGTAGAATTCCATAACTCTAAATTCTAATTATAGATGGGCTAAAAATGAAGCCCTAAAATAGGTCCGAAACTGCCATAGGTAAAAACATGAAATATTGGAATTGTGCATGTGTTGTGATAATTATAGTTAATAATTAATGTGAATAATTATTTTAATGGTAGTTATGAATGTCTAACAAATTATTTATATGTGAGATTTTAGTGCAATAATAATGGGAATAAAGAATAAAATTAAATAAATATGATTATAATAGTTGAATAATATTGGTATTTTTAAAATATTGTGAATTAATATAAAAATAGTTAAGCCCAAAGGCACCTAGGCTAGAACTAGAATAGAAAATAGTTTGGCATGCCAATCAGGGGATTTTAGGCACTCGGTGCTAAATATAAAAGCCGATAATTACAAATTGATAAATGCGCTCGGCGTAAAATTATTAAGCCGGTAATTGCAATATTAGAAAAGCCGGTAATGACATTATTATGAAGCGCTCGGCGCAATATTATGAAAGCCGAAAATGACAACCCCGTTATTCCTATTAGTTAGTTCAGTTATATGTGTTATGGGCACAAGAAAATAATAATAATAATAATAATAATAATAATAATAATAATAATAATAATAATAATAATAGTAATAGTAATAGTAATAATAGTAATAATAATAATAATAATAATAATAATAATAATAATATCGAAGTATGTAATTTTTATAAATGTTATATGAATTCAAGTTGTTAAATATTGAATATTTGCTGAAATTGTTTGATTTTATATAATTTCTTATTTTATGACTTGTTAAATTTATAAATGACATGTAATCAAATATGCGTATGTAAAATTTTTATCATTGAAGTACCACTAAGCTATTAGCTTAGCACATGTAGTTTCCTCTCTCGCAGGTTTAGAAGGGTAGCCGTAGAAAATAGATTGTCAGAAGGAGAATGGTACCTGGAAGGAAGCAGTAAAAAGTTTTGGGTTTTCTTTTTGGTATATTTTATAAAAAAATTCTGTAAATTAAATTATAGTTTTATTTTCAATAATATGTATTATAGACATGAATTATAATGTAAATTAATGTACTTTATAAATAAATAAAATTTTGAATATTTGTGCTTATATTAATTTTTATTTTCAATGTCTGCAATATTTTCGTAAAAAAAAAATTTATTCTTCATTTCATTAATTTTATAAAACAGTTAGACAGGTAATACTCACTTATATTGTTGAATGAAAGTGGGGTAAGATGGTATTACAAATTTTGGTACCAGAGCTATAGGTTTTAACGATTTTTATTTAGTGGGTATGGGAAGATAAGTGCATATCTTCATTATTTGCATTGTTTTGAGCTACTATATTCTAATAAGGGACCCTTCTTCTGACAATATAGGTTTTAATGGATTCAGAATCAAGACAAAGTCATGAAGAACAAAAGGGTGATAATATAGCTAATTCGGCTACTCATAGACAGTCGACATTAATTAGAGCCTCGGAGCCTATTATTATAACTCTACAACATGCTGAAGAATAGGTTAACCCGGGTCAGGTACTCCTTATGCAACAGATGGCTACCTTGTTACAGCAGATAGCACAAGTTGTGCCACCACCAACTCCACCACCTCCCCCATCACAACCAAAACCCCAGATTGATAAATTAAGAAAATATGGGGCTACGGATTTTATGGGCAAGAAAGAGGATGACCCAACAGCAGCAGAATTTTGGTTGGAAAAGACAGAGCGGGTTTTGAGGAACTGCAGTGTCCTGAGGAGTACAAGGTTAGATATGCAGTATCCCTCCTTCAGGAGCATACTGGTGGAAGTTGGTGTTAGCGAAATCTCAAACTCCAACCCCTCAAACATGGGATTTCTTTGTGGCAGAGTTTAAAAAGAAATATGTGCCAAGAATTTATGTGAATGAGAAAAAGCAAGAATTTTTGAATTTGAAGCAGAGGGGTATGACAATAGCTGAGTACGAGATGGAGTTCACCAGGCTGAGCAAGTATGCTACTGGGATTATTAGAGATGAAGCTGATAAATGTCGTAGATTTGAAGATGGTCTCGATGAGGAGATTGGGTATTTAGTGGCTTCACCCCAGCATACAGATTTTGCTACACTAGTGTCCTCTGCCATTAGTGTAGAAAGAAGGAAGAAGCTAAAGACAGAAGAGTTCTCCAAGAAATCAACAGCTAGTGTGGCCCAGACATTAGGTAGGAAAGGACGAATAGTACCCATACCATTTCAGTCAAGGGCAGCTGGGCAGACATTTTCTGGTAGGCGGGGTCAACATTTTAGACCCGCAGCATCATCTGCTAGTTCACCAGCATCATTTCCCAAGAGACCAGCTCTGGCTTCATGTCAGCATTGTGGTAGAGCTCATACAGGAGAGTGTTGGTAGTTGACTGGGGCATGTTTGAGATGTGGAGCTACTGACCATATGAAGAGAGATTGTCCCAAACTTAGTACAGGCAGTATGACACCAACACAGACTATGAAATCGGTACAAAGCTGTGGTAGAGGTCAAGGCCAGTTTAGAGGTGGTCGTACCAGATAGAGTCAGGGGGTATCAGAGACAGTTGACAGACCCGGAGGTAGTAGGGCTCCAACTCGGGCCTATGTGATGAGAGCCTGTGAGGACCAGGATGCACCAGACGTCATAGTTGGTAAATTATCTTTATTTGATTTTGATTTATATGCATTGATAGATCCTGGTTCCACGCATTCATACATAAGCACAACTGCACTTAGGCAAAGGAACATGGAACCTGAGACCTTAGAATATGAGATAGTTGTGACCAATCCGCTGGGATATAATGTGAAAGTGAATCAGATTTATAGAAACAGTTCAATAATAATTCAGGGTAGAGAATTCCAGCAGACTTAATAGAATTACCTTTTCATAAATTCGATGCTATTCTCGGTATGGATTGGTTGACAAAGTATGCAACTATAGTCGACTGTCAATCTAGAAAAGTTTTCCTTAAAATTCCCGGGCAGGATGACACCATCATTCAAGGTAAAGGTCAAACAGGTTCGACCAGTGTTATTTCTACAATAAAAGCTAAAAAATACATTAGGAAAGGATGTGAGGCATATTTGGCCCATGTGATAGATACCAAGAAGGGAAGTCCGAAACTCAAGGACATCCCCATAGTATGTGAGTTCCCAGATGTGTTTCCTGAGGATTTACCGGGGTTACCACTAGATAGGGAGATAAAGTTTGCTATTGATGTGATTGCTGGTACAGCCCCGATATCAATTACTCCTTATAGAATGACACTTGCAGAATTGAGAGAGCTGAAGGTTCAATTGCAGGAATTGCTAGACAAGGGTTCATAAGACCCAGTGTGTCACCATGGGGCGCTCCGGTATTATTTGTGAAAAAGAAGGATGACACCCTACGATTATGTACTGATTACCGACAATTAAAAATAAATACCCATTACCTAGAATTGATGATTTGTTTGATCAATTGAAGGAAGCATGACTATTCTCTAAGATTGATCTCAGATTTGGGTATCACCAACTGAAAATCAAAGAATCAGATGTGTCCAAAACAGCCTTCAGGACTCGATATGGCCACTATGAATTCTTGGTTATGCCATTTGGCTTAACGAATGCACCAGCTGCCTTTATGGATATCATGAACAAATCTCTAAGATTGATCTCAGATTTGGGTATCACCAACTGAAAATCAAAGAATCAGATGTGTCCAAAACAGCCTTCAGGACTCGATATGGCCACTATGAATTCTTGGTTATGCCATTTGGCTTAACGAATGCACCAGCTGCCTTTATGGATATCATGAACAAAATTTTTAAGCCTTACCTTGATCAGTTTGTGGTAGTTTTTATAGATGATATCCTGGTGTATTCGAGGGACAAGGGAGAACATGACAGACATCTCAGAATAGTACAGCAGACTTTGAAGGAAAATCAATTGTATGCAAAGCTGTCAAAATATGAGTTCTGGTTGGAAGAAGTGGGATTCTTAGGGCATGTTATTTCAACTGAAGGAATTCGGGTTAATCCTAACAAAATAGAAGTCATTCTAAGTTGGAAGTCATCTCGCAATGTAACAGAAGTTCGGAGTTTCCTTGGATTAGCTGGCTACTACAGAAGGTTTGTGAAGGAATTTTCAAGCATAGCTGCACCAATTACTAAGTTGCTCAAAAAAGAAACTAGGTTTGGGTGGACAGATCGGTGGCAGACAAGCTTTGAGAAATTAAAAGTCATGCTAACCGAAGCACCTATTTTGACCCAACCTACACCGGGGGAAAGATTTTGTGATATACAGTGATGCCTCTCATAATGGGTTAGGTTGCGTATTAATACGAGAGGGTAAAGTAGTTGCTTATGCATCTAGGCAATTGAAGCCTCATGAACTAAATTACCCTACACATGATTTGGAGTTGGCAGCAATAGTGTTTGCTTTAAAAATATGGCGGTATTATTTGTATGGCGAGCAGTGCTATATATACACAGATCATAAGAGCCTCAAATATTTGCCCACACAAAAGGAGTTGAACTTAAGGCAAAGACACTGGTTGGAGTTAATCAAGGATTATAATTGTATTATTGATTATCAGTCAGGCAAAGCCAATGTAGTAGCGGATGCCTTAAGTAGAAAAACACTGGCAGGTATAGTTTAAAAATTTCCTCAATTATAATATAATATATACAAATTAATAATAAATTAAAAATTAGACTCACAATTTATTTTGGCAGAGTTACGAGTCCAACCTAATTTAAGGCAACAAGTGAGAGAAGCTTAGAAGCAAGATCTAAAATTGATGATAATTGCTGAGGCAGTGAAAAAGGGGGAGAGACCTGAATTTAAGGTTGAAGAAGATGGAAGCATAAGTTACCAAAGAAGATTGTACGTGCCAAATGACAGTAGATTAAAGTAAACAATACTAAAAGAGGCATATAATACAACTTATTCTATGCATCCAGGGAGCAATAAAATGTACCAGAACCTGAAGACATGTTGGTGGCCAGGAATGAAGAAGGATATAGTGGAATATACTACAAGATGCTTGACATGTCAACAAGTGAAAGCAGACCACCAAGTACCATCTGGATTGTTGCAGCCTATTGCAATTCTAGAATGGAAGTGGGAAAGGATTACAATGGATTTTGTATCTGGGTTGTCTTTCACACAAAAGAAGCATGATGCAGTATGGGTAATTATTGACAGGCTCACCAAATCGGCTCACTTTTTGCCAGTTTGGATGGAGTACTCGTTGAGTCGGTTATTAGAATTATATGTTAATGAGATAATTCGACTGCATGGGGTGCCAGTATCTATTATTTCTGATCGAGACCCATGGTTCACATCAAAATTTTGGAAAAGTCTACAGCAAGCATTAGGGACCCGACTTACTTTTAGTACAACATTTCACCCACAAACATATGGGATATCCGAACGAGTTATTCAATTGCTGGAAGATATGCTTGGAAGTTGTGTAATTGATTTTGAGGGTAGCTAGGATAAACATTTACCATTGATAGAATTTGCATACAACAATAGCTATCAAGCTAGTCTCTGCATGGCACCAAACGAAGCTTTGTATGAAAGGAGATGTAGAACACTGCTATGTTGGATAGAACTTGGTGAAAAGAAATTAATGGGGCCAGAATTAGTGCAGCAAACAGAGAAAAAGGTGAAATTAATTCAAGATCGGTTAAAAGCTGCAACTAATCGACAAAAATCCTATGCCGATTTGAAGAGGAAAGACATTGAATATGCTGTCGGAGACAATGTATTTTTGAAAGTTTCACCTTGGAAGAAAGTACTTCGTTTTGGTAAAAAGGGGAAACTGAGTCCTAGATTTATTGGACCATACGAAATACTTGAACGTGTAGGTCCAGTGGCTTACAGGTTGGCCTTACCACCAGAATTGGATAAGATCCACAATGTGTTTCATGTCTCAATGTTAAGGAGATATAGATCTGATCCGACACATGTAATACCTGTGGAATCAATAGAGTTACAACCAGACTTGACGTATGCAGAAGAGCCAGTGAAAATCATAGCTCGAGAAGTCAAGGAACTACGGAACAAGAAAGTACCACTAGTAAAGGTCCTATGGCGCAATCATGCAGTAGAAGAAGCCATGGGAGAGTGAAGAAATGATGAGAACTCAGTATCCTCAGCTATTCGGCTCCATCTAATCAGGTAAATTTCAATGACGAAATTTTCTTAAGGGGGAGAGAATTGTAACATTCAGTGATTTAGGCCCCGATTGCGCAAGACCGTAGTGAAGCACACAAGTTCAATCGGAATCTAAATTTGAACCCATAAAAAAATAAATAATAATAAGAGAAAATAATTAAGGGTATTATTATTTGGAAATTAAAAAGATTAGGGGTAGAATTAGAAGAAAATAAAATTTTCTATGCACAAAATCGGTATTATGGAAATTGTTTGGGGAAAAGTGTGAATATGGAGGAGGATGTGGGAAATATGGAATTTCTCAAAGTTTAATTGTAAATCAATATTAATTAACTTAATGAACCAATAAGAATTAGGATTAATTTTAATTAGTGGGACCCACACCTTAATCAAAGTATAAAAGTCAAAAATGGGAGGAATTCTCCATTCTTCCACCAAAATATCTAACTCTTCTTCATCTTCTTTTGTACTCTCTTTGCTGTCCACTCTAGCCTTCCAAAGCCTCCATTTTTGCTTCATTTCAAGCTTGCAAAAGAGAGAAAAAAAAAGTAGTTTTGAGAGAGAAAAATTCGGAATTAAGGAGTCCTTGCCATAAAAGGAGCAAGGAAGAAGGAAGACAAAAAAAAGGGAGATTGGTTAGGGGGAATTTCGGCCCACCTTGGAGAATACTTAAGGTGAGTTTATTCTTCTTAAATTCAACCTTTTTCCTTCTATTTGAGATCCATGTTGATGATAGATGTGATTAGGGTTGATAGATATAGGTTATGTTGCAAGTTTGAACTTAGAAATTTAAGTTTGTGATTAGTTTATGGAAGTGTAATTAAACTTTGAATTAATGATAATTGAAGTTAGTTAATTGTTTTATGGCTTAAAAACTAAAGAAAATATGATGTTAATGGATGAATAAGGGGCTGCCATAGTTAAAGAAATTTTGGAAAAATTGAAATTAGCATAGAAGCACAACAATTGGTGATAAGTGAAGCATGATTTGAGTGTTGAATTGAAGAAAATGAATTGGAAACTAGGATATAGTTTTTGGGCAGCCATGACATAGTAAGAGGAAAGTTTAACCTTAGTACATTTTAGCTCAATTAAGATGTGAAACATATTAGGAGCATTAGCATACTATGTAGACATGAAAAGCATTGAAAATGGATATTGGAATTGAAATGTGGTATGGTTGTGTAGGAAAAATAAGTAAACAAGGGAGAGGCCCTCAAGAGGGTGACAAAGGTAAGGAGAAAGCTAGCTAATAAGGAAAGAAAAAGAAGGATTAAGGGAAGAGCCAAGGCTGATTAGGTATGTGCTTCATTGATAAAAATTTTACATGATGTTCATGTGTGTGTAATTAGGTGTTAAAGTTTAATAAGATTGTGTGTTTGATGTGTGATGTAATTAGTTGTTGTTTTTGATATTTTATATGGAAATGAGACCAAATGGTATGAAATAATTGAGACACATGAATGTAGTTGTAATTCTAGAAATTTTAGTATTAAAATGAATGCAAATGATAAATGTGGTTGAAATATGGATTGATGTCAATTGATGGCTCGGGTACATAATTCCAGGAATAGTCTTGACTCTTTTGATGATAACATGTGTTCTAGAACTAGTTTTTATATGTTATTTATTGAAAATGAACGCTAAGACACAAGAATTTAATTTTTATTTAGACTATAATATCTAATTATGTCTAGATTTGCTCAGAAAAATGCATGAAGTTTAAACCTAGAATATATCGAGAAAATTCTAGGCAGAAATATCTGTGATGATTCAGTGTTAAATTAACCATAACTTTTGATATAAAAATGAGATTTAAGTGATTTTTAATACATCTGAAATATAAGACAATAAGCTACAAATGTGTAGAAGGCCATAACTCTAAATTCGAATTATAAATGGGCTAAAAATGAAGCCCTAAAATAGGTCCGAAATCTGCCATAGGTAAAAACATTAAATATTGGAGTTGTGCATGTGTTGTGATAATGATATATAATAATTAATGTGAATAATTATTTTAATGGTAGTTAAGAATGTCTAACAAATTATTTATATGTGAGATTTTAGTGCAATAATAATGGGAATGAAGAACAAAATTAAATAAGCATGATTATAATAGTTGAATAATATTGGCATTTTTGAAATATTGTGAATTAATATAAAAATAGTTAAGCCTAAAGACACCTAATGTCATATCCGCTAATTTAGACTAAAGTCACGGAATTGTTAATTCGACTCGTCGGTTTGACCAAAGTCTAAATTTGAATTTTTATTGAAAAATAATGACAATTAAGTATGGAATATAATCAATAAAATGTTTAAAATATTTAAAGATGTTAAATTTCGATAAAGGATTAAATTACAAATTTTGAAAAGTTTAAGAGTCAATTTGCAATTTATTAAAAATTGGAGGATTTATTGGGATAATCATAAATTAAATGCATGAATTGGAACATTTTAAGCATGTGGAGGCTAGCATAACCAAGTGGCAAAGTTTAATAAGCTAATTAAGATACATACATTTACCATTAATGAAGGTTTCTATATTGATGCTTAGGTGTCCCTCCCATCTTAATAAATTTTGTCATTTTCTTCTTGATTATTTCTTTTTCTTTTTTAATCCTTTGTATCTAGAATTGCCCATCATTGTCTTCCACGTTCCTCTTATCATACATCAAAGGAAGATGAACATATTAATTACCTAAGGACAATATCTAAATTTTTATAGCCTATGTGTCAAAGTAATAATTAATTTTATCTTCTTCCTCTTAATTACTCATCCTTCTTCCTTATCCTAACATCTAGAACACTCTATTATCTAAACCAACCATGTTTTTCCCTTGGACAGCCATAACCAAACCTTGTTCTAAGAAGAGAAAGTGAGAAAAAGAGAGAGAAAGGCATGTGAAATTCCATTTTCATGCCTAAGGAAGCTTAGGAGAGTAAGGAAAAAGAGAAAAATTAGGGTTTATGAAGTTTTAATAATTTGATTTTAAATTTTAGGAACTCAAGTTAGTAAGGAGCTAGATCAAGGGAGCAAAGGAAAGGATAAAGAGAAGTAAAGATAAAGAAAAGAGAAAAAGAGAGGTTTGTGCATAACTTAAGGCAATAGCCTATTTTAATTTTTTTTAATTACATAAATTAATTATTTGGCATGTTTATGATTCTGAATTAATATTATTTGTGATGACAAATCTTGGGGGCATGTTTGCTAGACTTAGGATTTATTTTGATAAAAACTGAAGATAGTTCATGTATGTATTCTGTGCTGGAAATTGATGAGCAGTGTTCACTTAAATTGTTATAACTTAATTTATGGAACTTGGTTTTGTATGTTGTTTATTGGGTTTGAAAGATAAGACATAGGGCTATAACTTTCATTCCAACCATAAAACATGAATATGCTTGTAATTGTCCAGAAAAATTTATAAAGTTCAGACATAGAATTTGTCCAGAAATTCTGGGCAGAATTGTTAGTAATGAGCAGTAAGTATTTAAACTGTTATAACTTGAGTTATGGAGCTTGGATTTATGTGTTATTTGTTCGGTTTGAAATCTAAGACATAGTGATATAATTTTATTTAGACCATAACATCTGAATATATTTATAATTGGCCACAAAAAAATCATAAAGTTCAGACTTAGAATCTGTCCAGAAAATTCTGTGCAGAATTGCTAGTGACCAGTCAGTGTTCAATTTATCTTATCTTTTGATACAGAACTCAGAATTAAGTGATTCAAGTTGCATATTAAATCTAAGATCCATATATAAAATTGTTAGAAAGATTATGTAGCTACATTCAGAACGAAACAGGACCAAAATTAAGGTCCAAAACAGAGAACATAATCTGCCAGTGATAGGGCAGCATGTGAGTTAAGGAATGAAATGAGTAAAATGATGAGAAATTTGTTATATTATGTAAATATTATTTTAATTGAGTGATTATGTGATTATTTTGAGATATTACATGCATGAAAAGTATGAAATTAATTGTTATGAATTTTAATAAAATTGTATAAGCCCTAGAACACCTAACTAGAACCAACTTATGATAGTTTGTCATGCCAAATAAGGGGGGAGTATAATGAAAATAATTAAATCCATTAACGATATGATTATCTATGCCGGTAATGGCACTGTTATCTACACCGGTAATGACACTGTTATCTACACCGGTAATGACACTTTTATCTACACCGGTTATGGCACGGTTATCTACACCGGTAATGGCACTGTTATCTACGCCGGTAATGACACTTATATGCGCACATCATATTGCCCGAATGACACTCCTAAGTGCCTGGATGGCAACTCCGTTATCTAAGTTAGTTCATAGGTGTCCTGGGCATAAATAAAGATATAAATAAAAAGTCATGGAAGATAAAAGAATTATTGATAATAAAAATGGAATTATGAACTGTGGAATGTATAAAAAGAAGATTTAGTATTATACAATAAGATGATAATAAAATAAATAAATATGAGATAAAATAATGTAATTTGATGTCTATACATACTAGAATACCATGATATGTATATTTGCATGAGAATATGATTAAGCATTAGTTGAGATATGATAATTTATGATTGCATAAAATAGTTTATTGCCTTATTTATATGCACCACTAAGCCAAGAACTTAGCGTGAGAGTTTTCTCACACAGATTTAGTAAAGAATAAATAGAAGATAGTAGACAAAACTAGTGGTGACCTAATCCAGTAAAGTAGCCTATTGCACACCTCGTGGGTTACACAACTTTTGTATATTATCTTGTAAATTTTATTTTGTAGTATTTGTAAAATAAACAGTACATTTTGTAAAGAACATGTTACTATATAAAAATGTAGTCTAACTTTTATGTTATATTTCTTTTATAAATACAAAGTAAATAAATAGTAAATGAAAAAAAATATATGAATGATTTTCATGTATACAATTTTTAAAAATAATATTTTAATCAATGAAGTCCGCGTAGCATACCCTCATCCAGGCACGAGCTGCTGGGGTGAGGGGGTGTTATAGTTTTTGGTATAAGAGTACCAGGTTAGTGTTTCTGAATTTTGGTATTAAAGCCTAGTTTGGGCAGTTTGGGATTTTAAAATGGTTTTAAAAAATAATTATGATATGTGTGTACCCACAATTAAGTATTAAAGTTGCTGCTTACTGATTAGGGACCATTATTTTATGATATAGGTAGAGTATGGCTTCAGGGTCACGACATATTATGGCCGAAGGAGGCAAAAGTAATGAGCCTACTGAAACAGAGGCTTCATCATGACCCAGTCGTCGTCGAGCTACTGTATCTAGATCCAGTGCTAGCCTATCAAGAGGGCAGTCTATTGCTAGCACAGGACAAACAGAGCTTATGAGGAACATGATCGATTTGCTACAAAGAGCATCACAACCAACCTCATCGGGGTTGCAATTTGAGAGGCTGAGGAAGCTAGGGGCACCTAATTTCTACGGTAAATGGGAAGATGACCCCTCAGTGATAGAGTTTTGGCTAGAACGGGCAGAGAGAGTTTTTGATCAGCTGCATTGCACAGATGAGCATAAATATGAGTATGCAGTATCTTTACTACAGGATCATGCATATGACTGGTGGCGATCTGAATCACAGAGCACAGAGGCTCCTAACCCTATGATATGGAAGTTCTTTCTAGAGAAGTTTAAGGAGCAGTATATTCCTCCTATCTACACAAACGACAAGAAAAGAGAGTTTTTGATGCTGAAACAAGGAAATTTGTCAGTAACAAAATATGAAAGAGAATTTACACATCTATGCAAATATGCAGGAGGCATTATATCCACTGAAGCAGATAAGTGCCGATGATTTGAAGATGGATTGAGAGACTCAATCAAATTACAGGTCTCATCCCTACACTTGATGAGTTTTCCTAGTTTGCTAGCATCTGCCAGAACTGTTGAGAGAGTTCTAGCAGCACAGCATCCAGCACAAGGTAGAGGGTTCAGGAGACCCATGCCACAACTGAGTAGAGTACAGTCAAGTGGCAAAAAAGTCAGATCTTTCAGTGGCTGATTTCAGATTGGGGGTTCCAACAGGCCTTTTTCTTTCAGGCGGTAGCTAGTGTATTGACACAGACACCACATAGATCTCTACCCCTACCAGAATGTCAACATTGTGGTCGTTCTCATCCAGAAGAGTGTTTTGACTCCAAAGATCACTTGAAAAGAGATTGTCCCTTATTACAGTATGACAGAGGTTCGGGGAGCACTGAGCCGATACAGACACAGGTTTTTGGGAAAGGCCGAGGTCGAGGGCAAGGTAGAGGAGGCCGATCAGGGTCCAGTCAATTCAGATCAGAGACAGTTGAGATGCCAGAAGGTAGTAGAGCTGCCCCAGCTAGGGCATATGCCATGCGAGGCTGAGAGGACCAGGATGCACCTGATGTCTTGATTGGTAAATTTCTTCTCTTTAGCTTTGATATTCATGCATTAATAGATCTGGGGTCAACACATTCATACATATGCACACCATCACCGGGTCGAGAAGGTTTAGAACCACAGTCTCTAGAATTTGAGATTCTTATGACTAACCCATTAGGACACAGTGTGAAGGTTAGCAGGGTGTTTAGGGGTTTCCCAGTTGAAATTCAAGGAAGGCAATTCCCAGCAGACTTGATAGAGTTACCATTCCATGAGTTCGATGTGATCTTGGGAATGGATTGGTTAGCTCGTTATGGAGTGGTAGTAGATTGTGGAAGAAGACAGATGATTATTAGAATTCCAGAACAAGATGAGATAGTGGTGATGGATGAGAGTAGAAGATACCGAGACAATGTAATATCAGTGTTGAAAGCTCAGAAACTCATCAGTAAGGGATGCAAGGCATACTTAGCGTATGTAGTTGATATGGAAAAAGCAAGTCCAAAGTTGATGGATATTTCTACTGTTAGTGAGTTTCCCGATGTATTTCCAGAGGAGTTGCCAGGGTTACCGCCGGATAGAGAAATCAAATTTGCTATGGATTTGGTACCCGACACCACCCCTATTTCTATTACACCGTATAGGATGGCACCAGAAGAGTTGAAAGAACTGAAGGTACAGTTGCAGGAGTTGTTAGATAAGAGTTTTATATGACCCAGTGTATCACCATGGGGTGCTCCAGTATTATTTGTCAAGAAGAAAGAAGACACTCTTCGTCTTTGCATCGATTACAGACAACTTAATAAGGTGACTATTAAGAATAAATACCCACTGCCTAGGATTGACTTATTTGACCAATTGAAAGGTGCAACCATATTTTCAAAGATAGATCTTCGATCGGGGTATCATCAACTGAAGATAAAAGAGTCAGATGTACCTAAGACGACATTCAGGACAAGTTATGGTCATTATGAGTTCCTGGTTATGCCCTTTGGATTGATGAATGCACCGACAGCTTTTTATGGACCTGATGAATCGAGTGTTCAGACCATATCTTGATCAATTTGTAGTGGTGTTTATTGATGACATTTTTGTGTACTCCAGAGACTGAGAAGAATATGATCACCATCTTAAAATAGTGCTGTAAACACTGAGGGAGAAGCAGTTGTATGAAAAACTATCTAAGTGCGAGTTTTGGCTTAAATCAGTCACTTTTCTGGGTCACATAATTTCAGCAGAAGGTATTCGGGTTGATCCTAGTAAAATTGAAGCTATTCTTAATTGGAAACCACCGCAAAATGTGACTAAAGTGAGAAGTTTCCTCGGATTAGCTGGATATTATAGGAGGTTCGTGAAGGGATTTTCATCCTTAGCGACTCCTTTGACACGACTGCTATGAAAAGAGGTCTGTTTTGAGTGGACAGATAAGTGTCAAGCAAGTTTTGATCGACTGATGGCAATGCTGATTGAAACACTAATTTTGACTCAACCTACTCCAAGAAAAGATTTTATTGTGTACAATGATGCTAGTCATAATGGTTTAGGTTGTGTTCTTATGCAAGAAGGAAAGGTGATTGCTTACGCCTCAAGACAACTTAAGCCTAATGAGCTTAACTATCCGACACATGATTTGGAGTTAGCTGCGATAGTTTTTGCTCTTAAGATCTGGAGACATTATCTATATGGGGAAAGATGTTATATCTATACAGATCACAAAAGTCTTAAATACCTTCCCTCACAGAAAGAGTTGAATATGAGACAACGAAGATGGTTGGAGTTGATTAAAGATTATGACTGTGTGATCGACTACTAGCCAGACAAAGCTAATGTGGTTGCAGATGCACTAAGCAGGAAGATTTTAGCTGAGATGCAAATACAATCTACTTTGATGCAGAGGATCAAAGATGCTCAGAAGCAAGATGAGAAGTTAGTAAAGATAGTGGGGACAGTCAAAAAGGGAGAAAATCCTGAGTTTTCATTGATAGAAGATGGCACAGTATACTTCAAGAATAGGATTTGTGTTCCTAATGTAAAAGAGTTGAAGTCCGATATTTTAAAAGAAGCACATGAAACAGTATATACCATGCATCCAGGAGGGAACAAGATGTATCAAGATTTGAAAACTCAATATTGGTGGCCAGGGATGAAGAAGAATATCACTAAATATCTTGCTAAATGTCTAACTTGTCAACAAGTGAAAGCGGAACACCAGTTGCCCACAGGATTGCTGCAACCTATACCGATTCCAGAATGGAAATGGGAAAGAATCACGATGGATTTTGTGTCTGGGTTACCGATAACTCAGAGAAAGCATGATGCAGTACGGGTGATAGTAGATCGATTGACGAAGTCAGCACACTTCTTACCAGTTAGAATGAACTACTCATTAAACAAACTAGCTGAAATTTATGTAAGTGAGATAGTGAGGTTGCATGGAGTGCCAATATCCATCACATCTGATAGAGATCCCATATTTACTTCACAATTCTGGAAGAGTCTACAACAAACTTTGGGAACTCAACTCAATTTCAACACGGCCTTTCATCCGCGGATGGATGGACAATCAGAGTGAGTTATTCAGTTGCTAGAGGATATGATGAGAAGTTGTGTGCTTGAATTTGAGGGAAGTTGGGATAGATATCTACCTCTTATGGAGTTTGCCTACAACAACAGCCATCAGATGAGCATAGGCATGGCTTCGTATGAGGCATTGTATGGAAGAAAATGCAGGACACCAGTTTGTTGGACCGAATTGAGTGAAAAGAAGTTGATAGGACCAGAGTTAGTGCAACAAACAGAAGAAAAGGTTAGAATTATCCAAGAAAGATTGAAAGCAGCTCAAGATCGACAGAAATAATATGCTGACCTTAAGAGGCGAGATATAGAGTATGTTATGGGTGATAAAGTGTTTTTTAAAGTTTCACCTTAGAAGAAAGTATTGAGATTCGGTAAAAAGGGAAAGTTAAGTCCAAGGTTCATTTGTCCTTATGAGATTTTGGAAAGAATCGGACCAGTGGCATATCGGTTAGCCCTTCTACTAGAGTTGGATAAAATCCATTATGTTTTTCATGTGTCGATGCTAAGGAGATATAGGTCTGATCCGACTCATTTCATACTAACTGAGGAGATAGAAGTGTAGACCAAGTTGACATATGAAGAGGAACCGGTAGCTATATTAGCACGTGAAGAAAAAGTTTTACGAAACAAGAACGTTCCATTAGTTAAAGTGTTATGGCGGAATCATGCTACTGAAGAAGCCACATGGGAGAGCGAAGAAGTCATGAAGAAGCAATATCCTCAGTTGTTCAACATAGAATGAACAGGTAAAATTTCAAGGACGAAATTTATTTTAAAGGGGGAGAGGATGTCATATCCGCTAATTTAGACCAAAGTCATGGAGTTGTTAAATCGACTCGTCGGTTTGACCAAAGTCTAAATTTGGATTTTTATCGAAAAATAATGAAAATAATGGCAATTAAGTATGGAATATAATCAATAAAGTGTTTAAAATATTTAAAGATGTTAAATTTCGGTAAAGGATTAAATTGCAAATTTTGAAAAGTTTAAGAGTCAATTTGCAATTTATTAAAAATTGGAGGATTTATTGGGATAATCATAAATTAAATGCATGAATTGAGACATTTTAAGCATGTGGAGGCTAGCTTAACTAAGTGGCAAAGTTTAATAAGCTACTTAAGATACATGCATTTAACATTAATGAAGGTTTCTAGATTGATGCTTAGGTGTCCCTCCCATCTTAATAAATTTTGTCTTTTTCTTCTTGATTATTTCTTCTTCTTTCTTAATCCTTTGTATCTAGAATTGCCGATCATTGTCTTCTACGTTCCTCTTATCATACATCAAAGGAAGATGAACATATTAATTACCTAAAGAAAATATCTAGATTTTTATAGCCTATGTGTCAAAGTATTGATTAATTTTGTCTTCTTCCTCTTAATTACTCATCCTTCTTCCTTATTCTAACATTTAGAACACTCTATTCTCTAAACTAGACACATTTTTCCTTGGACAACCATAACCAAACCTTGTTCTAAGAAGAGAAAGTGAGAAAAAGAGAGAGAAAGGCATGGGAAATTCCATTTTCATGCCCAAGGAAGCTTAGGAGAGTAAGAAGAAAGGGAAAATTTAGGATTTATGAAGTATTAATAATCTGATTTTAAATTTTGGAAACTCAAGTTAACAAGAAACTAGATCAAGGGAGCAAAGGAAAGGAGAAAGAGAAGTAAAGAGAAAGAAAAGAGAAAAAGAGAGGTTTGTGCATAACTTAATGCAATAGCCTATTTTAATTTTCTTTAATTATATGAATTAATTATTTGGCATGTTTATGATTCTAAATTAATATTATTTGTGATGAAAAATCATGGAGATGCATGTTTGCTAGACTTAGGATTTATTTTGATAAAAATTGAATATAGTTCATGTATGTATTCTGTGTTAGAAATTGATGAGCAGTGTTCACTTAAACTGTTATAACTTAATTTATGGAACTCGGTTTTGTATGTTGTTTATTTGGTTTGAACGATACAAATAGGGCTATAAATTTTATTTAGATCATAAAATCTAAATATGTCTGTAATTGTCCAGAACAATTCATAAAGTTCGGACATAGAATCTGTCTAAAACTTCTGGGCAAAATTGTTAGTAATAAACAGTAAGTACTTAAACTATTATAACTTGAGTTATGGAGTTTTGATATGTGTTTTATTTATTCTGTTTGATAGCTAAGACATAGGGCTATAATGTTTATATATACCATAACATCTAAATATGTTTGTAATTGGCCAAAAACAATCATAAAATTCAGACTTAAAATCTGTCCAGAAACTTCTGGGCAGAATTGCTAGTGACCAGTCAGTGTTCATTTTATCATATCTTTTGATACAAAACTCAGAATTAAGTGATTCAAGTTGCATATTAAATCTAAGATCCATATATAAAATTATTAGGAAGATCATGTAGCTACATTCAGAATGAAACAAGACCAAAATTAAGGTCCAAGACAGAGAACAGAATCTGCCAGTGACAGGACAGCATGTGAGTTGAGGAATGAAATGAGTAAAATGATGAGAACTTTATTATATTATGTAAATATTATTTTAATTGAGTGATTATGTGATTATTTTGAGATATTACATGCATGAAAAGTATGAAATTAATTGTTATAAATTTTAATGAAATTGTATAATCCCTAGAATACCTAACTAGAACCAACTTAGGATAGTTTGACATGCCAAATAGGGGGGGAGTATGATGAAAATGATTAAATCCATTAATGGTATGATTATCTACGCCGGTAATGACACTGTTATCTATGCCAGTAATGAATTATAATGTAAATTAATGTACTTTATAAATAAATAAAATTTTGAATATTTGTGCTTATATTAATTTTTATTTTCAGTGTCTGCAATATTTTCGTAAAAAATAAAATAAAATTTATTCTTCATTTCATTAATTTTATGAAACAGTTAGACAGGTAATACTTACTTACCTTGCTGAATGAAAGTGGGGTAAGAGGGTATTACAAATCTTCACTACTTGTGACCGTGAAACAAAAGCGTGAACGCTTATGTAAGTATTTGGTGGAGATGTTCACAGTCGTGAATAAGTGTCACGGTCATGAATAAAGAGTTTCATGGGAGTGACATAAAAGGTTATGGGTGTGAAACATAGTTTTCACTACCTTCAACCGTGAAGCATGTCGTGAAGCAAGGCTTGAAAGCTACTGGAGCTTTTGGTGATTATGATCACAGCCGTGAATTGCCTAAAATTCTCATTAAATAAAACTAAGTCTAAAACAAGACTAAATGATTTCTAAGGTGCTTCTATCCCTTATAACATATCTTTCTATCAAATTTACCACTTCATACCCTAAAAGATGAGACAATAACACAAGATTAAGAATCAATGTTCAACAAATTTGACAATCATAAAGTTAATTCATCAATCATACCTCTTATGAAGTTAAATTTTTCTTTATTTAGAGACTTAGTGAAGATATCTGCTAATTGATTGTCTGTGTTTATAAATTCCAATACAACATCTTCATATTGAACATGATCTCTAGAAAAATGATGTCTTATGTCAATATTCTTACTTCTAGAGTGTTGAATGTGATTCTTAGATTAGGTTTATAGCATTTGTATTGTCACATCTGATAGGTATATGGTCCAAACTATGACCATAATCCTTAATTTGTTGTTTCATCCAAAGAATTTGAGTACAACAACATCCTGCAACCATATACTCTGCTTCAGCGATAGAAAGAGTAACTGAAACTTGTTTTTTGCTAAACCAAGAAACTAACCATTCACCAATAAAGTGACAAGTACCTAAAGTACTCTTTCTATCCAAGAGACTTCCAGCATAATCAACATCTGAATATCCCATAATGTGAAAGGATAAATTTCTAGGATACCATAAACCTATATGCAATGAGCCATGTAAATATTTTAAAATTCTTTTCACAGTATTTAAATGAGATTCTTTAGGACATGATTGAAAGCGAGCACATAAACATACACTATACATTATATTGGGTCTAAAGGCAGTAAGATATAAGAATATCCAATCATACCTCCATAGAGCTTTTCATTAATGCTCTTACGCTTTTCATCCTTGTCCAATTTTGTTGATGTACTCATTGGATTCTTGGCATTTTTGCATCCTTCCATTCCAAATTTCTTAATTAAGTCTTTGGCATATTTGGATTGGTTGATGAATATGCCCTCATTTTCTTATTTTATTTGTAGACTGAGGAAAAACTTGAGCTCACCCATCATGCTCATCTCGAATTCCCTAGTCATACACTTAGCAAATTCTTGGCAAAACAATTCATTAGTAGACCTAAATATGATGTCATCAACTTAAATTTGAACAATTAGAATATCATATTTATGTTTTTTAATAAATAAAATAGTGTCAACATTCCCCTTTTTAAAATTATTTTATAAAAGAAAAGAACTTAGTCTTTCATACCAAGCTCTTGGGGGTTTTTCAAACCATATAAATATTTTGAAAGTTTAAATACATGGTTAGGCAAATTATGGCTTTCAAAACCTGAAGGTAGTTTTACATAAACTTATTCTTCTATAAAACCATTTAAAAAAGTACTTTTGACATCCATTTGAAAGTGTTTGAAATTCATATAGCATACATATGCTAAAAGTATTCTTATGGCTTATAATCTAGCTACAAGAGCATAGGTCTCATCATAATATATTCCTTCTTCCTGATTATATCCTTTTGCAACTAACCTAGTCTTATTCCTAGTTATTGAACCTTGTCATCTAGTTTATTTCTAAATACCCATTTCCTTCCAATGATTTGATACCCCTTGGGTTTAGGAACTAAGGTCCATACCTTACTTCTCTCAAATTGGTTGAGTTCCTCTTGCATAACAATCACCCAATTTTTATCATTAAGAGCCTCATCAATATTTTTAGGCTCAATTTGAGAGACAAAGGCAAGATTAGAATCTAAAAGTTTGAGATGAGATCTAGTACTTACTCTCTTTGTAGGATCACCAATGATTTGCTTCTTGGGGTGATCTTTTGTCAATCTCCATTCCTTTGGGAGCTCTTGCTTGTTTTTCTCTTGAGCTGGAGGTAGAGAGTAATCTTGATGTGAATTTTCTTGATCATTTTCTCCTTTTTCATTTTCAAGATCAAGTTTTTCCATTGTACCTACAACATCATCAAGAACACTACCTTTCACAAGATCAAGCTTACTAGATTCATCAAAAACAATATGCATAGATTCTTTAACAGCTAATGACTTTTTATTAAAGACTCTATAAGCTTTTCTTGTGGTGGAGTATCCTAAAAATATACCCTAATTAGATTTAGAGGCAAAATTTCCAAGGTTGTCCTTAGTATTCAATATGAAACACTTGCATCCAAATACTCTAAAATATGATATTATGGGCTTTCTTCCATTCCATAACTCAAAAAAAGTTTTATTTAAGAGAGGTCTTTTGAAAACTCGATTTGAAATATAACATGCAGCATTTGTGGCTTCGGCCCAAAAGTAAGTTGGTAAACTATACTCATTCAGCATTGTTCGAGCCATTTCAATTAAAGTTCAATTTTTCCTTTTCGACCACCCCATTTTGTTGAGGCATCCTAGGAGATGAAAAATTCTATGAAATTCCATGTTATAGACAAAAATTTTCAAAGTTTTCATTTTCAAATTATTTGCCATGATCACTTCTTATTTTTGAAATACAATATCCTTTTCATTTTGAACTCTCTTAGAAAAGTTTTTGAAAGTTTCAAAAGCATCACTCTTTTAAGCTAAGAAAATTACCCAAGTGAATCTAGAGTAATCATCGACGATGACAAAGACATAGTGTTTACCTCCTAAGCTTACAACTCTAGTAGGTCCAAAAAGATCTAGATGCAAGAGTTGTAGAGGTTTTGAGGTACTTACAATGTTTTTGGATTTGAAGGGTGACTTGTATTGTTTTCCTCTTTGGCAAGGTTCAAATGTCTTGTCCTTTTCAAATTTGACTTTTGGTAGTCTTTTACCAACTCTCCTTTGCTGAGGCTTTGAATTAAATCCATACTTGTATGACCAAGCCTAGAATTCTATGCCACAACCAAGATTCATCACCAGTAGTCACAAGACACTTAGAGGAAAGGTTAAATATTTTGTGTAAGTTTATTATGTAGGTATTAACATCTCTATTTCCTTTGAATATAGACATTCATTAGAAATAAAGATTACTTGGTTTCCCTTATCACATAATTGACTCACACTTAACAACTTATGTTTCAAACCATCAACAAGTAAGATATCTTTAATGAAAGTAGTACCATTAATACCAATAGAGCCAATGCCAATTACCTTACCCTTAGCATTGTTTCCAAAGGTTACTTTACCTTCATCAATGCTTTTGATGTCATTGAATAGTTCTGTCTCTGGTCATATGCCTTGAACATCCACTATCTACTAGCCAAGCATTTTTATTTATTGTGGACTAGAGGCATACCTATAGAATCAAAATTCAAGTATCGTTTTTAGGTACCCAAATGAGCTTGGGTCTTTGGGGGTTAGCATATGAAGGTTCCCAATGAGCCTTTCTTATCCAGCAATATTTATTTATATGACCAAATTTCATACAATAATTACATTATTTAGCTCTAAATATGCTTTTTGGTCTTACTATGCTTTTGACTGCCATTTTTCTATTAGGTAGAGTTTGTGAGCAATGGCATGCACATGCATGATGACTTGGTGCTTTTCTAGGTGCATGCTTCTTATACATAAAAGTATGATTAGCCTTTTGAGGTTTCCTTTTTTGGCTTACCAACCCTTGATCATTCCTCTTATATATAGAAGCTTTAGTGTATGCTGTGCACTTAGCCCTTGGGGTTGTTACTGTAACACCCCCTCATCCAAACCGCACATGCTCGGATGCGGGGGCGCTACTGCCTGTCTTCTTTACTTCTTTAAATCGCAATATATATATATATATATATATATTTTCTATTTAATAAATAATGTACATTTTATTTACATAACATAGTATTTATAAATACCAATTTACTATTTAACAAACTTTGAAAACTAATTTACAATTTATAAGTATATATAATGCGGAAAATAAATTACAAGAGTTCAAAAGTTTGTGACCCACTATTTCGAGATCGACTGCTTTAATTTGAATAAGATTACCGCTTGCTTTATCTACCACCTCCAGCTACCTTTTTATATATGCGCGGAAGGAAACTCCCACGCTAAGCTCTAAGCTTAGTGGTGCATATAAATAAGGCAATATACTATATCATGCAACAAGCATTAACATGTATCATTTTATGCATTAAAATGTTTGCATGCTATTTTTATCAACATGTTCCTATTTCATACAAGTATAAATATCATGTTCACATATACAACGTTATTTTCATTTATCTTTTATTGTAAGTTACTCTGTTAATCTCTTTATTATTATATCTCAATCTCATTCATCATCATCATTTTTTTTTCTTATTTTCCGACATATCTTCATTATCTTACCCACATCACTCTAAATTTGGACTGACTGGATACGAGTTATGGATTAGGAGCGCTCCCAGAGCTATAGCCACTTTGTCCACTATCTGGCTCAACAGAGCTTCTCAAATCAATGGCGCTCTCCGAGCTTAAGCCACCTTGTCCTCAATTTATATGTGCTCAACAGAGCTTCTCAAGTCAATGGCGCTCTCCGAGCTTAAGCCACATTGACCGAGCATCTCAGATCAATGGCGCTCTCCAAGCTTAAGCCACATTGATCGAGAAATATCTCATATAGTATGGTACCGTTCGCCCCCTTAATGACATATCATCTATCCTGTTTCTAGTCCGCAGGTAGAGTAATGGGCATCTTCATATTTTCACATCAATCATAATTCTCAATTTCTACACATCAATATTCTCATGTATCAACATCTCGATTCTCTTATTTTGCAAACATCTTATCATGCTCATACATACTGGATAACATCTTTTTTCATTTATTTAACTAGATACATCAATATTCTCATGTTTATCATCCATATCAATTCACGTATTTCATCCATATCTGATTTCATATATCATCCGTGTCAACATTCATTTTTCTATATCACAACATAACATGTTCTCACATCAATATTTATTTATATATAATCATTCTTATTTCCTTGGATAGACAATGACTTTCATTTATTTACCTGAATTCTTCATTTGATAACCACATTCATAATTACTAATACAGAGCATTCACGACCGTGATTAGCAATTCACCCCCGTGAATTAGTTCACGCCCATAATCCCAAGCCATGAACGCTACTGGAATGAATCGTGCTAAAAGCATTCGCAGTCATGAATACTCATTCGTGCCCGTGAATTAGTTCACGCTCGTGATTCCCAACCGTGAATACTTCTAGAATGAATAGTACCATTTTCACACCAAAGTCACAACCGTGAACCATTAGGTTCACGCCCGTGACTCGATAGTTACGCCCGTGACTTTCAGCAGGAAATCTGCATATTCACTTTTCATTCATTCTAATATCATCCAAATCATACCAAATTTCTATTTCATGCATTTCTCAGGTCCTTTACTCAACTTATTACTTTCTAATACATGTAAATGTCTTTATCATACAAGATTTTCTAACATGCATCATTAATTCAATGTCTCACAAGGATCTCATTCATACATATCTAAACCTATGGTTTCATGCCATAATCATCATTCTTGAAATTCATTTATCTAAAATCATATTCAGCATGAATTATTTCAAGCAAAGATAGGCTATTGCCTTAAGTTATGCACAAACCTTAATCTTTCTCCCCTTCACTCTTCTAGGTAGCTTTCTCTTTTCCTTTGCTCTTTAGTGTTTGTTCCTTTGTCACTTGGAACTCCTACATCATCATAAATCATTATTATCATCTGATTTTCTCAAGACCCTAAACTCTATCATTCTATCTCAAAGCCCTAATTTCTCTCTCTTTCCACATAAGTCTTGGATGATCTCAAAATTCGAACTTCTTTAAGAAAAGAAGAAGAAGAAGAAGAATCACTTCTTACCTTACTCTTTTTTTCTCTAAATCACAACTTTGGAGATTTTCTCTCTCCACCAAACTTGATTTTTCTTCCTCTTTCTTGCTCTTTCCAGCTTCCTTAGGAGTTATGGACCATGAAGATCACTTGTTCTTACTCTTTCCCCTCTCTTCTCTTCCTTTCTCTCTCTAAATTTCTGGTTTGGCTATAGAGGAATAGGGCTGGCGTGACTGGTAGAAAAGAGAGAGAAGAAGACATAAAATGAAGAGAAGAAAAATAAGAAAAGAAAGAATTAAATAGGGTACCCAAAAGTCTTCATGTGGGACCCACCATTTTGACCATTTCTTGACATTTATACTTAATCAACATTAATCCTCTTTCTTTAATGCTATGGCCGGCCAACCCAAATTTTAAGTGTCCAAATTTCCTATGTTAATTAACAATTAATCTCATTAATTCTCCAATTTTTGGTAAATTGCAATTTGACCCCAAAACTTATCAAAATTTACAATTTAGTCCTTTACCGTAAATCCACTTCTTTAAAATTTATAATCACTTAATTAGGCATATATCATTTAATTTAGTCATTACTTGATCAATTTTTGTAAAAATCCGAATTTAGACTCCGATCGGTCAAACGTGTCAATTTCGCGACACGTGCGACTCGGTGTCTAAATTAGTGGATATTACAGTTACTGCTAATGTGGAGATGTGGGATTCACTTCACTTAACAAAAGTAGTCTTATGAGATGAAGATGATGTACCCTTAAATCCTAGACCATGTCTAATTAAGGGTGGTCTTTGAGACACAATGAGAGTATCTAAACTCTCATTTCCCTTGTGAAATTTTGAAATGGAGTTTCTAAGTTCCTCAACTTCATTTTTCAAAATATTGTTTTCTTTAAGCAAGGATTTTGTTGAGGGTCTTGAAGAGTACTCATCTAATGATTTTTGAAGAGATTCTTTAGATGATTTAAGCTCAGGGTTCTCCTTTTCTAAAACATCCATTTTTTTTTTCAAACTAGAAATGTTATTTTTATAAGTATTGAATTCACTTCTATATTTTTCTAGTTCTAGATTCAATACTTTTATTAAGCTTTGCTCATCATCATCTTCACTATCACTATCATTATCACTACTATCATTATTGAATAAGTATGAGTGAAGTGATCCTACCTTATCCGAGACGTGACTATAGCCATGAAGCATAGGTTGACCTCTTCACTTTCATTGTCATCTTTTTCGCTTAAAGAGCTTTCGTCATCCCATGTGGATTTGTGGCCTTTCTCCCCATTGTCTCTTTGGAATTTGCTTTTGTGCTTCTTAAGCCTTGGACATTCCAGTTTAGTATGTCTCTTCTTCCCACATTCATAGCACTTTACTTCCTCTTTACTCCTTTGAGAGTCATTTGAGGTCTGTTGAGATATCTTTGCTTGAATTTTCTAGAGTTGTCCATTCTCTTCTCAATTATTCTTTTCAGCCTTCTTGAGAGCATAACAATGTCCTCATTTGCATCATCACTCTTTTCTTCATCATCTTCAACTTTTTCTTGAGATTTTGAAGTAGAGGCTTTTAGTGTTAGAGGCTTTCTTTTTTCTGGCTCAGCTTTAAGCTCTCTATCTCTTTTCACTGTCATTTCATGTGTTAGAAGTTTTCCAATAAGCACATCAGTATTCATGATGCTCATGTCTTCATTGGCCTCTTCTATACCGGCAACTCATGAACCGTAATCTTTGAGAGGAAGACTTCTTAGAATTTTGTTATTTACATCTTCCAAGCTCAGGTGTTTCCTAAGCTTTCTCATGCCATTTATGATGGCTAGAAAACGGTTCATGACATCGATGATTGACTCATTGGATTTCATCTTGAAGAGTTCATACTCTGAAGTGAGAAGTTGAATCTTTTTAGATTTAACTTGCTTTGTTCATTCATGATAGTTTTTCAATATTTTTCACATGCTATATGTAGTTGGGAAGTGTTGTATTCTGCCACATTCTTCAATGAATAATGAGCTTGAGAGAATTGTCATTGCCTTCTTGTTTTTGAAATTTGCTCTTTTTTGACGCTTTGTCCAATCATCTCTTGATAGAATTTTTTCTTCACCATCAACTCCTCTTCTAGTTGGTGGTGTCTATTATTTCCGAACACTATCCCATACTTCAATTCCTTCACTATCCAGATATGTCTCCATCTGAAACTTCCAATGAGCAAAATTTGCTCCATCAAAGTAAGGCTTGAGACTTTGGAATCCTTCATTGGCCATTTCTTGATCTTTGCTAGCATTGTTTAAGGCTTCAATGCTAGACTAAGTTCTGATACCAATTGTTGCCCAAATAATGAACCAAGAAGGGGAGTTGAATTGGATATTAAAAATTCTTAACTTTTAAGTGCGAAATGAAAAGTTAAGTAGAGTAGGGATAGGAAGATATCACACAAAAAATTTATAGAGGTTCGGGTGTTAACAAACGCTACTCCTCTTCCTAATCTCAATTGGGAGTTTCACTAACACACTAAGTATTACAATGGAGTTTTACAAGCTCAGTCCTAACTATGGTGTTTTTATTAATGAATCACACCTAACCAAGAAATCCCTTCTGTTTTAATGGCTTACACAACAAACCAATTCCTCGTGTTTTAATAGCTCACACAAATAACCCTTACAAGTGTTCTACTCTTAACCCAATATACCCAAACTCACTTGAGTAGTAGATTACAAAGAGAAACACTCACAAATTTATAATGCTCAGAAGTTATGAGCAAGAAGATTTTTATAGAGAATTAATGCTTGTTTGAAAGAAATTAATGCACAAATGGCTATAACAAGATTTTAATTCGAAGTAATTGTTATTCTCTTGTTCTGGATTCATAAATGACTTGCATTTATACTTCATTAGCGAATTATAGCCGTTGCACCAATTCTTAATTTCGCGTCTGACATGTTTCTCTTTCCTCTTTCACGGTCGTGAATATGTGTGTCACGGTCGTGAATGTTCTTCCAAGCCGTGAATCAAGTGGTGACTTTGACCATGAAGCATTCTGGAAGGAATTGAAGTGTTTGATCACGGGCGTGACTTTATTCTTTCACGGGCGTGAATTGTAGTGCTCCCTTACCCTACTAAATATTAATAGGATATGGAAATGCTAATAAGCTCTTTTTTTTTTTACAACCAATGTACAAATCATTGTAATAATTTTTTTTTTCGAGTTTATTATTAGTAAAATATTTATTACTATTTTTTTCATTTAAATATATAACTAGTGATGGAAATAGTTTGATTTAATTGAACTCATGCAATTAAACCATAATATTTAGAAACAATACTAGATTTATAAAATTACAAAATTCATTCCTTATAAATCCTACATGCCACAAACTCACATAAAAAAAAGATTATTAGAATTTAATTTTTACAATATAATTTTCAAAACATACAAAAAGAACTAGACTGCTGCAATCTGATCTTGGGGGTTCCCTCTTCTTCGGTCGCCCTATCGGAACAGCTACTTCTATTTATCTGCGCGTGAAAAGCTTCTAGCTTAGTGGTACGTTTGACAACTATCCAATAATTACATAAATAATTCTAAAATAAAATTTTTGAAACTACAATTAATTTATTAAGCATGCCAAATATTCAATTAATAATAAAACCATTTTCTTCATGCAAAAATATTTAATTCATCAATTATGACATTTCATTCATTAAGCATGCTTGAAATTTCTTAACAATTCAAGATATGAAATTCACAATATCAATTTCATAATTCACATTTTTTTCTGTTATTTATTTAATAGCCCATGACATCTTAGACCGGAACTAAACACTGAATACAGGGTTTCTGCTCTCCGGCAGTATACTCGGCGCCTACATAATTATTTTATAACTCGGCTTTTAACGCCTACATTTTCAATAACAACTTAATACCTTTTTGGTGTCTACGTAATTTTTGAACTCAGCACTATTTCTTAGTGCCTACGTAATTTCAACTCAGCACTATTTCTTAGTGCCTACTTAAATTAAATCTCAACACTATTATTTTTAGTGCCTACATTTATACCATTTTATTGGCATGCCAACTTATCCTAATTTCTAGTTCTCGACTAGATGTTCTAGGGCTTAAATTATATTTGTTACTTTTATTAATATTTACATAAATTATATAGGGAACATTAATATAAACTCCATATAAATGCAATAATTCTCATTCAATATTTTACAACCTCATACTAGCTCATTCAATCATTATAATTATAAGAAAAATTCAATTAATACATTTTATGTCACATAAATTCACAATCGACACATTTCTTCCAGCTGTTCTATTCTGGACAGCATTTTTTCCTTATGATGCTCTGTATTTTTCGTCTATTGTTAGATAGATTCTGAATATATGATCAACTAACAAAATATAGGTACATGTCTTATCTTTAATTTCCAATTGGAATCACATTAAAAGACATTTGTTAGCAAAAGTTATAAAGTTTCTCTTAAGCTATATTCACTGCAATCTACCCAGTATTTTACTGGACAGAATTATGCCTTATTTTTCTGTCATTTTAATCCATTTTTATATGGAATTGGAACAAGTGATCAACTAGAAATATTTAGATACACGTCTTATCTTTAATATACAACTAGAATCATATTAAAAGGAATTTTGTAGCAAACGTTATAAAGTTTCTCCTAAGCTACATTTACTACAATCTGCCCAGTATTTTACTGGACAGAATTCTGCCTTATATTAGTGTATATTGTTAGCCCCTTTTTCGATGGAAATTGCACAAGTGATAAACTAATAAAATATAGGTACATTCCATATCTTTAATTTCCAACTAGAATTATATTAAAAATAATTTTTTGGTAAAAGTTATGAAGTTTCTCCTAAGATACGTTCATTGCAAATCTGCCCAGTTTTTTTTTAACAGATTTCTAGGTCAACTTTGAGTCACTTGTTCACCTAATTTCAGGCATATTCATGTCTAATGGTCTGAATAAAAGTTTAAGAACTATGTCTTAACATTCCAACCCAATAAGAATCACTCAGAAATGATTTCTAGAACTCAAGTTATGATCATAACACTATATACTGTGCATAAGATGAATTTTTAAGCATATCAATTAAATCATACAATTTCTATTTTTGCATCAACCTCATATTCTAGTTTTTATTTTCATATTCATTGCATCATTTAATCACCACTTAATTTCTCAATCAATTATTCAGAATTTTATACACATCACAAAATTAAAATCAACATTTTTATATATTGAATTTTTGCCAAATATACATACCTCAAAATTCTACTTCTCTTTGATGATTTTTCCTTAATCCCTTTTTTTTCATCTAATCTTAGCTTGAATTGAAGAAAGAAAAAGAAGAGTAATTATTTTTTTGACTTTCAAAGTTAGTCTTCCATTCTTGCATGACATTCCATACCCTGTTCAATAAACTTAGAACACAAGTATGTTAAATACATTATTGCTATTTTATTTGTTAGCATCAAAATGATGGAAATACCCCTCAAAGTTCAACATCTTCAATGGTCCTCGGTTCAATTCGAGAGACAAAAGCAAGATTATAATCTAAAAGCTTAAGATGAAATCGAGTACTTACACCCTCACCAATGTTTGCTCCATGGGGTGGTTTCTTATAAACTTCCACTCCTTTGGTAGCTCTTAGGTGCCTTGATCTTGATCTTGAAGTAATGTTTCCTCTTCATGCACCTTTTGTTGTTGCTCTTCTTGATCATCATTATTATCTTTATTTGAGGTCTCACCATCCTCTTTATGATCAACATCAAGTTTTTCCATTTAACCTATAACATCATAAAAAATAATAAATTTTCCAAGATCAAGTTTACCAGATTTATTAAAAACAACATGCATATACTCTTCTACAACTAATGATCTTTTATTATAAACTCTATAAGCTTTGTCAGTTGTGGAGTATCCTAAGAAGATTTCTTCATTAGATTTAGAAAGCAAATTTTCTAAGGTTGTCCTTGGTATTCAATATAAAATATTTGCATCCAAAAACTCTAAAATATGAGATAAAGGGTTTTCTTCCATTCTTTGGAGTTCCGCATCAGTCCCTAAAGATTGTGCCTTGAAACCCCTTAATAAGATAAGGTAAACAAACCTTAAGCTATGTTGATCATAAGTTGAACCTAACCCAGCCTAAACAAGTAGCAAGAACCAAGGTTATAGTGTTCATTAAGATTAGCCACACCAGAAGCAAATTAACTTAATAAGCAACTAATTCTTAAAAGTAATAAATAGATGCAAGTTTGTCTTACTATAAATAAATACTTAAATTCGTTTTTATTCATCAATGATATGTAAAAATATGCCCAAATTAGTATTTATAACCCTAAGTCTTTGAATCCTTTATGGAAAAGGATAACTAAGTGCTATTCTAACCCAAATCCTAAAAAGATAGCTAAAATCTAATATAATCCCTTAAAGTTGGAGATTTACATTTAAGTAATCTAAGTCTCTTAAAAATAGGGATATGACAACTAATAAACCCAAATTCTTGACAAATAAGGAAAACTGTGATAATCCTACTAGAAATAAGAAAACTATATACAATCTGATTATGTAACTTGGGCCACATGAATTTGGCCTTAAAAATAATAAATTAGAGACCAAATAATATTCCCTAGATGTAACATCCTTGACTTTTCCCATATGCATTTCTACAGCATCTCATTTGCACATATACATTTTGCATATATATCAATTGAACACATGCATAATATGTATTTTTATTTAAATATATTCATGACATACAATTAGTTTATTTTCAAATATTTTACAATTGTATAGAAATGCATATGTCCGTTTTATAATATAGATGAAAATGACATAAAATTAATATTTAAGTGAATAAAGAGACTAGATTGAATTAATAAAATTTTGACATGATTAATTTAATTAAATTAAAATAAGTGATTAAATTATATATTTATTTATTATTGGTTAGTAAAATTGGGTAAATGTATATATGTATACATGAATGTATGTATATGTATGTATGTATGATGATAAAAAAATAAACATAATAATAAAAATAATTAAAAAAAAAAGAAGAAGAAAGCATTCAGCAAAAAGAAAAAAAGAAAAAAGAAAAAAAAACAAGAAGAGTGGACGACAAAAGAAGAAAAAAGAAAGCGAATGGGTTAGGTGATTTTTAACCTATTAGGCTCCATTATCTTCCTTTTCTTTTATTATTTTCCTTTTCTTTTCTTATCTTCTTCTTCTTCTTTGCTCCATTTCTTCAACCTATTTTCTCTCAAGTTCCAGCCACAAATTCTTTCTTGTTTCACTTGGTTTTTGAGGCAAATTGATCCCTTGAAAGTTTGTTCTTGGTAAGTAATCAATTCTTATTGCTATAAGGTTGATTTGAGTTGCTAAGGTTCATTAATAGACACTAATTTGAACTCCGATTTTGATATCCATAGAAATTCATTCTGGAAAATCTTAAAACATAAAAGTTGTTCCTTTATGTCTTAGATTTATGGATATGTAAATATTTGTGCAATATTTGGTGTATAGAATGATATATCCTCTTCGTACTGAAACTGGTCCGGATGGGAACCTTAAGTAAGTTAGCTACTGTGTTTGTTAGTTTTGGATATGTTACAATCAATATTGGTAGTAACTCAAAACATTCAAGTTGTAAATATATGTGTTATGGATCTGTAAACCAAATTTCAGGTTCATAGGTCTTGTACTTTTTGAGTTATGGTGAATGGAACCATGACTATTCCATGATTTGAACTGCCTACTGAGTGCCCTGTACAGGTCCCGAAACTTGTTTAATTATTTTGAGTTTCTTAAAGATCGATTCTGTTAATGATCAAAACATGAAAGTTGTAGGTATATGGCTTAGCAAAAGTTTGGTACTAATTTTAGCTTAATATATTATGTAAAGAATAAGGTATGGCCTTTGTAAGTCATACTGGTTCAGAAGCCAATTCTATTATGGACCAGTAAAATATTTGTTATAATTTGAAGACCTTATAGATATAATTGATAAAAGTTGTGAACATGCAAAATATTCTATATGAACCCATATAAGTTTCTGTAAATTTTCATTAAAAGAGGACGTATATATTATAAGTTATGAAGAACCAAATGAGTATCCTGAAACTGCCTAAGGGCAGAAAACAGAGCAGAAATCAGAACACGATTAGAAATTCCACCAAATATTTTATAGTGATCCAATTGGTCTGAAATTTTAAATGTTATATATAAATATGTTAATTTTAATTAGGAACAAGAATCAGATTAATTGGTCAAATACAGAAGAAGTTATAGTCAAAACAGTCACATAAGGTCACACTGCCTCATAGGAAAAATTTTAATTATTGATATGAATAATGTATATTAATTTGTTTAAGCCACATTAAGTTTCTCTAGTCATAAATTAACCAATTATATTTCAATATTAGGCTCAAGACAAATTGGAGATATACAAGAAGGGGGTAGACAATAAATTAAGGGTTGGAATCAAAGGAAAAATGTGAGTATAATTATGAATTGAATTCTTTAGTGCATATGAATGTTGCTTGCTATGTGACTTATATGATTGTGATGATTTTTCCTTGAAAATATGATGATGAATAATTTGTGACATTTGTGGTACATATAAGTTTGTGTACTTGTGGTATATTGGAGATATATGTTTGACATATGATATATATACATGGTATATGTATAGTATATGCAAGGTATATGTGTTGACATATGAGGTATATATGTGGTATATGTATGGTATATGTGTTGCATATGAAGTATATATGTGGTATATGTATGGTATATGTGTTGCATATGAAGTATATATGTGGTATATGTATGGTATATGTGTTGACATATGAGGTATATATGTGGTATATGTATGGTATATGTGTTGCAAATGAAGTATATATGTGGTATATGTATGGTATATGTGTTGATATATAAGGTATATATGTGGTATATGTATGGTATATGTGTTGATATATAAGGTATATATGTGGTATATGTATGATATATGTGATAAGATACAATGATTGATGAATATGTAAGTACAAGTGCATATGCATAATGACTTAAAAGGCGTTGTGACTAGTCAATCGACATTGTAAAGCAAAAGAAGAGGCCTATGGCCCAACAAATGTACAAGGCAAAAGAAGAGGCCTATGGCCCAACAAATGTGCAAAGCAAAAGAAGAGGCCTATGGCCCAACAAATGTGCAAATGAAACAAATGATCAAGCTAGCAAATGCAAATGCAAATGTTCACATGGAAACCCAGGGTAATGTTCGTTTAACCTGGTCACAACAAAATAAAATGTACAAGCATAAGCATAAGTAAATAGAAATTATTGAATACTTGATTTTATCTATATTTATATGTTATTGACTGATGAAATGGAGTATAAAGTATGTATTAATTATACTTGTTATTTGTTATTATGAAATGCTTGGTGCTTTATAACTCATTTGATAGTTATTCTCACTGAGTCGCAACTCACCAAATTGCATCATTTTTCAGGTAGAGAGGATTAGTAATTTATATTGAGGTGCATATAAAAGTCATGGATCAAAGGTCACCGGCCGAGCCTCATCACTCTCTCTCCTTGCATTCCACATAAGCATAAGAACATATCATTTATATTTGGGGATTGAATACTTGCAAATTTACTAACTTTTTAAACGTAATGTTTAATTTATTAATATATGTGATGTTATAGGTTATAATTAAAGCTTTCGTATTGATTGTGAAATTATTGTTGATAATAAGATATGAGTTAAAAAAAATTACTCTCGCTGTAAACATGAATTTTTATTTAATCTTGTTTCATACGTGACAATACAATATAAAAACAACATATACGGTATATAGATGTATAAGGTGTTAGGTGTTACACTAGATGCCTCCTCAAGTTTCCTATAAGTTATGCACATGCCTCGCACATGATCCCTTAAGTTGCACTTGCATTGCGCATGACTCTTCAAATCTGTCCACTTGATTTAATGGACTTAGACACCTTGTAATTAAGCCCATTGACTTGAATCTTCATGAAATACTTATTTTATTTTCACTTTAGGTTTTCCTTTGTGTAGTATTTGCCCATAAGTTTGATTATGGATTTTAGGCCTAATATGGCAACTAAAGCTCCCATGTTGCCTCTTATGACTTGGAACATGCCACATATTGAATTGGATCATATGAAAAGACTTTTGAACTCCTTTTAGAACAATTTAAATGATATAAGATTGTTCCACTTCATTGATGCAATGTAGCCCTTCATGCTTGCTTTCTGTGCTTACATGATTTCCCTTATCATATAATTTGGCTTACACTTAAAATATTGTACTTTAAACTATCAACATGTAAAACATTTTCAATCAAAGAAATATTATTGAAAAATAAATATTATTTAAACCAATTGAACCAATGCCAATTATTTTCGCCTTGGCATTGTTTCCAAATGTTACCTTATCACCATAAATCTTTTTAATTTGAATGAAAATGTTCCTATTTTCAGTTAGGTACTTTGAGCATCCACTATCCACTAACCAAATATTTTTCTTCATTATAGACTTAAGGCACACCTACAAAACAATAATTTAGGTTTGGTTCTTGGATACCCAAATGAACTTGGATCCTTAGGGGTTAGCTTTAGAAGGTTCCCAATAAGCTTTTTTTATAAAATAATTGAATATTTATGTATCCAAGCTTTATACAATAGTGACATTGTTTAAATTTAAATTGGTTTTGCTACTTTGCAAGAGGTTTAGGCCTCATTATCTTTTTAGAGGCAATATGTGCACATGAATATGATCAAGTATGTGTATTAGGTGTTTTTTTAGGTGCATGTCTCTTATATAAGAAGACATGATTGACCTTTTGAGATTTTTCTCTTAAGTCATGTGACCCCTTACTAATTTTTTTTAAGTATGGGATTTTGTGTGTATTTTTTTCTTTAGCCTTTGAGGCTATTATCTCAATAGAAGAGGTTTATGGAGTGCTAGACTTAACAAATATTGTTTTGGGTGAGGAGGAGGATGATGATGCTTCATTGAAGCCCATGTCTCACTAATTTTGAGATATAATTAAGGTATCCAAACTTTCATTCCCTTTGTGAAATTTAGAGATAAAGTTTATCATCTCCCCAACTTCATTTTTAAAGCATTGTTTTCTTTTAACAAAGAATTGGTTGAGGATTTGACAAAATTTCTTCTAATGACTTATTTAAGGAATCATTAGAGGTTTTTTGCTATTGAACTACCTTTTGAAGGTCATGAAAATTATTTTTAAGCTTAGACAAATTTTCTTATAAAGATCAATTTTCTTTTTATATCTTTGTATCTCTAGGTTCAAATCTTCAACAATATAATCATCATCATCATCATCAATTAAATCACACAATTCATCATAAGGTAGATATGTAGGACATACCTCATCAATGAAGTTACCCTCAATAGCCTTGAAGCATAAGTTAGCCACCTTCTCTTCTTCATCTTCAAGAAATGTTGAGGAGTCATCATCCCATGTGGCTTTGTGACTATTTTCTTCAAATATCTTATTAGGTCTCGTCTTGTACGTTGAACCTTGAGAGGTATTTACGTCATTTTGATGCTAACAAATAAAATAGCAATAATGTATTTGACATACTTGTGTTCTGAGTTTTTTGAACAGAGTATGAAATATGATGCAAGAATGGAAGACTAACTTTGAAAGTCAAAAATTGAAGAAATAGCATGTTCATGCCCGTGACTGTTTATGTCATGCCCGTGATATAGCTTAGTGCCAACTATCCAATATTTAAAGTTCACAGCCATGAAGGATCATAACAACCGTGAAGGATCATATTAGTCATGCCCGTGAGAAAACATGTCAAATTCCTCCAGAGAGCTTTATGACTAGAGTCACCACTTGGACCACGGCTTGAAAGGATATTCCCGCCCGTAAAAGAATAAAGTCATGTTGTAACACTCCCTTACCCCAGCCTGAAATGCCTGGATAAGTGAGTGCTACACCGACTTCTTAAAATCCTTATTTAATAAATGTTAAAAAGTCATACATTTTTTTTACTCAAAGCTCAAAGGTATAAAAGAGATAATTTATACTTTATGTACATAAAATAATATTTACAAAACTTCAGATTAATTACAAAACCATAGAGGATAATTTATATATCCAAAATAAGGAAATATAATATAAAATACAAAAGTGTTGTGACCCACAATTTTATCTGTCGTCTGCCTTACTGGATTAGGCCACAACTAGCTCTATCTACAAGCTTCAGCTACCTTTCTAAATTTGCACGGAAAGAAACTCTCACGCTAAGCTCTAAGCTTAGTGGTGCATAAAGATAAAAGCAATATACTATATCATGTTGTTCATAACATATAAATATTCAAGCAATATATTTTATTATGCTTTTATAGTGAGTATTTTTCATACAATTTATTATCTTGTTCATCACTAGCATATATATATATATATATATATATATATATATATATATATATATATATATATATATATATATATATATATATATATCAATTCCAAATATTTTTCTTATATTTATTTTTCTTTATCATGATCTCTTATAAGTTCATTAACTTATTTATGCCCATAACACCTAGGAACCACTAACAAGGATAACGGGGTTGCCATTCAGGCATTTATGAGTGCCACCCGGGCATTTATGGTATGCGCATACAAGTGCCATCATCGGCATTTACATATATATATATATATATATATATATATATATATATATATATATATATAGTCATCACCGGCATTAATAATAATGCTATTACTAGCTTCAATTATAGTGTCATCACCGGCTTCATTAATCCCGGCTTCATTAATCGTGTCATCATAGGCATTATTAGTTCCCCTGATTGGCATGCCAAACTATCCAAAATTCTAGTTATAAGCTAGGTGTTCTATGACTTAATTAATATCATTAAAATTCAAAACCATAAGAAATAAAAGTATATATATTCATTTATATATATATATATATATTTTTTTTTCTCAATCACAAAATACTCAACTATGCTTTTATTTGCACATCATTTTTATGAGTCTAAAAACTCATTTGATTTTTCATATACCTCATTTGGGAAAATTTTATATTATAACAATTAACCTAATATAACTTAAATATTTAAATTTCATTTTTTTATCTGCCCTGTTTCAGGCATAATTCGAATTCTATATTTGACCTTAATTTTGATCATGTTAAAGCCTAAATTCAATTAAAGAGTCTTCTTATAAATTTTATATCTAATTCTTAGCTTTAATATGCAACTTGAATCACTAAATTTGGAGTTATGTAGAAAAAGTTATGACTAATTAAACACTAACTGTTCACTAACAATTTCGCCTAGAAATTTGCTGGACAGATTCTGGGTCTGATATATATATATATATATATATATATATATATATATATTTCTAGGAAAATACAGACATATTTAGATTTTATGGTCTGATTAAAAGTTAATGTCATATGTCTTAGCTTTCATATTCAACTTGAATCACTAAATTTGGAGTTATGTAGAAAATGTTATGACTAATTGAACACTAACTGTTTACTAACAATTTCGCCCAGAAATTTGCTGGACAGATTCTAGATCCAAAATATATATATATTTTTCTGGGCAAATAGATATATTTAGATTCTATGGTCTGAATAAAAGTTAAAGTTTTATGTCTTAACTTTCATATTCAACTTTAATAACTAAATTTTGAGTTCTGCAGAAAAAAGTTATGACTAATTGAACTCTAACTATTCACTAACAATTTCACCCAGAAATTTGCTGGACAGATTCTAGGTCCGAAAATATATATATTTTTCTGGGACAATATAGACATATTTAGATTTTATGGTCTGCAAAAAAATTAAAGCCCTATGTCGTAGCTTTCATATTCAACTTGAATCACTAAATTTGGAGTTCTTTAGAAAAAGTTATGACTAATTGAATACTAACTGTTCACTAACAATTTCACCCAGAAATTTGCTGGACAGATTCTAGGTCTGAAATATATATATTTTTCTGGGAAAACACAGACATATTTAGATTCTATGATCTGAATAAAAGTTAACTCCCTATGTCTTAGCTTTCATATTCAACTTGAATCGCTAAATTTGGAATTCTTTAGAAAACGTTATGTCTAATTGAACACTAACTGTTCACTAACAATTTCGCCCAAACATTTGCTGGACAGATTTTAGGTCCGAAATATATATATTTTTCTAGGTAAATATAGACATATTTAGATTTTATGATCTGAATAAACGTTAAAGCCCTATGTCTTAGCTTTCATATCCAACAAATAACACATTAAGCCGAATTATATATCTCAAGTTATAGCAATATATATGCTTACTGCTCCAGAATTTCCAGCATTACACACACAAAATCACCTAATTTAATTTCTATCAAAAATACTCCTAAGTCTAGCAAACAAGCATACTCAAAATTTTATCATAAAATAAAGTTAATTTACATAAAAAAAATTCTCAAATCATACAATTTGAAAATAAAACATAGACTATTGCTTTAATTTATGCACAAACCTCTTATTAATCTTCTTCACTTTTTCTAGGTAGCTTTCTCTTTTCCTTTGTTTTCTTGAGCTCCTAAAACACACAAAATCATCATCAAAACCTTATATTATCAAAACTCTCATGAAACCCTAAACTCTCTCTCATGAAACCTTAAACTCTTTCTCTACATAATCAAGCTTTAAATGAGCTCAAAACCATGTTTTCCTTTTATGAAAGTTGAAGAGGAGAAGGAGAGCTTCTTACCTATACTTTTTTCTCTTCTTGATCAACACTTGAAGGTTTTATCTCTCCTCTTCTCTTCCTATTTCCTCCCTTCCTTAACTTCTCCAAGTCTTGTTGTGCATGAAAATGGCTTCGACTTGTTCTTTTTTTCCCTCTCTTCTCTTTCTTTCTCTCTCTAGATTAAGCTCTAACTATGGTGGAAAGGAGGGCTGGCGTGTAGGCTGGTTTTTTAGCAGAGAAATAATTTAAGAAGAAGAGATAAGGAAGAAGAAAGAAGAATTAAGAGAATGGCCTAAAGTCTCATATGGGTCCCACCATTTTTTTGACCAAAATATTGACTTTAGGCTTAATTAACCTTAATATCATTCTTTTTCTTATTGAGTGGCTGGCCAACCTATTTAAAATGTCCAAAAATTAATATGTTAATTAGCAAATAATGTCATTAATCTTTCAAATTTTGGTAAATTGCAATTTGTCTCCAAAACTTATCAAATTTTGCAATTTAGTTCTTTACCGTAAATTAACTTCTTTAAGCTTTATAAACACTTAATTAGGTATATATCAACATAATTTAATAATTACTTTATGAATTTCAGGGAAAATCCAAATTTAAACTCCGATAAGTTAAACGAGTCAATTTCGCGACACGTGCGACTCGGAGCCTAAATTAGCAGATATGACACATGCCCGTGATCAAACAATTCAATTCCTTCTAGAATGTTTCACGGTCAGAGTCACCACTTGAGTCACGACTTGGAAGAATATTCACGACCGTGACATACATATTCACGATCGTGAAAGAGGAAAGAGAAACATGTCAGGCATGAAATTAAGAGTTGGTACAACGGCTATTTTAGCATTAAATGTATCCAAACGGCTATAATTCACCAAGGAAGAATAAATGCAAGTCATTTATGAATCCAGAGCAATAGAATAACAATAAGTTCGAATCAAAATCTTGTTCTAGCCATTTTGTGCATTAATTACTTTCAACTAAACTTTCATTCTCTGCAAAAATCTTTTTTCTCATAATTTCTGAGCATTATAGATTTGTGAGTGTTTCTCTTTGTAATCTACTATACAAGTGAGTTTGGGTATACTAGATTAAGAGTAGAATACTTGTAAGGGTTATTTGTGTGAGCCATAAAATACAAGGAATTGGTTTATTGTGTAAGCCATTAAAAGACAAGGGATTTCTGGGTTAGGTGTGATCCATTGATAGAAACACCATAGTTTGTGATGTAGATCAAGGACATATAAGTCAATCTTCACAAAAGAAGAATGATGCACTAGTCATGCCAAGTGGTGCGATCACAAGATCAAGGGCTAACAAACTAAGGCAAGCAATGCTAGGCTATGTTCAAAGCTTGGTCAATAAGGAGATCACAAAAGATTCATGCATGACAAAGGAGATGGAGTTGATTGAAGACCCAAGGCCCATTACTTATCTTGGGGTGTATAAAGAACCATCTTGCATGGACTAGTCCAATGGGCTAAACAAGGCAAAATCCATAAAATTAAAGATTACAAGTCATGTGCCAAACATGTGCCTACTTATATGATTTGGGGCTTAACATATAATTGGGCTTAATTATGTATGTGGGCTGCCTAACTTAGGCTTTAATTAGTGATAGACATGTGGGCCAAAGAAATAAAGCCCAACCCACCACTTGTCTTATTTTAGAAGGATTTAATTAGTGTCCTAATTCAAGTAGGACTCTACTTTTTAGAATATGAGTTAGAATATGACTGTACTTTTAGGAGTTGAGTTAGAATATGATTTAGTTATCCTTTACCATAAAGGATTCAAAGACTTAGGGCTATAAATACTTATCTAGGCTTCTTGTACAAGACATGAATGAATAAAAACGAATTTGAGTGTTTTTCTTTAAAGTGAGGCAGATTTGCATCTCTTTATTACCTTTATAAATTAGTTACTTATCAAGTAATATTACTTGTGGCGTGGCTATTCTTAATAAACTATATAATCTTGGTTCTTTGCTACATTGGTTAGCTTTGGGTCAGATTCAATCTATGATCACCATAGCTTAAGGTTTGTTTACCTTGTCTTGTTGAGGGGTTTCAAGGCACGGTCTTTGAGTTTCCGCATCAGTTTGGTATCAGAGCTTTTGGTTAGGTAATCATTATCTATCCTTTAAAATTGCTTTCTAGTTGTTAACTTAGGTAGATTTAAATTCTGCCATTGGAGGTACCTTAGGAAAAATTTCTTCCATAAAGAGTAAAATTGCAAGTTTGGGTTTCTTTTCAATTCTTTGATATGTTTGAGGTTTATTAAGCATTAGTTCAGTGCTATTTGCTATAAAAAAAAGGAAAAAGGAAAAAATATCAGAATTTTGAATTTAGCACCAAAATTGTGAAATTGTGCTATTTTGAGCTTCAAGTTGAAATCCTGTGATTATTGATTGCTGGAATTATTTGGTATCATCATAAACTACAACAATCCAATTTAAATAATCGGTTTTGAGGTTGAAAAGTACAACTTTTGAATTCAGATACCTTAGTGATCATATTGAGCATTGATTTGATCTTGAGGAATTGAGCTTATCTATTAAATATACCTTGAGTTCTTGCTAGTTAGTGATAAATTAAGGTTGAATAAGGATTTAATTAAGGGACAATCAGCTACTTACTAGGAGGAAACCGATTCTGAATTTTTTTCAATACTGTATAATTCTTTGTGCTCTTAAGTTTTTATTTTTTTAATTATGTCCTTTTTGCATCTAATTATCTTAGTTAAGTCTAATTTGCATTCTTAGATTTAATTTGAACAAAAATCAGTAGCATACACCTATTTAAATTCGTGTATAGCTTTAAATATAAATTTCTTTCACATTAGTTTGCTTCTAGACTTTGTTCCATTCATTCTTGTTAGGGTTCATTGTTAATTCTTCGCATAGATCACTTGCATATTGTTTGTTTTTGTTTCTGGTTCTTACTTGTAATTTTGAGTGGAAAAAGGCAAGTGTGGTGAGCTTAAAAGAGGGTAAAAGCCATTATTTATGTGAAACACGAGTGGTATATAGTCTGTTTTGAGAGAAACACGTGAAGGAGTGATTGTGAGGTCCTTTTACTTCATTATTACTTTCTTGAATTACTAACCATGTCAAAGGAAAACACAAGGGGAAGTAGCGAACGAGAGGACCAGCTGAAACTCATACCATTAGAGGCTGTCCAATCTGAATTCCAAAGGCTATTTTCCATGATTGAATCTTTTAATGAGAAGATGGAGAGACAAGATCGAAAAATTGAAGAAGTGAGACAACAAAGCACTTCAAATTCCAGAAAAACAAGAGAAGAGTCATGGACTCATGGGGAATGGAACATTCACAATTCTGGAATATGGAGGTTTCAGACTCAAGAAGAAGATGAGGACTTTGATTCCTATGATGATGAAGATGATACCCATTCAACGAGGAGAGGGGGAGATAAGCGTGATAGCAACATCAATTCCATCAAAATGAAAATTCCACCTTTTAAAGGGAGGAATGATGCTAAAGCATACCTACAATGGGAGAGAAAAGTGGAGCTCATTTTTGAATGCCACAACTATAGTGAAGAGAAAAAAATAAAACTTTTTGTTATTAAATTCACTGATTATGCTCTTGTTTGGTGGGATCAGATCATGATGACTAGAAGAAAAAATGGAGAAATACCCATTAGAAGGTGGGAGGAGATGAAAAGGGTGATGAGAAAACGATTTGTGTCAGCCTATTACTATAGGGAGTTGCACCAAAAATTGCAACGCCTTACACAAGGATCCATGTAATACCACATCTTATGCATTTAAATATAACCTATCTCTGTATCAAATAATTACACATAGGATGCTGGAAAGGCAAAATATCCTGTTAACAATGGTAGTAAATTTTTTTTTCATATCCTGTAATCTCATTCAATGAGTCTGCAAGTCAACACTGAGACTTTCGCCACAATATAATATATCACATATATTAGAACATAAACTTTACACATAAGTATTTACGAGTTGATTTCGTTTATACATTTTTAAAACCAATTCCAAACTGACTGTACATATTCAACCATATAAATACAAAATGCAGATGATATATTTTTATGCTTGTGTGGAATGCAAGGAGAGAGAGTGATGAGGCTCGGCCAGTGACATGTGCTCCATGTCTTCTATACGCTACTCAAAATGAGTTATCACTTTTTTTTACTTAAAAAATGATGCAAATTGATGAGTTGCAGCTCAATGAGAGTAACCATCAAATGAGCTCTAAAGTACCGACCAACTCATAATAATAAGTCACAAATCCAATACATACCATGTATTCCATTCCATTCATCAGTATCATATAAATATCAATAAAGTTGAACCATATAATCATTACTCCTTATGTATGCAAATGCTTTGCTTATTTCATTTTGTTGTGACCAAGTTAAACAGACATTGCCCCGGGTTTCCATGTGAACATTTTCCATGTGAACATTTGCATTTGCTAGCTAGCTTGATCATTTGTTTCATTTGCACATTTGTTGGGTCATAGGCCTCTTCTTTTTCTTTACAATATCGATTAACTAGTCACAACGCCTTTTTAGTCCATATGCATATGCACTTGTATTTAAGCATTCATCAATCATTGCATCTTTATCATATACAACATACATATATTCCATATATACCTCATATGTCACACATATACCTTGCATATACTATACATATACCATGTATATATATCACATATATTAAACATATACCTCAAATATATCACAAGTATACCATTTATATGTACCACAATGTCACAAATTATCCATCATTACATTATCAAGGACCAATCATAACAATCATATGAATCACATAGCAAGCAACATTCATTTGCACTAAATAATTCAATTGATAATTAGACTCACCGTTCCCCTTTGATTCCGACCCCTAACTTATTGTCTATCCGCTCCTTATGGGTCTCCAATATGTTGCGAGCCTAATATGAAAACATAATCGATTAACTCATGATTAGGGAGACTTAATGTGACTTAAACAAATTAATATACATTGTTCATGTCAATAGTTAAGATTTTTTCTATGAGGCAGTGTGATCTTATGGGACTGTTTAGCCTATAATGTTTTCTATACTTGACCAATTAATCTAATTCTTATTCCTAATTAAAATTAATATATAATTTTATAACATATTAAAATTTCAGACCAATTGGATCATTGTACAATATTTGGTGGAATTGCTAAGTGTGTTATGTTTTCTGCCTTTAGGCAGTTTCAGGGTACCCACTTTGGTTCATCATAACTTATAATCTATAATTCCTATTTTAATTAACATTTATAAACACTTATATGGGTTCATATGAAACATTTTTCATATTTTCAAATTTTGTCAATTATGTCTTTAAGGTCTTCAAATTATAACAAATATTTTACTGGTCCAGAATGGAATTGGCTTCCGGATCAGTATGACTTCAAAAGGATATACCTTAGTCTATACATAACCAATTAAGCTGAAATTAGTACCACAATTTAGCTAAGACCTATACCTATAACTTTCTTGTTTTGAAAATTTATAGAATCTAGCTCTACCGAGCTCCAATGGGCCAAACAATTTGCTGGATCTGCCTAGGGCACTCAGTTGGTAGTTCAAGTCATGGAACAGTCATGGTTCCATTCACCATAACTCAAAATATACAAGTCATATGATCCTGAAATTTGGTATACCGATACAAGACACATATATCTACAAGTTTTAGGTTCTGAGATACTTCATATAATGGCTTTAACATATTTGAAATCAAAGAACACAGTAGCTAACGTGGTTAGGGTTCACACCCTGACCAGTTTCAGTAGAGAGAGGATTTCTCTTCCTATACACAAAATCATACAAAACCGTTTACATATCCATAAATATAAGACATAAAGGAACAATGTTTGTGTTTTAAACTTTTCCAGAATCAATTTCTACATGCATCAAAATAGGGTTGCAAATCAGTGCCTATTAATGAACCTAAGCAACTCAAATCAACCCTATAGCAATAAGAATTGATTACTTACCAAGAACGACCTTGCAAGAAATCAATTAGCTTCAAAAACTAAGTGAAACAAGGAATAATTGAATTTTGAAATGGAAGAAAATGAAGAAGAAGTCGGGCTGGAGAAGAAGGCAGAAATGGGGAAGGAAGATGAAAATAAAGCCAACTTGTTTTTTGTCCTTTTATCTTCTTCTCTTCTCTTTTCTCTTCTCATTTCTCTTTTCTCTTCTCTTCTATTTCTATTTTGTGTCATTTTCATTTTATTTTTTCTATATTACTATTATTATTATTATTTACATATATTTATAATTCCACTAATTCACACAATAATACAACTTAATCATTTGGCCCGATTTAACTAAATTAACAATGTAAATGTTTACTAATCTTAATCTAATCATTTTTCTTACTTTAATTTAGTCACCTTATTCAATTTATTTATAATGCTTTGTTATCATCATTTAGGTTATAAGGATACACGTGTGACTCGATACAATTGCCAAATACTAGGACACGTAGCTAGTACGTGCCATGAACTTGTTTCTAAGAAAATATGTATGAAATGCACGTTTTCAATTGGATTATATGGAAGATGCATATGTTCAAATGAAATGCATGTGGGTATGCATGTGGGGAAGGTCAAGGATGTTACAATCCATGACCGTTGAAGATTACCATAAGGAGATGGAGATGGCAATGATGAGAGCCAATGTGGAGGAGGATACATAAGTCACCATGACACGTTTCTTAGGGGGTTTGAACAAAGATATTGCTAATGTTATTGAATTACAACACTATGTGGACTTTGACATGGTTAATATGGCCATAAAAATTGAAAAGCAACAAAAAAGCAAGGGGCAGCAAGGAGTTACACGAATTCCACATCCAAATGGAGTTCAAAATGGCCTAAAAGGGAAAAAAAAGGGTAAAGAAAAGGTGACTGACCCGAAAGAGGTAAGGAAAGAAAAATGGGTAAAAGATGATGGAAAATCAAAAACACCTAGTGCTAATGATAAACATAGTAAAATTAAATGTTTTAGATGTTTGGGTGTAGGGCATATTGCATCTCAATGTCCTAATAAGAAAACTATGTTATTAAAAGATAATGGTGTAATTGATAGTGAAAGTGAAAAAAATAGTGATAGTGATGGTATGCCTTCCTTAGTGGATGCTAGTGATTGTGATGATGATGATGTGCAATATGGGAATGATGTGCATATTGAATCTTTGGTTGTTAGGAGAGCCTTGAATATGCATGTTAAAAATGAAACTAGTGATCAAAGAAAAAATATTTTTCATACACGTTGCATAGTCAATGGAAAGGCAAGTAGTTTGATTATTGATGGAGGTAGTTGTACTAATATGGCTAGTGCAACACTTGTTGAAAAGTTGGGTTTGAATTGTATTAGACATCCTAATCCATATAAGTTGCAATGGTTTCATGAATGTGGTGAAATAAGGGTGAATAAACAAGTGATGCTTGCATTCTCTATTGGTAGATAAAAGGATGAGGTGTTATGTGACGTTGTACCTATGCATGCTAGTCATGTTTTACTTGGAAGGCCTTGGCAATATGATAGACGTGTGATGCATGATGGGTATAGGATTCAGTATTTTTTTTAGCTTGAATAACCAAAATTACATTCTTGCACCTTTATCTCCATTGGAAGTATATGAAGACGACCAAATGAAAATCTAAAAATTCATTATGGGAAATTCAGGTAGTGAGGCAAGTTCAAGTAAAAGAATTGAGAGAAAATAGGCCTTGAATGATAAAAATGAAAGAAATACAAATAAAGGTCCAATGGTGAGTGATGGAGCAAGAGAGAAAAGTAAGGGTGAGATTGTGAAGAGAGAAAAGAAAGTAAGCCTGTATGCAAGGGAGAAAGAATTGAGAGGTGCTTTTAATGCACAAATGAGTCTTATTGTACTTAGGTACAAGGAGAATCTTTTAATTTTGACTGACATTGACCCTTGTTTGCCTAGAGTTTTTGTGTCTTTATTACAGGAATTTGAGGATGTCTTCCTTGAAGAGATTCCTAAAGGCCTCCCTCCATTAAGAGGTATTGAACATCAAATTGACTTTGTTCCCGGGGCTGCCATACCAAATAGACCAGCCATAGAACCAATCCTGAGGAGACAAAGGAGATACAAAAACAAGATGAAGAGCTTTTAGAGAAGGGGCACGTGAAGGAAAGCTTGAGTCCATGTGTCGTTCCTGTGTTGTTAGTGCCTAAAAAGGATGGATCTTGGAGGATGTGTGTGGATTGTCTTGCCATTAATAAAATAACAGTAAAGTATAGACATCTTATTCCTAGACTTGATGATATGCTTGATGAATTATGTGGGGCATGTTACTTTTCCAAAATTGATCTTAAAAGTGGTTATTTTCAAGTTAGGATGAAAGTAGGAGATGAATGGAAAACCGCATTTAAAACTAAACAAGGTTTATATGAGTGGTTGGTAATGCCTTTTGGTTTAACTAATGCACCTAGTACTTTCATGAGACTTATGAATTATGTTTTGAGACAACTTATTGGTAAGTTTGTTGTGGTTTATTTTGATGATATACTTATATACAACAAATGTTTTGATGATCATATTATGCATGTTAGGGCTGTATTAGAAGTATTGAGAAAAGAGAAATTATATGCCAACTTAAAGAAGTGCACGTTTGCTAGTGAAAAACTTGTATTTCTTGGATTTGTTGTTAGTGCTAAAGGAATTGAGGTAGATGAGGAAAAAGTGAAAGCTATTAGAGATTTGCCAATGCCTACTAATGTTAGTGAGGTTAGGAGTTTTCATGGATTGACTAGTTTTTATAGAAGGCTTGTTAAAGATTTTAGTTCCATTGCAACACCTTTAAATGAGTTAGTTAAAAAGGATGTTAAATTTAAATGGATTGAATCATAGGAAAAGACATTTAATTTGCTTAAGGATAAACTATGTAGTGCACCTATTTTGTCCTTGCTTGATTTTAACAAAACTTTTGAGCTTGAGTGTGATGCCTCAAGAGTTGGCATAGGAGCTGTTTTAATGCAGGAGGGGCGACCAATAGCATACTTTAGTGAGAAGTTGCATGGAGCTCAATTGAATTATTCCACCTATGATAGGGAATTATATGCTTTAGTGAGAGCCTTGGACATATGACAATATTATCTTCTTCCTAAAGAGTTTGTCATACATACTGATCATGAGTCTTTAAAGCATTTGAAGGGACATATGAAACTCAATAGGCGGCATGGTAAGTGTGTGGAATTTATTGAGACATTTCCATATGTGATAAAATACAAGCAAGGTAAAGAAAATGTGGTGGCTGATGCACTTTCAAGAAGATATACTTTAATTTCTACTTTAAGTTCTAAATTGTTGGGATTTGAACAAATTAAAGAACTTTATGTCACTGATCTTGATTTTGCTAATGTGTATGATGCATGTGAACAAGCTGCTTTTCAGAAATTTTATAGGCATGGTGGATATTTGTTTAGGGATGGTAAACTTTGTATGCCTATATGTTCATTAAGGGAGCTACTTGTGCGTGAAACTCATAGTGGGGGTTTGATGCGGCATTTTGGTGTTAATAAGACTTTGGATATGTTGCATGAACACTTTTATTGGCCACATATGCGTAAGGATGTTGAAAGAATTTGTGTTAAGTGTGTTGCATGTAAACAAGCTAAATCTAAAGTTATGTCTCATGGATTGTATACACCTTTACCTATTCCTATTGCACCTTGGATTGATATTTCAATGGATTTTGTATTGGGATTGCCTAAGACTAGGAGAGGTAAAGATAGCATATTTGTTGTAGTTGATAGATTTGGTAAAATGACTATTTTATTGCGTGTGCTAAAACGAATGATGCAATAAATATAGCTGACTTGTTCTTTAAAGAGGTAGTGCGTTTGTATGGTATTCCTAAATCAATTGTTTATGATAGAGACGCTAAATTCCTTAGTCACTTTTTGCGTGTTTTGTGGGGTAAACTTGGTACTAAATTGCTGTTTTCTACTACTTGTCATCCACAAATTGATGGACAAACCGAAGTGGTCAATAGGACTTTAGATGCTCTATTGCGTGCTGTTGTGGGTAGAAATTTAAAATTATGGGAAGATTGTTTGCCATTGGTCGAGTTTGCTTATAATAGATGCATACATTCTTCTACTGGTTTTTCACCTTTTTAACTTGTGTATGGTTTTAATCCATTAACTCTATTGGATCTAACATCTTTGCCTTTTAATGAGTTAACTAATTTGGATGATAAGAAAAAGACAGATTTTATGAAAGCTATGCATGAGAAAGCAAAACAGCACTTGGAGAAGAAGAATGAGTCATATGCACGACAAGCTAACAAGGGGCGTAGAAAAATAGTGTTTGAACTAGGTGATTGGGTGTGGGTGCATATGAGAAAAGAGAGATTTCCTCATCAAAGGAAGAATAAACTTGATCCTAGAGGAGATGACCCATTTCGCGTACTTGAAAGGATCAATGATAATGCTTACAAGATAAAACTTCCTGGTGAGTATGGTGTTTCTGTGTCATTCAATATTTTTGACCTTACTCCTTTTGACAATGCAGGAATAGTAGATTCGAGGACGAATCCTTTTGAGGAGGGGGGGGGGAATGATGTAGATTAAGGACATATAAGTCAATCTTCACAAAAAAAGAATGATGCACTAGTCATGCCAAGTGGTGCGATCACAAGATCAATGGCTAACAAACTAAGGCAAGCAATGCAAGACTATGTTCAAAGCTTGGTCAATAAAGAGACCACAAAAGATGCATGCATGACAAAGGAGATGGAGTTGATTGAAGACCAAAGGCCCATTACTTATCTTGGGGTGTGTGAAGAACCAACTTGCATGGACTAGTCAAATGGGCTAAACAAGGCAAAGTCCATAAAATTAAAGATTACAAGTCATGTGCTAACTATGTGCTCAAGATCATGTGCCAACCATGTACCTACTTATGTGATTTGGGGCTTAACTTGTAATTGGGCTTAATTATATATGTGGGCTGCCTAATTTAAATTACTTTAGGCTTTAATTAGTGATAGACATGTGGGCCAAAGAAATAAAGCCCAACCCACCACTTGTCTTATTTTAGAAGGATTTAATTAGTGTCCTTATTCAAATAACATTCTACTTTTTAAAATATGAGTTAGAATATGACTGTACTTTTAGGAGTTGAGTTAGAATATGATTTAGTTATCCTTTACCATAAATGATTCAAAGACTTAAGGATATAAATACTCATCTAGACTTTTTGTACAAGACATGAATGAATAAAAACGAATTTGAGTGTTTTTCTTTAAAGTGAGGTAGATTTGCATCTCTTTATTACTTTTAAGAATTAGTTACTTATTAAATAATATTGTTTGTGGCGTGACTATTCTTAATAAACTATATAATCTTGGTTATTTGCTACATTAGTTAGCTTTGGGTCAGATTCAATTTATGATCATTATAGCTTAAGGTTTGTTTACCTTGTCTTGTTGAGGAATTTCAAGGCACGGTTTTTGGGGTTCCGCATTACTTGATCTAGTATAGGATAAGCAATATATAATGTTTTATAGAAATAAGATTCTTATTCATGAGTTCCAATCCAAATGAAGAATTATAGATATACTGAAATTCTTTTGGCTTGTTATACCTATAAATAGCATATTGTGTATAATGAAAAGATATATTATCAACCAAATTAGACGGATGTCTCTGAGTTAATTTAACTTTTTATTCTTGTGATTAACATATTACGGCATTATGCTTACTAATATTCTATTTTCAAGGTGTTTATCAATTAGTTGCTTGTCACAACTCCTATTAACAATAACGTTTTGTAGTAAATAAGTGGTTTTATTTTCTTATAACTTCACCAAAAATGAGAAGATTGAAATTATTAATCTTACATTTATATTACATACCTATATATATTGTCACGCTCAAATATATAAGCAATTAATTGGGCCCCTCAAGCAAATATTTCTCATTCTGATAGTGTATAATAGTGTAATAGATTTTTTTTATTAAGTATATAATGTTCGGGAGTTCCTCTATTCAATCCTTTTCCTTCTTCTTGTTGCTGGATATCTCGTTCGTACACATCTTCTATACCCCGAGAAGTAGAAAGAATTACAATGCCCATCCCGCCCAAAATTCTAGGAATTTTTTGATAGTTAGAATAGATTCGTAGACCCGGTCTCTATGATGAGATTCGAGCTTTAATTATTTGAAAAATTGTTATAGTTTTTCATTTAGCTAAATTAAGTGTTCGTTTAGTTTAGCAGTACTATTAACATTCAACAATAATGGTCAGAATACATCTAATTCAGTTTATTAGAGCGTTAAAAGCTAATTAACCGAAAACGAGACTTTTATTTTATTAAATTCTCAAAAACTGAGAGTAAAAGCAGAACTGAATAGTCAAATGTGATTCTCGTGTATTACATTTTTTTAATTAATTAAAGGCGAGTTTATATATATGGTGGTCATCTATATAAATGTTGAAGTTAAAATATCTTCAGGTTTGTTTCATTCATCCTCACACAAAAAAAAAAAAGAAAAAAAATGAATTGGGTGTGGAATTGGCGGTTTCAAAACCCAACATGTCTTCTCAAAATGTGGATATAGATATTGGGCTTCAACAAAGGAGTTAGCGTAATTACTTGGGCATGAGTGCAAAATGTTTGGTCCAAAATTAGCTCCATCCAATTCCATGTTATCATGAACATGCCCATTTCTTTTCTTACATTCATAAATAAATTATCATCAATTGAATCAATAGGAAATAAAACATATTTAAATTTTTAAACTTTATAAATTGTGTAATTAAGTATTTCATAAATAAGGACTAAATTTATTTAAAATATATAGTTAAGGGATTTTATTGAACTAATTTTTAATTAATTCTTATTTATGAAACATTCAACATCTAATGAATAATAGTTAATCGTACAAAATTTAATTGATGAATTAAATTTATTCAAAAAGATATTTAATTGTGCAAATTATATATTTAGGAACAAAAAATACTTTTCTCAATCAAATTAAAGTACAAAAAATGGAAAGGATATACAATAGAATTTGCTAATTAAAAATGGAAAGGAGAATACTAATGAATAATGATGACAGTCATAGAACAGTAACAACAAATTGAAGTCCAACAAGGAATATTATTTTATTACATAAAAACAAAATAACAGAACCAACAAAAATGGTCCTTGCACTACAGAAATCAATTCATCTTCCGGACCCGCCAAAACCTTGATCCTTTATTTATAAAAGATGCTAGAAAATGGTCACTCTCCCTTGAAAAATCATATATTCTACAATCACCGATTTCAAATCCAATTCTTGATTAATTAAACAATAACATAGGTCAAATTCTAAAGTAAATCTTTTCTTTTTCTTTTCATATTCAATTACTTTTTTTAATTAAATTTGATATTCAATTACTAAATATATAAATCTAAAATTATAAAATGACATATAACATGTTAAAAGAAATCAATATATGAAGCTAGAAATATTTATTTTGATCAAGGTATAGAATAAACCAATGAGACAATCCATATAGAATATAATTTTATATGATATTCTCTATTTGGTGATAAGTGTAGACGAAGAACTTCAGAATATTAGTTAACGTTACTTGCGTAATTAAGGATCCCAAAGGGAATCATTTTGCATATTATCCCACTCATCTTCTTCAACATCATTGGAAAACATCAAACACTCATCCACCATTGCCATTTGCATCCACATCTTCGGTGAATCCAACGGTGATTCATTGATGGCTTGAATTTGGCTAGGCGACAGTCGAACCGTGACCGGACCAACCTCATTAGAGCTGGAGCCACAGCCACCGCCACCGCCACCATTTTCACCTTGAGATTCCTGCGCTGGCAAAGAAGGCCTCAGGCGAATAGCAGCGTCCTGGGCGGCGAAGCGAATGTCTTCAGCATCAGAAGTAGCAGGCTTAGGAAGATCATTAACCAAGTGAGGGAAATTAAGCTTTGCTTCACGTCCCCTGAAGTGTAAAGCTGCAACGTCATAAGCAGCAGCAGCCATTTCTGGAGTTTCAAAGCTACCTAACCAGATTCTTGTTTTCTTTCCAGGTTCTCTTATTTCAGATACCCATTTTCCCCATTTTCTCTTGCGAACTCCTCTGTAGATTGAAGAGGTTCCTCCATGGCTACTGCCTTGCTCTTGCATTATAATAACTTAATTATAGTAAAATCAAATCAAAATCGAAATCAATGCTTTTGTTTTGTTTAATTTGTGGGGATATAGTGTTATCCAGTTATATGTATATATAGAGAAAATGGAGAGTATCGATGTGTGTGGGTGATTGCAACGTGGACACTCGGCAGGAAAATAAATTAGTCAGGTTCCAAGCAGTTGCACAAGTGAAAATGATATCTTTTGAGTTTGAATCCTAGGAAAATGTAAGAATTTTATGGAATTAGCCAATCATATAATGGCAAGTGTGTTCTTGTTTTTTTGGTCCTATTATACTAATTTTGGAATTTTTTTTTGAAAGAATGCAACAAATGGTAGATATTATTAATTTATATATGAAACATATAATAGTGATGTTTCCTGTAAATAACGCGGTTTTGATCCCAAGGTGGAGGAGCAGATTTTGGTCCCCACTTGAGTTATTAATTATATCCATAATCCTTAATTAATTTCTAATTCTATACTTATATCAGTCTAGAAAATTTATTAACATCTTAAATCACGAATTTCTTCCTCTTTTTTCCACAAGCTGACATGTCTTAGATCTCTTGCTTGTGTTGGGAGTTCAGTTTCATTGATTTTTCTTGTCTACGTCTGATTTGTAAAAAGTTTTATAGAATAAATCAATCTTATATATATATATATATAAACTGGCTTCAGATAATTAAGTATTTTTTTTAATATTCATTGATCATTTCAAAATCTCTCTAGAATTAATTTAAAGATTATAAACTCTCTTCCCTTCATAAATATAGATTTATTTCCCTTATTCATATATTTCAAATTATAACTTTTCATAATATAATTGATTTTCTAATTTACTAATATACTCTCTCCTCTATAACATGTGCCTTGTTTACAAATAATTATGAACTAATATTTTTTTAGCTTTTTAATTGTCCCAGTTTAATTAATACAAGAGTGCATTAACAAAAATAAGAAAATTTATAATTTTAATTATATTAATTAATTGAAAAAAAGAGTCTATTTGTATTTAACAAATAAAGTATTTATTGTTGATAAACATTTTTTTTTAATCTATAATGGCTACCTGGAGTTACTCAACTACTATATTTGTTACTAATACATATAAGCATCCTTGAATTTGACGTTCTCCTCTTTGTGTTTTGAGAAGAAAATGTTAAGACAAATCAAAACTATAATTTGCTTAGTATGAGTTAATTTATGCAAAATTATTTATAGCCTAATATATATTTATCTCCAAACTTGGCAAGAAAGCCGCTTGAGCACTTGAACTTATGGAGTAATTATTTATACCCTTCAACTAGTTATAAGTAACACAATCATACTCTTATTCCGCTACATGGCAGTTGAGTGAGAAAGAGGAAAAATATAGCATGTGAAGGCTCATTTTTTACTATTCAAAGGCTAATTATAACACATAATTTTTCTCTCTCTTTCTTATTATAACACACATTGTTTCTCTCTCTCTTTCTCTTGTCCCTTTCATTTTTTCTCTTCATTCGTTTGATTTCTTAGGCAGAAATAATTTCAAACACTATAATTTATTAAGTTTGCTTATTTTTGGGCTTTGGCAATATTCATTGATTTTTTTGTAAAATCTCTCATTTGTTACTAATTTTTACATTTACTGTAAAAATTTAATTATTAGATTTGATTTTTCTTTTACACTACAAGAAATTGTCTAAATTACAATGCCAAATAGCGATGTTGCATATGGCGTCAGTAAATTGCAAATTTATAGCAATGCCACGCGACATGTTGGCGACAAAAAGTTACGATGGAAAAGTTGTGACTTCATTTGCAACACTATTGCAATGCGTAGCAATAGAATATCTTAGTAATGCCCAAATGGAGTCGCTAAAATTAGCACCAAAAGTTGGTAATAAGTTTAGCAATGCCACTACGATGCTGAGAACATCTCTGATTAGCGATGCTGCAATCTTGCGTTGCTAAACTTGGTGCCAATAGGAGGCCATACTTATGCATAGTTTAATGATACAAGCATGACATTACTAAACAACATATGGAAAGTCAAAATGCAAAATTAAGTGATTGTTTAAAATAGAGACATGTGTTTGGTGTTGCCAATAGCACGTTGCTAAACTTTAAGTTAAACAGTGAATGTAATTGTTTATTTGAATTCCACTAGCTTACTGATGCCACAATGATGCATTTTTTGCATTGCTAAGTTTTTTTATTTAATCTAGGGATACCAGAAATCCCTAAGTTGCTAAGTCCAAAACCTTACCCATTCTCTGAAAATTACCAATTCCTTCACTCACTATTTTCCTAATCTTTCTTTGACACCCACACCTTTGACATAATGTATTTAACATTAGTAACATATTTGCATATTAATTGAAAATATTGTAATGTGCAAAAGTTAGGGCCTATAAGTTATATTGGGTTAGAGAGATAGGATGGGTAGTTGGTGTTTTAATAGGTTAAGTTTTTGTGTAAAAGAGTGCTTTCACACCCGTGGTAAGGTGTTCATGTCTATGAAAGTCGAGCTAGGATTTCAAAATGATAGAGTTTAAATTGGTGGGATCTTTTTAGAGTAGAGAGGACATTCATGCCTATGAATTGGTTAGTCATAGTCGTGAATGACTATTCATGTTCGTGAATGCAGGTCGATTATATATATTACAACCGTATTTTTGTCTCTCTTTTGCTCTATATCTCTACTTTTACCTACTCTCCACCATCCATAATCCATCACTGACACACAATTGACTTCTGCTCCATCTTTCATATCTTCTTTTAAGCTCATACTCCATTATTGATGCTTGGAAAATAAGAGTTTTGGGAGAGTCTTGCAAGGTTGAGCTTGAACTCAGTTTTTAGGTTAGTTTTAGCTTGCCTTTTGTTATAAAGATTTAATAAGAATGCATTTTTATTCTTAGGATCCATTAGAGAGCTTGGAAATGCATCCCAAGGGTCTCGCATGCTTGAAAAGCTTAAATAGTTAGTTAAGACTCAATTTTTGTAGAGGTATATACATATTGACATTTAAATCCATTCCCTTTGCATTTTGGCATGTGAAATGGTTGAATAGCATGATAATGTGATATGGCTTACTAGTTATATGATTTTAAAGGTTATAATGAGTTAAAATGCTTGTTATGATAGTAATGAGTTCAAGTTAGTGTTTTGGCATGATTTGTGTCTTAAACATTTTAAAGTTGTTAAGACTATTAGTATGTTATATGAGTTGAAATGTTGATAGGAGTGATTGACATACCTTGAATGTGTTTTATAGGTTACTCTGTTTTGGCTCATTTCTACTAAGAAAATTCTCAAATTCACACCCATGACACAGGATTCATGGTCATGAATGTATGAATAAAACTAGGTTTCACGCCTGTGATAAGGGAGTCATGCCTGTGAAAAAAGTGTCTAGAATGGACAATTCTTTTTAATGCCTTACTGCACCATTTAGGGAAACTATGAATGCATAGATTCATGCCTGTGAACAATTAATCATGGTCGTGAACATGAGACCCAATCTTCATGTTCAAACCTAGATTTTCACGATTGGTTTCACGGTCAAAAAGTCATGAAACATAGGTTCATGCTCGTGAAGGATTTGTCATATCCATGAACAATGTGTTCTTTGTATGCAGTAGTTTTTACATGTTGGTTCACGGATAAGGCACCCGTGAAAGGCACATTCATGGTCGTGAATGGGTATTCACAGTCGTGAAGTACAGTAAATGCATAGTATGTAGTTTTTATTAATGATGATATGTGATGGTTTTGTTTAAATGCATATTATGAGATGTATGTATACATGGATTAGCATATGAATGATGTAATATGGCATTTATGCATTGGTAATATGATAATGCATAAATGAGGTTAAATGTTGGATAACACATTTATGATAATGACATTAAAAGATAAAGGCTTTCATCTAAATATATAGTTCTCTAATGTTAGACTTAACATAGGATAAATGACATATCATTGAAAAGGTTATAATATCATATAATATATTGATATTGACATAAGGACAAGATGGCTTAAGCTCATATTATGAGCACCCTTGATCCTGGATAGCTAGGATTATTTTTTTTCCAGTCAAGGTGTCTTAAGCTCAAGTTATGAGTGTTCTTGACTTAAGAGACTCAGATGAGTAAATACAGATAGTGAGCATGATGATTTAAGCTCGGATTATGAGCACTCCTATTTCAAAACCTGCATTTGTATAGTCAGGTTTAGAGTTTTGGATAGAAATGTACTAAAAGGTTTTGGTAGACTAAAACGCTTGTATTGTTACCAATAGTACATGAATACGGATATGTATGTGAATTACATATTATTATTAGTGTGATTCATGGAATAAATATGTATGTACATAAAGCAATAAGGTATATAACATTTAGAATGCATATTATCATGTATGACCACGATGTGTATGGCATGATGCTAGTATGGCATTATATAATAGTACATAGAATATTTATGCATATATGTACTACTAAGTATTAAGTTGCTTAGCATGTTGATTTTTTGCACATAGGTTTAGAGTTGATAGTTGAAATTGATAGGCCTTGAGGTAGTGCCTATACAGAGCTTGGTAAGAGCAAACCCGCATTTGAGGGTGGATGTTATACATGGCATTTTTTTATTCTTTTTGTATATGTCATGATTATAGGCAATTTTTGTATATGTTGTTTCATCACAAAAACATGTATTCAATGTTATTGAAAATTCTGTAAGCAACAAGGCTAGTGTAAGCCCAAAATGGTTGTTATTATATATATATATATATATATATATATATATATATATATATATATGATAACCAATCCTTTGGATCAAGTTGGATGCATGTTTTTTTTGGATGTTTTCAGAAAGTGGTTCTATAGCATTCTCCAGTATAGTTGGGATATTTCCGGCTATAGCGGTGGGTGTTACAAATATATTTTAGGCAATCATATAGATGTTGATTTATCTAGCTTATTATTAGCCCACTAAATTGGCCTTTAATTTGGTTTCTTAATTAGCTTGATTTTTTAGTTAATTTTGGCATAAAAATAAAGAATTAGTAAGTGAGGTATTTATACTAATTGATCATATGCTTGGCATGTGACTAGTTAGTAGAAAAAAGACAAAAATCAACTGTTTTTTGGCAAATCACCATATAAATGAGTTAGGTTCACCTTTTTGCCTATTTTTGTACTAGAGTTTAGCCTAAAACTCAAAAAAGTGTTAGTTTGGTGTTTAATTCACTTGGGACAAAATTACCATATTTAAGGAAAACAACCAAGGTTTGATGATTTTTTTAGATTTTTCATCATCATTTCAACATAATATGATTTTTTTTTTTAGGTTTGTATAATAAATAATTTTGGTTTAATTTTAAGAAAAGAAGCTTGATTTAGGGGCTGCCTAAATGAGTTCACAAGTCTATATAGAACTTGCTAGCTTTTAGCTAAGGTGAGTGGATAGTTATATAAAAAGATTATTGTTTCTTATTGGCTTTTATGATACTTTTGTTAAAATAATTGAATATTAATGGAATTTCTTTAAAAATGTATTTTTAAGCAAAACTTATTTATTTGGGTTGGAATCATGTTCTTAATTATTCTTTTTTGAAATAATACATGAGTTTGTGATAAAAATGTTAGTTTGAGTTATGGAAGAAAACTAGTTTACATTTTGATGGTATTGGTATAAAATTCTATACTTATGCAATTATAAAGTTTAGGTAGAATACTTTATGTTGATCAATTTGGTTTTCCAAATTCTACAAGGATTGATTTAAAATTAATTTGAAGTACTAGTTTTAAAAAAAATCACATTGGTACAAAAAATGGGAACAAAAATGTTATATTTAATACTTCGTATAAAATTTGACATATGAAATGTTAATTTTGAATTGCTAGATGAATGACATTATTACATTCAATTTAAGCATCCACTAGATTACACCTTTGATGATGGGTGTCTTATATGATATTGAGATTGAATAAAAAACTGTCTTTGGGACAGCACACAACATATATGATGTGTTTGGGGCATATGTCGGGTGGTCACCCTTGGGAGTTGTCTACGTATGTGTATGACTATTTTATTTGTTCCCTAATGATTGAGATATTGGACCTCACCTCTCATGTTGGTTGTTAGTTGTTCTTTTATGATTGAGATACTAAAACTCGCCTCTCATATTAGAGTGTTGGTGCTCCTTAGTGGTTGTTAGATTGTGTCATCGTTGCACACTTTCCTGCCCCTTAGATGCAAGGGATCTATGTGATATATATTTGAGTGTATGGTGATTGATTTTATGACATGATGAGGTTTTAATTTCAGCTTCAGTTATGCTATTTATGGATGTTTTATTATTGATTTTTATGAGATGAATAGTATGATTAAGAATTAATATTTATCCAACCATGTTAGTTTGTTATATATATATAATTTATAATTAAAAACATATTATGTTCCTCTTATTATGTTTATATCCCTTCACTAAGTAAGTGTACTCACCCCTCATATTACTTTTCCAGTTTCCTCTAAATAATTAGCTAATGTTAAAAGTAATATCAATTTATGACTAGAGGAGGTTGGACCACTAATCCAAGTTTTTTTTTTTTTGATATTTTGAATTTCTAGTTGTACAAATGATGTATATAAGTGTGAAAATAATGTATCTTGGGTCATTTAACGCGTTGTCAATATCAATATATAAATGGTAATGTAAATAGTAAGCAATGTATGTTATGATTATTGAGAAGTGCTCTAAAGGCAATTACTGTTAGCACTTATTATACAATTTTATTTGATTAATAAAAGATATTTTCATTAATTTGATAATCATTTGATATATGAATTGATAGTGATCTTAAATCAATTAATGAAGTCTTTGATACATAACATAGCATGAAGGAAATCATGATGAGATCATGATATTGAGATTCTTATTATGCGTAATTATATTAGTATCTAAATTATCCCTATTCATAGGATTAATGAAATGAGATATTGTTAATTGGGATAGACTAGCACATGTTATACTCCTTGATTGGATCAAACAGTAGATCTCATAATTTGTAAATATCAGATGTTTAGAATTAACATGTGGATGCTTGGTAAGTGTAGCTAAGTACATTAGATGACTTACTATGCGTCAATCATATGGATAATCTATTCAAATGTTAATGATAGTCTCGTCATAGCAATGGTGCAAGTATCTTTAAACATGAGATACTCAAGGATATTTTAGATACTGATTTTGCATTTTGACACTATTCCTTATTGCCTCAGGGAGGTTGTTCATAAGGTGGTGATTGAGTGTAGCTTGAGGTATTCGAAAGAAATTGGGTAACCAATAAAGGATTCACCACTCCTGATAGAAGGAGTGTATACCCATGACCTCTTATCGAAGTCATTACTCGAAAATCTCTGGCCGGAGTAGAAATATCATAAAGATAGTCTTCAATGACATATCAAACAAAGTAATGAGCCTCAGTGACAAGAACTAACATTACTTAGGCTAGATATGACGTAGTCAGTCTAGTAGGAGTTGACACATATTCATACTCTAAACTAAGTGGATATAGAATGGTGCAAGGAATATTATATGAAAATTATCTATGGAAAGGTTCGTAGTCAAACTATTGATTTTTCAGTCAATTAGGAGTCATAATGTGTTACGAGATGCCGCTCATGAATTGCTTAAATTAATTGTTAATTTAAGTGGTTAATATAATAGGTAACCTAATAGGCCACACATATTGGAGATATGGAGAATGAGTAAAATAGTCTTGAATATGATCCAAAAATATGAGATAATTATTTCAGGATGGATGACGATGAGTTCGCACAAAAAAATTATTCGGGGGGTCATGGGCCAGCGCGAGCTGTTGGCCTGCCAGGCAAGCCAGTTGGGCAGCTGGCCTGGCTAGCAGTTGGCCTAAAGGCCAATTAAGGCAAAACCCCCCAGATCCCTCCCCTTGCCTTGTGCACTTTGTACCTAAAATATTTTTGGGGTAAAATATTTTGAAATGTTAAAAAGTTTGAAAATTATTTTTGAAAATTAAGAAATGATAAATGAAAAATAAGAATTATTTTTCATATTCTCTCAAATAGAGCATACACCATAGCTAGGCACTTTGAGGTGTGTTCAACCATTTCTCTAGTAGTTTCTTCTTCATATTTTTGCGTGGATTAGCATTAAAGACGTCATAATGTGGATTGTTGTGGTTTGCTATAACCCAACAAGATAAAAATTTGAAGAACAAATCAAGAAATTATAAGGTATAATTTCTAATCTATATGATTTAATGAATTAGTTTTAATGGCATAAATAAGATTCTTCTTTGAAATTTTTATTTTTCATTGTATTTTATGAATGAGATTTGCCTTCAAAATCTAACAATGACAAGTGGAAAATGATGTAGCTTTTATACATAATGGTTGTCAATTAGGAATCTTTATGAAATGGATCAGATTTATGAGAGCGTTACCGATAATGACTATGAAGTGACTTGTGATTTTTTTTGACTTGCTATTATATATATGAGTTATGATAAATATTATGTGTTTAAGAGAATGTTATATGGATTTTGGGTCATTCTTATTCTTATGAGGAGGGATGGGTATAACAATTTTATTTTGGTAATGTAACACCTTTAGGCAAATCCCACATTGGTAAAACAATGAGAGATTCTAGGCAGAATGTAAAAAATTCAAATGTAGAGAAGTGTCAGTTTGACATGTTACCGTCCGAATTCCACATTGAAAAGAATAAGGAAGAAAGAAAAGTTTATAAGGCTATACCCCAACTACTAGTAAAAACCTTGGTTAACTATTTTAGGCTTCATGATTTGGTCATTTGTAGGTTGTTATAGGATAATTGGGCATGAGCCATTATACCTTCCCCTCCCCATCATCACTTATCTCTAACCAATGTTTATGCCCAAACCACCACAGGACAGAGGCACTAATAGTAATATGAGAAAGCCTTTATCATATAGATCGCCATCAACACCTTATGATCATCCCCCACAGAAATAGATATAGCATGGCCATTGGCTCTCTAAACTCATGTGTAATATCCGCTAATTTAGGTCCCAAGTCGCACGTGTTGCGAAGTTGACGCGTTTAACCAATCGAAGTCTAAATTCGGATTTTTACAAAAATTGATTAAGAAATGGTTAAATTAAATAATAAATGCCTAAATAAGTGATTATAGAGTTTAAAGAAGTTGATTTACGGTAAAGGACTAAATTGCAAAATTTGATAAGTTTTGAGGTCAAATTGCAAATTACCAAAAATTGGAGGATTAATAAGATTAATTGCTAATCAACATATTAATTTTGGGCAAATTTTGATAGTGTTGGCTGGCCATAATATTAAAGGAAGATGATTAATATTGATTAAGTGTAAAATTGGGAGAAAATGGTCAAATGGTGGGTCCCACATGAAGACTTTTTGGGTGCCCTATTTAAGGCTTTCTTTTCTTCTACTTCTTCTCTTCATTTTCTACTTCCTTCTCTGTTTTCTTTACCAGTCACAACTTTTCCTCCATAGCTCACCTTGATTCTAGAGAGAGAAAGGAAGGGAAGAGAAGGGAAAGAGCAAGACAAGGTGATTTTCATAGCTATAACTCCTAGAGAAACTGGAAAGAGCAAGAAAGAGGAAGAAAAATCAAGTTTGGTAGAGAGAGAAAATCTCCAAAGTGGTGAGCAAGTGAAGAAAAGTGTAAGGTAAGAAGCATTTCTTCTTCTTCTTCATCTTTTCTAAAGGAAGTTAGAATTTTGAACTCATCTAAGACTTATGGAAAGAGAGAGAAACTATGGTTTTGAGAGAGAAAAAGAGAGCTTAGGGTCTTGAGAAAATCATATAGAAATAAAGATTTATGATGTTGTAGGAGTTCCAAATGACAAGGAACAGGCTCTAAGGAGCAAAGGAAAAGAGAAAGCTACCTAAAAGAGTGAAAGAGAAAGATTAAGGTTTGTGCATAACTTAAGGCAATAGCCTATTTTTGCTTGAAATAATGCATGTTGAACATGATTTTAGATAAATACAGTTCAAGAATGATGATGATTATGGCATGAAACCATAGGATTAAACATGTATGAATGAGATTCTTGTGTGACCTTGAATTAATGATGCATGTTAGAAAATCTCGTATGATCAAGGCATGTACATGTATTGGGAAGTAATAAGTGGAGTAAAGAACCTTAGAAATACATGAAATAGAATTTGGTATGTTTTGGATGATGTTAAAATGAATGAAAGGTGAATATGCAGATTTCCTGCTGAAAGTCACGGGTGTGACTATTGAGTCACGGGTGTGAACTTGAGGGTTCACGGTTGTGACTGACTGTGTCACGGTTGTGAATTTCTAGGTGGAAATGGTACTATTCATTCCAGAAGCGTTCACGGATTGGAATCACGGAAGTGAACTTATTCACGGGCGTGAATGGGTAATCACGACCGTGAATGCTTTTCGGCGATTCATTCCAGTAGCGTTCACAGGTTGGGATTATGGGCGTGAACTAATTCACGGGTATGAAATTAGTAATCATGACCGTGAATGCTCTGTATTTGAAATTATGAATGTGGTTATCAAATGAAGAATTCAGGTAAGTAAATGAAAGTCATTGTCTATCCAGTGAAATAAGAATGATATGGATATAGATATAGGTATATATATATTATATATGTGAGAATGTGATATGTTGTCATATAGAAAAATGAATTGATGTAGAAAAATTGATTGTCATGGATAATATATGAAAACTGATGCGGATGATAAACATGAGAATATTGATGAATCTAGTAAATGAATGAAAAGATGTATGAGTATGACTATATGTTTGCAAAACAAGCAAATTGAGATGTTGATAAATATGAGAAAAATGGATGTGTTGCAATTTGAGAATAATGATTGATGTGAAAATATAAAGAAGCCCATTACTCTACTTGCGGACTAGAATCAGGATAGATGACATGTCATTAAGGGGGCGAACGGTACCGTACTATATCTCAACCAATGTGGCTAAAGCTTGTGTGAGCGCCATTGGTCTGGGATGCTCAGTCAGTGTGGCTAAAGCTTGTGTGAGCGCTACTGACTTGAGAAAGCTCCGATGAGCACATATAAATAAGGACAAAGTGTCATAAGCTTGTGTGAGCAGCCTTGATCCGGTTGTTCATCTATGATGAAATTATACTCAATCAATGTGGCATAAGCTTGTGTGAGCGCCATTGATTTGAGAAGCTCTTATGAGCCAGATAGTGGACAGGGTGACATAAGCTTGTGTGAGCACTCCTGATCCATAACCCGTATCCAGTCAGTCCAAAATTTAGAGTGATGTGGGCAAGATAATGAGTATATGTCGGAAAAATAAGAAAAGGAAAGAATAAGAAAATGATGATGATATGAGATTGAGATGAAATGATAAAGATATTTACCTAATAATTTGCCATTAAAGATAAGTGAAAATGACATTGTCTATATGAGCATGACATTTATACTTGTATGAAATAGGAATATATTGATAGTCATGCATGTGATCATTTTAATGCACAAAATGATATTGTCTATATGAGTATTGCATGATATAGTATATTGTCTTATTTATATGCACTACTAAGTTTAGAGCTTAGCGTGAAGTTTAATTTCCACTCAGATATAGAAAGGTAGCTGAAGACACTAGATAAAGCAAGCGGTGATCCCATTCAAGTAAAGCAGTCGAATCTCGAAAAAGTGGGTTACAAGTTTTGAAACTTTTGTATTTGGCTTTTATATTAAAGAAATGTTTGAGTTTGTAAAACCTACTTTTAAAGTTTGTTAAGAATTACTCTGATGTTAAAAATTTCTATTTTATGTAAATAAATTGCACTCTGATTTTTGTTTATATCCATATATACTTGAGTATTGAAAAAAAATATAGCGATTAGAAGAAGTATGAGAAAGATAGGCGGCAGCGCTTCCTTATCCGGGCACGTGCGATTCGGGTGAGGAGGTTACGGGTGCCACAGATTTTTGGTATCAGAGCACGGTTTGGTGTTTCTGGATATTGATATTAAAGCCGGTTTGGATTTTTAAAGTGAATTTTGAAAATGTTTTTCTTAAATGTACCCACAGTTGCATTTTTGGAGTTGCTGCTTTATTGATTAGGGCCATTGTCTTTATGTTATAGGTAGGATATGGCTTCAGGATCAAGATGAATAGTAATAGAAGAAGCTGAGAGTAATGAGCCCTCAAAGGCAAGAGCTTCGTCGCAACTAAGTCATTGTCGAGCTGCGGCACCGATATCTAGTGCCAGCTCACTTCGTGAACATTCAGCTCTTAATTTGGGTCAGACTGAGCTCATGAGAAATATGATAGATTTGCTACAGAGAGCATCACGATCAGATTCGTCTGGATTACAATTCGAGAGACTGAGGAAATTAGGGGCATCTGATTTCTATGGTAAATGGGTAGATGACCCCTCAATGGCAGAATTTTGGTTGGAACGAGCAGAGCGAGTGTTTAATCAACTACACTGCATAGATGAGCAGAAATATGAATATGCAGTATCTCTGCTACAGGAGCATGCATATGATTGGTGGCGATCTGAATCACAGAGTACAGAGGCTCCTAACCCTATGACATGGGAATTCTTTCTAGAGAAGTTTAAGGACCAGTATATTCCGCCTATTTACATAGACGATAAGAAGAGAGAGTTTCTGATGCTAAAACAGAGGGATATGTCTGTAACAGAACATGAGAGAGAATTCACTCATCTTTGCAAGTATGCTGGTGGTATTGTATCCACTGAGGCAGATAAGTGCCGACAATTTGAAGATGGATTGAGGGATACGATCAAGTTACAAGTTTTAGCCTTACGACTGATGAGTTTCCCCAATTTATTAGCATCTACTAGAACAATTGAAAGAGTCCTGGCGACACAACAGCCAGTACAAATTAGTGGGGTTAGTAGACCAACGCCACAACCAAGTGGAGTACAGTCTAGTGGCAAAAGAGTCAGATCTTTTGGTGGCCGATTCCAGGCTGGGAGTTCCAGTAGATTTCATTCTTATAGACGGGGACAACCCGTAAGATCTACTTCATCGGCAGCTAGTGCACCGACACAGGCATCCCGTAGGTTTACCATTCTACCGGTTTGTCAGCATTGTGGTCGTTCGCATCAAGGAGAGTGTTGGTCTATGACAGGAGCGTACATGAGATGTGGCTCCAAGAACCATATTAAAAGAGATTGTCCATTGCTACAGTTTGGCAGAGGTTTAGGGGGTGTTGAGTCAGTGTCAATACAGACTATGGGACAAGACAGAGGATGAGGCCGAGGAAAAGGAAGAAGAGGCCGTGCAGGGCCAAGCCAATTCAGATCGGATACAATAGAGAGACCTGAAGGCAGTAGAGTTGCTCTAGCAAAAGCTTATGTCATGCGAGGCCGAGAGGAGCAGGATGCACCTGACGTCATAGCAGGTAAATTCCTTCTCTTTGGCTCTTGTATACATGCATTGATAGACCCTGGGTCAACACACTCATACATATGTACACCATCATTGGGTCGAGAGGGTCTAAAACCAGAGACTCTAGAATATGAGATTCGTGTGACTAACCCATTAGGACACAGTGTGCAGGTTAGTAAAGTGTTTAGAGGTTGCCCAGTCGAAATTCAAGGCAGACAATATCCAGCAGATCTAATAGAGCTACCATTCCGCGAGTTCGATGTGATCTTGGGAATGGATTGGCTAGCTTTCCATGGGGTGATAATAGATTGTGGAAAGAGGCATATGAGAATTAAAGTTTCATAACAAGAAGAGATAATAGTGATGGGTAAGTATAGAGGATATCCAAATAATGTGATATCAGCGTTGAAAGCTCGAAAACTCATCAATAAGGGATGTGAGACTTACCTAGCGTATGTGATTGACACCCGAAAGAAAAGTCCAAAGTTGACCGACATCCCAACTGTTAGTGAGTTTTCTGATGTGTTCCCTGAGGAGTTACCAAGACTACCACCTGACCAAGAGATAGAATTTGCTATCGAATTAGTACCTGACACCGCTCCTATATCTGTTACACCATATAGGATGACACCTATAAAATTGAAAGAGTTGAAGATACAGTTACAAGAAATGATAGATAAAAGATTTATCTGACCTAGTGTATCACCATGGGGTGCTCCAGTACTATTTATGAAGAAGAAAGATGGTACTTTACGTCTTAGCATTGACTACAGGCAGCTTAATAGGGTTACTGTTAAGAATAAATACCCATTGCCTAGGATTGATGATTTATTTGATCAGCTGAAAGGTGCAAGTATATTTTCAAAGATAGATCTTCGATCGGGGTATCATCAACTGAAGATCAAAGAGTCAGATGTATCTAAGACGACATTCAGGACTCGTTATGGTCATTATGAGTTCTTGGTGATGCCATTTGGATTGACGAATGCCCCGGCAGTTTTTATGGACATGATGAACCGAGTGTTCAAGCCATATATTGATCAATTTGTAGTTGTATTCATTGATGACATTCTTGTCTATTCAAGAGATCGAGTAGAACATGACCAACATCTTAGAAAAGTATTGCAGACTTTGAGGGAGAAAAAATTGTATGCAAAACTATCTAAGTGTGAGTTTTGGTTAGAAGCAGTTAGTTTCCTGGGTCATGTAATTTCAGCCGAAGGTATTCGAGTTGATCCTAGTAAAATCGAGGCTATTTTTAATTGGAAACCACCTCGAAATGTGACAGAAGTGAGAAGTTTTCTTGGATTAGCTGGATACTATAGGAGATTTGTGAAAGGACTTTCATCTATAACGAATCATTTGACACGATTGCTACGAAAAGAGGTCCGTTTTGAATGGACAGATAAGTGTCAAGCAAGCTTTGATTGATTGAAAGCAATGTTGACTGAAGCCCCAATTTTGACTCAGCCTACTACAGGAAAAGACTATGTTATGTATAGTGATGCAAGTCACAATGGGTTAGGATGTGTTCTTATGCAAGAGGAAAAAGTGATTGCATATGCCTCCAGAGAGCTTAAGCCTCACAAACTTAACTATTCGACACATGATTTAGAGCTTGCAGCGATAGTTTTTGCTCTTAAGATCTGGAGACATTATCTGTATGGAGAAAGATACTACATTTATACAGATCACAAGAGTCTTAAGTATCTTCCTTCACAGAAAGAGTTGAACCTGAGATAGCGAAGATGGTTGGAATTGATTAAAGACTATGATTGTGTGATAGACTACCATCCAGGAAAGGCTAACGTGGTTGCAGATGCACTAAGCAGGAAGATTTTAGCTGAGATGTGAGTGGAATCCACATTGATGTAAAGAATTAAAGATGTCCAAAAACAAGATGAGAAGTTAGTAAAGATGGTCGAAGCCTTGAAAAATGGAGAAAAGTTAGAATTTTCCTTAACAAAAGATGGTACTGTGTATTTCAAAAACCGGATTTGTGTGCCAAGTATAGAAGAGTTGAGGACAGAGATTTTAAAAGAAGCTCATGAAACGGTTTATACTATGCACCCAGGTGGGAACAAGATGTACCAAGATTTGAAAGCACAATACTAGTGGTCGGGGATGAAAAAGGATATCACTGAATATGTTGCTAAATGTCTAATCTGTAAACAAGTGAAAGCTGAGCATCAATTACCCATAGGATTACTACAACCGATTCCCATACCAGAATGGAAGTGGGAGAGGATCACGATGGATTTTGTATCTGGTTTACCGGTAACTCAGAGAAAGCATGATGTAGTGTGGGTGATAGTTGATCGATTGATGAACTCATCACATTTTCTACCAATCTGAGTGGACTATACTTTGAACAAGCTGGCTGAGATTTATGTGAATGAGATAGTGACACTTCATGGTGTACCTGTATCTATCATTTCTGACAGAGATCCCAGGTTTACGTCGCAGTTCTGGAAGAGTCTACAGCAGGCTTTAGGAACTCGACTAAACTTTAGCATGACATTTCATCTGCAAACGGATGGACAATCAGAGCGAGTTATACAATTGCTAGAGGATATGATGAGATGTTGTGTGCTTGAATTTGAGGGAAGTTGGGATTGACATCTATCTCTTCTGGAGTTTGCCTATAACAACAGTCATCAAATGAGCATAGGCATGGCTCCTTATGAAGCTTCATATGGAAGAAAGTGTAGGACACTGATATGTTGGACCGAGTTGAATGAGAAAAAGTTGATTGAGCCAGAAATAATTCAACAAACTGAGGATAAAGTTAAAGTGATCAAGGAAAGGCTAAAGGCAGCACAAGATCGACAGAAATCATATGCCGATTTAAAGAGGCGAGATATAGAATATGCAATTGGAGACAAAGTATTTCTTAAAGTTTCACCGTGAAAAAAGGTATTGAGGCTCGGTAAAAAGGGAAAGTTAAGCCCAAGATTTATTGGTCCTTATGAAATTTTGGAAAGAATAGGACTAATGGCTTACCGATTAGCTCTTCCTCCGAAGCTAGATCGAATCCATAACGTGTTCCATGTTTTAATGTTAAGAAGATATCGTTCAGACCCAACCCACATTATACCGATTGAGGAAATAGAGGTACATACAGACATGTCTTATGAGGAAGAACCAGTGGCTATAAGAGCAAATGAAGAAAAAGTTCTTCGGAACAAGAGAGTCCCTCTAGTTAAAGTTTGGTGGCGGAATCATACAGTTGGAGAAGCCACTTGGAAAAGTGAAAAAGTGATGAAGAAGCAGTATCCCCAGTTGTTCAAACCCGAATGAACAGGTAAATTTTGAGGACGAAATTATATTAAGGGGGAGAGAATGTAATATCCGCTAATTTAGGTCCCGAGTCGCACGTGTTGCGAAGTTGACGCGTTTGACCAATTGGAGTCTAAATTCGGATTTTTTACAAAAATTGATTAAGAAATGGTTAAATTAAATAATAATTGCCTAAATAAGAGATTATAGAGTTTAAAGAAGTTGATTTACGATAAATGACTAAATTGCAAAATTTGATAAGTTTCGGGGTCAAATTGCAAATTACCAAAAATTGGAGGATTAATGAGATTAATTGCTAATCAACATATTAATTTTGGGCACATTTTGATAGTGTTGGCCTCCATGGTATTAAAGGAAGATGATTAATATTGATTAAGTGTAAAATTGGGAGAAAATGGTCAAATGGTGGGTCCCACATGAAGACTTTTTGGGTACCCTATTTAAGGCTTTCTTTTCTTTTTCTTCTTCTCTTCATTTTCTGCTTCCTTCTCTGTTTTCTTTACCAGTCACGCCAGCCACAACTTTTCCTCCATAGCTCACCTTGATTCTAGAGAGAGAAAGGAAGGGAAGAGAAGGGAAAGAGCAAGCAAGGTGATTTTCATAGCTATAACTCCTAGAGAAGCTGGAAAGAGCAAGAGAGAGGAAGAAAAATCAAGTTTGGTAGAGAGAGAAAATCTCCAAAGTGGTGAGCAAGTGAAGAAAAGTGTAAGGTAAGACGTATTTCTTCTTCTTCTTCATCTTTTCTAAAGGAAGTTCGAATTTTGAACTCATCTAAGACTTATGGAAAGAGAGAGAAACTAGGGTTTTGAGAGAGAAAAAGAGAGCTTAGGGTCTTGAGAAAATCATATAGAAATAATGATTTATGATGTCGTAGGAGTTCCAAATGACAAGGAACAAGCTCTAAGGAGCAAAGGAAAAGAGAAAGCTACCTAAAAGATTGAAGGAGAAAGATTAAGGTTTGTGCATAACTTAAGGCAATAGCCTATTTTTGCTTGAAATAATGCATGTTGAACATGATTTTAGATAAATACAGTTCAAGAATGATGATGATTATGGCATGAAACCATAGGATTAAACATGTATGAATGAGATTCTTGTGTGACCTTGAATTAATGATGCATGTTAGAAAATCTTGTATGATCAAGGCATGTACATGTATTGGGAAGTAATAAGTGGAGTAAAGAACCTTAGAAATGCATGAAATAGAATTTGGTATGTTTTGGATGATGTTAAAATGAATAAAAGGTGAATATGCAGATTTCCTGCTGAAAGTCACGGGTGTGACTATCGAGTCACGGGCGTGAATTTGAGGGTTCACGGTTGTGACTGATTGTGTCATGGTTGTGAATTTCTGGGTGGAAATAGTACTATTCATTCCAGAAGCGTTCACGAGTTGGAATCACGGAAGTGAACTTATTCACGGGCGTGATTGGGTAATCACGACCGTGAATGCTTTTGGGTGATTCATTCCAGCAGCGTTCACGGCTTGGGATTATGGGCGTGAACTAATTCACAGGCGTGAAATTAGTAATCACGGCCGTGAATGCTCTGTATTTGAAATTATGAATGTGGTTATCAAATGAAGAATTCAGGTAAGTAAATGAAAGTCATTCCCTATCCAGTGAAATAATAATGATATGGATATAGATATAGGTATATATATATTATATATGTGAGAATGTGATATGTTGTCATATAGAAAAATGAATTGATGTAAAAAAATGGATTTTCATGGATAATATATGAAATCTGATGCAGATGATAAACATGAGAATATTGATGAATCTAGTAAATGAATGAAAAGATGTATGAGTATGACTATATGTTTGCAAACCAAGAAAATTGAGATGTTGATAAATATGAGAAAAATGGATGTGTTGAAATTTGAGAATAATGATTGAAGTGAAAATATAAAGAAGCCCATTACTCTACTTGCGAACTAGAATCAGGATAGATGACATGTCATTAAGAGGGCGAACGGTACCGTACTATACCTCAACCAATGTGGCTAAAGCTTGTGTGAGCACCATTGGTCTGGGATGCTCAGTCAGTGTGGCTAAAGCTTGTGTGAGCGCTACTGACTTGAGAAAGCTCCGATGAGCACATATAAATGAGGACAAGGTGTCATAAGCTTGTGTGAGCGGCCTTGATCCGGTTATTCATCTATGATGAAATTATACTCAATCAATGTGGCATAAGTTTGTGTGAGCGCCATTGATTTGAGAAGCTCTTATGAGCCAGATAGTGGACATGGTGGCATAAGCTTGTGTGAGCGCTCCTGATCCATAATCCGTATCCAGTCAGTCCAAAATTTAGAGTGATGTGGGCAAGATAATGAGGATATGTCGGAAAAATAAGAAAAGGAAAGAATAAGAAAATGATGATGATATAAGATTGATATGAAATGATAAAGAGATTTACATAATAATTTGCCATTAAAGATAAGTGAAAATGACATTGTCTATATGAGCATGACATTTATACTTGTATGAAATAGTCATGCATGCATGCAATCTTATATCATTTTAATGCAATCATTTTAATGCACAAAATGATATTTGTAAATGCTTATTGCATGATATAGTATATTGCTTTATTTATATGCACCACTAAGCTTAGAGCTTAGCGTGGAGTTTAATTTCCACGCAGATATAGAAAGGTAGCTGAAGACGCTAGATAAAGCAAGCGATGATCTCATTCAAGTAAAGCAGCCAAATCTTGAGAAAGTGGGTTACAAGTTTTGAAACTTTTGTATTTGGCTTTTATATTAAAGAAATGTTTGAGTTTGTAAAACCTACTTTTAAAGTTTGTTAAGAATTACTCTGATGTTAAAAATTTCTATTTTATATAAATAAATTGCACTCTGATTTTTGTTTATATCCATATATACTTGAGTATTGAAAAAAAATATATAGCGATTAGAAAAAGTATGAGAAAATAGGCGACAACGCTTCCTTATCCGGGCACGTACGGTTCGGGTGAGGAGGTTGCGGGTGCCACATCATGGATCCTTCTCGCTATCTTATTTTGGGCAGTGCCAACCTAATCTTTCCTTCATTCTTCTTAAAATCGCGATCCATTAATGCACTCCCAGCTCCTATTGTAATGTCCATTAATTTGGATCTACATAATATTTTGAGACATTAAAAAGGCAGTTCAAAGATAATCATAAGAAGGAAGATTAATTAAAATATCTAGATGTTTTAGAAATCTCTAGGTTCATGACTATGAAAGCCTATTGTTCACGAGCATATTCTCTCTTTTCCATTCTTATCTTCTGCTAAAAATCCCTTCTCCCTATTCTCCTCCATTGCATGCATAACTCCCCTCTCCCACCTCCTCTATATTTTTTTCTCCCTAAACCATAAAAAGTCCAAACTTCAAACCTTGTGATGGTTGGAATTTGAAGGAAAAATAAGAGAGAAAAACGGGGAAAGATTGAAGGAGAATAACAACTTCTGGAGAGAGAAAGGGATTAAAAGCTTGAAATTAAAACCACACCCATTTTCATGCAAGCTCGGTAAGAAGAGCTCATTGTCACATTCTTCATCATTTTCTTCAAATAGGTTAAAATTTGTATAATGGCATGAAAGTTTGATATGTATACGACCAATCTAGAGTTGTGTAAAATATGTGAGAATGCAATATTTTGGCACAATTTCACTGTACTAAAATTTCCTAGATTCTTGCTCGTGAATGTTATGTCACCATATTGAATCATGAGGCATAAAGTTATGGCTTTAGGTAGATTCATTCACATCTAAGGTCATAACCAGCTTATGACCAGGAATGTCGTGAAGCATGCTTCACGGCCGTGAAATATAAGGCACTCATGTATGCACAGGAACCATGCATGAAGGACATGAAGGACAATCTTTTATCAATGAAGTGGAGCAATCTTATATCATTGAAATGATATTAAAAAGAGTTCAAAAGCCCATTAATTTGATCAAAATGCTTATGGGGCGTGTTCCAAACCATATGAGGCAGAAATGGATCTAAAATTCACAATCAAGCTTGTGGGCCAATACTACACAAAGGGAAGGCTAAAGTAAAGATCAAGGGAGTCTTTCATGAAAATTCAATTCAAGTGGGCTACACAAGGCAAAGTCCGTAAACCTTGAAGATTACAAGTCATGTGCAAGTCATGTGCAAATTATGTGCTCGGAGTCATGTGCCAAACATGTGCCATCCATGTGCAAGACATCATGTGCCACATATGTGCCTACTTATGGGATTTGGGCTTAACTTGTAATTAGGCTTAATAATGTAAATGGATTGCCTATTATCCATCTATAGTTTAAATAAGGAGAATGATAGCATGTGGACCAAAGGATATGAAGCCTAACCACTTGTATTATTCTAGAAAGATTTAATTAGTGTCCTAATTCAAATAAGACTCTACTTTTTAGAATTTGAGTTAGAATATGACTGTACTTTTAGGAGTTGAGTTAGAATATGACTTAATTATCCTTTTCCATAAATGATTATAAGACTTAGGGCTATAAATACTCATTTAAGCTAAGTTTATAAGGGATGAATGAATAAAAACTAATTTGAGTGTTTTCTTTAAAGTGAGGCAGATTGCATTTCTTTATTACCTTTAGGAATTAGTTACTTATCAATTTATTAATTGTGGCATGGCTATTCTTAATTAATCATATAATTCTGGTTTTTTGCTACATTGGTTAGCTTTAGGTCAAATTCAATCTATGATCAGCATAGCTCAAGGTTTGTTTACCTTGTCTTGTTGAGGGGTTTCAAGGCACAGTCTTTGGAGTTCCACATCAGTTCATACTTGTGGTTTGAGCAGATTCGTTCATGCCCAAAGTCACAATCAGTTTCACGACTAAACATTGTTTGGATTGAATGTCCCTCATTGTGAGAGTTCCTCTCATTATATATAAATTGTAGAGATTTACAAGGCTAATTTTTTGCTAGATTTTTAGCCATTACATCAACTAAATCTTGGCTAATTTATAGTAATTATATATAGCTAAACAAGGAAGTTACAACCAATTAGATCTATCTAAAAAAGAAAGTTACAACCAATTAGATCTATCTAAACAAGGAAGTTACAACTATACTACTAATTATAATATATTTATAGTTGTAATACATGATTTATGCCTTGATATATTTTGTCACCCCCCCTCAAATTGATGTTGGTCGATCAAGAAGCATCAATTTGCCCATAAGAAACTAATGATGTTGTTGTGTCATAGCCTTAGTAAACACATAAGCTATTTAGATAGTAGAAATATGAGGAAGAGAAATAATAAAAGTGTTTTAGGCTTCATGAATAGAATGACAATCCACCTTAATATGCTTAGTGCACTTATGGTAAATAGGGTTTGCAGTAATTTGAATAGCACTAGTGTTCTCAACATGGAGTGGAGTAGGATTAGATTGAGAGAAACCAAGTTCACTAAAATTCCATGAAGTCAAACAATCTCTGAACAAGCAGCAGACATAGCATGGTATTCAGATTCAGTGGAAGATTTAGAAATACAATCTTGCTTTTTACTCTTCCAAGAAATCAAGGAATTGCTAAGAAACATGACCAGGCCATGACAAATCATCGAGTGTCTAGACAACTAACCCAATTAGCATCATTATATGTAACAAGATGAAATGGAGAACCAACTAGAAAGAACAATCCACGACTAGGTGTCCTACAAAGGTATCAAATGATATGACAAACAATAACTAAATGTAAATAACAGGAATGTTACATGTATTGACTGACTTGTTGGACAACAAGGAAAACATTTGGCCTTGTAATAGTCAAATAATTCAATTTGTCTATCAGTTGTTGATAGACAGCAGGATCATAAATGAGATCACCCTCTTTACTATAATACTTTGTGTTGAATTCTAGAGGAGTATTCACATGAAAGGCATTTTGAAGACCAACTAATTTAAGCAAATCCTATGTCTATTTACATTGATTAAAAAAATACCAGAAGAATCAGAATGAACTTCCAAACCTAAGAAGTAAGAAGAATGAAATACTTCATGTAATGCCCGATTAGGCCACGGTCACGGTTGATTGAAATCCGGTGCGCCGAATCGATCGGAGTCTAAATTCGGATATGAAAAAAATAAATTTAAATAATAATAAGATGTGAAAAAAAATATTTTGGATATTATTAATTGAGAATTTTGAAGTTTGCAATTAAAGTTTGAAAAAAAAAATAATTTTTCACTGGACGAAATTAGAAATTGCAGTGTTTTTGGCACAGATATTTTAAGAAGACATAAAAATAGAATATTCTTTATCTAAGGAAAGGAATATTCTTTTGATTAAAATAAAGTAAAAATGATTTAAATTAATGGACCAATGGGAAGCAAGATTAGTAATTAATCCTAACCACCCACCTAATCCAACTATAAAAAGTCAAACTTTCACTTTTTTGGCCATTCTTCTTCTTTCTCATCTTAATCAAACCTATTTTTCTCCCTTTTTCTCTCTTGTAGCCGTGACCCTCTTCTCCCCCAATTTCTTCTTTTTCTTTCTTCAAATGAAGCTAAGATTAGATGAAAAAAATGGGATTAAGGCAAGATCATCAAGGAAGTAAAGTAAAGTGAGCTAAACTAAGGAAGAGGAAGGAAGAAAAGAAGAGAAAAAGAGAAAGAAGACTTTGATCATTTTGAAGATCATCAAAGGTGAGTTTAGATTTTCCATCTTCTCACTTTTCTTCTTCTCTTTTCTTTGATTTTGGGGTTAGTTGCCATTAAAGTTAGTAACTTAGGGTTATTAATATGTTAATGGTGATTAAGGGTAGATTAGTATGATTAGTGTAAACAAATTGTTGTTAGGCCAAGGAGATGAACAATTCTTGAACCAAAATCAAAGAGAAGGTAAGGGCAAGGAGAAAGCAAGCTAAGAGGAAGAGAGAAGTGAAGAGAAGTAGAATTGTGAGGTATGTACATTTGGCAAAAATTCAATATAGAAAAATGTTGATTTTGATTTTGTGATGTTTGTTAAATTGTGAATGAAATTCTGGATATTTGATTGAGTGATGAATTAATAATTAAATGATTCTGTGAATGTGAAAATAAAAACCAGAATAGGAGGTTGATGCATGAAAATGGAAAATGTATGAATTAGTTGATGTACTGGAAAATTCGTCTTATGAACAGTATCTAGTTTTCTGATCATAACTTGAGTTCTGGAAATGTTTTTTGAGTGATTCTTGTTGGGTTGGAAATTGGGCTTCAACTTTCATTCAGACCATTAGACCTGAATATGACTGGAATTAGGTGAAAAAATGGACTTAAAGTTTGAACTAGAAATCTGTCCAGTAAAATACTGGGCAGATTGCAGTGAACGTAGGTTAGAAGAAAATTCATAACTTTTGTTAAACAATTCTTTTTAATGTGATTCTAGTTGAAAATTAAATATACGACATGTACCTACATTTTTATAGTTGATCACTTATCCAAATTCTATGTAAAAAAGGATGACAAATACAGAGTAAAATAAGACAGAAATCTATCCAGTAAAATACTGGGCAGATTATAATAAACGTAGTTTAAAAGAAAATTCATAACTTTTTCTAAAAAATTCTTTTTAATGTGATTCTAGTGGAAATTAAGGATAAGACATATACCTCCATTGTTTTAGTTTATCACTTGTCCAAATTCTATCTAAAAATAGACGAAAAATATAGGGCAACATAAGGAAGAAATGCTGTCCAGAATAGGACAACTTATAAATATGTGTTGATTGTGAAATTTTGTAATAGAAAAACATATTAATTGATTTTTCTTATAGTTATAATGATTAAAGGAGCAATATGAGGTTGTAAAATATTTAATGGAAATCATTACATTTAATTGGAATTTATATTAGTGTTACATATATAATTTATGTAAATAATAATAATGGTAACAAATATAATTAAGTTCTATAACATCTAGTCGAGAACTAGAAATTAGGATAAGTTGGCATGCCAATAAAAGGGTAGAAATGTAGGCACCAAAAATAATAGTACTGATTTTTAATTTACATATGCACTAAGAAATAATTCTGAGTTGAAATTACGTAGACACTAAAAAATAGTGCTGAGTTGAAATTACGTAAGCACTAAGAAATAGTGTTGAGTTCAAAATTACTTAGGCACCAAAAAGGTGCTGGATTGTTATTAGAAATGTAGGTGTTAAACACCAAGTTATAAAATAATTATGTAGGCATCGAGTATACTATCGGAGAGCATAAACCTTGTATCCAGTATTTAGTTCCGGTCTAAAATGTCGTGGGCTATTAAACATATAACAGAAAAAATGTGAATTATAAAATTTGTATTGTAAATTTTATATTTTGAATTGTTAAGCAATTTCAAGCATGCTTAATGAAATGAACGTTAAAATTGATGAATTGTATATTTTTTCATGACAAAAATAGTTTTAAAATTATGTGAATATTTGGCATGCTTAGTAAGTTGATTGGAGTTTTTAAAGGTTTATTTTGGAAATATTTATATAATTACTGGATAGTTGCCAAACGTACCACTAAGCTAGTAGCTTAACGCGTGTGTTTCATGCGTAGATAAATAGAAGTAGCTGTTCCGATAGGGCGACCGAAGAAGAGGGAACCCCAAGATCAGATTGCATTAGTCTAATTCTTTTTGTATGTTTTGGAAATTCTGTTGTAAAAATTAAATTTTAAGAATTTTTTTTGATGTAAATTTGTGGCATGTAGGATTTATAAGGAATGAATTTTGTAATTTTATATATATAGTATTATTTGTAAATATATGTCTAAATATAATGGTTAAATTGAATGAGTTCTTTTAAATCAAAAACATTCCATCACTAGTTATATATTTAAATGGAAAGAAAAAATATAGCAATAAATATTTCGCTAATAATAAACTCGAAAAAAAAATTTCAATAATTTGAACATTGGTTTTAAAACAGGTGAGCTTAGTAGCACTTCCATATCCTGTTAACGACTTGTAGGGTAAGGGAGCGTTACACTTCATATGAAATGAGGCTTAAATATGTTGTTGCAAATGATAAATTAAGGCAGAATCTATCCCAATAATAACAATATCATCAACATAAACTAGGAGAAGAACAATACCAATTGATGTCTTGCAAAGAAACAATGATGAGTCATATTGGCTGTACTTAAATGAAAATTAAGCAAAGTGGATCAAAATTTATCAAACCAAGCTTGGGGAGCTTGCTTCAAGCCATAGAGCGATTGCTTTTAACTTACAGACATCCAAAGAAGAGGAGGAAGGCAAGCCAAGTGGTAGAACCATGTGAATCTCCTCTTTTAGATCGCCATGAAGAAAAGCATTTTAAACATCGATCAGATGAAGTGGCTCGCCTTGTGAGGCAGCAATCAAAATAACCATACAACTTGTAGTCATTTTGGCAATCAGAGCAAAAGTTGCTTCGTAATTGACCCCATACTCTTATTTGTTACCAAGGGCAACCAATCATGCCTTATAGCGATATAGAGTACCATCAAAATGAAGCTTGATTGAGTAGAACCATTTACAAACCAATGGCTTTAACATTAGTTAGACAATGAACAATATCCCATGTATGATTGCCTTCAAGAGCTTAAAGTTCTTCTTTCATAGCCTTACACAGACAATCATATTTAGCAACTTCTGAATAACATGAAAGAATAGAAACACTAGTCAAAGTAGTACGAAGAGATGTATGAAGAAATCCATACCTATCTGAAAGACATGTAATTCAGGAAGAGCATCGAAGAGTGGCATTTGAAAGCTGATTATCCACATAATAAACATTTTGAATAGGCACAGATGTCGGGTCAAGCTTAGAAAGCTGCAAAATTGGATGTTGTCATGTATAATCAAATCTTGGCTTGAATCTCTCAAGAGTATCATTTACCTCATCAAAATTAGGAAGAACAAGTGACTTTAGTAAAAACTCAATATGAGTCGAAAAGAAGAATTAATTTTCAAAGAAAATAACATGAAGAGAAATACAAAATCTGTTAAAACATGGATTGTAGCAAACATTACCTTTATGTGAAACACTATAGCCCAAAAAAGCACATTTAACAGATTGAGCAGAAAGTTTATGATGCTCATTAGGTGACAAATGAATGAAACAAATTTGAGTACTTTAATATTTGAAGATAGTTGGGATGCTTATGATAAAGATGATAATAAGGAAATTCAAAGTTCAATACGCTTGAAGGCAAGCAATTAATGAGATAAATTATTGTACTTAAGGCTTCAACCCAAAATTTAGATGCAACAAAAGATTCAAGTAATAAAGTTTGAACAACGTCTAATAAATGACGGTAAGGACAAGAGCATTGGAAAACCATTCCCTTTTGTTAAAGAAAATCATGAAATTCATGAGACATATATTCACCACCAGAATTGATTTGAGTACTTTAATATTTGAAGAAAATTAAGTCTCAATATAGGCTACAAATGTTTTAAATACAAAAAATATCTCAAATTTAAAATGCAAAAAATAAATGCAAGTATACTTATTGTAATTATCAATGAATATGACACAGTACTTATAACTGGCATGAGATATAATAGGAGTAATGTCGTACACATCACTATTAAATATGATGTGTTAAGATATCTTCTAGACTAGAAATATGTTATAAGTATGAAATGTGCATGAAACAACATGTATGGATGAAAATGGAATGAAGCTTACATACATGTATCATTATGCAAAGATGTGAATCATGAACGTGTATGTATAATGACAGTTAGAACGATATAAAAAACAAGTTATAAGCCAATTTCTTTAATCTAGGACTAGAAATAAGATAGATGACATGTCATTAAGGGGGCGTATGGTACCATAGATTAAGATGTTAAAATAGTATTATGATTTTAAAGAGAATGTGACTTAAGCTCTAGGAGTGATCTAACGTATATGTAAGATGATTATGAACTTAATCAAGGTGGCTTAAGTTCTGGGAGCACTCTTGACTTGAGAATCTCATGTGAGCATATATAGATAATAGACTAGATGGCTTAAGCTGTAGGAGCACTCTTTATCCATAACTAGTATCTAGATAGTCTGACTTAGAATTTTGAGTGAAATGATATGAATCGAAATGAATTGATACATCTATTATAGAACTGCTTATAAATATGATATGATTGATTCAACTTATATTCTTGAACATGATTATGATTGTCAGTATGTCTATGATATGTTTTCTGTTTATACAAAGAGTGAGACATACCATGACTAAACATATTTACACATGAACATGATTATGGAGAATTAAGAATGAATATATCTAGTTTGTGTGTCATACCATTATTTGGATGAATTGCTTTAGATTTGCATACACATATGTAACACTAAGCAAGTTTTGCTTAGCGTGAGTATTTTCTCTCACACACAGGTTAGAGATGTATATAGGAGGATCAACAAGAGAAAGAAGCCCGCCAAAGAGTCACAAGACAAGTCCAATAAGGTTGGTGATACAAGCCATATCTCTTTTATTTTTGTTTATACTGTGGAGATGAGTTTAAAAACATTATACATGTTTAACTTAAAGGACATGTATTCTCTTGTATTTACATTATTTTTGTAAACTTTAAGGGCTAGTGAAAGCCCAATTTTTTTTTTATATATATGAAGATGATTTTGTTTCTCCATATCTCTTTTTAAAGCTTTTTAAGAAGTCATCAGGGCCATAGTGCATAAAATGTTTTTAAATTTTCTAAATTTTCTTCATATTCGTTGTGACATTTTCTTATATAGTTAGATTAACTTAAATATATAAGAAGGTGTTATATCCATTGAGTTAATAAGAAAATCATGGTTAATCCCTTCCTACTACTCTCCTATTTATCTCCTTTGGCTTTCTCTCATTTTTTGTTGATTAGGGTTTGTGATTTTATTGTTTAATAGTATACATTAGCGAAGCAGATTATAAATTCATTATGCATTTGGGGTTCTGATTTATTGTGATATCTGGTGCTCCATTTTGAAGGGCTTCATGATAATCTAGCTAGAGAAATTGCTTTGGAAACCTAACATCCTATTACCACATCATGACCATGACTCCTAAGTAGTAAGTTTCAATCACTTGGTCCCGGTTTTTTTTTTCTCTTAGTATGTTTACATTTAGGGTTCTGGCTTATGTTCAAATTGAAGAGTTGATGATCAATCTGATTACTAGTTATGGGTTTGACACTTGATTTAGTTTGTTTCTCATAGTTTTATGGTATATCTATTCATTGAATTAATTTTCTCTTATCGGTGGAAAATTTTCAATTTTAAGGTTAACTTATAATAATTTTATATGTATTCAGTTAAGTATGAATGGTTGATGGTTTTTGGTCCAATTTATATGAGGCATGCATTTAAGGTAAGGTAATAGTATTATTTGCATCTTACATAGAATTGTGTAACATGATTGCTAATAATTGAAGTCATTAACAAATTGGTTTGTTTTTAAGCCTGCTATCTATATTCCACTTTATTGTTGGTAATGTGAACAAGGTGGAAATTCTTATGCAATGTTATGTTCATGTATATTTGTGTGTTATATTATCTTTAACTAGCCTTAATTTTTCCTTCTTTTTGTTGAGGTTGTAACGCACTTTAGTTAGGGCCTAGAAATAACAGGTATTAAGTGTATATAGGCGTATATAAGTGTTTATGGGTTTTGGAACATGGAAATAGTTAAAAATACCTGATAAAGTGAGCACCATAGGGTTCATGCCTATTACATAGCCTCACGGTGATGAAGATCGTGAAATAAGGGTTTTTGAAGTTTAATTGCTTCAAAACCATGAAGGTCATGCCCATAAAGCTCTACATTATAAAATGAACAGTTTCATGTTTTATCAAATTTTTGTGAATTTCACAACCTTAAACCCTAACAAGCAGCCCTTTTAACACCAAAAATGAGTTTCCTTCAATTCCCTTCTATCCTTAGCCTCAATAACATGAAATTATCATAATTAATAAGATTAAAGTGTAAGAATCAGTGTTCTTGAATAAATGACATAATTATAGAGAAAGGAGAAATCAATTTTGAAGCCTAAACTCATTCTAATTCTGCAAAATAGAGGTAAGAAATCACATTTTCCTTTATTCTTTCATTAAGTTAATTCGGTTCTATATGGGAATTAGAGATTAAAGACCTATATGAGAGATTAAGTTAGGGTTTGCATTGTTAATAGCATATAGATGGTATGTGATTGTTTAGACAGTGATATTTAGTTATGATATTATGCTAGAAGATGAAAAGGAAGGTGGAGAAAACTACCAGAGGAATTAGAGACGCTAAAGAGGTTGATAGTAGAGGTTCCAATTCAGGTTTGTATATATATGTAATTTCAAATTTTGGCAAGTTGTGTGTATAATTGTGCTATTGTTATATTATTTGAAATGTGTTGATACCTTAGATGTTATATTGAAATTTAGTGAGATGATATGCTTGGGTTATGTAAGGAATAATGGCAATTGAGTATGTGTTGATTTTATGATATTGATAAGTAAGCATTGAAACTAGTTTAATTGATTAAATATGGTAATGTGCATGTTTATAGCTTTTGAAATGTTGTAATATGTTAAAAAGTATTGATAGGAGTAACTAACATTGGTTAGCCTTAGAGCCATTGCATGTGATGTGCTTATTTTCCTTAAATTGTTATTGGAAATGTTGCAAACTGTAGATTAACAATTATGACACGATGTTCACGCCTGTGAATCATGTCTCAGAATATGATCATGGCTTGAGTCATGGGTAGACCACCTGTGAAAGGGTCTTCATGATCATAAATGAACATTCATGCTCGTGAAGCCTAGATACAATTTATAAATTGGTTTTTATGATGTTCTGACATAGAATTGGTATGCACACACACCTTGCATAATGTGATAAGATGGCATACTATATGATTATATGAATATGGATATGCTTTATTTGCTCCAATATCACAAAGCATTATGCCGATAACATATGGAAAACATGAAATGCATTGTGAAATAAAATGGATAACCAATTTATAACCATATATACTCATTCGCTATACGAAGTCTAGCATAGGATAGATGACATGTCATTGAAGGGGTTACGGTATTGTAGATTTTATAACATGGATTTATTATTTAGGCACAAAGTGGTTTAAGCTTAAGTGAGAGTGCTCTTGACTTGAGAAGCTCGATTGAGCACTTATATAGATAGATATAGATAGTGAGCAGGATGGCTTAAGCTCGGATGGGAGTGCTCCTACCTCACAAATAGCATCCGGATAGTCCAGGTTTAGAGTATTGGGCTCTAAATTAAATAAGACATATAGAAATCAATTTATCAATTAGGCAATGTAAAACCATAAACAAGGTTAAGTAAATCAGATATATGGTAATCCAGTAACCATGAAATGGAAATATTTGTGGTACTTAACATGAATAGTATTCTGTTGTGATTATATAGATGTATCTATTTGCAATATAGCATGTACGAGTTTCTACTAGTAAGATCAAATATACTATACTTCATATTGATATATGATGGTATGATCGAGCTCACAAGGTATGAATACAATTATATGTAGTGATAATGTATAAATGCTTGCCAAAATTTTTGTATTTATATGTACTACTAAGCTTTTAGTAGCTTAGAATGTAGGTTTTTGCATGTATATTTGGAGTTGATAAATAGTTGAGTTGACTAAAAGAGAAGTTCGAGCTCATTAAAGCAATAAGAGCAGGCTCATATTTAGATCAGTGTTACTTCATACATTTCATTTTATTTTGTTCGCATGACATGAGACAAGGTTTTTCATGTTGCTTAAATTTTTAATAAGGACATATAATTGATTGGATTATTTTTGGAATAAGGATTGTTTTTTAATAAGGGTTGATGCATGCCCAATCCGGTTATTTTGAGAATTTGGATTTGGATTTCTTTTTAGATACAGGAAATTGTTTTATATAGTATATGGTATATGAATGTTTTAAATATGCATGATATACATGTTTATGAGTATGAAATGAATTAAGTCACATGAAATAGAAAATTTTTAAATTGAATAATTTCTATATGGATACATTCATGTGGCATCCTCCTGTGTAGTGGGGTTATGTCCTATTGTATGGGTGGAGTGTTACAAAGGTGATTACCTATTCAAACTTTTTCTAATTGGAGATTCTGGTGTTGGCAAATCATATCTTCTTTTGAGGTTTGCTGTAAGGACAAATTTTGTTATCCAATTTTGGCAATATTTATTACATTAACTTATTATTAAATACTAAATAAGTTGCAATTTCTTTGATTTATCATGAATTCATGATCCTTTTATTATGACTTCTCTAACTGATTGAAATGTCTGCTTAAAGAAAACTAGTCTTTTAAAATTTTTTAATTGTAGTAATTCAATATTTATAGAAGTGAAGTATCATGACTTCTATCACCTAATTGGTACTAATGATTAGTAGTCTTATGCCTTATGGCATTAGGTGGCTGCCTCATTGGTAAACATGCTCTTACCTCTTTCTCCTCCTTTTTTCTTCTAGGCTTTATTTCCCTAAATTAGTTTTATATTATGACTCTAATTTACTAGGTAAAACTATATTCAAAAAATTCTATTTACTTTATTGCGTATTTTAACAAATTCCTTGATATCTTTGATGCAATATGTCTTGTATATAGACACTTACAGAAGCACCACTGGGGTTGATTTTGTAAGTAAGCAATTCCTTGTGTTCCATATCAATTTTTGTTGACAAAAGATATTACTAATGGCACCATTGATTTTTGGTAGAAAATATGTACAGTTGAGCAAGATGGGAAGACCATAAAACTCTAAATTGTTTGAGTTTTTTTTGCCCCCTTTGATGATATTCCTTTTGGACATTGTTGTTTTTTTTTTATTGATTACAATTATTTGGTTACTTATAAATCCAACCTTCAACCTTTGTGTCACTTGGTGTGACCTTGTTTTTATTTTTACAAAAGATTTATTGGGCGTTCAGTTTGCACTTGTCGAACTTACAGTGGGAAACTATTGGGCAAGAACAATTTAAGACTATAACCCGTAGCTATTACCGAATAGCACAAGGTATCATAGTGGGTGATCTTTTCCTTAATTTTTTATCTCCATTTTTGAATTGTTTGTACTAGCGATAGTGCATCTAATAGTGAGCATGAAACATCTAACTTCTCAAACATGATAAATGACAAACCAAAAAGATGATTTTTAATGTTAATTCTTTAACTTCTCATTTTACATTCTCTGCATTATTATTTGTTTCATATAATTGGCAATTTGGCCAAGGCTATCATGAATTATGATGTATGCTATTTGCCATTGTAATTTAAACCTTTAATATTGTATTGTACTTACAGTTTTCAGAGTGTGACAAAGATGAGGGTGTGTGATGCAGTGCTGTTTCTGGGAAAAAGATGAGATTAATATTTTTCTCTACCATAAATTATCATTGTACAATGTATTATTAGACACACCCACTTTAGCACTACCATCATGTATAACACATTATTTATTACATTCCTATTCCTCACTTAATATTTTGTTTCATTGATGAACTCATTTTTCCCTTATTTAGATGTCCAAAAATGTCCATACCAAACTTAAAGAGACACAAGGGGTGTAATGAGCCTTTCATCCTAAATAACGAGCCATATGACCTATAGAAATGAGCACTTGTGAAATGGAATATTGAACATCCAAAATAAACGGGCAATTTTCTATCTACGAGCGACAAATGCCTATAGACTTTTAACAGTCTATGAGCTAAACCCAATATATTTGTTTTCAAGAAAATAACAAATATTTTATTCACACAAAAGATTTGATTTACAAAGTCATTTTAACAAAATATTTACATGAATATCCTTGATATGAACACACAAAATGCAAAATAGAAATTCAAAAATTACAAAAAGAAACCAACCCAAAAGTTGAGTTATTGGTTGCTCACTGACAATGGATTCTAGTACTCACAACATACAAATGGATACTCATAGCTCCAACAAATATCAATCCATCATATAAGTTAACAATTCGTTACATATTCACATTAACAAAGAATGACTTCATCAATTTCCCATTCATTTCACCTTAAATCAAAGGAGGATAAGGAGGCATAAAATAAAAGGAACTAGTTGGTGAAATTTTTGAATGCTAGTTTTGATTGATATGTGGGAAGTCTAAATCAAGCCCTTTAAAATCAAAAGGTGAATGAACTAATTAATTGGTCCTTTTCAGTCAAAGTTACAAATGGTTTGTTGCCAAATATATGGTTATCATAGCACATTCAATATTATAATATTGTCTTATGCAGAGCCACATTTCTCATGAAAGTGTAATATTAAAATTGTTATATTTTACTTTTCAATCAATGAGACTTAGATGTATGAATTTGGTAAAGTGTAAACATTATTTTTTTTTTATGAATTTCTTGATGTTGGTCATTCAAGTTGTGTTGCAGGCTTGACAATTTCTTTTGATTTATCAGTTATGCCACTAATGAATATAGTATTGGAGGAATGTCATTTTCTTGACCTTTGAATGAGTGAGGTTTATTGTAATATCCGCTAATTTAGGCCCCGAGTCGCACGTGTCGAAAAGTTGACGCGTTTGACTGATCGGAGTCTAAATTCATATTTTTAAAAAAATTGATCAAGTAATGGCTAAATTAAATGATAAATGCCTAATTAAGTGATTATAAAGTTTAAAGAAGTTGATTTACGATAAAGGACTAAATTGCAAAATTTGATAAGTTTTGGGGTCAAATTGCAATTTACCAAAAATAGGAGGATTAATGAGATTAATTACTAAGCAACATATTGATTTTGGGGACATTTTGATAGGTTTGGCTGGCCAGTCAATGAGGAAGAACGAGATTAATGGGTTCATTAAGCCTAATATCAAGAAATTATCAAAATGGTGGGTCCCACATGAAGACTTATGGGTACCCTATTAAATGCCTTCTTTTCTTCTTCTTATTCTCTTCATTTTCTGCCTTCTTCTCTTTCTTCTCTACCAGTCACGCCAGTCATTTCTTTTCCTCCATAGCCATCTTGATTTCTAGAGAGAGAAAGGAATGGAAGAGAAGGGAAAGAGCAAGACAAGGTGATCTTCATGGTCCATGACTCTTAAGGGAGCTGGAAAGAGCAAGAAAGAGGAAGAAAAATCAAGTTTGGTAGAGAGAGAAAATCTCCAAATTTGTGATCAAGTGAAGAAAAGTGTAAGGTAAGAAGCATCTCTTATTCTTCATCATCTTTTCTTAAAGGAAGTTCGAATTTTGAACTCATCCAAGACTTATGTGGAAAGAGAGAGAAACTAGGGTTTTGAGAGAGAAAAATAGAGTTTAGGGTCTTGAGAAAATCAGATGATAATAATGATTTATGTTGTTGTAGGAGTTCCAAGTGACAAGGAACAAGCTTTAAGAAGCAAAGGAAATGAGAAAGCTACCTAGAAGAGTGAAGGAGAAAGATTAAGGTTTGTGCATAACTTAAGGCAATAGCCTATTTTTGTTTGAAATAATGCATGTTGAACATGATTTTAGATAAATGCATTTCAAGAATGATGATGATTATGGCATGAAACCATAGGTTTAGACATGTAAGAATGAGACCCTTGTGTGACATTGAATTAATGATGCATGTTAGAAAATCTTGTATGATAAAAACATTTACATATATAAGAAAGTAATAAGTTGAGTAAAGAACCTTAGAAATGCATGAAATAGAATTTGGTATGATTTGGATAATATTAGAATGAATGAAAGGTGAATATGCAGATTTCCTGCTGAGAGTCACGGGCATGACTATTGAGTCACGGGCGTGAACTTGAGGGTTCACGGTTGTGACTGATTGTATCACGGTTGTAACTTTTGTGTGGAAATGGTACTATTCATTCCAGAAGCATTCACAGGTTGGAATCACGGAAGTTAATTTATTCACGGGCGTGAATGAGTAATCACGACTGTGAATGCTTTTGGGCGATTCATTCCAGTAGCGTTCACGGCTTGGGATTACGGGCGTAAAATTAGTAATCACGACCGTGAATGCTCTGTATCTGTAATTATGAATGTGGTTATTAAATGAGAAATTCAGGTAAGTAAATGGAAGTTATTATCTATCCAAGGAAAAAAAATAATTATATATATATATATATATATGTGTGTGTGTGTGTGTGTGTGTGTGTGTGTGTGTATTGATGTGAGAACGTGTTGTATTGTGATACAGATGAAATATGTGAATTGACACGGATGATATATGGAATATGATACAGGTGAAATATGTGAATTGACACGAATGATATATGAAATATGATACGGATGAAATATGTGAACTAATATAAATAATAAACATAAATATTGATATGGTTGTGATTGGAAGTAAATAGAGAGATATGAATTATATGATATTGAATAAGCCCTAGAACAACTACCTAGAACTATACTAAGGATAGTTTGGCATGCCAAGCAGGGGGGAGTATGATGAAAACCATTAATGGAATGATTTTCTATGCCGGTAATGACACAGATTATGAATACTACGCCGGTAATGGCACGAATTATGAATACTATACCAGTAATGGCACGGATTATGAATACTACGCCGGTAATGGCACGAATTATGAATACTATGCCGGTAATGGCACGGATTATGAATACTATGCCGGTAATGCCACAATTTTTTACGTCGGTAATGGCACTTTTATGCGCGCATCATATTGCCGTGTGGCACTCCTAAGTGCCTGGATGGCAACTCCGTTATCCTAGTCTAGAGTTCATAAGTGTTGTGGGCTAATATATATATATATATATATATATATATAAACAATGGAAAGTGGTATACATATATAATTACATGATTGATGATATAAAAGAGATGTTTATAATTAATGGAAATGAAAATTATATTTGTCCTGTATGCATGGAGTCATAATTGTATGAGAAAGGATCATAAAGAATAGAATTGCATGAAAGAACATTAATATGAAAAATGATACATGTTATTTCCTGTTGCATGACATAGTATATTGCCTTATTTATATGCACCACTAAGCTTAGAGCTTAGCGTGGGAGTTTCCGTCCGTGCAGATATAGAAAGGTAGCTGAAGGTAATAGATAAAGCAAGCGGTGATCCTATTCAAGTAAAACAGCTGAACCTTGAAAAAATGGGTTACAATTTTTTTGAAATTTTGTATTTGGATTTTATATTAAAGAATTTTAGAGTTTGTAAAACTTACTTTTAAAGTTTGTTAAGAATTAATTTGATGTTTAAAATTTCTATCTTATATAAAGAAATTGCACCCTGGTTTTAAGTATATATCTATATATATATATGAATGTTGAGAAAATAAAGATAAATTTTTAATAATAGCGATTTAAAGAAGTAAAGAAGACAGGTAGTAGCGCTCCCCCATCCGGGCACGTATTGTTGGTGATCGGGTGAGGGGGTGTTGCGCTACAAGTTTTTGGTATCAGAGCCCGGTTGGGCTGTTTGGATTTTTAAAAATGAATCTTGAAAATATTTATTTCTTGAAATGTACCCACAATTGCATTTTTGGAGTTGCTGCTTTATTGATTAGGGTCGTTCCCTTTATGTTATAGGTAGGATATGGCTTCAGGATCAAGACGAATAGTAGTAGAAGAAGCTGAGAGTAATGAGCCTTCAGAGGCAAGAGCTTCGTCGCAACCAAGTCATCATTGAGCTGCAGCACCGAGATCTAGTGCCAGCTCACTTCGTGAGCATTCAACTATTAATATGGGTCAGACTGAGCTCATGAGGAACACGATAGATCTGCTACAGAGAGCATCACAATCAGATTCATCTGGATTACAGTTTGAGAGACTGAGGAAATTAGGGGCATCTGATTTCCACGGTAAATGAGAAGATGACCCCTCAGTGGCAGAATTTTGGTTGGAACGAGCAGAACGAGTATTTGATCAACTGCACTGCATAGATGAGCAGAAATATGAATATGCAGTATCTCTGCTACAGGAGCATGCATATGATTGGTGGCGATCTGAATCACAGAGCACATAGGCTCCTGACCCTATGACATGGGAATTCTTTCTAGAGAAGTTTAAGGAGCAGTATATTCCTCCTATCTACACAGACACCAAGAAGAGAGAGTTTCTAATGCTAAAACAGAGGGATATGTCCGTAACAGAATATGAGAGAGAATTCACTCATCTTTGCAAGTATACTGGTGGTATTGTGTCTACAGAGGCTGATAAATATCGACGATTTAAAGATGGATTAAGGGATACTATCAAGTTACAAGTTTCAGCCCTACGTTTGATGAGCTTTCCCAGTTTACTAGCATCTGCTAGAACAGTTGAAAGAGCCTTGGCGGCACAACAACCAGTACAGGTTAGTGGGATTAGTAGACCAGCACCACAACCAAGTGGAGTACAGTCTAGTGGCAAGAGAGCCAGATCTTTTGGCCGATTCCAAGTTGGAGGTTCCAGCAGACTTCATTCTTATAGACGGGGACAACCCGTAAGATCTATTTCGTCGGTAACCAGTACACTAACACAGGCATCCCGTAGGTCTACCATTCTACCGGTGTGTCAGCATTGTGGTCGTTTGCACCCAGGAGAGTGTTGGTGGATGACAGGAGCGTGCATGAGATGTGGCTCCAAGGACCATCAAAAAAGAAATTATCCATTGGTACAGTTTAGCAGAGATTCGGGGACTGTTGAGTCAATACCAATACAGACTATGGGACAAGGCAGAGGACGAGGCCGAGGGCAAGGAAGAGGAGGCTGTGCAAGGCCAAGCTAGTTCATATCAGACATATTAGAGAGACCCGAAGGCAGAAGAGCTGCTCCAGCAAGAGCTTATGCCATGCGAGGCCGAGAGGAGCAGGATGCACCTGACATCATAGCGGGTAAATTTCTTCTCTTTGGCTCTTGATACATGCATTGATAGACCCTGGGTCAACCCACTCATACATATGCACACCACCATCGGATCGAAAGGGTCTAAAACCAGAGGCTCTAGAATACGAGATTCTTATGACTAACCCGTTAGGACACAGTGTGCAGGTTAGTAAGGTGTTTAGGGGTTGCCCAGTCGAAATTCAAGGCAGGCAATTTCCAGCAGATCTAATAGAGCTACCATTCCGCGAATTCGATGTGATCTTGGGAATGGATTGGCTAACTCGCCATAGGGTGATAATAGATTGCAGAAAGAGGCAAATGAGAATTAAAGTTTTAGAACAAGAAGAAATAGTAGTGATGGGCGAGGATAGAGGATATCCAAATAATGTGATATTAGCGTTGAAAGCTCGAAAACTCATCAATAAGGGATGTGAGACTTACCTAGCATATGTGATTGATACCCGAAAGAAAAGTCCAAAGTTGGCTGACATCCCAACTGTTAGTGAGATTTCTGATGTGTTCCCTGAGGAGTTACCAAGAATACCACCTGACCGAGAGATAGAGTTTTCTATTGAATTAGTACCTGGCACCACTCCTATATCTATTACACCATATAGGATGGCACCTATAGAATTGAAAAAGTTGAAGATACAGTTACAAGAAATGTTAGATAAAGGATTTATACAACCTAGTCTATCACCATAGGGTGCTCCAGTACTATTTGTAAAGAAGAAAGACGGTACTTTACGTCTTTGCATTGACTACAGGCAGCTTAATAGGGTTACTATTAAGAATACATACCCACTGCCTAGGATTGATGATTTATTTGATCAGTTGAAAGGTGCAAGTGTATTTTCAAAGATAGATCTTTGATCGGGGTATCATCAACTGAAGATCAAAGAGTCAGATGTATCTAAGACGACACTCAGGACTCGTTATGGTCATTATGAGTTCTTGGTAATGCTGTTTGGATTGACGAATGCGCAGGCAGTGTTTATGGACCTGATGAACCGAGTGTTCAGGCCATATATTGATCAATTTGTAGTTGTATTCATTGATGACATTCTTGTTTATTCTAGAGATCGAGTAGAGCATGACCAACATCTTAGAAAAGTATTGCAGACTTTGAGGGAGAAACAATTGTATGCAAAGCTATCTAAGTGTGAGTTTTGGTTGGCAGCAGTTAGTTTTCTGGGTCATGTAATTTCAGCAGAAGGAATTCAAGTTGATCCTAGTAAAATCGAGGTTATTCTTAATTGGAAATCACCTCGAAATGTGACAGAAGTGAGAAGTTTTCTTGGATTAGCCGGATACTATAGGAGATTTGTGAAATAATTTTCATCTATAGTGAATCCTTTGACACGACTGCTGCAAAAAGAGGTTCGTTTTGAATGGACAGATAAGTGTCAAGCAAGCTTTGATCGATTGAAGGCAATGTTGACTGAAGCACCAGTTTTGACTCAGCCTACTCCAGGAAAAGACTATGTTGTGTATAGTGATGCAAGTCACAATGGGCTAGGATGTGTTCTTATGCAAGAGGAAAAAGGGATTGCATATGCCTCCAGAGAGCTTAAGCCTCACAAACTTAACTATCTGACACATGATTTAGAGCTTGCAGCGATAGTTTTTGCTCTTAAGATCTGGAGACATTATCTTTATGGAGAAAGATGCTATATTTATACGGATCACAAGAGTCTTAAGTATCTTCTTTCACAGAAAGAGTTGAACCTGAGATAGCGAAGATGGTTGGAATTGATTAAAGACTATGATTGTGTGATAGACTACCATCCAGGAAAAGCTAACGTGGTTGCAGATGCACTAAGTAGGAAAATTTTAGCTGAGATGCGAGTGGAATCCACATTAATGCAGAGAATTAAAGATGTCCAAAAACAAGATGAGAAGCTAGTAAAGATGGTCAAAGCCTTGAAAAATGGAGAAAAGTCAGAATTTTCATTAACAGAAGATGGTACTATGTATTTCAAAAACTGGATTTGTGTGCCAAGTATAGAAGAGCTGAGGTCAGAGATTTTAAAAGAAGCTTATGAAACGGTGTATACTATGCACCCAGGTGGGAAAAAGATGTACCAAGATTTGAAAGCACAATACTGGTGGTCGGTGATGAAAAAGGATATCACTGAATATGTTGCTAAATGTCTAATCTGTCAACAAGTGAAAGCTGAGCATCAATTAACCACAGAATTACTACAACCGATTCCCATACCAGAATGGAAGTGAGAGAGGATCACGATGGATTTTGTGTCCGGTTTACCGGTAACTCAGAGAAAGCATGATGCAATGTGGGTGATAGTGGATCGATTGACGAAGTCAGCACATTTCCTACCAGTGTGAATGGACTATACTTTGAACAAGCTAGCTGAGATTTATATGAATGAGATAGTGAGACTTCATGGAGTACCTGTGTCTATTATCTCTGACAGAGATCCCAGGTTTACGTCTCAGTTCTGGAAGAGTCTACAGCAGGCTTTGGGAACTCGACTAAACTTTAGCACGACATTTCATCCGCAAACAGATGGACAATCAGAGCGAGTTATACAGTTACTAGAGGATATGATGAGATGTTGTGTGCTTGAATTTGAGGGAAGTTGGGATCGACATCTACCTCTTATAGAGTTTGCCTATAACAACAGTCATCAAACGAGTATAGGCATGGCTCCTTATGAAGCTTTATATGGAAGAAAGTGTAGGACACCGGTATGTTGGACCGAGTTGAATGAGAAAAAGTTGATTGGGCCAAAAATAGTTCAACAAACTGAGGAGAAAGTTAAAGTGATAAAGGAAAGGCTAAAGGCAGCACAAGATCGACAGAAATCATATGTCGATTTAAAGAGGCGAGATATAAAATATGTTGTAGGTGACAAAGTATTTCTTAAAGTTTCGTCGTGGAAAAAGGTATTGAGGTTTGGTAGAAAAGGAAAGTTAAGCCCAAGGTTTATTGGTCCTTATGAAATTTTGGAAAGAATAGGACTAGTGGCTTACCGATTAGCTCTTCCTCCGGAGCTAGACCGAATTCATGACGTGTTCCACATTTCAATGTTAAGAAGATAACGTTCAGACCCGACCCATGTTATACCGATTGAGGAAATAAAGGTACAGACAGACATGTCTTATGAGGAAGAACCAGTGGCTATAATATCATATGAAGAGAAAGTTCTCCGGAACAAGAGAGTCCCTCTAGTTAAAGTTTGGTGGCGGAATCATACAGTTGAAGAAGCCACTTGGGAAAGTGAAGAAGTGATGAAGAAGCAGTATCCCCAGTTATTTAACTCCAAATGAACAGGTAAATTTCGAGAATGAAATTATTTTAAGGGGGAGAGAATGTAATATCCGCTAATTTAGGCCCCGAGTCGCACGTGTCGTGAAGTTGACGCGTTTGACCGATCGGAGTCTAAATTCGGATTTTTACAAAAATTTATCAAGTAATGGCTAAATTAAATGATAAATGCCTAATTAAGTGATTATAAAGTTTAAAGAAGTTGATTTACGGCAAAGTACTAAATTGCAAAATTTGATAAGTTTTGGAGTCAAATTGCAATTTATCAAAAATTGGAGGATTAATGAGATTAATTACTAATCAACATATTGATTTTGGGGACATTTTGATATGTTTGGCCGGCCACTCATTGAGGAAGAAAGAGATTAATGGGTTCATTAAGCCTAATGTCAAGAAATGATCAAAATGGTGGGCCCCACATGAAGACTTATGGGTACCCTATTTAATGCCTTCTTTTCTTCTTCTTCTTCTCTTCATTTTCTGCCTTCTTCTCTCTCTTCTCTACCAGTCATGCCAGCCATTTCTTTTCCTCCATAGCCATCTTGATTTCTAGAGAGAGAAAGGAAGGGAAGAGAAGGGAAAGAGCAAGACAAGGTGATCTTCATGGTCCATGACTCTTAAGGGAGCTGGAAAGAGCAAGAAAGAGGAAGAAAAATCAAGTTTGGTAGAGAGAGAAAATCTCCAAAATTGTGATCAAGTGAAGAAAAGTGTAAGGAAAAAAGCATATCTTCTTCTTCTTCATCTTTTCTTAAAGGAAGTTCGAATTTTGAACTCATCCAAGACTTATGTGGAAAGAGAGAGAAACTAGGGTTTTGAAAGAGAAAAAGAGAGTTTAGGGTCTTGAGAAAATCAGATGATAATAATGATTTATGATGTTGTAGGAGTTCCAAGTGACAAGGAACAAACTCTAAGGAGCAAAGGAAAAGAGAAAGCTACCTAGAAGAGTGAAGGAGAAAGATTAAGGTTTGTGCATAACTTAAGGCAATAGCCTATTTTTGTTTGAAATAATGCATGCTGAACATGATTTTAGATAAATGCATTTCAAGAATGATGATGATTATGGCATGAAACCATAGGTTTAGACATGTATGAATGAGACCCTTGTGTGACATTGAATTAATAATGCATGTTAGAAAATCTTGTATGATAAAAATATTTACATGTATTAGAAAGTAATAAGTTGAGTAAAGAACCTTAGAAATGCATGAAATAGAATTTGGTATGATTTGGATAATGTTAGAATGAATGAAAGGTGAATATGCAGATTTCCTGCTGAGAGTCACGGGCGTGAACTTGAGGGTTCACGGTTGTGAGTGATTGTATCACGGTTGTGACTTCTGTGTGGAAATGGTACTATTCATTCCAGAAGCGTTCACGGGTTAGAATCACGAAAGTGAATTTATTCACGGGCATGAATGAGTAATCACGACCGTGAATGCTCTGTATCTGTAATTATGAATGTGGTTATTAAATGAGGAATTCAGGTAAGTAAATGGAAGTTATTGTCTATCCAGGGAAAAAAGAATAATTATATATATATGTGTATTGATGTTAGAACGTGTTGTATTGTGATACGGATGAAATATGTGAATTGACACAGATGATATATGGAATATGATACGGGTGAAATATGTGAATTGACACGGATGATATAAGAAATATGATACGGATGAAATATGTGAACGAATACAGATAATAAACATGAATATTGATATGGTTGTGATTGGAAGTAAATAGAGAGATATGGATTATATGATATTGAATAAGCCCTTGAACAACTATCTAGAACTATTCTAAGGATAGTTTTGCATGCCAAGCAGGGGGGAGTATGATGAAAACAATTAATGGAATGATTTTCTACGTCGGTAATGGCACAAATTATGAATACTATGCCGGTAATGGCACGGATTATGAATACTACGCCGGTAATGACACGAATTTCTATGCCGGTAATGATACTTATATGCGCACATCATATTGCCATGTGACACTCCTAAGTGTCTGGATGGCAACTCCGTTATCCTAGTCTGGAGTTCATAGATGTTGTGGGCTAATATATATATATATAAACAATGGAAAGTGGTATACATATATAATTACATGATTGATGATATAAAAGAGATGTTTATAATTAATGGAAATGAAAAAGATATTTGTCCTATATGCATGGAGTCATAATTGTATGAGAAAGGATCATAAGGAATAGAATTGCATGAAAGAACATTAATATGAAAAATGATACATGTTATTGCCTGTTGCATGACATAGTATATTGTCTTATTTATATGCACCACTAAGCTTAGAGCTTAGCGTGGGAGGTTCCTTCCGCGCAGATATAGAAAGGTAGCTGAAGGTAATAGATAAAGCAAGCGGTGATCCTATTCAAGTAAAGCAACTGAACCTTGAGAAAGTGGGTTACAATTTTTTTGAAATTTTGTATTTGGCTTTTATATTAAAGAATTTTAGAGTTTGTAAAACTTACTTTTAAAGTTTGTTAAGAATTAATTTGATGTTTAAAATTTCTATCTTATGTAAAAAAATTGCACCCTGGTTTTAAGTATATATCTATATATATATATATGAATGTTGAGAAAATAAAGATAAATTTTTAATAATAGCGATTTGAAGAAGTAAAGAAGACAGACAGTAGCACTCCTCCATCCAGGTACGTGTTGTTGGTGATTGGGTGAGGGGTGCTGCGCTACATTTATCACCAAGTACCTTCATCTTTTCTTAGTCATTTAATAGTAGAATTATATTTGGAGTTTTCAAAAACCTCTTATGGAGTTACCAGCAAGAACAATATAATAATTAGTGATGCCAAGTAGTGTCGCTAGAGTATAATTAATTTAATTTACAATTGAAAAAAAATTAGAGATCGTTGTTTTAGTGATGCTAGTGACGCCTATACTCATCACTAGAAGTCACTAACTTCATGCTTCATTATTTTTAGTAACTGATTTAGCAACTCTATTTTCCTAATTAGAAATGACTTCAATGAGTCATTATTTTGCAATGTCAAGATAGGCATTGCTATTTAGTGATCTATCTTTTGTTAGCGTTGCTAAATCGATTTAATGATGAAACTTTTAACGATGCCATTGTGCAGTGCTACATCATTGCTAAACCTAAATAATGATACTATTTTTGATTTAGCGACACTTTTTTGGCATCGCTAAAACCTTAAAATCTTGCAGTGCTAGTTCAAAAGAAGAAGAAAGAAATATTTCATTTGCTTCCAATTTTATATCTTCGAATCACATAATTTTGCCCTAAAATTTTGCAAGTCACTAGGTAATAGATTGTAGAGATGACAAATAATACAACGATGATAAAGCTGCATAAAATGGAAAAAATTAGGGGTGTTAATAGTTTGGTTTGATAAGTTTAGATTAAAAATTTATTACCAAACTAATAAAGTCGATTTTTAAATATTTTAATTTTTTAACCAAACCTGTACTACAAAAAATATCCAAACCAATGTTATTTGGATTCAGTTTGGATAGTCAGTTTGATCGGTTTGATAAATAAATAATTGAATAAAATTAAAAAAATTAAAAAATCATAAAAATTCGACAAAATATTAACTTAAAACCATGATCAAAATAACAAGAAGAATATCATCCAAAATATAAAAATTGAATACACTACTTTAACTTCTAGAAAATTTAAAATATAATTTGTAGATTGGTAAAGTAAATTTTATCTTAACTATGATGTTCCAAAGGAAATTGAATAGTGTAGGTAATTAAAAAGTCTACAATTTTAGGAAACTAGAAAATTATTAATATTAATATGCACCATATATATAAATATCAAAAGAGGTCATATACTATTGGTTTGCTTCAGTTTTATTAGATTTATATTTTATTGATCCAAAATCAAATCAAACTAAAAAAATCGGTTTATAAAAATTTTAAAACCATAATCATCCATGAAAATACTTAAAACCATAAATTTTGGTTTTAATTGAATTGGATCGATTCGATTTGGTTGTTTTTGTTAATTTTTGTGCAACCCTAGAAAGAATTATGAAGATGAGAGAATACAAGGGAAAACAAAAGAATGGAGGGCTAGAAGTTTGTTTATGGAAGCTGGTGGCTATGCAAGAAGAAAGAGAAAAAAAAATTAGAAAAGAGGAGGAAATATTAGAGAGAGAAATAATCCATATCAACTAAAAAATTAACAAAAAATTAAAATTAGTTTTAGATTGTAGGTTTTAACCACATTTTTGTACGTGTATTTGCACATACATCATATAAATATAGGGTTATTGCTTTGCAGATTAAAAATGTGAATGGATCATTTATAATTAATTAAGGGATATGAAAAACCATTTCATAAGTTAATAAATGTAAGCGACTTTTCTCGCCAAAATTGGAAGTAAATACGTATTTGCAATTTTCATGTGCAGACATAGACAATGCTACCTCACACAATTTATCTTACCTACCCGGCCCCCATAAGGGAAAAATCTAAGAAGAAAAAGGCCCACTCAAAATGCACGAGTGGGAAGCATCAACTCAATCAAGAATTAATGTTTTCATATTCTCTTGCTGTTGATCCGAGTCAAACGCCTAAATTAATAACTACAATCTGCTGTACCACTCACTCTCATTAACTTGCCATTAAAAATCTAAAAAGATTTCAAGAGAAGTTATTAAAGATATCCAACCGTTTAAAATGCTTTTTTTCCGTTAAAATCTTATTGTATTTTTTTAGAAATTCAAATTCTTTTTTTAAAATTTTTTTAATATTAAATTATTTACTAGCTCTTCTTTTAATTTGTTATAAAAATTTGACGTTGATATTATAGATTTACATTTCAGAGTTTCTCTTTCTGCTTCTTTATCCATATTTTTACCTTCTTTATTAAACATGCTTCTAGAACTCATATTTTTATGGTCAGTAGCAAGCAAGTAGAAAGAGAAAATAAGAAATAGGAGAGAAAGAGGAGAAGGTGGAATGAGAAAAAGGGAAATATGTGCTCTAAAATGTAGGTTCCGGCATTCAATATGTTCAAGTCAATTTTCATTAAGAAAAAAAAAATGGACAAAAAATCTTACACAGAGTGGGATTGAAAGGAATTGTAAAATCGGGGATTCAAATAATAATAATAATAATAATAAGATTTAATTATTTCAAAAAATAATAATAATAAGATATTAATTAAAAAATCCAAACTTTGGATTTTTTTTTGGGTAACTGACCCATAATTTTATTACCTATCGAACCAAATTTTAGTAAATTTTAAATCATTACTCGGGGAAATTTCATTTAATTTTTGCGTCATTATTACAATATTGGAGTCCAAAAACAAACACACTCAACGTAAAGTTCAATTTCAGTTGAATTGTTGTAATAGCTTGAGTATTTGAATTGTTTTTCATGTTGTACTAAATATTTGTCGTATCCTCAGCTTAACTAAAAATTTACCAACACTTTTTTCATTCTTAGTATATAATTAGTTCACATAATTAAAATTTTAATTTACAAAATTTACTATTTTATATAATAAATTAAATTTGATAATATATAGAAGAAGTGTTAAAAAAAAGTGTTAGAAACAGAAATATTAACAGCATTTTTCAAACATTTATAGCTCAATCATTGCGCAATTTTGAATTTTAAAATCTATAAATAATGAGAATTGAGGGGAAAAAAAGGACTATTGAAACTTTAAATCAAAACCTCTGATTCCCATCTAAAATAAGTTGATTTTAAATAAACTAGCCATTTATATAATAACATAAGTTTTAGTAATATCAGAAATTATGGTAAACTAGTCTTTAATTCAAAATAAACATTAATTTAATAATGAAACTAAATTTTGAGTCAAATTAATAAACTTTGTTCAAAGTTCAAAGACAAATGAGACTTGATCCACTTCCACTTGTTATTGTTTTATCATAGGTTCTTGTATTTTTAACTAAATTCTTTTTGTATGAAAAATTCTTTTTGTTTGTTATTGTTATATATTTAACAATTATTTGTAGTTTATTATATTTTGTATTTTAAATTGATAATTAATTTATTGATTTTTGGTAAAAAAAATTGAAAATTAAATCATTAAAATCAAATTTGATGAACAGATTAATTATTTTTGATAATTAAACTTGTAGTTAGAAAATTTCAAAACACATCTTATGAATGGATTAGTAAAAAAAATCTTTATTTAGCAATTGACTGGTTATGTGTTCTAAAAATGAAAAACTCAGGGCAAGTGGCAAAAGAAAACGGAAGAGAAAGGGGGAAATAAATTTTGAGTATTATATTTATTTTAATAACTTCTATATTTTAATTATATTTTATTAATTTTTTATAGTGTTTAAAAATAACTTTTTTTACTTTTCAAGAATTAAAATATTATTATTATTATTATTATTATTATTATTATTATTATTATTATAAGACAGAAATAAAATATAGAAATTTAATAAAATAAACGCATATCAAATTTTATTTGACAAGAGAAGCAAAGAAGAACAAAGTGGAGGAGAAAGAAACAAGATGCATAATGTTTATACATGTGGCTATCTTTAATTCACACGCTAAAATTATAATAAATATGTAGAATAAAGATTTAAAAGCATGCTTAAATTAATTTGGAATTGCAACCTATGACAACGACACATGTTTATTTAAACAAAAACAAATCTGAAAACAGCTGTATCTTCTTAGGCTTCAACTATCTTAACCTCACCCTAATTAAGATTCAATATCTTAATTTTTTTTGGTAATAACATCGATATCATTATTCTTAGTTTCGTCAAAGTCATCTATCATTATTTTTTTTTCTTAGCAAATAATTTGTTTGAGAGACCAACGAAGATTTGGAGAATAAAATATCTATACAGGTCGCATAATATGTTGATTATTGGTTGATAATAAAACTAAAGTACTTGCTTATAATGGTTGGACAATGTCCTTTTTGAGAAAAAATTTTAAGGGTGAGTTAGGTATAAGACATATTTACTTGCATAATTTCTGCAAAACACAAACCATTATACAAGTTATCAAAATAAATAGAAAAGATAAAAAAAAAATTTATCTGTGAGATGGCTTTCCTCTCTTAATTATAGATCTTGAGTTCTGAAATATATTTATAAATCACTTTTAAAACTTAAGAATGAACATTTTGTCTCTGTAATAAGCATACTTAATACGGATCCAAATTAATCTATCATGATAAATTTCATATAATCACAATTTGATAACACTGATTTCAAATAACTTTAGGATCCAAACTAATTTTCATATAGATTCAAGGAATATAACAGATAAATGGCATGACGCAAGCATACCAAAATCCATAACTGATATTTTAATTTTTAGGCTAGGGTATGGATCTTCCAAAAGTTATATGCTATTTTTGTCTCTAGTTTGCTGAAATGATTTCATAATAGATTCTATTAGGATTACATTCTTTTGGCATTACGACCCTTTATATATTAAATAATATTTATATTATTTTCAATTTCTCATCAAATTAGAAATTTTTTTATGGTCTCCACACATTAATTTCATGATAATTTAATATTTTATAGTCAATAGTTAAATTAATTAGAACACTACTAATATTGAATATATTATATGATAACCATACACATTAAATTAGCATATGTTAGCCCACATGTATATCTAGGCCATGTTTGGATTAAGTGATTTATAAGAAAATTAGAACAATTCATGAATTTATGGAAAATCCATTGTTTACCTATTTAAAAAAAATGTCAAAATCTATGGATTTATGAAAATCAATTACTCACCAATATTCTTCATTTTTGAAGGATTTGATTTCCCACATCTTAGGTGGAAAAATCCAAAATCACCATTTTTTTATCCATGATGGATTGTTGTCATATTTTTTTATTCCAAGATTGTTTCTAATAAATTAATAGTATTTTAAAACTATGCTTAATGTCATGGCCCTAGACTTCAACTAGTAATCGTGCGACACTTAGCACAGTCCGTTACACTAAGTCTATCTTCTAACCCGACAAAACACTCCAAAGAGAATAGAAAGGAACTTAAAGATTTAGAGGATTCAAGAGCAAAACAAGAACAGAAGAGAGTTTGTGAAGAATGCTTTGTATTGCTTTAGAGAGGTTATCTTACAACTTTCCAAGATTTTTAAGGATTTCCCCAGGATCCTACAAATGAAGGCCAAGAGGCCTATTTATAGTGTGGCACCAAGCCTAAGGTTATGCCACAAGTTTCTAGATCCTACCAATTCTAGAATGTATAAGATGTCTACAACATTCTACAAGGTTCTAGGACTTTCTAGTCAAGTATAGCCAACTATAGAGTCTTCTAGGATTGTCTAGTTCCTTCATGCAAATTCTAGGATGCTCCAGAATCTTATAGGGACTTCTACATCATTTATGAACCATCTAACATGTTCTAGAATATTCTAGTGCCTTCTAGCACCTTCCACCACCATCTAGTACCTTTCAGCGCTATTTCTTTGGATTTTGAGGGACAATTTGAGCGGGACGTAACATTCTCCCCCACTCAAGTTCGTGACGCCCTCGTCATGCCTTCAAGCTTGAACCTCTCTATGTGATCTTTGAACTGCCATAAAAAGTCTTCAGGTTCCCATCTTACCTCTATGTCCGGGGCATTCTTCCATTTGACCAAGTATTCCCAATAACTTGGTACACCTCTATGCCGAATTAGGCGGTCTGCCAAAATAGAATCCACTTATTTATCAAAGGAGGTTACTACTGCAGTGGGTGCCCTTTTCGATTCTCCTCGATTCGCATCTTTCTCATCTCCATGATAAAGCTTCAACATGCTTACATGAAAGACTGGGTAGATCTTAAGTTTAGGAGGGAGTTGTAGCTTGTAAGACACCTTACCGACCCGCTTAAGGACTAGAAATGGCCCTTCGTATTTCTGCACCAACCCCTTGTGAACCTTCCACAAGGATTTGAACTGTTGGGGCAATAACTTGACAAGGTCCAAATCTCCTTCCTGAAACTCGACCATCCTTCTTTTCTTGTCAACCCACTTCTTCATCTTCTTAGATGCCTTGTTCAAATAGACTCGGGTTAACTCAGCTTGCTCATGCCATGCGTTAGCAAATTTGAAAGCAGCAGGACTCTTTCCTTTATAGCTTGTGGCTAAAGCATGGGGGGTCATAGGTTGTTGTCCCATAATGATCTCAAAGGTACTCTTGCTAGTGGATTTACTTTGTTGCAAGTTGTAAGAGAATTAGGCTACATCTAGCAACTTAGCCCAATCATGTTGGTTGGCACTAACAAAGTGCCTATTGGCACATTTCGTCTGTCCATCACTTTGCGAATGAAAACTTGTGGAGAAGTTCAAGTCTGACCCTAGCAACCTGAACAACTCTGTCCAGAACTTTCCAGTAAATCGTGGGTCTCGATCGCTCACGATGTTAGATGGAATTCGCCAATGCTTCACAACATGTTTGAGGAGCAATCGTGCAGTCTCATTCGTAGTGCAATCCGCCGAGGCAAGTATGAAGGTTGCATACTTACTGAAGCGATCAATGACTACTATTATGCTGCCAAAGCCTTCTGATTTTGGTAAGCAAGTGATGAAGTCCATTGAGACACTTTCCCATGGTCTCTCCGGAATAGGCAGTGGTTATAGCAAGCCACCGGGTGCACGCTGCTCCATTTTTTCTTGTTGGCAAACAAGACAAGTTCTTACATAGGCTTCAACATCATCCTGTAATTGAGGCCAATAGTAAATAGACTTGATCAAGGCAAATGTGCATTTCATACCTGGGTGTCAAGCCCATAATGAATCGTGGCACTCCTTGATCAACTCTTTTTTCAAGTTCCCCCACTTAGGTACATAGATGCAGTTTTGCTTGGCGTAGAGTACTCTGTCACTCAGCCAAAATTGCCTTGTCTTTCCTTCCTTAATGAGGACAAAGAGGTTTTGAACCAAGGCATCATGCTCCAACCCTTCTTTTATTTTTTCCAGCAAGGGACTGTTTGGTCTACTTAAGGCCGTTAACTCTGCCTTTTGACTTAGCACATCAGCCACCACATTGGCCTTACTAGGCTTGTATTCAAGCTTGTAGTCAAACTCTGCCAAGAAGTCTTGCCACCGAGCTTGCTTAGGACTCAACTTCTTCTGAGTCTGGAAGTAGCTGATTGCTACATTGTCAGTCATAATCACAAAGTGAGAACCCAACAAGTAGTGGCGCCACACCCTTAGACAATGGATGATAGCGGCCATCTCTTTTTCCTGCACCGTGTAGCGATGTTCGGTGTCATTGAGCTTGCGACTCTCATATGCTATCGGATACCCCCTTCTTGCATCAACACTCCAGCAATGGAAAAGTCTGAGGCATCTGTATGCAGCTCATATATCTTGGAGGGATCTGGTAGGCAAATCACCGGCTCTTTGCTAATGGCCTTCTTCAAGTCATCGAACGAGGCTTGGCACTTGCTTGTCCACTCCCAAGTCTTGTTCTTCTTGAGTAGGTTAGTTAGTGGGGCTGCTCTTGCTGAGTATGACTTGATGAACCTCCGGTAGTAGTTCACAAGTCCAAGGAAAAACCTTAACTCGGAGACCTTAGTAGGAGGTTCCCATTCCTAGATGACTTTTACCTTGTCTCCATCCATCATAAGCTTCCCATCCTTTATCTTATGACCCAAGAACATCACCTCATCTTGGGCAAAGGAATATTTTTCCTTCTTAATATATAGCTCATTTTCCTTGAGGACATCGAACACTTTCCTCAAATGCTCAAGATGTTCTTCCATAGTCCGACTATGTATCACAATATCATCAAGGTATACTACCACAAACCGATCAAGGTAGGGATGGAAAAGCTTATTCATAGAGTGCAAAAGGTAGCAGGTGCATTAGCGAGACCAAAGGGCATAACAAGGAACTCATAAGCACCATACCTTGTTACACACATGGCCTTCGGTTCATCCCCTTTGGCTATGCGCACTTGGTAGTATCCCGATTGCAAGTCCAACTTTGAAAAGTATCTTGCATTCCCGAATTGATCAAACAAATCAGGAATGGGTGGGATAGGATACTTGTTCTTTACAGTGATCTTGTTTAGATCGTGGTAGTCAATGCACATTCTTAGTGAGTCATCCTTCTTTTTCTGAAAAAGCACCGGGGCACCAAATGGGGCTTTGGATGGTCTAATGAAACCAGCATACAATAGCTCATCGAGTTGCTTCCGCAGTTCTGCCAACTCCGAGTTTTCCATTCGGTAAGGACTCATTGCTGGTGGTCTTGTGCTAGACTCCAACTCAATTTCATGGTCCACCTCCCTCCTTGGAGGTAACCGTTTTGGCAATGCCTCAGACATCACATCTTGGAACTCATCCAAGACAACTTGCACCTCCATCGGCAAGCTTGACTGTGGTGATGCTTCCTCGTCATCATTCTCCTTAAGAATGGCCAAGTAACTCTCTTCCTCCCTCTTCAATCCCTTCTTAAATTGAAGTGCTGAGAGGACTTGGGTAGTAGGCTTGGTGGTCCTCTCCGTCGGTACTAGACAAGCCTTTGGTCCATCCATAATGCACATAGAGTTTGAACATGGGACAAGGAAAGCTCTAACCTAGTCCAAGAACTCCATGCTGAATACCACTGAGAAATCATCCATAGGTGCCACGAACAAATCCACTTGGTCAGTCCATGCACCAAGACTGACCTTAACTCCATGAGCAACTCCTTGGAGAGGTTGTACCATCAAGTTAACTTATTTAAGGGAGCCACCTCCATTGGCAACCTTAAGATCGAGTCTCTTAGTTTTCTCTAGAGAAACAAAGTTGTGAGATGCACCTGTGTCGACCAGGGTTTTGGCAACATTCCCATTGATGGTTGTATCCACAAACATGAGTCCCTTGGAGGTCATCAGGGCACTCTCTGCAATGCACTAAGCAGTCGCAAAGATCCCATCTTTGCACCTTCATCTCCCTCACTTTCGTCTTGATCATGAGTAGAGGAAACTAAAGCATTCAATGCCTTCCTTTTGGGACATTCTCGTGCCCAATGTGGTTCGTTGCATATGAAGCACATCACACGGGGCTTTGAGGTGCCACGTTCTTCCCTTTCCTTCCCTTTGTCTGGCGGTTTGAATGAGGAGCCTTCTTTGTCATTTTTATGGCTTTGACTCTTAGCATGGCCTGCCTCACTCTTTCCTCCACCAAACTTTCTATCCGCTACCCTCGAGCCTTCTTTGTTTGAGGAGTAATCAATAAGACTTTCAGCAATCGCAATGGCCGAAGACAGGTCTTGGACACCACGTCGCTTGAGCTCAAGGTTAGTCCACAGTTGGAGACCATCCATGAACAAGAATAAGGCACCCTTATCCGATGTGTCAGGGACTTCTAGTAGTCAGGTTGTGAACTCCTTCATATATTCCCTTATGCTACCCATCTGCTTTAGTCGTTGAAGCTGACCTCTTGCCTTTTCTTCAGCATTTACGAGGAAGAATTGGCTTTTGAACTCTTTTTTAAAGTCATCAAAGGTGTCAATTGTGCATACCCCACGTTGCACATCTTCATGCCTTCATCTCCACCACAGCATAACAGTGTCGGACAGATACATGGCAGCGATTTGGATCTTCTGGCATGGTCCGTTATGCCAGTAGGCTCAAAGTATTGTTCCAGCCCCCATAGGAAGTTCTCAACTTCCCTAGCATTCCTAGCACCATTGAAGGTCTTTGGCTTGGGAACTTTCACCTTCTTGGCCTCAATGATGGTGGTTGTATTAGTTCCCGAGGCCATAGCCCGCTTACATAGTGCTAGATCACCACCCATATCCTCAACTCTAAGCAACACATTGGAAATTTCTCTTTGGAAGAGATCACATACCTTGGCAAGTTCAGCCTTTAGCCCATCAATCTCTTGCCTTAACCCATTATCTAGCTCGTTGAGGGACATTTTGACCGCTGCATGGATCTCTGTATCCTTGGCCTCCAAGCCGCTATAATGCTCCTCCAAGTTGTCCACTCAATCGAACAACTCCCCCAAGCTATCCTGAGCACTCCCAACACGTGCTTTTAAGCTAGAAATCATGTCTTTCGACTTGGCTCGATACTCTTTAGATGGTGGTTTCCGAACTTCCTCACGACCACGCTCCATTGGTGGAACTTCCACGCTAGGTGTAGCTGGGGTAGTAGCTTTCATTATGCCAAGGGTAGTATAGCTTCAAACCAAAGCTCTAATACCAACTATCACGACCCTCGACTTCAACTAGCAATCGTGTAGCACTTAGCACGATCCGTTGCACTAAGCCTGCCTTCCAACCCGATAAAACACTCCAAAGAGAATAAAAATGAACTTAGAGATTTAGAGGATTCAAGAGCAAAGCAAAAACACAAGAGAGTTTGTGAAGAATGCTTTGTATTGCTCTAGAGAGGTTATCTTACAACTTTCTAAGATTTCTAAGGATTTCCCCAGGATCCTACAAATGAAGGCCAAAAGGCCTATTTATAGTGTGGCACCAAGCCTAAGGTTATGCCACAAGTTTCTAGATCCTACCAATTCTAGAATGTACAAGATGTCTACAACATGTCACAAGGTTTTAGGACCTTTTAGTCAAGTCTAGCCAACTCTAGAGTCTTCTAGGATTGTCTAGTTCCTTCATGCAAATTCTAGGATGCTCCAAAATCTTCTAGGGACTTCTACATCCTTCATGAACCATCCAGCATGTTCTAGAATATTCTAGTGCCTTTTAGCACCTTCCAGCACCATATAACACCTTTCAACGCTATTTCTTTGGATTTTTAGGGACAATTTGAGCGAGATGTAACATTAAGCTCTAAAAATAAAGCAAAAACTATTTGCCAATTTTTTGTTTTATTTTCACTTATTTTATTTATATTGATTTGAATAACAATTAAAAAAATATTAATGAGTGTTTTTGAAAAAGAAAAAATATTAATAGATTAATTTATTCATAAACATAGTATAGATAACAAGTTTATATAGAATTTTGAGCGACAAATTTGTAACTATTTCAAATTTGATAATAATATTAATTTCATCAATTACATGTTTTAGAAAATTTACTCTAAATTATATTATTTCATAATTTAATATATTATCTCATGCACTAAAAATTTGCTCAACTGTAATAGTTGAGACTTGTACGAATTTTTAGGGTAGCGGATATTTACTTGTTGAGTGTAGATCGTGCGCTTTCAATATTTTAGGCAGAGTCAAATTACTAGAACCTGACTCAATTCCACAGTACGAATGCTTTGATTCTCTTGTGATTGAACAGAGATGAAGAAATTCCTTTTCGAGAATTTCCGAATTTCAAAGAAAACTTGTTGATGAAAAGTTATATCATTTCCTTCTTTTCATTTCAGAAAGTTATATCTTTTCATCACTTTATATATATAAGAAGATATGGGTCTGGGCTGGGTCAAGCCCACATGGGCGGCCTAATACCGCAAAACCCAACATCTCCCATTTGCCCAAAGTGGGCTTGGCTCAATCCAAAAAACTTCATCTCACATCTCAAACTTAAATAGAGAATCTTTCATACAGGCGAACGGACCGTGCAACCTGAAGCACACAAATTGTGGGAGCTCCAATACAAACCTAATTATATGCCATGTAGGAGACATCAACCCAAAGTTATAATTATTTTCGATAATGTGCTTAATTACCCTAAGTACCTTTCTCAATACACTTAATTCGAGTATCATTCAATCCCTCATGAATATATACTCAAATTATTCTTACAATCACTTGTATTCTAAGTTACTTATTGCTTCATCAAGCGTAATAACTCCGGCCGGTGAACACAAGCTGTGAGTGCATAAGCAAAGTACTCTTTCTTTTGCTCTCATATTAATCAGATTTGAATTAACACGCTTTTCTAGGAGTGTTCCATTAATTCGAATCATTCCATGACTATAGGATACATCCTAAGATAGCCAACATTCATTCATCACATTATAATATTGTCAAAAGTCACAAAGGGTAAAAATTATTTGAAATCCATTTCTAGGATTTCTAGGACTCACATAGCGAAGAAGCAGGGATCCATTCTTTCGCTTCCTAATAGGTCGTATAGCACATGCAGTATGAAATGCATGCTATGGTGGAACTACTCTTTTCTTGTCAAAGATGCAAGAGTGTATGTCTTGCTCTTATTTCAAAATAAATAAACACCATATGAGTATTAGTCTTGTCGCTCTGAATGCGCCAAACTTGAAACTTTTATTTATACATTCAATAATGTTAAATAACAAATTTCACACTCAGCTTCCTCTATATAGACACATGAATGGTGGGGAAGTCATTCATGTTGATTCTTATATATATAAAGAATCTCATCTTGATCCTCATCAAGGCGACCTTATAAAATTTGAATGAAACTAAGACCGCTCCCACTGCATCTTAGTCATTCACTTAATGCCTCTGCATTTATAGTCTCATCTCTACTCGCTCCATAGGACCAGAGGTGATTACTCATATGAGTGAGTCAATCTAAGTTTATCGACATACTTATTCGAATTGTGCTAACTGGTATTTACAATATATTCATATAATTGAAAAAATATTAATCAATTAAATTGATATATCATTTATAAAAACCAAGTGATCTGACATAACATATATTGATTACATTCTACATAAGCCTAAGGATTTATGTGTCTTGCAAATACATCCCTAGTTATTGGTTTAGTAAATGGATTTGCTCTCATTTTGTTTGTAGAAATGTGTTTCAGAGTCACTTTCTTTTCTGCAATCATATCTCTAACATAGTGATATCTAATATGGATATGTTTGGTCTTTCCATGATATTTTGGATCCTTAGCATAAGCTAATGTAGCCATGCTATCACAAAGGATTGTCACAGGTTCAGATGCTGACTTAACAATCTCTAAGTGCTGTAAAAATCTTTTCAACCAAACTGTCTCTTGTATAGCTGAGGAACATGCTACATACTTAGCTTCCATTATCGATAAAGCTATACAAGATTGCTTCTTGCTACTCCATGAAATTGTGCAATCATTAAGGAAGAATGCATATCCAGATGTCGATTTGTGCTGATCTATATCACATCCCCAATCAACATCAGTATAACCAATTAAGCGCAAATCCTTCCCTTGATAACATAGAACATAGTCTGAAGTTAGTTTTAGATATCTCAATATTCTCTTGACTGCCATCCAGTGTTTTAGACCTGGATTAGATTAAAATCTGCTTACTAGCCCAATGGCATAGCAAATGTCTGGAAGTGTGCACATCATTGTATACATCAAACTACCGACAACACTAGAGTAGGGACTCTAGACATTCGTTCTTTTTCATCTGATGTCTTGGGACATATATCTAGACTAAGGCTCAAATTCCTTTCGACAGGGGTATTCATAGGCTTACATTTATGTATATGGTAACGCTCTAACATTTTCTTTATGTAAGTCTCCTGAGACAAACCCAAAAGTCTTTTAGAGTGATCCCTTAGGATTTTAACACCAAGTACATAATTAGCCTCACCTATATCTTTCATTTCGATGTTCGATGATAACCATTTCTTGGTAGTATCAATCAACTTCTTATCATTTCCAACTATTAAAATGTCATCGACATACAAGGATATAATTATAAAACCATTGTTAGAATGTTTAATATACACGCAATGGTCTTCCTCCATCATCGTAAAACCATCCTTTAATATGGCTTGATGAAATTTGAGGTTTCACTGTCTTGATGCTTATTTAAGACCGTAAATGGATCTTTTGAGCTTGCAAACTATGCGCTCTTGTCATTTGAGTTCAAAACCTAAAGGTTGATCCATATAGCTCTCTTCATCTAGTTCTCCATTGAGAAAAACAGTTTTAACGTCCATTTGATATAATTCTAAGTTCATTCGTGTTACTATAGATAGAATGAGGCAAATTGATGCAAACCTGACTACAAGTGAGAATGTATCTTCATAGTCAATTATCTCTTTTTGTGTGTAGACCTTAGCTACTAATTGAGCTTTAAATCTTTCTATTGTCCCATCCGCCTTACATTTTATTTTGAGAATCCATTTGTTCCCAATAGTCTTACGATCAGGTGGTTTCTTAACTAAATCCTAGACATGATTGTAAATCATCGAATCCATTTCCTCTTCCATAGCTTTAATCCATTCATTTGCTTGAGCTTGTTGTACTTTTTTAGGCTCTTCTTCATCTGGAGTAATCATAAAAGCTTCCCCCTCAATCTCAAATCGACGATGGGGAATCTTGGCACAATTACTAGGTCAAGGTTGAGATTGTTCATGGTCTTGCTCCATTGAAACAAAATCTGACATTCTTTCACTCCCACTTGGTTCAGGAGGAGCAATAAATTCTTGCTCTATGAGTGCTAAATCAATTATTCTTACACTCCCACTAGTCTCAGGATCTTCCATTTCATAAAATTGGAAATCCTTATTTATCTCCCCTCTTTCAGGAAAATCCTCTTCTAAGGAAATGACATCTCGTGACTCAACTTCTATTATTCTTCCATTTGTGTCTTCCCCCAAAAATACATATCATTTGAAGAATTATGAGTATCTTATAAAGATACATTTCTTCTCCCTTGGACCAAGCTTTCCATATTCATAGAAATTTTTGTGGATATAAGTTGCGCAACTCCATAGGCGCATATTGCTTAAGTCTGACTTTTCGCTTTTCCACAAATTATATGGGGTGGAATGAACAGATTTTGATAGTACACGATTTAAAATGCAGGCAGCAATCATTAATGCATCTCCCCAAAAGGAAATAGGTAAATTAGCTTGCGCCATCATTGACCTAACCATATCCAATAGGGTTTTATTTCTTCTTTCTGCTATGCCATTTTGTTGTGGAGTAGAAGGAATAGTTAGCTGTCTAGCTATACCCTTATCATCATAATAACTTTTGAATAAATCAGATAGATATTCACGTCTTCGATTGGTCAGTAAAGATTTTATATTCAAATTTAATTGATTCTCAACCAATTTACTATAACTTATGAAGCAATCTAATGCTTCAGATTTATGGGAGATTAAATAAACATGACTGTATCTGGTGAAATCATCTATGAAAGTGATGAAATAGTGAGCACCATATCTTGCTCTCACATTCATTAGGCCACAAATGTCAAAATGTATAAGTTGTAAAGGAAATGTGGCTCTTTTCGCTTTGCCAAATGGTAATCTTGTTGCTTTTCTAGCTAGACAATGCTCACAATAGGCAAATCTATTTTCTTAATCGATCCTAAAAGGCCAGCTTTTGCTAATATTTTTAAACGATCTTGCCCAATGTGTCATAATCTAGCATGCCATTTAGTATCATCAATTAATGAAACATTACTGGAATTTTCAAGAAGAAATATAGATTGCTTAACATCCATAAAAGTAGTGTCTAGCACTATAAAACCATTCAACATATGTCCAGAACCATAAAAAATTTGTCAAAAAATATTTTAACACAATCATCTTCAAAAATAATTTTGAAGCCAAGTCCAAGCAGAACAATAATAGAAACTAAATTTCGTTGAACATCAGGAGCATAAAGCATATCATGAATATAAAGCGTGCGACTCCCTGCAGCACTAGCTTGTAGGAATTAATCCAAAGCACGTCAGCCGAAGCATTATTGCCCATATAGATTTTTCTACTCCCCTTTGGAATTCGACGAAATTCCACAAAGGCATATCGGTCCCTTGCTATATGGTCTGTTGCTGTTGAATCTACAATCCAATAAGGAACAGTTTCAACTAACATCAAGCAACTACTAACACATAAATCCGATGGACTAATTTGGTCAAATAATACCTTTGGCTCAGTGCAATCATGTAACGTCACACCTTATACATTTAAGTATAACCTATTTCTGTATCAAATATTCACATACTGCATGTTGGGAAGAGAAAATACCCTGATAACAGTGGTAGTAAATTTTTTTTCATATCATATCCTGTAAAATCAACTAATGCCTTTACAAGTCTTATATCCTGTAATTCTATTCCATGACTTTGCAAGTCTCATATCCTGTAATATCACTCAATGACTTTTCAAGTCAACATTAAAAACCACAATACGATATATCACATATATTAAAACATAAACTTCCCATCTGAAGGATTACAGGTTGTTTCCATTTATACATTTCAAAACTAATATAGAGTGATAATACATATTCAAGCATATAAGTCCAAAATAAAGATGACATGTTTCCAAGCTTGTGTGGAATGCAAGGAGATAGAGTGATGAGGCTCGGCCAGTGACCTGTGCTCCATGTCTTCTATACGCTACTAGAAATGAGCTATCACTTTTCTTTACCTGAAAAAATGATGCAAATTGATGAGTTGCGGCTCAGTGAGAATAACCACCAAATGACCTCTGAAATACCCAACAACTCATAATAATAATAAATCACAAATCCAATACATACCATGTAATCCATTCCATTCATCAGTATCATATAAATATCAATAAAGTTAAAACATATAATCATTACTCTTTATGTATGCAAATGCTTTGCTTATTTCATTTTATTGTGACCAAGTTAAACAGACATTGCCCCGGGTTTTCATGTGAACATTTGCCATGTGAACATTTGCATTTGCATTTGCTAGCTAGCTTGATCATTTATTTCATTTGCACATTTGTTGGGCCATATGCCTCTTCTTTTGCTTTACAATATCGATTAACTAGTCACAACGCCTTTTTAGTCCATATGCATATGCACTTGTATTTAAGCATTCATCAACCACTGTATCTTATCACATATAATATACATATACCACATATATGCCTCATATATCACGCATATACCTCGCATATACTATACATATACCCTGTATATATATCACATATGTCAAACATATACCTCAAATATATCACAAGTATACCATTTATGTGTACCACAATGTCACAAATTATCCATCATCATATTATCAGGGACCAATCATGACAATCGTATGAATCACATAGCAAGCAACATTCATTTGCATTAAAGAATTCAATTGATAATTAGACTCACCGTTCTCCTTTGATTCCGACCCCTAACTTATTGTCTATCCGCTCTTTGTGGGTCTCCAATATGTTACGAGCCTAATATGAAAACATAATCGATTAACTCATAATTAGGGAGACTTAATGTGGCTTAAACAAATTAATATGCATTGTTCATGTCAATGGTTAAGATTTTTCCTATGAGGCAGTGTGACCTTATGGGACTGTTTAGCCTATAACATTTTCTATACTTGACCAATTAATCTGATTCTTGTTCCTAATTAAAACTAACATATAATTATATAACATATTATAAATTCAGACCAATTGGATCATTGTACAATATTTTCTGCCTTATATCCTGCCTTTTGGCAGTTTCAGGGTACTCATTTGGGTTCATCATAACTTATAATCTATAAGTCCTATTTTAATGAAAGTTTACAGAAACTTATATGGGTTCATATGGAACATTTCTCATGTTTTCAACTTTTATCAATTATGTCTCTAAAGTCTTCAAATTATAACAAACCATTTACTGGTCCAGAATAAAACTGGCTTCCAGACCATTATGACTTAAAAAGGACAAAACTTAGTCTACACATAATCCATTAAGATGCAATTAGTACAAAATTTAGCTAAGACATAAATCTATAACTTTTCGGTTTTTACATTTACAGAATCTAGCTCTAACAAGCTCAAATGGGCCAAACAGGTTGCTGGATCTGCCCAGAGCACTCAATTGACAGTTCAAGTCATGGAACAGTCATGGTTCTATTCACTATAACGCAAAATATACAAGTCCTATGAACCTGCAATTGGGTATACAAATACAACACACATATCTACAACTTGTATGTTTTGAGATACTTCACATAATGGCTTTAACATATTCGAAATCAAAGAACACAATAGCTAACTTGGTTAGGGTTCACACCCTGACCAGTTTCCGTAGAGAGAGGATTTATATTGCTATACACTAAATCTTGCAAAACCGTTTACATATCCATAAATATAAGACAAAAAGGAACACCTTTTCTGTTTTAAAGTTTTCCAGAATCAATTTCTATTTGCATCAAAATTGGGTTGCAAATCAGTGCCTATTAATGAACCTAAGCAATTCAAATCAACCCTATAGCAATAAGAATTGATTACTTACCAAAAACAAACTTGCAAGGGATCAATTTGGTGAAAAACCTAGGTGAAACAAGGAAGAATTGAGTTCTGTAATGGAGGAAGATGAAGAAGAAAACGGGGCTGAAGTGAGGAGGCAGAAATGGGGAAGAAAGATGAAGATAAAGCCAACTTGTTGTTTGTCCTTTTTATCTTTTTCTCATCTCTTTTCTCCTTTCTCTTCTCTTCTCTTCTCTTTTCTCTTCTCTTCTCTTTTATTTTCTTTTGTGTCATTTTCATTTTATTTTGTCTATATTATTATTATTATTATTTACATATATTTATAATTCCACTAATTCACACAATATTACAGCTTAACCATTTGGCCCGATTTAACTAAATTAACAATGTAAATATTTACTAATCTTAATCTAATCATTTTGCTTACTTTAATTTAGTCACCTTATTCAATTCATTTCTAATACTTTGTTATCCTCATTTAGGTTATAATTACACAAGTGCGACTCGATACAAGTGCCAAATACTAGGACACATAGCTAGTGCGTGTTATAAACTTGTTCCTACGAAAATACGTATGAAATGCACATGTTCAATTGAATTGTATGCAAGATACTTATGTTCAATGAAATGCATGTGGGGAAGGTCAAGAATGTTACAATTCTCCCCTCCTTTTAAAAATTTCATCCTCAAAATTAATACCTGAAAACAGGTGTGGATATTGCTTTTTCATATTTTCTTTTGTTTCCCATCTTGCCCCTTCTTGTAAATGGTTACGCCATAATACCTTAACCAAAGGTATTTCTCGGTTTCTTAGCTGTTTAGTCTTGTATCCAATGATTTGCACTGGTTCCTCAACATAACTCATGTTCTCTGCAATCTCAATGGCTTGATGTTTAAGTATATGTGTAGGATCTGACTTGTATCTTCTAAGCATGCTCACATGAAACACATTATGTATCTGAGCCATCTCGGGTGATAAAGCCAACCTATAAGCCAATGGACCAATCTTCTCAAGAATTTCATAAGGCCCTATGTATCTTGGGCTCAATTTACCTTTCTTGCCAAATCGGATTATCCCTTTCCATGGAGATACACGAAGAAATACCTTTTCACCCAACTCGTATTCTGTTTCCCTTCTATGCTGATCAACATAACTTTTCTACCTATCCTGTGCTTCCTTTAGCTTGTTCTTGACAACCTTGATCTTATCCACTGTGTCTTGCACTATCTCTGGCCCTTCTAATGCACGTGTTCCTTCTTCATCCCAAATGATGGGGCTTCGGCACTTTCTGCCATACAATGCCTCATATGGTGCCATCTGGATACTGCTATGATACTGGTTGTTGTAAGCAAATTCAATCAATGCTATATATTCATCCCAAGCACCTCTGAATTCCATAGAACATGCTCTGAGCATTTCTTCTAATGTCTGTATAGTCCTCTCTGATTGTTAGTCAGTTTGTGGGTGGAATGCAGTGCTAAAGTTCAATTTTGTTCCCAATGCATTCTGTAAACTCACCCAAAAATGTGAAGTAAACCGTGGATCTCTATCAGACACAATGGACACTGGAATGTCATGTAATCTGACTATCTCATTCACTTATAATTTGGCCAAACTCTCAAGTGTACAGCCCCATCTGATAGGTAGAAAATGTGCTGACTTGGTTAATCTGTCAATAATTATCTGTATTGCATCATTTTTTCGTGGAGTTCTTAGCAATCCATAGACAAAATCCATCGTTATTCTTTCCTATTTCCATTCTAGCAATGGCAATGGATGTAGTTTACCAAGTGGTGCCTGATGTTCAATTTTAATCTGCTGACATGTCAAGCATTTGGAAACATATTATGCTATGTCTTTCTTCATTCTTGGCCAGCAGTAATGAGACCTTAAACTGTGATACATCTTTGTCATCCCTGGGTGCATTGCATACGGTGCATTGTGTGCCACTTCCATTATTTCCTGACGCAAGTTCTTAGTGTCTGGAACACATATGCATGATTTTAACTTCAGTGTATCATTCTGCAAATGAAACTTTGTATTATTTCCCTGCCTTACCATATCAATTTTTGTACATAATTGAGGATCTTTGCTTTGTGCTTCTTTAATTCTCTCATTTAGTATAGGTCTAACTTGAAGAGTAGCAATCAATGATCCTCTATCATGCATATTTAATTCAACATTCATGGATCATAATTGAATCAAATATGGAAAAGAGGATGTTTGTAAATGAGCTACACTGCTAGTGGCTTTCCTACTCAATGCATCTGCTACCACATTGGCTTTCCCTGGATGGTATTCAATTGTACAGTCATAATCTTTCAATAGTTCTAACCATCGTCTCTGCCTCATGTTTAACTCTTTTTGTGTCAACAAATAACCCAAACTTTTATGGTGTGTGAAGATTTGGAATGTCTCACCATACAGATAATGCCTCCAAATCTTCAATGCAAATACAACTGTAGCCAATTCTAAATCGTGCACTCGATATGAGATCTCATGTGGTCTCAGTTGCCTAGATGCATAAGCTATCACCTTACCATGTTGCATTAATACACATCCCAAGCCTTGGTGAGAAGCATCACTATATACCATAAATCCACCAGTACCTGTAGGGATAGTTAACACTGGTGATGAGGTTAGCCTGTGTTTTAGTTCATCAAAACTCCTCTGACATTCTGGAGTCCACTTGAAAGGCACATTCTTTCTTAAAAATTTAGTCAAAGGGCTAGCAATTAAGGAGAATCCATCAACAAATCTGCGATAGTATCCAGATAAACCCAGAAAACTACGCATTTCTGAAATATTTTTAGGAGCTTCCCAATTTACCATGGCCTCAATTTTCTTTGGGTCAACCTTTATGCCTTTACACAACACCACATGTCCAAGAAACACTAAATGATCTAACCAGAATTCACATTTACTCAATTTGGCATATAATTGTTTCTCCCTCAAAGTTTGCAACACAACTTTTAAATGTTGTTCATGTTCTCCCCTATTCTTTGAGTACACCAATATGTCATCAATAAATACTATCACAAACCTATCCAGATATGGTTGAAACACCTTATTCATTAATGCCATAAATGCAGCTGGAGCATTAGTCAACCCAAATGGCATTACTAAAAATTCATATTGTTCATTCCTGGTTCGAAAGGCAGTCTTTGGAACATCCGCTTCTGCTACCTTCAGCTGATAATAGCTTGATTTCAGATAAATCTTAGAGAATATTTGGGCTCCTTGCAACTGGTCAAATAAATCATCTATTCTAGGCAATGGATATTTGTTCTACACCGTCATTTTGTTCAGTTGCCTATAATCGATGCACAATCTCATTGTTCCATCTTTCTTTTTAACAAATAATACTAGAGCTCCCCAAGGTGATACACTAGGTCTAATATACCCTTTGTCAAGTAACTCTTGCAATTGGGCCTTCAGTTCTTTCAACTCAACTGGGCCCATTCTATAGGGTGACCTTGATATTGGTGTTGTTCCTGGTACTAGTTCAATAGTAAATTCTATCTCTCTATCTGGTGGTAAACCAGGTAGATCATCTGGGAATACATCAGCAAATTTCCTTACCACTGGTATATTTTCAAGCAAGCTATTAGTGGTTCTAGTATCAGTCACATATGCAAAATATGTTTCACATCCCCCTTTGATCATTCGAAATGCCTTTATAGCGGAAACTAGACATGTGGGCACAAGTTTTCTTTCGCCTAGAAATACTACCCTTGGCTGGTTTGGTGATTCCAAAATTACTTCCTTAGTAAAGCAATTCATTATTGCATGATGTCTAGTTAACCAGTCCATTTCCAGTATCACATCAAATTCATATATTGATAATAAAATCAGATCAGCTATTAACTCAGCTCTGTCAATGCATATCAGGCAATCACGACAGACATTATTCACAACTACCACTATTCCCAATGGTGTATTCACATTTATGTCAATGCTCAAAGGCTCATGCGTTTGATGCAATTTAGATGCCATATGCAATGATATAAATGAATGAGTGGAGCCTGGGTCAATCAATGCATATGCTAACATATCATAAATGTAAATATTACTGGTAACTACTTCGGAAGCATCCACAGCCTCCTGTCTAGTCATAGCAAACACCCTGGCCTGAGTAGGGGGTCTAGAACTCTAACCTTCAGATCTGGTCACTCCTCTGCCCATTGTACTAGTCCTGCCCCTGCCTCTTCCTCTGCCCTGTGTCCCACTAGTAGGGTAGACCCTCGGTGCCTCAACTGTAGTCTCAGATACTCCTCTACCTCTGCTGGTCTCTGCTAGTTTGACTCTATTTGGATAGTCTCTATACATGTGCTCCATCGATCCAAAAAAATAACAAGCTCCTGTGAGCCTTCTACATTCGCTCGTATGTTGTCTACCACAATGACTACATATGGGCCTCTGTTCAACATATTGGCTCTGCCCTCTGCCTAGGTAAGAGAAAGTCATGCCTCAACCTCTAGAACTGGAGTACCCACTTCTGTTGCCGGACTGTGCAGGCATATATCTGCCTCTTTTTCCCGACCTTCTGCTAGACTCACCGAAGAACTCACGTGTTGTCCTTTTAATTTGTTGTTCCCTAGCTTCTTTCATTAACCGCTCAGCTATGATTGCAGCAGCTCTGGGTCTGGCATAATTATTAAGATCAGTAGTCGTGATTCTGTTTCTGATCTCATATTTGAGGCCCTCCTCAAACTTCCTGCATTTGTCTCTTTCAGAAAAGACCATGAAGGTGACATAGTGGGAAAGTTTATTAAACTGTACTTCATACTCTGCAACAGACATATTCCCCTATTTCAGATTTAGGAATTCCTTCCTCTTCTCATCTTTATATGCCTCAGGAATGTATGTGTTTTGAAATTCCAGAAGGAAATTATTCCATGTCAATACTGGTGGTTGTGCATCACTGTCGGGGACTGTCTCCCACCATTCATAAGCATTTTCTAGCAGCAAGGATACTGCATAATCGAATTTCTTATCTGGGGTACATCTCATCATATTCAGTACCCTCTGTGTCCTTTTGAGCCATGTCTCAGCTTCTGCTGGGTCTGTTGTGCCATTGAAATCAGTTGCACCATGTTTCCTCAGTTGTCATAACGTCTTTCCTTGTACATTTCAGGACCATGCACTTCCTGATCTGGGAGTTCATAGGGTGCCTCTGCATGAGATGACTGTGATGCATGTGCTGGAGCTCTAGCTCCTATTGCTGGTTGATCTCTATGTAAATGAGATGATGCCTCATAAGAATGCATTTCGGCCGGCCTCTCCCTCCTTGGGGAATTATGTCTTATGATGTCCCTAAAATAAATGAAATTATGTCACTACATAATGTTCAACACATAGGATGCATATGTTATCATGCTCTTATGCATATGCATGTTCCCATGGAACCTATCCCTGCTATGATACCAAAAATGTAACGTCACACCTTATGCATTTAAGTATAACTTATTTCTGTATCAAATAATCACATACTGCATGTTGGAAAGAGAAAATACCCTGATAACAGTGGTAGTAAATTTTTTTTCATATCATATCCTGTAAAATCAACTAATGTCTTTACAAGTCTTATATCCTATAATTCTATTCCATGACTTTGCAAGTCTCATATCTTGTAATATCACTCAATGACTTTTCAAGTCAACATTAAAAACCACAATACGATATATCATATATATTAAAACATAAACTTCCCATCCGAAGGATTACGGGTTGTTTCCATTTATACATTTCAAAACTAATCTAGAGTGATAATACATATTCAAGCATATAAGTCCAAAATAAAGATGACATGTTTCCATGTGGAATGCAAGGATAGAGAGTGATGAGGCTCGGCCAGTGACCTGTGCTCCATGTCTTCTATACGCTACTCAAAATGAGCTATCACTTTTTTTTACCTAAAAAAATGATGCAAATTGATGAGTTGCGACTCAATGAGAATAACCATCAAATGACCTCTGAAGTACCCAACAACTCATAATAATAATAAATCACAAATCCAATACATACCATGTAATCCATTCCATTCATCAGTATCATATAAATATCAATAAAGTTGAAACATATAATCATTAATCTTTATGTATGCAAATGCTTTGCTTATTTCATTTTGTTGTGACCAAGTTAAACAGACATTGCCCCAGGTTTCCATGTGAACATTTGCCATGTGAACATTTGCATTTGCATTTGCTAGCTAGCTTGATCATTTGTTTCATTTGCACATTTGTTGGGCCATAGGCCTCTTCTTTTGCTTTACAATATCGATTAACTAGTCACAACGCCTTTTTAGTCCATATGCATATGCACTTGTATTTAAGCATTCATCAACCACTGTATCTTATCACATATAATATACATATACCACATATATGCCTCATATATCACGCATATACCTCGCATATACTATACATATACCCTGTATATATATCACATATGTCAAACATATACCTTAAATATATCACAAGTATACCACTTATGTGTACCACAATGTCACAAATTATCCATCATCATATTATCAGGGACCAATCATGACAATCATATGAATCACATAGCAAGCAACATTCATTTGCACTAAAGAATTCAATCGATAATTAGACTCACCGTTCTCCTTTAATTCCAACCCCTAACTTATTGTCTATCCGCTTCTTGTGGGTCTCCAATATGTTCCGAGCCTTATATTAAAACATAATCAATTAACTCATGATTAGGGAGACTTAATGTGGCTTAAACAAATTAATATGCATTGTTCATGTCAATGGTTAAGATTTTTCCTATGAGGCAGTGTGACCTTATGGGACTGTTTAGCCTATAACATTTTCTATACTTGACCAATTAATCTGATTCTTGTTCCTAATTAAAACTAACATATAATTATATAACATATTATAAATTCAGACCAATTGGATCATTTTACAATATTTTGTGGAATTTCTAAGTGTGTTCTGTTTTCTGCCTTGTTTCCTTCCTTTAGGCAGTTTCAGGGTACTCATTTAGGTTCATCATAACTTATACTCTATTAGTACTATTTTAATGAAAATTTACAGAAACTTATATGAGTTAATATGGAACATTTTTAATGTTTTCAACTGTTATCAATTATCTCTCTATGGTCTTCAAATTATAACAAACAATTTACTGTTCCAAAATAAAATTGGCTTCCGAACCATTATGACTTCAAAAGGAAAAAACTTAGTCTATACTTAACCAATTAATATGAAATTAGTATCAAACTTTAGCTAAGACATATATATATAACTTTCCTGTTTTGAAAATTTACAAAATCTAGCTCTAACAAGCTCAAATGGGCCAAACAAATTGCTGGATCTGCCCATAGAACTTAATTGGCAGTTCAAGTCATGGAACAGTCATGGTTTTATTCACCATAACTCACAATATACAACTCCTATGAATCTAAAATTGTATATAAAGATACAAAACACATATATCTACAACTGTTATGTTTTGAGATACTTCCAATAATGGCTTTAACATATTCGAAAGCAAAGAAAACTGTAGCTAACTTGGTTAGGGTTCACACCCTGACCAGTTTCAGTAGAGAGAATTTCTATTGCTATACACCAAATCATGCTAAAAAGTTTACATATCCATAAATATAAGACATAAAGGAACAATGTTTGTGTTTTAAAGTTTTCCAGAATCAATTTCTATGTGCATCAAAATCGGGTTGCAAATCAGTGCCTATTAATTAACCTAAGCAATTCAAATAAACCCTATAGCAATAAGAATTGATTATTTACCAAGAACGAACTTGCAAGGGATCAATTTGGTGCAAAAACTAGGTGAAACAAGGAAGAATTGAGTTCTGTAATAGAGGAAGATGAAGAAGAAAACGGGGCTGAAGTGAGGAGACAGAAATGGGAAAGAAAGATGAAGATAAAGCCAACTTGTTGTTTGTCCTTTTTATCTTTTTCTCATCTATTTTCTTCTTTCTCTTCTCTTTTCTCTTCTCTTCTCTTTTATTTCTCTTTTGTGTCATTTTCATTTTATTTTGTCTCTATTATTATTATTATTTACATATATTTATAATTCCACTAATTCACACAATATTACAGCTTAACCATTTGGCCCGATTTAACTAAATTAACAATGTATATATTTACTAATCTTAATCTAATTATTTTGCTTACTTTAATTTAATCACCTTATTCAATTCATTTCTAATACTTTGTTATCCTCATTTAGGTTATAATTACACAAGTGGGACTCGATACAAGTGCCAAATACTAGGACACGTAGCTAGTGCGTGCCATAAACTTGTTCCTACGAAAATACGTATGAAATGCATGTGTTCAATTGAATTGTATGCAAGATACTTATGTTCAATGAAATGCATGTGGGGAAGGTCAAGAATGTTACAAATCATGAGCAAAGTGACCATGCTTCCCACAGTTGAAGTAATTCATGTTCTTGCCTTTCTTTCCACCGCGTTTCCCACGTTTGCGCTTATTTCCACTAAATTTTTTCTTATTTTCTCCCTTGCCTTGCCATTTGCCCTTACCTTTCCATTTCTTTTGCCCAAAGCCAGAAGCCCCTTTGCCTCTAGACTCAGTCATATTAGCCTCTCCTTCAGGCTTATCAGCGAGAATGTGATCCTCCTCTAGCTCAACATGTCGGGCAACATCATCAAAAGTTTTTATATTGTCATTATGGGTAAGGTTGACATGTATGTGTTTCCAGGCTTTCGAAAGGGAGTGAATTATAGCTTGGACTTGTTGCTCATCAATCATCTCATGGCCAGTACCTTTCAGCTCACTTATCATGTTAGACATGATAGTAAGGTGTTGCCTCATTATATGATTAGAATTTTTCTTATAGGCATCAAACTTTAGAGTTAATTGATGCAACCTTGTTATTGAGGTTCCACCAAACTGAACCTTAACAGCATCCCAAACTACTTGGGCTAAGCGGTGCTTCTCAAAACGTAGCATCAAGTCATTTCTCATGCTGCTCAGCATCAATATACGAACAACTATGTCCTTGCACTTATAGGCTTGATATGCTTTTATATCCCGCCTATGTTGAGCGGTGTTTCCATGCTCAGGCTCAGCCATTAGTTGTGTCATTGTTTTTAGCATATCTTGCTCTTCCAGGAGATACTGAATTTTACGATGCCAAATGTCATAGTTTTTATCATTCAGCTTATCTCATTGATTCAAGTCAGCAATATTGCTTTTTGTTGCAACCATTTCAACTATTTGGAAACAATGATTATAATTAGGATTAACACAATTCATTATTGATTTTCAAGTCAGTAGAAACAAAAAAATTGTATATACAGCTTAATCAATTTCTACTGACATAGTCCAGTTATCATTGTTTAATTTAAACATGTACCAATTAATTTTATATTAGATGAGATTCATAAATCTACCAATCTAATATTCCCACAATACATTCATCATATAATGTAAAATAACAATAATAATATATACGCATTAAAATAAGATAAACATCAATTACATGTTCAAAAAAAATAACATATTGTCACACATAAAAATAAATATTTTTCTAATATTGAGTTTAATTCATTCTTCATCTGGTTGAACCTGTGGTTCCCTCTCAGCAAATTCTCTTTTTGCCAGTGTACCAGACAATTTTACCATCCATGGGAAACTATTCATCGATTTACTAGATCGCCTAATACTATCTTGTATACGGCGCTTCAGTTCCCGATTCAAATCTTTTTCAAGATTTTCATAAGTTAAGTCGCTTAATCTTTCTTTAAGCGCCTTCCTTTCCCCTTCCCATGAATCAGCTAAGGAATCAAGAACTATTGACATATGTTGTTCCACAGCTAAGTCGTAGTCTTCACTAAACATCATATAGAAAGCGCAAATTTTATGGTACATCTCATCAATATGTTTTGCAAGAGAATGTTCTAGATCTTTCTTATATGCACATAATCGCTCCAAAGCGCAAATCATCATATTCGTCACTACATATTTGAATAAATTAAACCAACATTAGACTCAATTAAATATCATATATGTTATGTGACACAAAAAAAATTTACTTATAATTATGTTCCAATTTGCATATTTTTCTCCAAATTCTTCATCAAAACAGTCACAAAAAAAAATTTTGGAAAAATATCTATTAAATTTGAAATTAAATTTTGAGATTTTTAAAAATATTTTGACCAAAAATATTCATTCACGCACCCCCACACGCCGCTCCACGTGCCTCATGCATTCACACGCGTGCCACATGTATTCACACGCGTGCCACATGTACCTTTCCACGTCAGCATTTTATGGAGCAACCAGAGGAAGTCACGTGGCCAAATGTGCCACATGTCATGGACACTTTAATTCTCTTGTGCTTGAACGGAGATGAAGAAATTCCTTTTCGAGAATTTCCGAATTTCAAAGAAAACATTTTGATGAAAACTTATATCATTTCCTTCTTTTCATTTCATAAAGTTATATCTTTTCATAACTTTATATATATAAAAAGATATGGGTCTGGGCTGGGTCAAGCCCACATAGGCGGTCCAATACCATAAAACCCATCAAGACTAATTGTAACATTCCTGACCTTCCCCACATGCATATCCACATGCATTTCATTTGAACATATGCATCTCCCATATAATCCAATTGAACACGTGCATTTCATACATATTTTTTTAGAAATAAGTTCATGACACGCACTAGCTACGTGTCCTAGTATTTGGCAATTGTATCGAGTCACACGTGTGTACTTATAACCTAAATGAGGATAACAAAGAATTAGAAATAAATTGAATAAGGTGACTAAATTAAAGTAATCAAAATGATTAGATTAAAATTAGTAAACATTTACATTGTTAATTTAGTTAAATTGGGCCAAATGATTAAACTGTATTATTGTGTGAATTAGTGGAATTATAAATATATGTAAATAATAATAATAATATAGAAAAAATAAAATGAAAATGAAACAAAAGGAAAATAAAAGAAAGGATAAGAGAAAAGATAAGAGAAAAGATAAGAGAAAAGATAAGAGAAAAGAAAAGAGAAAAGAGAAGAGAAAAGAGAAGAGATGAAGAGAAAAACATAAAAAGACAAAAACAAAAAGTTAGCTTTATCTTCCTCCCCCATTTCTGCCTCTTCAGCCCCATTTTCTTCTTCATATTCCTCCATTCCAGAACTCAATTCTTCCTTGTTTCACTTGGTGTTTGAATCAAATTGATCCCTTGCAAGTTTGTTCTTGGTAAGTAATCAATTCTTATTGCTATAAGGTTGATTTGAGTTGCTAAGGTTCATTAATAGGCACTGAATTGCACCCCAATTTTGATATTAATATAAATTGATTATGGAAAAGTATAAAACACAAATGTTGTTCCTTTATGTCTTAGATTTATGGATATATAAAAATGTTTGAAATATGTGGTGTATATAATGCGATATCCTCTCTATACTAAAACTGGTCCGGATGTGAACCCTAAGTAAGTTAGCCACTGTGTTTATTAGTTTTGAATATGCTAAAGCCATTATTTGAAGTATATCAAAACATAAAAATTGTATATATATGTATTATGTATCTGTATACCAACTTTAATATTCATAGGTCTTGTAAATGCTGAGTTATGGTGAATGAAACCATGACTATTCCATGACTTGAATGGCCAACCGAGTGCCCTGGGTAGATCTAGCAATGTATTTGGATAATTTGAGCTCCTTAGAGCTATATTCTATATATTCTTAAAACTTGAACGTTATAGGTATATGTCGGAGCTAAATGTTGGTACTAATTTCATCTCTATATGTTATGTATAGACTAAGTTATGGCTTTTGGAAGTCATACTGATCCGGAGGCCAATTCTATTCTGGACCAGTGAAATATTTGTTATAATTTGAAGACCTTAGCAACATAATTGATAAATGTTGTAAACATTACAATTGTTCCATTTGAACCCATATAAGCGTCTTTAAAGTTTCATTAAAAGAGGACTTATAGATTATAAGTTATAATGAACTAAATTGGGTATCCTGAAACTGCCTTAAGGTAGAAAACAAGGCAGAAAACAGAATACATTTAGAAATTCCACCAAATATTGTACAATGATCCACTTAGTCTGAAATTTTTATATATTATATAATTATATGTTAGATTTAATTAGGGATAAGAATCAGATTAATTGTGCAAGTATAGACAGAGTTATAGGCTAAACAGTCCTATAAGGTCACACTGCCTCATAGGAAAAATCTTAACTATTGATATGAACAATGCATATTAATTTGTTTAAGCCATATTAAGTCTCCCTAATCATGAGTTAATCGATTATATTTTTATATTAGGCTCACAACATATTGGAGACCCACAAAGAGTAGATAAACAATAAGTAAGGGTCGGAATCAAAGGAGAACGGTGAGTCAATTATCAATTGAATTCTTTAGTGCAAATGAATGTTGCTTGCTATGTGATTCATATGATTGTCAGAATTGGTCCTTGATAATATGATGATGGATAATTTGTGACATTGTGGTACATAAAAATGGTATACTTGTGGTATATTTGAGGTATATGTTTGACATATGTGATATATATACATGGTATATGTATAGTATATACAAGGTATATGCGTGGAATATGAGGCATATATGCAGTATATGTATGTTATATGTGATAAGATACAATGGTTGATGAATGCTTAAGTACAAGTGCATATGCATATGGACTTAAAAGGCATTCTGACTAGTTAATTGATATTGTAAAGCAAAAGAAGAGGCCTATGGCCCAACAAATGTGCAAATAAAACAAATGATCAAGCTAGCTAACAAATGCAAATGTTCATATGGCAAATAGTCACATGGAAACCTGGGCCAATGTCTGTTTAACTTGGTCACAACAAAATGAAATAAGCAAAGCATTTGCATACTTAAAGAGTAATGATTATATGTTTCAACTTTATTGATATTTATATGATTCGGATGAATGGAATGGAATACATGGTATGTGTTGGATTTGTGATTTATTACTATGAGTTGTTTGGTACTTTAGAGCTCATTGGATAATTATTCTCACTGAGTTGCAACTCATCAATTTGCATCATTTTTTAGGTAAAGAAAAGTGATAGCTTATTTTGAGTAACATATAGAAGACATGAAGCACAAGTCACTGGCCGAGCCTCATCACTCTCTCTCATTGCATACCACTTGAGCATGAAAATATGTCATCTGCATTTTGTATTTGCATGGTTGAATATGTATAGTCAGTTTGGAATGGGTTTTAAAAATGTATAAACGAAAGCAAATCGTAAATACTTATGTGTAAAGTTTATGTTTTAATATATGTGATATATCGTATTGTAGCGAAAGCCTCAGTGTTGACTTGCAAAGTCATTGAATGAGATTACAGGATATAAAAAAAAAAGTTTACCACCATTATTAACAGGATATTTTGTCTTTCCAGCATGCTATATGTGATTATTTGATATAGAGATAGGTTGAACTCAAATGGATAAGATGTGGTGTTACATTTTTTAGTATCAGAGCAGGGATAGTTTCCATAGGAACATGCATATGCATAAGAGCATGATAACATATGCATAATATGTGTTGAACATTATGTAATGACATAATTTAATTTATTTTAGGGCCATCATAAGACATGATTCACCAAGGAGAGAGGGGCCGACTGAAATGCATTCTCATGAGGCATCACCTCATTTGCATAGAGATCAACTAGTACCAGGAGCTAGGGCTCCTGCACGTGCATCACAATCATCACATGTCGAAGTACCCTATGAAAACCTAGAACATGAAGTATATGGTCCTGAAATGTACAAGGAAAGACGTTATGACAAGCTGAGGAAACATGGTGCAACTGATTTCAACAGTACAACAGACCCAGCAGAAGCTGAGACATGGTTGAAAATGACACAGAGGATACTAAATATGATGAGATGTACCCCTGATGAGAAATTTGATTATGCAGTATCCTTGCTTCAATGCAATGCTTATAAATGGTGGGAGACAGTCCCCGACAGTGATGCATAACCACCGGTTCCGACATACAATGATTTCCTCCTGGAATTTCAGAACAATTACAATGCCTGAGGCATATAAAGATGAGAAGAGAAAGGAATCATTGAATCTCAAATAGGGGAACATGTCTGTTGCGGAGTATGAAGTACAGTTTAATAAACTTTCCCACTATGCCACCTTTATGGTCTCTACTGAAAGAGACAAATGCAGGAAGTTTGAGGAGGGCCTCAAATATGAGATCATAAATAGAATCACGACTACTGATCTTGATAATTATGCCAGACTCAGAGCTGCTGCAATCAGAGCTGAACGGTTAATGAAAGAAGCTGGGGAGCAACAAATTAAAAGGGCAGCACGTGAGTTCTTTGGTGAGTCTAGCAGAAGGTCGGGAAAAAGAGGTAGATATATGCCTGTATAGTCTGGTAACAGAGGTGGATACTCGAGTTCTAAAGGTCGAAGCATGACTTTCTTTTACCTAGGCAAAGGGCAAAGTCAATATATTGAACAGAGGCCCATATGTACTCATTGTGGTAGACAACATACGGGCAGAAGCATGTTATTTCTGTGGATCGATGGAGCACATGTATAGAGGCTGTCCAAATAGAGCCAAACTAGCAGAGACCAGCAGAGGTAGAGGAGTATCTGAGACTATTGTTGAGGCACCGAGGGTTTACCCTACTAGTGGGACACATGGCAGAGGAAGAGGCAGGGGCAAGATTGGCACAACGGGCAGAGGAGTAACCAGATCTGAAGGTCAAGTTCTAGGCCCCCTACTCAGGCTAGGGTGTTTGCCATGACTAGATAGGAGGCAGTTGATGCTCCCAAAATAGTCACTGGTAATATTTATATTTCTGAAATATTAGTATATGCCTTGATAGACCCTGGTTCCACATATTCTTTTATATCATTGCATATGGCATTTAAACTGCATCAAAAACATGAGCCTCTGGGAATTGACATAAATGTGAGTACTCTACTAGGAACAGTAGTAGTTGTGAATAATGTTTGTCATGATTGCTTGATATGCATTGATAAAGCTAAGTTAATAGCTGATCTGATTTTATTGCCAATATATGAATTTGATGTGATACTGGGAATGGACTGGTTAACTATACATAATGCAATAGTGAATTACTTTACTAAGGAAGTAATTTTGGAATCACCAAACCAGCCAAGGGTAGTATTTCTAGGTGAAAGGAAACTTGTACCTACATGCTTAGTTTCAGCTGTAAAGGAATTTTGAATGATCAAAGGGGGATGTGAAGCATATTTGGCATATGTGACTGATACTAGAACCACTGATAGCTTGCTTGAAAATATACCAGTGGTAAGGGAATTTGCTGATGTATTCCCAGATGATCTATCTGGTTTACCACCAGATAGAGAGATAGATTTCACTATTGAACTAGTACCAGGAACAACACCAATATCAAGGTCACCCTACAGAATGGCCCAGTTGAGTTGAAAGAACTGAAGGCCCAATTGCAGGAGTTACTTGATAAAGGGTATATTAGACCTAGTGTATCGCCATGGGGAGCTCCAGTATTATTTGTTAAAAAGAAAGATGGAACAATGAGATTGTGCATCGCTTACAGGCAACTGAATAAAATGATAGTGAAGAACAAATATCTTTTGCCCAGAATAGATGATTTGTTTGACTAGTTGCAAGGAGCCCAAATATTCTCCAATATTGATTTGAAATCAGGTTATTACCAGCTGAAGGTAGCAGAAGCAGATTTTCCAAAGACTGCCTTTCGAATCAGGTATGGACATTATGAATTTTTAGTAATGCCATTTGGGTTAACTAATGCTCCAGCTGCATTTATGGCATTAATGGATAAGGTGTTTCAACCATATCTAGATAGGTTTGTGATAGTATTTATTGATGACATATTGGTGTACTCAAAAAATAGGGGAGAACATGAACAACATTTAAAAATTGTGTTGCAAACTTTGAGGGAGAAACAATTATATGCCAAATTGAGTAAATGCGAATTCTAGTTAGATCATTTGGTATTTCTTAGACATCTGGTGTCATGTAAGGGCATAGAGGTTGACCCAATGAAAATAGAGGCTATGGTAAATTGGAAAGCTCCTAAAAATATTTCAGAAATGAGTAGTTTTCTGGGTTTAGCCGGATACTATCGCAGATTTATTGATAGATTCTGCTTAATTTCTAGCCCTTTGACTAAATTTTTGAGAAAGAATGTGCCTTTCAAGTGGACTCCAGAATGTCAGAGGAGTTTTGATAAACTAAAACACAAGCTATCCTCAGCACCAGTGTTGGCTATTCCTACGGGCACAGGTGGATTTACAGTATATAGTGATGCTTCTCACTAAGGCTTGGGATGTGTATTAACACAACACGATAAGGTGATAGCTTATGCATCTAGGCAACTGAGACCACATGAGATTTCATATCCAGTGCATGATTTAGAATTGGCTGCAATTGTATTTGCATTGAAGATTTGGAAGCATTATCTATATGGTGAGACATTCCAGATCTTCACAGACCATAAAAGCTTGGGTTATTTATTGACATAGAAAGAATTAAACATGAGACAGAGATGGTGGTTAGAGCTATTGAAAGATTATGACTGTACAATTGAATACCATCTAGGAAAAGCCAATGTGGTAGCAGATGCATTGAGTAGGAAGACTAGTAGCAGTGTAGCTCACTTGTAAGTATCCTCTTTTCCATATTTGATTCAATTACGATCTATGAATATTGAATTAAATATACATGATGAAGGATTACTGATTGCTACTCTTCAAGTCAGACCTATACTAAAGGAGAGGATCAAAGAAACACAAAACAAAGATCCTCAATTATGTGAGAAAGTTGATATGATAAGGCAGGAAAATAGTACAGAGTTTCAATTGCAGAATGATACACTGATGTTAAAATCACGCATATGTGTTCCAGACACTGAGAACTTGCATTAGGAAATAATGGAAGAGCCACACAATGCACCGTATGCAATGCACCCAGGGATGACAAAGATGTATCACAGTTTAAGGTCTCATTACTGATGGCCAAGAATGAAGAAAGACATAGCAGAATATATTTCCAAATGCTTGACATGTCAGCAGATTAAGATTGAACACCAAGCACCAATTAGTAAGTTACATCCATTGCCAGTGCCAGAATGGAAATGAGAGAAAATAACGATGGATTTTGTCTATGGATTGCCAAAAACTCTACAAAAAAATGATGCAGTATGGGTAATTGTTGATAGATTAACCAAGTCAGCACATTTTCTACCTATTAGATGGGGGTGTACACGAGAGAGTTTGGCAAAATTATATGTAAATGAGATAGTTAGATTGCATGGAATTCTAGTGTCTATTGTGTCTGATAGAGATCCATGGTTTACTTCACATTTTTGGGTGAGTTTACAAGATGCATTGGGAATAAAATTGAATTTCAGCACTGCATTCCACCCACAGACGATGGACAGTCAGAAAGGACTATACAAACATTGGAAGAAATGCTTAGTGCATGTTCTATGGAATTCAGAGGTGTTTGGGATGAATATATAGCATTGATTGAATTTTCTTACAACAACCAGTATCATAGAATATGAAGCATTGTATGACAGAAAGTGCCGAAGCCCTATCATAAGGGATGAAGAAGGTGCACGTACATTAGAAGGGCCAGAGATAGTACAAGATAGAGTGGATAAAATCAAAATTGTCAAGAATAAGCTAAAGGCATCACAAGATAGACAGAAAAGTTATGCTGATCAACATAGAAGGGAAATGGAATACGAGTTGGGTGAAAAGGTATTTCTTCGTGTATCTCCATAGAAAGGGATAATCCGATTTGGTAAGAAGGGTAAATTGAGCCTAAGGTATATAGGGCCTTATGAAATTCTTGCGAAGGTTGGTCCACTGGCATACAGATTGGCGTTACCATCAGAGATGACTCAGATTCATAATGTATTTTATGTGAGCATGCTTAGAAGATACAGGTCAGATCCTACACATGTACTTAAAGATCAAGCCATTGAGATTGTAGAGAACATGAGTTATGTTGAGGAACCAGTGGAAATCATTGGATACAAGACTAAACAGCTAAGAAACCGAGAAATACCTTTAGTTAAGGTATTATGGCGTACCATTTACTAGAAGAGGCAACATGAGAAACAGAAGAAAATATGAAAAGGCAATATCCACACCTATTTCTAGGTATTAAATTTCGAGGACGAAATTTTTAAAAGAAGGGGAGAATTGTAACATCCTCGACCTTCCCCACATGCATATCCACATGCATTTCATTTGAACATATGCATCTCCCATATAATCCAATTGAACACGTGCATTTCATACATATTTTCTTAGAAACAAGTTTATGGCACGCACTAGCTACGTGTCCTAGTATTTGGCAATTGTATCGAGTCACACATGTGTACTTATAACCTCAATGAGGATAACAAAACATTAGAAATAAATTGAATAAGGTGACTAAATTAAAGTAAGCAAAATGATTAGATTAAGATTAGTAAACATTTATATTATTAATTTAGCTAAATTGGGCCAAATAATTAAGCTGTATTATTGTGTGAATTAGTGAAATTATAAATATATATAAATAACAATAATAATATAGAAAAAATAAAATGAAAATGAAACAAAAGGAAAATAAAAGAAAGGAGAAGAGAAAAGAGAAGAGAAAAGAAAAGAAAAGAGAGAAGAGAAGAGATGAAGAGAAAAAGATAAAAAGACAAAAACAAAAAGTTAGCTTTATCTTCCTCCCCCATTTCTGCCTCCTCACTTCAACCCCGTTTTCTTCTTTATCTTCCTCCATTCCAGAACTCAATTATTCCTTGTTTCACTTGGTTTTTGAGGCAAATTGATCCCTTTCAAGTTTGTTCTTGGTAAGTAATCAATTCTTATTGCTATAAGGTTGATTTGAGTTACTAAGGTTCATTAATAGGCACTGAATTGCACCCCGATTTTGATATTAATATAAATTGATTATGGAAACAATTAAAACACAAAATTTGTTCATTTATGGCTTAGAGTTATGGATATGTAAACATATTTGCAAGATGTGGTGTATAAAATAAGATATCCACTCTGTAGTAAAACTTGTTCGGATGTGAACCATAAGTAAGTTAGCCACTGTGTTTGTTAGTTTTGAATATAATAAAGCTATTATTTGAAGTATATCAAAATATAAGCATTGTAGATATATGTATTATGTATCTATATACCAACTTTCAGATTCATAGGTCTTGTAAATGCTGAGTTATGGTGAATGGAACCATGACTGTTCCATGACTTGAACTGCCAACTGAGTGCCCTGGGCAGATCTAGCAACTTGTTTGGCTAATTTGAGCTCCTTAGAGCTATATTCTGTAATTTCTCAAAACTTGAAAGTTATAGGTATATTTCTAAGCTAAATGGTTGTACTAATTATAGCTTGATATATTATGCATAGACTAAGTTATGGCCTTTGGAAGTCATACTGATCCAGAAGCCAATTTTATTCTGGACCAGTGAAATATTTGTTATAATTTGAAGACCTTAGAGACATAATTGATACAAGTTGTAAATATTAAAATTGTTCCCTTTGAACCCTATAAGTGTCTGTAAATTTTTATTAAAATAGGACTTATATATTATAAGTTATAATGAACCAAAGTGGGTACCTTGAAACTGCCTTAAGGCAGAAAACAAGGCAGAACACAGAACACACTTAGAAATTCCATCGAATATTGTACAATGATCCAATTGGTCTGAAATTTTTATATATTATATAATTATATGTTAGTTTTAATTAGGAATAAGAATCAGATAAATTGGGCAAGTATAGAAAAAGTTATAGGCTAAACAGTCCCATAAGGTCACACTGCCTCATAGGAAAAATATTAACTATTGATATGAACAATGCATATTAATTTGTTTAAGCCACATTAAGTCTCCCTAATCATGAGTTAATCGATTATGTATTTATATTAGGCTCACAATATATTGGACACCCACAAGAAGCAGATAGAAAATAAGTAAGGGTCGGAATCAAAGGAGAACGGTGAGTCAATTATCAATTGAATTCTTTAGTGCAAATGAATGTTGCTTGCTATGTGATTCATATGATTGTCATAATTGGTCCTTGATAATATGATGATGGATAAGTTGTGACATTGTGGTACATACAAATGGTATACTTGTGGTATATTTGAGGTATATGTTTGACATATGTGATATATATACATGGTATATGTATAGTATATACAAGGTATATGCATGGAATATGAGGCATATATGCAGTATATGTATGTTATATGTGATAAGATACAATGGTTGATGAATGCTTAAGTACAAGTGCATATGCATATGGACTTAAAAGGCGTTGTGACTAGTTAATCGATATTGTAAAGCAAAAGAAGAGGCATATGGCCCAACAAATGCGCAAATGAAACAAATGATCAAGCTAGCTAGCAAATCCAAATGTTCACATGGAAACCCGGGGCAATGTCTGTTTAACTTGGTCACAACAAAATGAAATAAGCAAAGCATTTGCGTGCATAAAGAGTAATGATTATATGTTTCAACTTTATTGATATTTATATGATTCGGATGAATGGAATGAAATACATAGTATGTGTTGGATTTGTGATTTATTACTATGAGTTATTTGGTACTTTAGAGCTCATTGGATAATTATTCTCACTCAGCCGCAACTCATCAATTTGCATCATTTTGTAGGCAAAGAAAAGTGATAGCTTATTTTGAGTAGCGTATAGAAGACATGGAGCACAGATCACTGGCCGAGCCTCATCACTCTCTCTCCTTGCATACTACTCGAGCATGAAAATATGTCATCTGTATTTTGTATTTACATGGTTGAATATGTATAGTCAGTTTGGAATGAGTTTTAAAAATGTATAAACGAAAACAACTCATAAATACTTATGTATAAAGTTTATGTTTTAATATATGTGATATATTGTATTGTGGCGAAAGCCTCAGTGTTGACTTGCAAAGTCATTGAATGAGATTACAGGATATAAAAAAAAATTACTACCATTGTTAATAGGATATTTTGTCTTTCCAGCATGCTATATGTGATTATTTGATACAGGGATAGGTTGAACTCAAATGGATAAGATGTGGTGTTACACTAAACTTGATTTTCTTTTTTTGCAATTTGGGAGATGACCAAATAAGTATTTTAATGTCTACACCACCATTAAAGAACTGAAAAATCTTTATATATCTTAATATCACCAAATTCAAATGCAGTTATTAGATAAATATCAAGTTCGAATAAAGAGCATCTTAGTTTTTTTGTATTTTTGCAATATCAAAAGTTCACTACCTCTAATTTTTGTCCATTTACTGTTAACTTGATTAGTAGTGTCACTACAAGTAGTAGTAAGAATATTATAAATATTACTAAAATCCATAAATAAATTCCTAACTAATTTTTTTATATCAATAATTTTACCATCAATACTAACATCATCAACTAAATCTAAATATGAATAATAAAAACTCAAATAATTATGTAAAATCATCTATTTTACATCTAAGATAAAAAAATTGTTGAGATGCAATAATTACATGGAAATAAAATGATCGGATCGGAGTTGGTCAAAGTAGCCATCTATCCACAAATCGTTGGTCAAAGCAACGATCTATGCACAGATCACTACTTAAAGCAACGATCTGCGTAAGGTTGCTCTTCTGCTCCCTACTCTCGCTTTTTATCACGATCAAGCATCTACATTGATCGCTAGTTATGCTAGCAATCTTCATAAAGTCTGCCACCCTAGCTTTACCCTGCATGCTATTGTTCCAACGTATGATCGTTGTTCATAGTGGCGATCATACTACACTCAGCAGATCATTGCTCACACTGGCAATCCCCCAACAGCCTAACTCCACTTAGCCAAAATTGACATATATTGGAAAATATATTTTGTTCAAGCATATTTTAGGAATTTTTTATTTTTTTTACTTATTTATGTAAAAACCCCGAACCTAGAAATACTCTTAAACATATTTTTTTAATTTATATAAAGAAAATAAAAAAGAATTGTATAAAATATTTATTTCTTTGAATGGATATTTTATATTTGTAGTGATATTTTGACTGATTATTAGTAATTGTATTTTTATATGAATCTTACATGTCATTGAATTGATGGTGAATGATAATTATAAAAAAAATTACTTGCATTTAAAGTTTTTGATTATTAATATACAACTGATAATATTTTTAAAATGATAAAAAATATTTTGTAAGAATATGGATTAGTTCATAATTTTTTTAATTTTTTTATAATACAGTGACAAATACTGTTTCAATTCAAGATCTTTAGGTATTATGTCAACCTAACATTTGAGGTATATTTTTCATATTAGAAGTACATGTTATGTATTGAATATACGTGTTCAAGATGGTTTGAAATTTTTGAGTTGTATAATTACTTTAATTAAATGAGTAATTTCATATTTATGGTCACATCCACAAAAAATAAAATTATGAGTTCAATTTTATCATGAAAATGACAAAAGACTTAAAAGATTTTCAAGGAATTTTTCTACTTGTTGAAATTCAACTTATGAATTATTTAATAAGTCATATATAGATATATAAAATTATTGTGCACACTTGTTCCAATAATATATCACAAATTAATTTATATTCACAATATTAGGATGTTTATCAACAACTTTTAGATATTTTAAATTTTTTTAATAATACAATATATATTTTAAATAGTGTTTATTATCTAATATATCATTTATTATTGTGTGAATGTATTAATATATTTTATGCATTTCAAGATCATATTAATAATCCAATTTTGCATGATTCTACTTATATAATATATTGCCAAGTCAGGGGTGGACTTGTGGCGTCATAGTGGCGATTATGCACAGGCATAACAACATACATTGGTCGCTGCTCCGCATTCCATTATTGTTAACCAATTACTATTTACCTGTTATTTAAAAATTAAATAGTAAATTAATTTGGTTGTTATTGTTATTTACCAATTATTTTAAAAAAATAATATTAACCAGTTAATAATGGTAATTTAATTTGGTTGTTAATATTATTGTGTTATGATAAAATTGTGTTGGAAAAAAATGAAAAAAATTATTTAATATAATTTTAATAATTAAAAATTATTTAATATAATTATATTCTTAATAACGAAAAAAATTTTAAATTATTTATTTAACTAAATTATTTAATATAATCTTAAATTTATTTAAATATTATATATAAATGAAATTGAGTATTTATTATGATTATTATCTAAAATCATTTCTTCATTATTTTGTATTTATAAAGGAAACACATATTTTGGTCTATTTTATAATTTTATGCGACATTTTTTCATGCTTTTTTTTTTTTAATAAATATGATATTTTAAATTATTTATTTAACTAAATTAGTATATATAATCGTAAATTTATTTAAATTTTATATATAAATAAAATAGAGTATTTATTATGATTATTATATAAAAAATAATTCTTAATTATTTTGTATTTATAAAAAACAAATATTTTAGCCAATTTTATAGTTTTATGTGATTATATATTTTTAATTAAATTTCATTTATTTGATTTCTTAATTATTTTGCATTATTTGACTTAAATTAATTTAAATTTAATAGTTTTAACTATTCATGTAGTTTATAAAGTAGATATAATAAATTTATTTGGAACAATCATTTTTTTTCACGTTTAACATAACAATTAAGAAAAATTTTGCAATCAAATTAATTAATAATAATTTTGGCTAATGCATGCAATGATCTATTCGAATTTTAAAAAAAAAAATTCAATTATCATTTCGCTTTGATTTCTCTAATTATACTAATAAATATTTATAAAATTTCAAAAAATTGCAACAAAATGGTAAAAATATTTTGATAATGTAATGTTTTTTTAGAAATAAAAATATAAATAATTATTTAAAAGTTAAATTATTTTTCATGTATTAATGCAAAGTAAAAAAAAAAAGATCAGTGTCATCCGACATGTCCTCCTGTATCACAAGTTGGTAGTCTTCTATTACGTTTGGATTGTTGCCTTCTAAATGCTATTCCGACCAGTCCGTTTGTATCAACCTCTTCATCTATGTCATTTGCTTCTTCTTCCACAGTAGGAGTCTTAGACAATGTACTTCAAAATGCTGGACTGTTGTATGCAGCGGTGTAAGTCAGAGGAAGAGTGAGACCAATATCAAAAAGCTTCAGAGAAAATGTTTGATTGTAATGAGTGTTATGGAATGGAAGTTGTATGCTGATGATATGATGTTCTAATATGGGATGGCCTAGGATTATCTAATGCATATATATGTGATGAACCAGACATCAAATCTGGTTGCGAACTAGTATAACTGTAAGGTTGTGTACCATGATATATAATAGTACATGCATAAACGCAAATGACGATGGAATAATATAAACTTCATGTCAACGCTTGAGAAAATTTTTTGATCGAGTCTTGCATCGAGTCAATCATAGTTGACCAATGTCAACATGTTCATCAATTGCAGCATCTGGAAATGGTTGTTGAGGCTAGGAAGGTTGGGGCGATGACATGACAAAAAGTTTGCGTTGTTGTTAAACAGCGCAAAATATGCTATAATTAATCCGATGGATTTCATCAAAATCGTTGCTTAGACGAATATGTTCAAAACCATATATCTACAAAAAACATAAATTAAAAATTTTAAATTGTTAATGTAAACATAATTCAAACATATTATTCATGATTATAATTTGATTGAATATAAATAAAAGAATATAACTTACTACCGCTCCATGAGCACCGCCTGCTGGAGAAATCCACCGCTGCATTACATTTTGATACCACTCCATATATTGAGAATGGTAATGAAGCCTTTTCTACTACTGCACTGACATAATAAACACGTTGTAATCATGCATTCCACATGGAAATCCATCTAGAATGTTGCCGAGGCCAATTGGCATCCTTACATCGCAAAATCAGTAAAGTGAAGTTCATCCATCTATAATGGCTAGTTTGGGATCAATTGTTGAAGTCCAAAATGTCGTAACACTTGGCCTAGATGGTGTCATTCAATAATGTGGAAGTATATTAATGGGACAACAACTCGCCAAATGTGCTAGCCATCCAAATAATTGGCTGGGAGAATCTGGAGAATGTTGTCTGTATATAGCTCCCATATGACCTGCAGTATATGTAAAGTAGTCATCAATATTGTTGTACTATAAGTGAAAAAATATATTCATATATATTTAAAGGGAGACAAAGAAGAAATAATAAGTACATCATCAATTTCGATCAAGTCAAACTTGTATCGTATATTTTTCAACACATGAATTGACAACTTAGTAGTGATCTGTGCAATGCTCCACTTGTACAAGAATAATTAGTAAAAAAATAAAAATATTTTTGCTATTTTATTTATATCAAATTAAATTATGTTGTATAATATTTATGCATATCGAAATCCTAATGGTGATGTGGTATTTGAACTGAAAATATAGGTGCAACTGATGGTAGACGATCTTATGCCCAAAGTTGAAGTAAAAATAATGGGCCACAAAAATGTTATGCAGTCAGATATATGGCCTTACACAACTCTCTATATAGCCATGCAAGATATGTTCCGCCCCAAATGTATTGATGCACTGCATCCGAGTCTTCTATAAGAGGAAGAAATATCAAATTGACTCTTGAAGATGACTTATCCCCAAATAATATTCCACCAATGATGCGTAAAATGAATGCACGTGTATGACAACGAATAGTCTCATTATCTACATGTGCTATGAGATGATCAAACTGTTCAGCGAGTCACCTCAAGTTCAACTTCAAGCCCTTAATGACACTATTAGGTGGTCTCACTCCTAACAATCTCTCACATAACTTCATCCAATCATGATGACCATATTTGGTCACTGGTGTGCCATCAATATGTAAACCAGTCTGAATAGTCACATCCTACAGGATAATAGTCATCTCTCCTTCTAGAAAATAAAAGGTATGAGTCGTAGGCCTCCATTGCTCGACAAATGAAGTGATGAGATGCCAATCCAACTAAAAGAATCCAAGTCAACCTACTCATAAAAATCTAGTTTGATGGAGCATGACTCAAATACTAGCATCAATATCCTCTATAATGTAGATGCTCACCGACATGTGAGTACTGGAGATTAAAGTTGATCATTCTAAATAGCCTTTGATCTATTTATGCGTGTAATCTCAACAGTGATGGATTAGATGGTTCAAGTTGTATTACATCTCTTTTGTGACCCTCCATATATAGAAAACATCACAAATGTGCATGTGATAGCTTAAGACACAACAATAAATACAATTTATTTCTATAGATAATTGGCAAACGATTAAGAAATTGCAATTAATAGAATCCAAAAAGAGAATAATCGAATGCTAAGAAATTTGTATAACGATAATATTATAAATACAAACTTTATAGTATTATAGTTATAATATCTAGATTTCTTGCAAAAAATATGGTAAATATTTTACAAAATCATTATCATCATTATCACTATAATCAGAAATATCATAATTTTGGGTTACCTCATAATTTGTTTCGATTTGTTCATCATCTGTCTAGCATATTTGTCTAGTACTTGTACATTGTTTGAACTATTTAGTTTAATTTTTTTGAACTCATTCAAATCATAATTATGGTTTAGGAAAAAGATACTTGAAATATTCACATTCAACACATTAGTAACCAATACTAATATAAACACATTACAAACTAAACACACAAAATAACATATAATGATCAATTTATTCGTGCATTTGCAATACGACTCCTACTATACGGATAAGTCATAACATTATGTCTAGGTTTAATATATAATTTACACGTGTATCCATGCTTATCATTGACTTTCCAATTCATTTCATTTTTGATTCGTGATATCCTTAGATGACCCTTTTTCTGAGTTTGTGGTAGCATATAGAATTAAAGGCATGTCATAACATGGTGACCAATAATAGTCAGAGTGCCATAAAGGATAAAAACCCATTTCATAACACTTCAATGTTATCTCCAAAGTATGGTATGGAGTAATAAATTGAAAATAGTTGATTTTATTGCTCAAGCAACCAACAATTGTGTGGGAACAAGATATCTTTGATGATTGAAATTTGTTACATGTGCATGTATGATCAAACAAATTAACAACCTGCTTGTTAGCTCATTTTCTTTTGTTGTTGCTATAAGCTATAATGATAGAGAAAAACCCTGTTTCTCTATCATAAGCCATCACAGAATGCCCTTTTGCCTTGGCCAGCCTCTTATTTAACAATTTCTGCCAGTCTTCATAGAACAGAGCCCCATATGTAATCTCTTTCAAATATTTTGATCGTCTATCATCAAACAAATCTACCATTTTTTGAATAGCTCATTTAATAAAGAAGTGATGGGCATGCCTTACATTTCTTTGATCATGCCATTCACTAACTCAACAACATTGGTTGTCATGCTCCCATATTGTTTTTTTCTGTCATGTGAACGAGTCCATAAAAAAGGCAGATTTTGTGAAAGCTATGCATGAGAAAGCAAAACAGCACTTGGAGAAGAAAAATGAGCCATATGCACGCCAAACTAATAAAGGGCGTAGAAAAATGGTGTTTGAACCAGGCGATTGGGTATGGGTGCATATGAAAAAAGAGAGATTTACTCACCAAAAGGAAGAGTAAGCTTGATCCTAGATGAGATGGCCCATTTCACGTACTTGAAAGGATCAATGATAATACTTACAAGATATAACTTCCTAGTGAGTATGGCGTTTCTGCATCATTCAATGTTTCTGACCTTATGCCTTTTGACAATGAAGGAAGTGTAGATTCGAGGACAAATCCTTTTGAGGAGGGGGGAATGATATAAATCAAGGACATGTAAGTCAATCTTCATAGAAGGAGAATGATGCACTAGTCATGCCAAGTGGTGCGATCACAAGATCAAGGGCTAACAAGTTAAGACAAGCAATGCAAGGTTATGTTCAATGCTTGGTCACTAAGAAGATCACAAGAGAGGCGTGCATCACAAAAGAGATGGAGTTGATTGAAGACCCAAGGCCCATTACTCATCTTGGGGTGTGTGAAAAACCATCTTGCATGGACTTGTCCAATGGGCTAAACAAGACAAAGTCCATAAAATTGAAGATTACAAGTCATGTGCCTATTTATGGAATTTGGGCTTAACTTGTAATTGGGCTTAATAATGTAAATGGACCGCCTATTATCTATCTATAGTTTAAATAAGGAGAATGGCAGCATGTGGCCCAAAGGATATGAAGCCCAACCCACCATTTGTCTTATTTTAGAAGGATTTAATTAGTGTCCTAATTCAAGTAGGACTCTACTTTTTAGAATTTGAGTTAGAATATAACTTTACTTTTAGAAATTGAGTTAGAATAGGACTTAGTTATCCTTTACCATAAAGGATTCAAAGACTTAGGGCTATAAATACTCATTTGGGCATCTTTTAGAATATAGGTATGAATAAAAACGAATTTGAGTATTTTTCTTTAAAATGAGGCATATTTGCATCTCTTTATTACCTTTAGGAATTAGTTACTTATTAAGTGATATTGCTTATGGCATGACTATTCTTAATAATCCTTATAAACTTGGTTCTTTTCTTGAGGGAGTAAAGGTGAGTGAAAAAGAGATGAAAAAAGGGGTTGATTGTAATGAAAGTAGAGAGATCATTGAGAAAGAAGAGTTTTTGAGTTATCAGAATAAAAGTAATGTGCAAACAGGGAAAATGGTCAAGGCACGGTCTTTGGAGTTCCGCACCAGTTAACCTCATCTCTCTCAATTCTCTCTTTACTACCATTCTCTTTATTTAAACTATAAATAGATAATAGGCAGCCCATTTAAATTATTAAGACCAATTATAAGTTAAGCCCAAATCCCATAAGTAGACACATGTGTGGCATATGATCTTGAGCACATGGTTGGCACATGACTCCTAGCACATGAGTTGCACATTACTTGTAATCTTCAATTTTATAGACTTTGCCTTGTTTAGCCAATTTGAATTGAATCTTCGTGAAAGACTCCATTGATCTTCACTTTAGGATTCCCTTTGTGTAGTATTGGCCTATAAGCTTGATTATTAATTTTAGGCCTATTGTTGTTCTTGAAGATCCATTCTGCCTCATATGGTTTGGAAAACGTCCCATAAGTATGTTGATCATATTTACGGGCTTTTGAAATCTTTTTAGGCCCATTTCAATGATATAAGATTGCTCCACTCCATTGATAAAAGATTGTCCTTCATGCATGGTTCCCATGCATACATCACCACATATGTAAGGGGATTCTCTCAATCCAATTTTTTGTTTTAGGCTCCACTTCATATATGTTTTCCATTACCCTTTTAAACTTTCTCTTTTGGTGTTCGTACCCTACACACATAACATAACAAGGCAATCATTATTTATTTAAACATCGACACAATAATATAAAAATTATAATTTATTTAATGGTAAGGAGATGACCTACTATTTTTAGAGACTCTTTAAGTTTATTGTTCTTGAATTTTTTGTTGAAATTGCTAGTCACATGACAAATGCAATAATGGTGAACACACATCTTTCACCAATCATGTCGCATTACATGAATTATTCCAATGTGATGGTCACTTATCACATATAGATCTTCATTCTTTGTCACATGCAACTTGATGTTATTCATAAACTAGCTTCAATTATCTTTATTCTCTTTTTCTACAATAGCAAATGCAATAGGAAATACCTTATTTTTCTCATCCAATCCAGATGCAATAAGTAAGCACCTTATATATTTGCCATATAAAAAAGTTTCATCCATATACATTACTGGCCTATAATAATCAAAGCCTTCATTGTCAGGTGTGAATGTCCAAAACACCCTTCTAAATACCCAACAAGTTGGATCTAGATAATTTTGAACATAATGAGCATTGTCCTCAATTACATGATGGGAACCAGGATTAGCACCTATTGCAGCAGCCATCCACTAATGGAGTTTTTGATATGACTCATCCCAATCTCCAAACAACTTACCAATGGCTAATTTCTTAGCAAGCCATATTTTCTGTATAGTTGAATGTCTTATGGATGCTAGCCACTAATGTACTAATTTTGATCTGTGGTGCCTCCCGGAAAATATCCTCAATATAACTGCATATCAATTGTGAATCCAACTATCTATGATCTGTGACCTACTAGCACTAGTGCAACTATGAGGGCCATTATACCTAATTATCTCCCAATATAGCGCACCTGATTTTTTAGTTGAACGCAATCTCCAGTTGCAACCACTCTCACTCTTTTTGGATTTCAGTACAAATGTATTTTGTCTAGCAACGTCAGTTATAGACTCTTGATTTCGACACAAAGAGTACTCCTTTGCTAATGCCTGGACATCTTCTTTAGAATGAAAGATCATTCCCTTAATAAACTCCTTTGATGGATTCCACATTGACAAGCTATTATCTTTTACATAAGAATTTGCATGAATTATATCAACCTTTATGCCCCCTAAATGTGCACCACTAGAATCTCCAATGGGAGTTACCTCTATTAATATGTTGCATTCATCATCATCATCATCATCATCTTTCATCTCCTTATATTCATCAATATCAGAATCATCATTAGCCACCTCATAATTATCAAATGATGTTGTTGGACCTTCTAATGCTCATCGATAATTCTCTTTTTGGATTCTATTAATTGCAATTTCTTAATCGATTGCCAATTAACTATAGAAATAAATTGTATTTATTGCTGTGTATTCAATCATCACATGCACGTTTGTGATGTTTTCTATGTATGGAGGGTCACAAAAGAGATGCAATACAGCTTGACTCATCTAATCCATCACTATTGAGATTGCAACACAAACATAGATCAGAGGTTGTTTGGTACGATCAACATCAATCTCCAGTACTCACATATCGGCGAATGTCTACATTATTGCATATAGAGGATATCGATGCTCGTATTCGAGTCCTGCTCCATCAGACTAGATTTTAGGAGTAGCTTGACTTGGATTCTTTCAGTTGGATTGACATCTTATCACTGCATTTGTCGAGTGATGGAAGCCTAAGACTCATACCTTTCACTTTCCAGCAGGAGAGATGACTATTATTGTAATGACCCAAATACCGGATTAGTTGTAAACTGTAGTTTCCAAAATTGGTCAATATAGGGGTCAAAAATACGCCAGTGGATAAAAAATATTTTATTTAATCATCCAAAAATATAGGTTATGAATAATCCGAGAGTAAATTTGGAGTGAAAATGATGTCAAAAAAGTCCTTAAAAGTCAAAACTAAGAAAAATAAGGGATTCGGTTTAATTAAATAATTGGTTGACTGTATTTTGATCGGACTATAAAAAATAGCAAACGATATATAAAAATTTATTTTAAGACATGGATAAACTATAAATAATATTTAAAATTATTTGACAGTGAAAAAAATTTACGGTAACACCAAAAATTGATTTATCAGTCCGGTTTGAGTGAGCCGGACAGGAAACAAACTCCAATTGAGTTGAAAATTTTTGTGTAGACATATAAAAATATTTTATGAATTATGGAATAAAATTTGGGTGAAATTGAGCTTGGTAAGTGGGAAAAATAATTTAAAGTGCTTAATTAGGCCCAAATGGGTTGGGCTTTTTTTGGCCCAAGCCCACCAATCTTAAGCCACTATATACAGGATTAAATATTAGAATTATCTAGAGAGAATTTTGCAACTCCTTCTTCCCCAAAGTCCCTTACTTGGCCGAACCATATTCTTCCCATTTATCCTCAAAATTTATTCCATTTTCTTCAATTTTTATACCAAAATCAAACGTTCTAATATAATTTCAGCCTCTCTAGTAGCTAGTGGAAGTCTTTAATCTTCATTTGGAGGGCTAGAGTGGAAGAAAATTAAAAGAGACAAATTAAGATACAAAATTGAAGTAAGTGAAATTAATAGTTTTAAATTGGTTTAATGGTTCAAATAGATAGTTTAAGGTATGTAGATGATAATGATGAAGTTAGATTGAGTTATAAAAGCAAAATAATGGTGAATTAATTGAGTGTGAATTTCGGCCATGGTAGGTGAACAAGGAGGTGAAGGTGCTTCCAAGGAAAAGGCAAAGGAAAAAGAAGATTAGGAAGGCCAAAGGAAGAAAATAAGGTTAGTGATTTCAAAATCTACTTATTTCCATTGTTAAAGATTGAATTAGGGTTATGGAAATTAGGGAAATTGTGTGTTATGCATGTAATCGATAATTGAAGCTTAAAACATAATTAAGGAATTATAAAAAGTGGATTAGAATGGTTAAATTAAATTAAAAAACTTATTTAGTGGAACTTGGAAAATATGACCATATTATGTGAAAAATGCATATTAAAGGCATAATTACATTTTAGTGTAATATTATGATATATATAGAATAATGAATGCATAAATTTATGAAATGAATATTTAGAAGGTGAAAAACAAAATTTAATGATGAAAATTTAATGTGGGCTGAAATATGAAGAAGAAGAAATTATTATTTTCCTTGCTAATTAAATGAAAATTAGTCATAAAATGCAAGAAAACATGATATTGAGTGTGTAGAAATTTATTATAAATTTTTAAAGTATATATTGAATATTTTTCTAATTATTGATTATTTTATGCATGAAAGGAAATAAAATGGATAAAGCATGTTTAGTGAGTTTAATGACTTAATTGATTATTAATGATGAAATCTTGATATATTAGAATGAAAATTGTGGTAAAAAGACTATAGTTATGGTTGAATAAAGTGTTTGGTAATTAATAATGTAAAAATAATAGAATTTATGAATTTAATAGAAATTGAATTAAAGAAATAATATATTGTCCTTAGTTATTTTTCTGATGATTAAATCTAGCATAAGATATAATTGGCTAGCCATAGGGATACCATTACCGCGGTGCATGTCATGGCAACTCATCTATGTAGGCCAATGACGGTCTACTTCAGTGATAGTGATTCAATTGTTAGTTTATAATGTAGTGCTCGGATGGTCCTTTGGGGTCACTTTTCAATGTAGTGGACTTTTGTGGTCCACGTCCATGTATCTTGTCCGAAGATTTTCTATTGGATTGAAACTAGGGACAAACGTGAATCAAAAGTAGTAAAAAAAGTGAAATGAGAAATTATGAGAAAAATAATAAAAGTAATAAATATGGTAAAAATGATATAAGTGAAAATTATAATAAATATGATATATGTGGTAAATATGATAAATATGATAAAAGTGATAATAATAATAATAATAATAATAATAATAATAATAATAATAATAATAATAATAATAATAATAATAATAATAATAATAATAATAATAATAATAAAAGTGATTAGTATGACAAAAATAGTAAAATTGAAAAATGAACTTTAAGTGGAAGAAAAATGTTAAGTTATGTAGTTAAAAGGAAAATAAATGAAAAATAAAATAGTTAGTGGCATGATTGTAAATAATTGAAAATTTAGGAACCAAAATGAAATTTGTAGCTAAACAAAAATTAAAAAGGAAAAAAAAAAGATAGAATCAAGAGAAGAATGGTTAATTAAAGAAGTAAAATGAAAAATGATTAAATTGAAAGAAAATAAAAGTTTAGGAGTAAATTGAAAAAAAAACAATAAGATTAATTGAGAAAAATTGTTAATTAAATGAAGATATTAAATAGTGAATTAAGAGTAAATAATAGTAAAGTATTGATAAAAAGAATAATAAATATATTAAAGAGAAAATCTGAATAGTATAGTAAATATAATATTACATGTATGTATGAAAATATAAGTCAATAAAAATTCTTAGATTAGTAATCATCATTGAGTATTTTAATGCTTAGCAGGTAGTTATTTGACTGTGTACAGATAGTAGCAGGAAATGAACAGAAGCAAGCGTACAATTTTTGGGAGCAGATGAAAGGATAAGATAGAAAGTAGTATATTAAAAATGACATGTATATATATGTATGGATACGGGTTTGTAGAAATAAAATTATGTATATATTCTGATAAGGAATATTCATGAATTATTATAAGTGAAAAAAATGAAATATTGACTTGTGGTGGAATGGATAATATTTTGTATTAGATTTGTATTGTTGTATCCAAAAATGGGCTGGGATTGTTTGTCCTGCAGGCGAGTAGTTAATTTATATCTATTATACTGCCAAAATTGTTAGAAAAATAAAAAAGATTAATAAAGGGTTAATAATATTATGGTCATTAAATTAAGTTAAATTTTTTTTTGCACATATCGACTATAATCACATAAGCTTACATAACGTACGTATAGAATAAATGTTATAAGAGTGTCACAATTATCCTGTAGGATATGACTATTCAGACTAGTTTACCTATTGATGGCACACCAGTGATCGAATATGACCATTATGATTGGTTAGAGTTATGTGAGAGATTGTTAGGAGTGAGACCATCTAATAGTGTCATTAAGGGTTCGAAGTTGAACTTGAGGTTACTCGCTGAACAGTTTGATCATCTCCCAACACATGCAGATGATGAGACTATCCATTGTCATACACTTGCATTCATTTTACGCATCATTGGTGGAATATTATTCGGGAACAAGTCATCTTCAAGGGTCACTTTGATATTTCTTCTTCTTATAGAACACTCAGTTGCAGTGCATCAATACAGTTGGGGTGCAGCATGCCTTGCAAGGCTATATAGAGAGTTGTGCAAAGCCACAGATCCGACTGTATAATATTTTGGTGGCGTATTATTTTTACTTCAATTTGGGCATGAGATTGTCTACCATCAGTTACACCTACACCGTCAGTTCAAATACCACATCACCACTAGGATTTCAATATACATAAATATTATACAACAAAATTTAATTTGATATAACTAAACTAGTAAAACTATTAATATTTTTTTACTAATTATTCTTGTATAGGTGGAGCGCTGCACGAATCACTACTAAGGTGTCAATTCATGTGTTGAAAAATACACGATACAAGTTTAACTTGATCGAAATTGATGATATACTTATTATTTCTTCTTTGTCTCCCTTTAAATATATATGAATATATTTTTTCACTTATAGTACAACAATATTGATGACTGCTTTACATATACTACATGTCATATGGAAGCCATATACACAAGTTTAACTTGATCGAAATTGATGATATACTTATTATTTCTTCTTTGTCTCCCTTTAAATATATATGAATATATTTTTTCACTTATAGTACAACAATATTGATGACTGCTTTACATATACTACATGTCATATGGAAGCCATATACAGATGACATTCTCCAGATTCTTCCACCCGACTGTTTGGATGGCCAACACATTTGGTGAACTATTGTCCCATTAATATACTTCCACATTATTGAGTGGCAGCATCCAGGCCAAGTGTTACGACATTTTGGACTTCAACAAATGATCCCAACCCAGCCGTTATAGACGGATGAACTTCACTTTACTAAATTTGCTATCCAATGATGTAAATTGGCCTCGACAACATTCTAGATGTATTGCCATGTGGAATGCACAATTACAAAGTGTTTATAATGTCAGTGTAGCACTAGAAAAGGCTTCATTACCATTTTCAGTATATGGAGTGGTATCAAACTGTAATGTGGCGGTGGATTTCTCCAACAGGCGGTGCTCATGGAGCGGTAGTAAGTTATATTCTTTTATTTATGTTCAATCAAATTATAATCATGAATAATATGTTTGAATTATGTTTACATTACCAATTTAAAATTTTAATTTATGGTTTTTGTATATATATGATGTTGAACATATTCGTCTAAGCAATGATGTTGATGAAATCCATCGGATTAATGATTGCATGTTTTACGCTATTCAACAACAATGCAGACTTGTTGTCATGTCATCTCGCAAACCTTTCCACCCTCAGCCACCATTTCTAGATGTTGCAATTGATGAAGATGTTGACATTGGTCAACCACGACCGACTCGACGCAGGACTCAATCAAGAAATTTTCTCGAGTGTCGACATAAATTTTCCATTATTTAATCATCATTTGCGTTTATGCCTGTACCATTACCTATTACATATCATGGTACACAACCTTACAATTATACTTATCGCATCCCCTCACCCCAGAAACACGTGGTCGGATGAGGGAACACTATACCAATTGCTTTCATCTTTAACTTATTTATTGAAAACAGTCCATATTCATATATTTTTTTCTCAAATAATATAAAGAAAAATAACATACATTCTATTTACATAGGATAATGTTTATAAAATATCAAGTTAATTTTACAAAACCATAAAAGATATCATATTATTGCCCAGACAATGAACCAAGAAGGGGGGTTGAATTGGATATTAAATAAAAATTTCTTAACTTTAAGTGCAGAATAAAATTAAATAGAGTAGGGATGAAGAGATATCACACACGAGATTTATAGAGGTTAGGGTATTAACAAACCCTACTTCTCTTCCCAATCTCAATTGGGAGTTTCACTAACACACTAAGTGTTATAATGGAGTTTTACAAGCTCACTCCCAACTATAGTATTTCTCTCAATGGCTAACACCTAACCTAGAAATTCCCTTGTATTTTAATGGCTCACACAATAAACCAATTCCTTGTGTTTTATGGCTCACACAATTAACCCTTACAAGTGTTTCAATCTTAATCCAATATACCCAAACTCAGTTGAGTAATAGATTACAACATTCACCAACCTATAATGCTCAGAAATTATGAGCAATTAGATTTTCACAAAGAATAAAGGTTTTGTCGAAAAGTAATTAATGCACAATGGCTACAACAAGATTAAAGATTCAAAGTAATTATTGTTTTTCTTTCAGGATTCATAAATGACTTGCATTTATATTTTCTTAACGAATTATAGCCGTTTTGGTGCATTTAATGCTAAAATAGTCATTGGACCAACTCTTAACTTCGCCCCTAACATGTTTCTCTGTCCTCATTCATGGGCGTGACTATATATGTCACAGTCGTGAATGTTCTTCCAAGTCATGGTCTAAGTGGTAACTCTGGCCGTGAAACTCTCTAGAAGAATTTGAAGTGTTTGATCATGGGCGTGACTTTATACTTTCACAGGCATGAATATTCTTCCAAGCCATAGTCCAAGTGGTGACTCTGGCCATGAAGCTCTCTGGAAGAATTTGACATGTTATCTCACGGGCGTGACTAATTTGATCATTCACGGTTGGTATGATCCTTCATGGCCGTGAACTTTAAATGTTGGAGAGTTGGTGCTAAGCTATATCACGGATGTGACATAATCAATCACGAGTGCGAACATGCTATTTCTTCTTATTTTGATCTTCAAAGGTTTTCTTTCATTCTTGTATCATATTTTATTCAAGATATATCCTGTTCAACAAACTTAGAACACAAGCATTGTTCAATACATTAATGCTATTTTATTTGCTAACATCAAAATGATGGAAATACCTCTCAAGGTCCTCAAGGTTTAACAATCTCCCCCTTTTTGATGGTGACAAATAATCTAGCAATATGTGCTTTTGAGAAGTCTCCCCCTCAAAAGATGCTTAAGACAAAAAATAATAGAGTGCAAGAATTAAACGACGTATAACATGGATCTTTGCTTACTAGTTAGGTATATGCAAAGTATATTCAAAGTATATTCAAAGTATATCAAATTGTTTGCTTAACTAGTTAAGTATATGCAAAGTATATTCAAAGTATATCAAATTGTTTGCTTAACTAGTTAAGTATATGCAAAGTATATGTGAGGTATATTCTAAGTATGTTAACTTGTTTACTTTACTAGTTAAGTATACAACACATTTGCATAAGGTATATTCTAAGTATGTTAACTTGTTTGCTTAACTAGTTAAGTATACAACACATTTGCATTCATATATTGCTAGGTTCTCTCCCTTTTGTCATCAATAAAAATAAATCATAAAATGATAATGATGTAATTAAATTAATATAAAATAGAGGAAGTACAAAGTTTAAAAATGTGAATTAAAGTCCTACACTCATAATAATAGAAACTAGTAAAAAAAATGAAAAAGTTAGGACTCTAACTAGGCTTTGATCCTGAAAAACCATCTCTAAAGCGCGCTACTTCTGCCTCGAGGCTATCCATACAAGATTCTATGAAATCTTTGAGGTTTTCCAACCTCTCATCGATGGAAGCTTGCAATAGGTCAAAGCGAGGTGCTAAAAGATCAGCCACCTGCTGTGCTAAGCTAGGTGTAGAGGCCGAGGATTGACCAACCTCTTGCTCAACCTCTGGGGTCACTGTCTCGACTCAGGCTCATTTTCTTTGCTGGATACCTTAGAGAACAACTTTGAATTTTTCCGAATCCTGGTCTTCCCAATCAATTTCACCAGCTGGAGTGGTGAAGCGGTAATAGACATTATTCTCTTAGATTATTTGAACAACTGCTTTCATCTTTATAAAAAGACTCGACATCTAGCCGGTCTCGAGGATGTGCTGGAATGAGGTTGAAATTGTGCTCATCGAGCTTTAGATAGCGGAGTTCAAATGCAAGGTGAGTCACATACACACCAATCAAGACTCGACGTCTAGATTATTCGAACAGCTGGAGTGGTGAAGCGGTAATAGACATTATTCTCATAGATTATTCGAATAGCTGCTTTCATCTTTATAAAAGATTTAACATCTAGTCGGTCTCAAGGATGTGCTGGAATGAGGTTGAAATTGTGCTCATTGAGCTTTAGATAGCCGAGTTCAAATGCAAGGTGAGTCACGTACACACCAATCAAGATATCTTCCAATGGATTTGTTGCAATTGAGAGAAGATGATTTGCAAACCATCGAGACAAAGCCACGGTTAGACCTCTTCATGCCATCTCCAGGAAGAAAAGCTCTGATTTTCGGATTGCACCGTTGCTATATCCTCTTGCAAAGATACTATAGGTAAGAAACCTATGTAAATATTTATGCATGGGAGAACGAAGATGGGTGCTCTTAATCTTCTTCATGTCCTAGCTACAATCTAATCCAAAATGAGTCCATGCCGGATTGGCATAGAATTCCACCTCACTCTCATTGAGGATACCATATGAGGGAAATTTAAAGATAGTGCCAAACTTTGCTGTTGTGAGAGTGTTTGGATGCTTACAAAGTTGGAATTTGATTGTTCCGATGGGAGAAACTTGCAAAGTGCTAAGGAACTCGAGAGTTAGTTCCCTTAGCATTGGCCGATGAATATCCATAAAATCCTTGAGATAACAAGCTTGTAATTGTTCTATCATGCTTGTCTCAAGTCTGAGAGTCCTGACAACGTTCCATTCGATGGAACGAGAAGAAAACAGGGGTATTTTCTTAAGAACTGCATATCTCAAATGACAATGCTCCGGAATAATATTGAGAAGGTAGTCTGTGTGGCATCTCGGAGCATGGGATTTTCTTCTCATGCCTTTTGAGGAGCCGGGTTCTATTGATAATATCGCATTATGGATTGGAGAGGGATTTTTATCCAAGAGACTTCCAACATAATTTGCATCTGAATATTCTATGATATGAAATGATAAATTTCTAGGATACATTAAGCCTAGATGCAATGTGCCATGTAAATATTTTAAGATTCTTTTCATAGCATTCAAATGTGATTCTTTAGGACACGATTGAAATCGAGCACATAAGCATACACTATACACTATATTGGGTTGGATAAAATCCATAATGTGTTTCATGTCTCAATGTTAAGAAGATATAGATCGGATCCGACACATGTAATACCTATGGAATCAATAGAGGTACAACCATACTTGACCTATGTAGATGAGCCGGTGAAAATCATAGCTCAAGAAGCCAAGGAATTACGGAACAAGAAAGTACCATTGGTAGAGGTCCTATGGCACAATCATGGAATAGAAGAAACCACCTGAGAGAGTGAAGAAATGATGAGAACTCCATATCCTTAATTATTCAGCTCCATCTAATTAGGTAAATTTTGAGGATGAAATTTTCTTAAGGGAGAGAGAATTGTAACATCCAGTGATTTAGGTTCTGATTGCGCTTGACTGTTGTGGGGTACGCAAGTTCAATCGGAGTCTAAATTTGAACCCAATAAAAAATGACTAATAATAAGGGAAAATAATTAAGTGTATTATTATTTTGGAATTAAAAAGATTAGTGTTAGAATTAGAAAAAAATAAAATTTGCTATGGACAAAATTGGTATTATGGAAATTGTTGGAGGAAAAAGTGTGAATATGGAGAAAGATGTGGCAAATAAGGAATTTTTCATAGTTTAAATGTTAATCAAAATTAATTAAGTTAATGAACCAATGAGAATTGGGATTAATTTTAATTAGTGGGACCCACTCCTTAATCAAAGTATAAAAGTTAAAAATGGAAGGAATTCTTCATTCTTCCACCAAAATATCTAACTTACTTTCTTCTTCATCTCTCCCACCTTTGGCCATCCACCTCCCCTCCCAAAAACCTCCATTTTTCTTCCTTTTTCTAGTGTGCTAAGAATGGGAAAAATGAGTTTTGAGAGAGAATATTCAATAAATTAAAGAGTTCTTGCCATAAAGAGAGCTAAGGAGCAAGAAAGTAGGAAGAAAGAAGAAGAGAAAGGGAGAAGAGTTGGGGCAGATTCGACCAGACCTATAACTCCATTAAGGTGAGTTTATTCTTCTTAAATTTAACATTTTTCCTTCCATTTGAGATCTATAATGATGATTGATGCAATTGGAATTGGTAGATTAGAGTTATTTGACAAGAATTGACCTAATATTTTGAAGTTGGAAACAATTTGGGAGAAAGTGAAATTAAACCATCAATTAATGTTAATTGATGTTAATTAGTGGTTTTATGACTTTGAAATTAAAGAAAGGTAATTTTAATAGAGGAATGAGGGGCTACCATAGTTGAAGTAATTTGGAGGAAATTGAAATTAACATAGAAGCATCACAATTGGTGATATATAAAGTGTGAATTGAGTGTTGATGTGAAGAAAATAAATTGGGAACTATGATAATATTTTTGGACAGTTATGACATATGAAGAAGGAAGTTTAACTTGTATACATTTTGGCTAAATTAAAGTATAAAACATATTAGGAGCATTAGAATTTTATGTAGGCATAAAAAGCTTTGAAAATGAATATTAGGAGTGAGATATGGTATGGTTGTGTAGGAAAATCAAACGAACCAATAATAGGCCCTTAAGAGGGTGACAAAGGCAAGGAGAAAGCTAACTAGTAAGGGAAGGAAAATAAGGATAAAGGGAAGATGCAAAGCTAATTAGGTATGTGCTTCATTGATAAAAATCTTACATATTGTTCATATGTATGAAATTATGTAGTAAGGTTTGATATGATTGTGTTTTTGATATGTTATGTGATTAGTTGTTGCTTTTGATATTTTATAAGGCAATGAGACCAAATGGTGTGAAATAATTGAGACATATGAATGTAGTTGTGATTTGGAAATTTTAGTATCAAAATGAATGCAAATGAGGAATCTAGTTGAAAAGTAGATTGATGCCAATTGATGATTTGTTGCAGAATTCCAGGAGCAGCCTTGACATTTTTAATTATAACTTAGGCTTTGGAATTCCGTTTTATATGTTCTTTATTGGAAATGAAATATAAGACATAGAGCTTTAACTGTTATTTAGACCATAAAATTTAAATATGTTTGAATTTGCCTAGAAAAATACATAAATTTCAGACCTAAAATTTGTCCAGATAATTCTGGGTAGAAATTGTAGTAATGATGCAGTATTCATTTGGCCATAACTTTTGATAGAAAATTGGTATTTGAGTGATATTTGATGAATCTGATAGCTGAGACAATAGCTTAAAATTGGTAGAAGACCATAACCTCAAATTCGAATTATAAATGGGCTAAAAATGAAGTCCAAAATGAGGGCCGAAATCAGTTATAAGTAAAAACTTGAAATATTGGGTTTTTGCATGTGGTGTGATGAGTATATGTAATAATTAAGGTGAATTTTTACTTTAATGGTAATTATAAATGTTTAATAAATTGTTTATGTGTGAGATTCTAGTACAAGAATAATCAGAACAAAGAACAAAAATAAATAAGTTTATTTGTGATAATTTAGTAAAATTATCAATTTTTAAAAATAATGTGAATTAATATAAAAATAGTTAAGTCCTATGACACCTAATCTAGAACTAGAATAGAGAATAGTTTGACATGCCAATCAGGGGATTTAAGGCACTCAGTGCCAAATATAAAAACTGAAAATGACAAATTTATAAATGCGCTCGGCGTAATACTATTATTCTGGTAATGACAATATTATGAAAGTCGGTAATGGCAACCCCATTATTCCTATTATTAGTCAGTTCAGTTATAGGTGTTATGGGCACAAGAAAAATGAAAAATAATAATAATATTAAAGTATGTCATTTTGATAATGTTATATTAATTAAAATTGTTAAATATTACATGTTTGATGAAATTTGTTTGATTTTATATAATTTTTTATTTTATGCCTTATTTGTTAAATATATAAATGACATGCAACAAAATATATGCATGTAAAATTTTTATCATTGAAGCACTACTAAGCTAGTAGCTTAGCGTGGGTGGTTTCCTTGTGCACATGTTTTAGAAAAGTAGCCGTATATAGTAGAATTATCAGAAGAACAAGAGTACCCGGAAGGAAGCAGCTAAAATCTTTGGATTTCTTTTTGATATATTTTATCAAAAACTTTGTAAATTAGATTATAGTTTTATTTCATATAGTGTGTATTATAGTTGTAAATTATAATGTAAGAGACATAATTTAAATGTAAATTAATATATTTTATAAATAAATAAAATTTTAAATATTTGCATTTGTAATAATTTTATGTTCAGTATCTGTAATATTTTCGTAAAAAAATTAAACATCATTTCATTAATTTTTTAAAATAGTTAGACGGGTAATACTCACTTACCTTGCTGAACGAAAGTGGGGTAAGAGGGTGTTACAACAGCTACAAGGAGAAGAAGAGAGAGTTTTCTTTGGTTAAGATGAGGAAGGAGAAGAATTAATGACCAAAAAGTGGAATTTGACTTTTTATGATTGGATTATGTGGGTGGTTAAGATTATTAGATAATCTTGTCCCTCATTGGTCTATTAATTTAAATTACTCTTACTTTATTTTAATCCAAATAATATTCCCCTCCTTAAATAAAAAATATTCTATTTTTATACTTTCTTAAAATATCTGTATAAAAAACATTGTAATTCCAATTTCATTCAGCGAAATTTTATTTTTTTCTAAATTTTAATTTTGAAGTTCAAAATTCTCAATTAATAATATCCAAAATATTTTTCTTATATTTTATTATTATTTAAAACTTTTTCTTTCATGTCCGACTTTAGACTCCGATCGGTTCGGCGCACCGGATTTCGGTCACCCATGACTGTGACCTAAATTATCGGGCATTATAATTTTTCCCTCCTAATCGTCCTCAAAATTTATCTTTTTAACTGGAGTGGAACAATTGTGGATACTGAGTCTTCATCACCTGTTCATTTTCCTAAGTCGCGCTCTTTGGAATTATGATTCTTCTATAGAACCTTTACCAATGGTACTTTCTTGTTTCGTAGCTCCTTCATTTCTCGAGCCAAAATTTCTTCTGGCTCCTCTTCTAAAGTTAGATATGGTCATATCTCTATAGGTTCTACTGATATGATATGAGATAGATCCGATCGATATCTTCTAAACATGGACATATGGAATATGTTGTCTAACTCTAGTGGTAGAGCTAATTTGTATGCCACTGGACCTATGCGTTCAAGTACCTTGTATGGTCTAATGAACCTAGGACCCAACTTTCCCTTCTTTCCAAATAGGAAAATTCTTTTTGAATGTACTTTTAAGAATACTTTGTCATCAACTGTATACTCAATATCCTTCCTTTCCAAATCTGTGTATGATTTTTGTCTATCAACGGCAGCTTTCAGCCTATCTCTTATTACTTTCACTTTTCCTCTATCAACTGCTGTAACTTTGGACCCACAACTTTCTTTTCACTAAGCTCTCTAACACCACATCATATGCATTTAAGTATAACCTATTTCTGTATCAAATAATCACATAGTGTATGTTGGAAAGAGAAAATACCCTGATAACAGTGGTAGTAAATTTTTGTTTTCATATCATATCCTGTAAAATCAACTAATGACTTTACAAGTCTTATATCTTGTAATTCCATTCAATGACTTTGCAAGTCTCATATCCTGTAATATCACTCAATGACTTTTCAAGTCAACATTAAAACCCACATATTAAAACATAAACTTCACATCCGAATGATTACGGGTTGCTTCCATTTATACATTTCAAAACTAATCTAGAGTGATAATACAAATTCAAACATATAAGTCCAAAATACAGATGACATGTTTTCATGCTTGTGTGGAATGCAAGGAGAGAGAGTGATGAGGCTCGGTTAGTGACCTGTGCTTCATGTCTTCTATACGCTACTCAAAATGAGCTATCACTTTTCTTTACCAGAACAATGATGCAAATTGATGAGTTGCGGCTCAGTGAGAATAATCATCCAATGAGCTCTAAAGTACCAAACAAATCATAGTAATAAAATCACAAATCCAAGACATACCATGTATTCCATTCCATTCATCAGTATCATATAAGTATCAATAAAGTTGAAACATATAATCATTACTCTTTATGTATGCAAATGCTTTTCTTATTTCACTTTGTTGTGATCAAGTTAAATAGACATTGCCCCGGGTTTTCATGTGAACATTTTCCATGTGAACATTTGCATTTGCATTTGCTAGCTAGCTTGATCATTTGTTTCATTTGCGCATTTGTTGGGCCATAGGCCTATTCTTTTGCTTTACAATATCGATTAACTAGTCACAATGCCTTTTTAGTCCATATGCATATGCACTTGTATTTAAGCATTCATCAACCATTGTATCTTATCACATATAATATACATATACCACATATATACCTCATATGCCACACATATACCTTGCATATACTATACATATACCATGTTTATATATCACATATGTCAAACATATACTTCAAATATACCACAAGTATACCATTTATATGTACCACAATGTCACAAATTATCCGTCATTACACTATCAAAGACTAATCATGACAATCATATGAATCACATAGCAAGCAACATTCATTTGCACTAAAGAATTCAATCGATAATTAGACTCACCGTTCTCCTTTGATTTCGACCACTAACTTGTTGTCTATCCGCTCCTTGTGGGTCTCCAATATGTTGCGAGCCTAATATGAAAACATAATCGATTAACTCATGATTAGGGAGACTTAATGTGGCTTAAACAAATTAATATGCATTGTTCATGTCAATAGTTAAGATTTTTCCTATGAGGCAGTGTGATCTTATGGGACTGTTTAGCCTATAACTTTTTATATACTTGCCCAAGGGGGGCGGTGGTCCCCTGGACATAGTCCTTTCAGGCAGTGGCCGTGCTGAAATAACTTCGAGGTTCCCATCGATCGATTACAGAGGTTTCAACCACTGAACTTGCTTATGGTGAGAACCTTTCATCCGAATCGCTGTCACTCCAGGCTGATTCAACACGAGCTATTAAAGCTACCGACTCCAATTAATCCGATTCTTATTCCTAATTAAAACTAACATATAATTATAGAACATATTAAAATATCAGACCAATTGGATCATTGTACAATATTGTTTGGAATTGTTAAGTGTGTTCTGTTGTTTGCCTTGTTTCCTGCCTTTAGGTAGTTTCAGGATACCCGCTTTGGTTCATCATAACTTATAATTTATAAGTCCTATTTTCATGAAAATTTACAGAAACTTATATGGGTTCATATGTAACATTTTTAATATTTTCAACTTTTATCAATTATGTCTCTAATGGCTTCAAAATATAACAAACATTTTACTGGTCCAGAATAAAATTGGCTTCCGGACCATTATGACTTCAAAAGGACATAACTTAGTCTATACATAACCAATTAAGCTGCAATTAGTACCAAAATTTATCTAAGACATAAATTTACAGAATATAGCTCTAACAAACTCAAATGGGCCAAACAAGTTGCTGGATCTGCCCAGGGCACTAAGCAGGCAATTCAAACAATGGAACAGGCATGGTTCCATTCACCATAACTCAACATTTACAAGACCTATGAACCTGAAATTTGGTATACGGATACGAAACACATATATCTACAACTTTTATGTTTTGAGATACTTCCAATAATGGCTTTAACATATTCGAAATCAAAGAACACAGTAGCTAACTTGGTTAGGGTTCACACTCTGACCAGTTTCAGTAGAGAGAGGAGTTCTCTTCCTATACACCAAATCATGAAAAACTGTTTACATATACATAAATATAAGACATAAAGGAACAACTGTTATGTTTTAAACGTTTCCAGAATCAATTTCTATGTGCATTAAAATTGGGTTGCAAATTAGTGCCTATTAATAAACCTAAGCAACTCAAATCAACCCTATAGCAATAAGAATTGATTACTTACCAAGAACGAAATTGCAAGGGATCAATTTGGTGGAAAATATAGGTAAACAAGGAAGAATTGAGTTATGGAATGGAGTAAAATGAAGAAGAAAACGGGGCTGAAGTGAGGAGGCAAAAATGGGAAAGTAAGATGAAGATAAAACCAACTTGTTTTTGTCATTTTCTCTTTTTCTCTTCTCATTTCTCTTTTCTCTTCTCTTCTATTTATCTTTTGTTTCATTTTCATTTTAATTTATATTGTTATTATTATTATTTACATATATTTATAATTCCACTAATTTACACAATAATATAACTTAATCATTTGGCCCGATTTAACTAAATTAACAATGTAAATGTTTACTAATCTTAATCTAATCACCTTATTCAATTTATTTTCTTACTTTAATTTTCTTAATTTGGTTACTTTAATTTAGTCACCTTATTCAATTTATTTCTAATGCTTTGTTATCATCATTTAGGTTATAAGGATACACGTGTGACTCAATACAATTGCCAAATACTAGGACACGTATCTAGTGTGTGCCATAAACTTGTTCCTACGAAAATACGTATGAAATGCACGTGTTCAATTGAATTGTATGCAAGATGCTTATGTTCAATGAAATGCATCTGGGGAAGGTCAAGGATGTTACAATTCTCCCCTCTTTTTAAAAATTTCATCCTCGAAATTAATACCTGAAAACAGGTGTGGATATTGCTTTTTCATATTTTCTTTTGTTTCCCTTGTTGCCTCTTCTTGTAAATGGTTATGCCATAATACCTTAACTAAAGGTATTTCTCAGTTTCTTAGTTGTTTAGTCTTGCATCCAATGATTTGCACTGGTTCCTCAACATAACTCATGTCCTCTGCAATCTCAATGGCTTGATCTTTAAGTACATGTGTAGGATCTGACCTGTATCTTCTAAGCATGCTCACATGAAACACGTTATGTATCTGAGCCATCTCGGGTGGTAAAGCCAACCTATAAGCCAATGGAGCAATCTTCTTAAGAATTTCATAAGGCCATATGTATTTTGGGCTCAATTTACCCTTCTTGCCAAATCGGATTATCCCTTTCCATGGAGATACACGAAGAAACACCTTTTCACCTAACTCGTATTTCATCTCCCTTTTATGCTGATTAGCGTAACTTTTCTGTCTATCTTGGGCTATCTTTAGCTTGTTCTTGACAACCTTGATCTTATCCATTGTGTCTTGCACTATCTCTGACCCTTCTAATGCACATGCTCCTTCTTCATCCCAAATGATGGGGCTTCAGCACTTTCTGCCATAGAATGCCTCATATGGTGCCATCTGGATACTGATATGATATTGGTCGTTGTGAGCAAATTCAATCAATGCTATATATTCCATCCCAAGCACCTCTAAATTCCATAGAACATACTCTGAGCATTTCTTCTAATGTCTGTATAGTCCTCTCTGATTTTCCGTCAGTTTGTGGGTGGAATGCAGTGCTAAAGTTCAATTTTGTTCCCAATGCATTCTGTAAACTCACCCAAAAATGTGAAGTAAACCTTGGATCTCTATCAGACACAATGGACACTGGAATGCCATGCAATCTGACTATCTCATTCACATATAATTTGGCCAAATTCTAAAGTGTACAGCCCCATCTGATAGGTAGAAAATGTGCTGACTTGGTTAATATGTCAATAATTACCCATACTGCATCATTTTTCCGTGGAGTTCTTGGCAATCCATAGACAAAATCCATCGTTATTCTTTTCCATTTCTATTCTGGCACTAGCAATGGATGTGGTTTACCAACTGGTGCCTGATGTTCAATTTTAATCTGCTGACATGTCAAGCATTTGGAAACCTATTCTGCTATGTCTTTCTTCATTCTTGGCCACCCGTAATGAGGCCTTAAACTGTGATACATCTTTGTCATCCCTGGGTGCATTGCATACTGTGCATTGTGTGCCTCTTCCATTATTTCCTAATGCAAGTTCTCAGTGTCTGGAACACATATGCGTGACTTTAACATCAGTGTATCATTCTACAAATGAAACTCTGCATTATTTCCCTGCCTTACCACATCAATTTTCTCACATAATTTAGGATCTTTGCTTTGTGCTTCTTTAATTCTCTCCTTTAGCATAGGTCTGACTTGAAGAGTAGCAATCAGTGATCCTCTATCATGCATATTTAATTCAACATTCATGGATCGTAATTGAATCAAATATGGAAAAGAGGATGTTTGTAAATGAGCTACACTGCTACTGGCCTTCCTACTCAATGCATCTGCTACCACATTGGTTTTCCATGGATGGTACTCAATTGTACAATCATAATCTTTCAATAGCTCTAACCATCGTCTTTGCCTCATGTTGAACTCTTTTTGTGTCAGCAAATAACCCAAACTTTTATGGTATGTGAAGATCTGGAATGTCTCACCATATAAATAATGCCTCCAAATCTTTAATGCAAATACAACAGCAGCCAATTCTAAATCATGCACTGGATATGAGATCTCATGTGGTCTCAGTTGCCTAGATGCATAAGCTATCACCTTACCATGTTGCATTAATACACATCCCAAGCCTTGGTGAGAAGAATCACTATATACTGTAAACCCACCTGTACCTATAGGGATAGTTAACACTGGTGCTGAGGTTAGTCTGTATTTTAGTTCATCGAAACACCTCTGACATTCTAGAGTCCACTTGAAAGGCACATTCTTTCTTAACAATTTAGTCAAAGGGCTAGCAATTAAGGAGAATTCATCAATAAATCTGCGATAGTATCCGGCTAAACCCAGAAAACTACGCATTTCTGAAATATTTTTAGGAGCTTCCCAATTTAACATAGCCTCAATTTTCTTCGGGTCAACCTCTATGCCCTTACACGACACCACATGTCCAAGAAATACCAAATGATCTAACCAGAATTCGCATTTACTCAATTTGGCATATAATTGTTTCTCCCTCAAAGTTTGCAACACAATTTTTAAATGTTGTTCATGTCCTCCCCTGTTCTTTGAGTACACCAATATGTCATCAATAAATACTATCACAAACCTATCCAGATATGGTTGAAACACCTCATTCATTAATGCCATAAATGCAGCTGGAGCATTAGTCAACCCAAATGGCATTACTAAAAATTCATAATGTCCATACCTGGTTCGAAAGGCAGTCTTTGGAACATCCGCTTCTGCTACCTTGAGCTAGTAATAGTCTGATTTCAGATCAATCTTGGAGAATAATTGGGCTCTTTGCAACTGGTCAAACAAATCATCTATTCTAGGCAATGGATATTTGTTCTTAACCGTCATTTTGTTCAGTTGCCTATAATCGATGCACAATCTCATTGTTCCATCTTTCTTTTTAACAAATAACACTGGAGCTCCCCAAGGTGATACACTAGGTCTAATATACCCTTTGTCAAGTAACTCCTGCAATTGGGCCTTCAGTTCTTTCAACTCAACTGGGGCTATTCTGTAGGGTGACCTTGATATTGGTGCTGTTCCTGGTACTAGTTCAATAGTGAATTCTATCTTTCTATTTGGTGGTAAACCAGGTAGATCATTTGGGAATACATCAACAAATTCCCTTACCACTGGCATATTTTCAAGCAAGCTATAAGTGGTTCTAGTATCAGTAATATGCTTCACATCCCCCTTTGATCATTCGAAATGCCTTTACAGCTGAAACTAGACATGTAGGCATAAGTTTTCTTTCACCTAGAAATACTACCCTTGGCTAGTTTGATGATTCCAAAATTACTTCCTTAGTAAAGCAATTCACTATTGCATGATGTCTAGTTAACCAGTCCATTCCAAGTATCACATCAAATTCATATATTGGCAATAAAATCAGATCAGCTATTAACTCAGCTCTGTCAATGCATATCAGGCAATCACAACAGACATTATTCACAACTACCACTGTTCCCAATGGTGTACTCACATTTATGTCAATCCCCAAAGGCTCATGCATTTGATGCAATTTAGATGTCATATGCAATGATATAAATGAATGAGTGGAGCTTGGGTCAATCAATGCATATGCCAACATATCATAAATGTAAATATTATCGGTGACTACTTCGGGAGCATCAACTGCCTCCTGTCTAGTCATGGCAAACACCCTGGCCTGAGTAGGGGGTCTAGAACTCTGACCTTCAGATCTGGTCACTCCTTTGCCCATTGTACCAGTCCTGCTCCTGCCTCTTCCTCTGCCCTGTGTCCCACTAGTAGGGTAGACCCTCGGTGCCTCAACTGTAGTCTCAGATACTCCTCTACCTTTGCTAGTCTCTGCTAGTTTGGCTCTATTTGGATAGTCTCTATACATGTGCTCCATCTATCCACAGAAATAACATGCTCCTGTGAGCCATCTACATTCGCCCGTATGCTGTCTACCACAATGACTACATGTGGACCTCTGTTCAACATATTAGCTCTGCCCTTTGCCTGGGTAAGAGAAAGTCATGCCTCGACCTCTAGAACTGGAGTACCCACTTTTGTTGCCAGACTGTGTAGGCATATATCTGCCTCTTTTTCCCGACTTTTTGCTAGACTCACCGAAGAACTCACGTGCTGCCTTTTTAATTTGTTGCTCTCCAGCTTCTTTCATTAACTGTTCAGCTCTGATTGCAGCAGCTCTGAGTCTGACATAATTATCAAGATCAGTAGTCATGATTCTGTTTCTGATCTCATATTTGAGGCCCTCCTCAAACTTTTTGCATTTGTCTCTTTTAGTAGAGACCATGAAGGTGACATAGTGGGAAAGTTTATTAAACTGTACTCCGCAATAGACATATTCCCCTGTTTCAGATTCAGGAATTCCTTCCTCTTCTCATCTTTATATGCTTCAGGCATGTAATTGTTTTGAAATTCTAGGAGGAAGTCATTCCACGTCAACACCGGTGGTTGTGCATCACTGTCGGGGACTGTCTCCCACCATTCATAAGCATTTCCTTGCAGCAAGGATACTGTATAATCGAATTTCTCATATGGGGTACATCTCATCATAATCAATACCCTCTATGTCCTTTTCAACCATGCCTCAGCTTCTGCTGGGTCTGTTGTGCCATTGAAATCAGTTGCACCATGTTTCCTCAACTTGTCATAACGTCTTTCCTTGTACATTTTAGGACCATGCACTTCCTGATCTGGGTCTTCATAGGGTGCTTCTACATGAGATGACTGATGCATGTGTTGGAGCTCTAGCTCCTAGTGCTAGTTGATCTCTATATAAATGAGGTGATGCCTCATGAGAATGCATTTCAGCCGGCCTCTCCCTCCTTGGTGAATCGTGTCTTATAATGTCCCTAAAATAAATGAAATTATGTCACTACATAATGTTCAACATATAGGATGCATATGTTATCATGCTCTTATGCATATACATGTTCCCATGGAACCTATCCCTGCTCTGATACCAAAAATGTAACACCACATCATATGCATTTGAGTATAACCTATTTATGTATCAAATAATCACATACTGCATGATGGAAAGAGAAAATACCCTGATAACAGTGGTAGTAAATTTTTTTTCATATCATATCCTGTAAAATCAACTAATGACTTTACAAGTCTTATATCCTGTAATTCCATTTAATGACTTTGCAAGTCTCATATCCTGTAATATTACTCAATGACTTTTCAAGTCAAAATTAAAACCCACATATTAAAACATAAACTTCACATCCAAAGGATTACAGGTTGCTTCCATTTATACATTTCAAAACTAATCTAGAGTGATAATACATATTCAAACATATAAGTCCAAAATACAGATGACATATTTTCATGCTTGTGTGGAATGCAAGGAGAGAGAGTGATAAGGCTCGGTCAGTGACCTGTGCTCCATGTCTTCTATACGCTACTCAAAATGAGCTATCACTTTTCTTTACCAGAACAATGATGCAAATTGATGAGTTGCGGCTCAGTGAGAATAATCATCCAATGAGCTCTAAAGTACCAAACAACTCATAGTAATAAATCACAAATCCAAGACATACCATGTATTCCATTCCATTCATCAGTATCATATAAGTATCAATAAAGTTGAAACATATAATCATTACTCTTTATGTATGCAAATGTTTTTCTTATTTCACTTTGTTGTGACCAAGTTAAATAGACATTGCCCCGGGTTTCCATGTGAACATTTGCATTTGCATTTGCTAGCTAGCTTGATCATTTGTTTCATTTGCACATTTGTTGGGCCATAGGCCTATTCTTTTTCTTTACAATATCGATTAACTAGTCACAACGCCTTTTTAGTCTATATGCATATGAACTTGTATTAAGCATTCATTAATCATTGTATCTTATCACATATAATATACATATGCCACATATATACCTCATATGCCACACATATACCTTGCATATACTATACATATCCCATGTTTATATATCACATATGTCAAACATATACTTCAAATATACCACAAGTATACCATTTCTATGTACCACAATGTCACAAATTATCCATCATTACACTATCAAGGACCAATCATGACAATCATATGAATCACATAGCAAGCAACATTCATTTGCACTAAAGAATTCAATCGATAGTTAGACTCACCATTCTCCTTTGATTCCGACCCTTAACTTATTGTCTATCCACTCCTTGTGGGTCTCCAATATGTTGCGAGCCTAATATGAAAACATAAATGATTAACTCATGATTAGGGAGACTTAATGTGGCTTAAACAAATTAATATGCATTGTTCATGTCAATAGTTAATATTTTTCCTATGAGGCAGTGTGATCTTATGGGACTGTTTAGCCTATAACATTTTCTATACTTGCCCAATTAATCCGATTCTTATTCCTAATTAAAACTAACATATAATTATAAAACATATTAGAAATACAGACCAATTAGATCATTGTACAATATTTGGTGGAATTGCTAAGTGTGTTCTGTTTTCTACATTGTTTCCTGCCTTTAGGCAGTTTCAGGGTACCCACTTTGGTTCATCATAACTTATAATCTATAAGTCCTATTTTCATAAACCTTTACAGAAACTTATATGGGTTCATATGGAACATTTTTCATGTTTCAACTTTTATCAATTATGTCTCTAAGGTCTTCAAATTATAACAAACATTTTACTGGTCCAGAATAAAATTGGCTTCCGGACCATTATGACTTCAAAAGGACATAACTTAGTCTATACATAACTAATTAAGCTGAAATTAGTACCAAAACTTAGCTAAGACATATACCTATAACTTTACTATTTTGAAATTTATAGAATCTAGCTCTAACAAGCTCAAATGGGCCAAATAAGTTTCTGGATCTGCCTAGGGCACTAAGCAGGCAATTCAAACTATGGAACAATCATGGTTCCATTCACCATAACTCAAAATAGACAAGACCTATGAACCTGAAATTTGGTATACAGATACAAAACACATATATATACAACTTGTATGTTTTTAGATACTTCAAATAATGTCTGTAACATATTCGAAAGCAAAGAACACAGTAGCTAACTTGGTTAGGGTTCACACCCTGACCAGTTTCAGTAGAGAGAGGATTTCTCTTCCTATACACCAAATCATGCAAAACCATTTACATATAAATAAATATAAGACATAAAGGAACAACCTTTGTATTTTAAACCTTTAAGAATCAATTTCTATGTGCATCAAAATTGGGTTACAAATCAGTGCCTATTAACGAACCTAAGCAACTCAAATCAACCCTATAGCAATAAGAATTGATTACTTACTAAGAACGAACTTGCAAGGGATAAATTTGATGCAAAAACTAGGTGAAACAAGGAAGAATTTAGTTCTAGAATGGAGGAAAATGAAGAAGAAAACGGGGCTGAAGTGAGGAGGCAGAAATGGGGAAGAAAGATGATGATAAAGCCAACTTGTTTTTTTGTCATTTTGTCATTTTCTCTTTTTCTCTTCTCATTTCTCATTTCTCTTCTCTTCTATTTATCTTTTGTTTCATTTTCATTTTATTTTATATTGTTATTATTATTATTTACATATATTTATAATTCCACTAATTTACACAATAATACGACTTAATCATTTGGCCCGATTTAACTAAATTAATAATGTAAAGGTTTACTAATCTTAATCTAATCATTTTTCTTACTTTAATTTAGTCACCTTATTCAATTTATTTCTAATCCTTTGTTATCATCATTTAGGTTATAAGGATACACGTGTGACTCAATACAATTGCCAAATATTAGGACACGTAGCTAGTGCGTGACATAAACTTGTTCCCACGAAAATACGTATGAAATGCACGTGTTCAATTGAATTGTATGCAAGATGCTTATGTTCAATGAAATGCATGTGGGGAAGGTCAAGGATGTTACAAGCTCAGTCCAACATAGAGGCATTCTACACTTCCTCCCATACAAGGCTTCATATGGTGCCATACCGATACTGTGTTAGTGACTATTATTGTAGGAAAATTAGATCAATGGAAGATGTTTGTCCCAACTGCCTTCAAATTCAATCACACAACTCCTCAACATATCTTCCAATATTTGTATGACCCTCTCTGATTGTCCATTTGTTTGTGGGTGGAAAGTTGTGTTGAAATTGAGTTGAGTACCCATTGCTTGATGCAAAATTTTCTAGAATTGTGAAGTGAACCTCGGGTCTCGATCTGAGATGATTGAAATTGGTACACCATGTAAACGGATTATCTCATTAACATAGATCTCTGCCAAATGGTTAAGTGGATAATCCATATTGATTAGTAGAAAATGAGCTGATTTGGTGAGCCGGTCCACCACTACCTATACTACATCATGCCTCTTTTGTGTCAAAGGCAAACCAAAAACAAAATCTATTGTAACTCTTTCCCATTTCCACTTCAGAATTGAAATTGACTGCAATAATCCACTTGGTACTTGATGCTCAGCCTTCACTTACTGACAAATTAAATATCTGGTACTATACTCTGTGATATCTCTTTTCATTCCTGGCCATCAGTACTATCCCATTAAGTCATGATATATTTTGTTGCTTCCCAGCTGGATTCCATAAATAACATTGTGAGCCTCTTTCAAAATATCTTATTTAAATTATGGTATGTCTGGCATACATAATCTGCCCTTATGCCTTAAACTCCCATTTGCTTCAATAGTAAGTTCTGGTTTTTCACCATTTCAATTATTTCCTTTAATTTCGTGTCTTGATTCTAATTGTCCTTTACTTGTTGAATCAATGTGGGTTCAATCCACAATTTTGCCAAAATAATATATATAAATTACTTATTATTTCATTTTTTGTTATTTAATCTTATTCACTTAATAAATTTAAGTTTTAAATGTTTACTTGCCAGAGTTTTTCTACTCAAAGCGTCAGCTACCACATTGGCGTTGCCCCGCTGATAATAATTGATACAACTGTAGTGTTTGATTAATTATAGCCATCACCTCTGTCTCAAATTGAGTTTTGTGAAGGCAAATATTTTAGACTTTTGTGGTCTATATAGATATAACATTGCTTGTCATACAAGCAGTGTCGTCATATTTTCAATGCAAACACAATGGCTGCTAGTTCCAGATCATGTGTCGGATAATTTCTCTCATGAGGCCTCAGTTGTCTAGAAGCGTAAGCAATCACTTTGCCTTCTTGCATTAGTACACAGCCCAAACCATTAAGGGAAGCATCACTGTACACCAAATAATCTTTTTCCGCAGTAGGCTATGTCAACACTAGTGCCTATGTTAACATTTTGTTCAACTTATCAAAACTAGTCTGGCAACACTCAAATCTGGTCTCCTTTCTAAGCAATTTTTGCCAGTGGTGAGGCTATCATTGAAATCCTTTCACAAACCTCCGATAATAACCAGTCAAACCAAGAAAACTTCTCACCTCTATCACATTCCGAGGTGGTTTCCAGTTGAGGATTGCCTCTACCTTGCTGGAGTCAACTCTGATCCCTTTGGCTGAGACAATATGCCTTAGAAAGGCCACTTCATCCAACCATAATTTACATTTTGACAACTTCGCATATAAATGATTCTCTCTCAAGGTATGGAAGTCAATATGAAGATATTGATCATGCTCTTCTCTGCTTTTGGAGTACACCAGGATATCATCTATGAACACCACCATGAACTGGTTCAAATAAGACCTAAAAATTATATTCATTAGATCCATAAATGTTGCAAGGGCATTCGTCAAGCCAAAAGGCATTACTAAGAACTCATAATGACCATACTGAGTCCTAAATGTTCTTTTTGAAATTTCTGATTCTCTAATTCTCAATTGGTGATAACCTAATCTGAGGTCAATTTTAGAAAATACCTCTGCTCCTTTCAACTGATCAAACAAGTTATCCATTCTCGCTAATGAATATCTATTCTTAATTGTCATTTTGTTCAACTGACGATAATCAATACACAAACAAAAAAGGTACCATCTTTCTTTTTCACAAATAGAACGGAGCACCCCAAGGTGAGATACTAGGTCTGATAAACCCTTTCTCTAACAACTCTTACAACTGCACTTTTAATTCCCTTAGTTCAGCAGGTGCCATTCTATAGGGAGTGGTTGATATCAGGGATGTTCATGGAAAAACATCTATGGCAAACTCTATCTCCCTGACAGGTGGTAACCACGACAAATCCTCAAGGAAGATAACTAGATATTCACATGCTGTAGGAATCTCCCTGAGATTTAGACTCCTTTTTTTGGTATCTACAATATGTGCCAAAAATGCTTCACGTCCCTTTTTGGTAAGCTTATATGCCTTTGTAACAATAATGACATTACTCAAGTATGATCGATTCTTTCCCAAGACAATCACATCATCCTACCCTGAATTCTTGAAAGTCACTCTGCAATACTAATAATCCAGCATTACTCTATGCTGAGTTAACCAGTCCATCCCCAAGATTGCATGAAACTCACGGAATGACAACTTTATTAGGTCAGTTTGGAATTCTACATTCAGAGCTTTGATTGGACTATTTTTATAGACTCGACTAACTTTCACTCCATGACCCAAAGGATTTGTCACTAATATATCATAATCTAATTCCTCTACTACCATATTACCCTGACTAGATGGTGGCATGCATAAATATGAATGTGTAGAACCTATATCTATCAGTGCAAATAAATCAGTATCATAAAGAGAAAATTTACCGATAATGACATCTAGGGCATCCTGCTCCTCACGAGCTCTCATGGCATATGCTCGGGCTGGAGCTCAACTACCTTCTACTCTATTCACTGATTCTGATATACTCTGACCAATCCTGCTACTTCTAGACTGTCCATGTACCCTGCCTCTGCCTCGAGTGAAATTCTGAACCTGAACTGATACTACAGTACCTGTACCTCTTCCTCTGGGCCAACCTTCTGTTTATGCTCAGTAGATCTGCATTGTAAGCATATTCCAGTAATCCACCAGCAATCACTTGCATGTGATCTTCCACAATGCTGACACATCATAGATATAAATATCCTGTTACCAGATGTTAGTGCACTAGCTATAGACCCTTCTAGCCTCGACTGTTGGCTTTGCCTAGCTGAAAAGGTTGGTCCAGAACCTTGTGATTGGAAAAAACCTAGGCATTGTCTTCCCCTTTTTACTTGATGTCTGGAACATGCTGATTGTCGATCTCCGGGGTAGCTCTTCTATCCTCTTTCTCTTTGATCTTTTTTCCATATTGATGGGCAATGATACTAGTGTAGCAAAATCCTCAACCTGAAGGGAGATAACCGTATTTCTAATATCATCATTAGCCCATCCTCAAATCTACGACATCTATCTACTTCATAAGCAATGATTCTAGTTGCATATTTACTTAGTCTTGTGAATTCCATCTCGTATTATGCCACTGACATGCTTCCTTGCTTCAGGTCTTGAAACTCCTTTTTTTTTCATTAACATAAACTCTAGGCACATATTTCTTGCTAAATTATGCCTTGAAGAAATTCCATGAAGGTGGTTTTGGTGTCTGGGGCTTTGATAAGATTGATTTCCACCAGTCATAGGCATGATCTTTTAGAAGGGGCAATGCATACCTGACTTTCTGTTCCTCTGGACACTTGAGTTCCTCAAACACCCTCTCTGTCGATTCCATCCAAAACTCTAATGCTGCTGGGTCATCCTCTCTCTTTTCCATAAAATCTGTGGCCCCATATTTTCTCAGCTTATCAATTTGAGGTTTTGGCCGAGGTGGAGGTGGGGCTAATTGTGGAACTACCTGTACTATCCGTTGCAACAATTTTTCCATCTGTTCCATAAGAGGTTCCTGTCCTAAATTAGCCTATCCCTCTGCTCTAGGTAGAGGTACTACACTCTGATGCAGAACCCCAAAGACAGTGCCTTGAAACCCCTCAACAAGATGAGGTAAACAAACTTTAAGCTATGGTGATCATAGATTGAATCTAACCCAAAGCTAACTAATGTAGCAAAGAACCAAGATTATATGGTTTATTAAGAATAGTCACGCCACAAGTAATTATTTACTTGTATGGTTTATTAAGATTATATGGTTTATTAAGAACCAATTATTTAAGTTGGATTGTTGTAGTTTATAATGATACCAAATAATTCCAGCAATAAATAATCACAGGATTTCAACTTCAAGCTCAAAATAGCACAATTTCACAATTTTGGTGCTAAATTCGAAATTCTAATTTTTTTCCTTTTTCCTTTCTTTTTGTTTTGTTTTTTTATAGCAAATAACACTGAACTAATGCTTAATAAACCTCAAACATATCAAAGAATTGAAAAGAAATCTAAACTTGCAATTTTACTCATTATGGAAGAAATTTTTCCTAAGGTACCTCCAATGGCAGAATTTGAATCTAGCTAAGTTAACAACTAGAAATCAATTTTAAAGGATAGATAATGATTAACTAACCAAAAGATCTGATACCAAACTGATGCGGAACCCCAAAGACCGTGCCTTGAAACCCCTCAACAAGACAAGGTAAACAAACCTTAAGCTATGGTGATCATAGATTCAATCTGACCCAAAGCTAACCAATGTAGCAAAGAACCAAGATTATATGGTTTATTAAGAATAGCCACGCCACAAGAAATATTACTTGATAAGTAACTAATTCCTAAAGGTAATAAAGAGATGCAAATCTGCCTCACTTTAAAGAAAAATACTCAAATTCATTTTTATTCATTCATGTCTTGTACAAGAAGCCTAGATGAGTATTTATAGCCCTAAGTCTTTGAATCCTTTATGGTAAAGGATAACTAAATCATATTCTAACTCAACTCCTAAAAGTACAGTCATATTCTAACTCATATTCTAAAAAGTAGAGTCCTACTTGAATTAGGACACTAATTAAATCCTTCTAAAATAAGACAAGTGGTGGGTTGGGCTTTATTTCTTTGGCCCACATGTCTATCACTAATTAAAGCCTAAGGTAACTTAAATTAGGCAGCCCACATACATAATTAAGCCTAATTACAAGTTAAGCCCCAAATCATTTAAGTAGGCACATGGTTGGCACATGATCTTGAGCACATGGTTGGCACATGACATGTAATCTTTAATTTTATGGACTTTGCCTTGTTTAGCCCATTGGACTAGTCCATGCAAGATGGTTCTTCACACACCCCAAGATAAGTAATGGGCCTTGGGTCTTCAATCAACTCCATCTCCTTTGTCATGCATGCATCTTTTGTGATCTCCTTATTGACCAAGCTTTGAACATAGCCTTGCATTGCTTGCCTTAGTTTGTTAGCCCTTGATCTTGTGATCGCACCACTTGGCATGACTAATGCATCATTCTCCTTTTGTGAAGATTGACTTATATGTCCTTGATCTACATCACTTAGGCTTCATGAACTTCTTCTTCTTCTTAAGGTTCTTCTTCTTAGAGCAAAAGGAGTCCACTAGCATCATAACCTTACCATCCTTCTTGATAGATGGCTCATCTATCTTGATCAGTTTAGGAATAGTGGTGAAGATTTGGTTTATCCTATAGTTAAGCACAAAATGTGAATAACTATCAGACAAACTGGTAAGAAATAAGTCAATACTTAATTCATGGTCCATCACAAATCCCAAGGCGGCCAACCTCTCAATATGGCCATGCATCTTCAACGCATATTGCACTGGAGATATCCCCTCAACTATCTTAGTGCGGAAGAGCAACCTCGAAGTTTAGAACCTTTTGGAATGCGCTTGCTCATCAAAAACCTCTCTTAGATGGTAGACTATGGAATTAGCATCCATAGCCTCATGTTGCTTTTGCAACTTAGCTGACATAGTAGCAAGTATAATGCAGCTTGTCATCTCACTATCATCGAGATGCTTTTGATATGCCTTCTAACATCTTCATAAGCATTAATAGCAGGGGAATTAGGGAGTGCCTCATCTGAGACATAGCTAATCTTTTCATATTTGAGAACTATTCTCAAATTCCTTAGCCAATCCAAAAAATTAGGCCTAGATAACATATTTGACTCCATTAATGATCGTAAATTCACACTTGTGATGATGATGATTCTAGCAACCTAGATGTAAAATAGAGCATGTTAGAATGTACATGAAAATGCATGTTTATTAGATATCTAATAAATCATATTATGACTCCCACTATGTATGCCCGATAATTTAGGTCACTGTCACAGGTGACAGAATTCTAGCGCGCCGAACCGATCGAAGTTTAAATTCGGACATGAAAGAAAAAATTAAAATAATAATAAAATATGAGAAAAATATTTTAGATATTATTAATTGAGAATTTTGAAGTTCGGAATTAAAATTTAGAAAAAATAAAATTTCACTGAACAAAATTGGAATTTACAATGTTTTTGACACATATATTTTAAGAAGGTATAAAAATAGAATATTCTTTATCTAAGGAAAGGAATATTCTTTGGATTAAAATAAAGTAAGAGTGATTTAAATTAATAGACAAATGAGGGACAAAATTATCTATTAATCTTAATCACCCACCTAATCCAACTATAAAAAGTCAAACTGCACTTTTTGGTCATTAATTCTTCTCCTTCCTCATCTTAACCAAAGAAAACTCTCTCTTCTTCTCCTTGTAGCCGTGACTCTCCCCAATTTTTCTTCTTTTTTTTTTCTTCAATCAAATCTAAGGTTAGATGGAAAAAAAAGTTAGATTAAAGTAAGATCAACAAGAAAGTGAAGCAAAGTGAGCAAAACTAAGGAAGAGGAAAGAAGAAAAGACGAGAAAAAGAGAAGGAAGATTTTGGTCATTTTAAAGATATATAAAGGTGAGATTAGATTTTCCATCTTCTCAATTCTCTTTTTGTCTTTTCTTTGATTTTGGGGTTAGTTACCATTAAAGTTGGTAATTTAGGGTTATTAGTATGTTAGTGGTGATTAAGGGTTGATTAGTGTTGGATTAGTGTGAAATTTGTTGTTAGGCCAAGGCGGTGAACAATCTTTGAACCATAATCAAAGAGGAAGTAAGGGCAAGGAGAAAGCTAACTAGGAAGAAGATAAAAGTGAAGAGAAGTAAACTTTTTGAGGTATGTACATTTGGCAAAAATTCAATATGGTTGATTTTTAATTTTGTGATATTATGTGTAATGGTGTATGTAAGTCTTGATATTTTGATTGAGTAATGAATTAGTGATTAAATGATGCCATGAATGTGAAAACAAAAATTTGAATTGGATGTTGATGCATGAAGATGGAAATTGTAGGAATTAATTGAAGTGGTAGAAAATTTGTCTAGTGAACAATGTCTACTTTTCTGGTCATAACTTGAGTTCTGAAAATTCTTTTTGAGTGGTTCTTATTGGGTTGGAAAGTAAGACATAGGGCTTCAACTTTTATTTAGAATATTAGACCTGAATTTGCATGAAATTAGGTGTAAAATGGACTCAAAATTCAAACTAGAAATCTGTCCAGTAAAATACTAGGTAGAATGGAATGAACATAGCTTAGTTAAAAATTCTTAACTTTTGCTAAAAAATTCAGTTTAATATGATTCTAATTGAAAATGAAGATAAGACATGTATCTACATTTTGGTAGGTGATCACTTGTCCAAATTCCATTTAAAAATGGATAACAAATTCAGGGAAATATGAGACATAAATGTTGTCCAGAATAGGGCAGTTTGTATATATGTGTTGGTTATTGATTTTTGTGAAAGATAAATACATTATTTGACTTTTCTTATAGCTATAGTGATTAAATAGTGGGTGTAAAATAGAAAGTGTGTTTCATGCATATGCATAAAATGCTGCAATTATCTGATTTGGGTCCCTTCTTCTGGTTTATAGGTAGATATGGATTCAGGATCAGAACAAGATTTCTCAGAAGATGAACTGAGTAACAGTCTTTCAAACTCAGCCGATCTTGGACAACCTCTATTAGTGAGATATTCTGGGCTGAGTGTCATGTAGATCAAGGACATATAAGTCAATCTTCACAAAAGGAGAATGATGCACTAGTCATGCTAAGTGGTGCGATCACAAGATCAAGGGCTAACAAACTAAGGAAAGCAATGCAAGGCTATGTTCAAATCTTGGTCAATAAGGAGATCACAAAAGATGCATGCATGACAAAGGAAATGGAGTTGATTGAAGACCCAAGGCCCATTACTTATCTTGGGGTGTGTGAAGAACCATATTGCATGGACTAGTCCAATGGGCTAAACAAGGCAAAGTCCATAAAATTAAAGATTACAAGTCATGTGCCAATCATGTGCTCAAGATCATGTGCCAACCATGTGCCTACTTATGTGATTTGGGGCTTAACTTGTAATTGGGCTTAATTATGTATGTGGGCTGCCTAATTTAAATTACCTTAGGCTTTAATTAGTGATATACATGTGGGCCAAAGAAATAAAGCCCAACCCACCACTTGTCTTATTTTAGAAGGATTTAATTAGTGTCCTAATTCAAGTAGAACTCTATTTTTTAGAATATGACTGTACTTTTAGGAGTTGAGTTAGAATATGATTTAGTTATCCTTTACCATAAAGGATTCAAAGACTTAGGGCTATAAATACTCATCTAGGCTTCTTGTACAAGACATGAATGAATAAAAACAAATTTGAGTGTTTTTCTTTAAAGTGAGGCAGATTTGCATCTCTTTATTATCTTTAGGAATTAGTTACTTATCAAGTAATATTTCTTGTGGCATGGCTATTCTTAATAAACCATATAATCTTGGTTCTTTGCTACATTGGTTAGCTTTGGGTCAGATTGAATCTATGATCAACATAGCTTAAGGTTTGTTTACCTTGTCTTGTTGAGTGGTTTCAAGGCACGGTCTTTGGGGTTCCGCATCAGTTTGGTATCAGATCTTTTGGTTAGTTAATCATTATCTATCCTTTAAAATTGATTTCTAGTTGTTAACTTAGCTAGATTCAAATTCTGCCATTGGAGGTACCTTAGGAAAAATTTCTTCCATAATGAGTAAAATTGCAAGTTTAGATTTCTTTTCAATTCTTTGATATGTTTTAGGTTTATTAAGCATTAGTTCAGTGTTATTTGCTATAAAAAAAAACAGAACAAAAAGAAAGGAAAAAGGAAAAAAAATTAGAATTTCGAATTTAGCACCAAAATTGTGAAATTGTGCTATTTTGAGCTTGAAGTTGAAATCCTGTGATTATTTATTGCTGGAATTATTTAGTATCATCATAAACTACAACAATCCAACTTAAATAATTGGTTTTGAGGTTGAAAAGTACAACTTTTGAATTCAGATACCTTAGTGATCATATTGAGCATTGATTTTATTAAACCTTGAGGAGTATTTCCGTCATTTTGATGATAACAAATAAAATAGCAATATTGTATTTAACATACTTGTTTTCTAAGTCTATTAAACAGGACATGGAATAAAATAACAAGAATGGAGATTGGAAGAATAATCTTTGAAAGAAAAAATTAAGGAAGTAGCATTACAACTTTTACCAATTAAGTCTCTAAGGTCTTCTAATTATACCAAACATTTTACTGGTCCATAATAGAATTGACTTCCGGACCAGCATGGCTTCCAAAGGCCATAACATAGTCTATAAATAACCAATGAAGTTGACATTAGTACCAAAATTTAGCTAAGACATATACCTATAACTCTCCTATTTTGATCATTTACAGAATCTAGCTCTAACAAGCTCAAATTAGCCACACAAGTTACTGTATCTTCCCAGAGCACTCAGTAGGCAGTTCAAGCCACGGAACAGTCATGGTTCCATTTACCATAACTCAACATTTACTAGACCTATGAACCTGAATTTGGTCGACAGATACAAAACCCATATATCTACAACTTTTATGTTTTGATATACTTCAAAGAACGGATTTAACATATTCGAAATCAAACCACACAGTAGCTAACTTGGTTAGGGTTCACACCCTAACTAGTTTCAGTATGAAGAGCATATCTCTCCCTATACATAACATCTTGCAAAAATGTTTACATATCCACATATCTAAGACATAAAGGAACAACTTTTGTGTTTTACATATTTCCAAAATCAATTTCTATTAACATCAAAATCGTGGTGCAATTCAGTGCCGAATATTAAACCTAAGCAACTAAAATCAACCCTATAGCAATAAGAATTGATTACTTACCAAGAACAACCTTGCAAGGGATCAATTAGCTTAAAAAGCTAGGTGAAACAAGGAAGAATTGAAGTCTGAAATGGAGGAAATTGAAGAAGAAGTCGGGCTGGAGAAGAAGGCAGAAATGGGGAAGGAAGATAAAGCTAACTTTTGGTTTTTGTCCTTTTTATCTTTTTCTCATCTCTTTTCTCATCTCTTTTCTCCTTTCTCTTCTCCTTTCTCTTCTCTTCTCTTCTATTTCTCTTTTATGTCATTTTCATTTTATTTTGTCTATATTATTATTATTATTATTATTTACATAGATTTATAATTCCACTAATTCACACAATGATACAACTTAATCATTTGACCCGATTTACTAAATTAGCAATCTAAATATTCACTAATCTTAATCTAATAATTTTTCTTACTTTAATTTAGTCACTTTATTCAATTCATTTCTAATACTTGGTTATCCTTATTTAGGTTATAAGGATACACGTGTGACTCGATATGATTGCCAAATACTAGGACACATAGCTTGTGCGTGCCATGAACTTGTTCCTACGAAAATACGTATGAAATGCATGTGTTCAATTGAATTGTATGCAAGATGCTTATGTTCAATGAAATGCATGTGGGGAAGGTCAAGGATGTTATAATGACTGGGAAGTTTGTCACGCCCGTGAATATGTATGTCACGCCCGTGACCCAATGTCTCAAAACATTCTAGAGAGCTTCACGACCAAGGTCACCACTTCAGTCACGGCTTGGGAAGAAATGTCACGCCCGTGACAAATATAGTCACGCCCGTGAATGATGAAAAAGAAAAATGTCAGGCGCGATTGTTTGGATGGTACAACGACTAGTTTCATATTAAATGCACCCTAACGACTATAATCAGCCAAGGGAGTATAAATGGAATTCATTTACGCATTCAGTATAAGAGAATAACATATTCTTTGAATTAAAATCTAATTACAAGCTATTTGTACATTCAATACTTTGAGAACAAAATCTATTCTCTGTAAAAATCTTTTTGCTCTTCATTTATTGAGCAATTAAGATTTGTGAGTGTTTCTCTCTGTAATCATTACTCAAGTGAGTTTTAGGTATTTCTGGGTTAAGAGTAGAACACTTGTAAGGGTTAGTTGTGTGAGCCTCTAAAACACAAATTAAAGGTTGTTTGTGTGAGCCTGTAAAAACACAAAGTAAAAGTTGTTTGTGTGAGCCTGTGAAAACACAAAGTAAAGGTTGTTTGTGTGAGCCTGTAAAACACAAGGAATTGGTTATTGTGTGAGCCATTAAAACACAAGGGATTTCTGGGTTAGGTGTGAGCCATTGTGAGAAACACCATAGTTGGGAGTGAGCTTGTAAAACTCCATTGTAACACTTAGTGTGTTAGTGAAACTCTCAATTGCGATTGGGGAGTGGAGTAGGGTTTGTTAACACCCGAACCTCTATAAAAATTCTTGTGTCAAATTTCTCTATCCCTCCTAAAATTAATTTTTTTCGCACTTTAAAGTTTAATTTTTGAAACTCCAATTCAACCCCCCTTCTTGGCTTAATATCTGGGCAACAATTGGTATCAGAGCTTTGTTTAGCATCGAAGCCTAAAAAGCGCTAGTAAAGATTAAGATATGGCTAGTGAAGGATTCCAAAGCTCAAACCTTACTTTGATGGAGCAAATTATGCCCATTGGAAGTTTCAGATGGAGATATATATGGATAGTGATGGAATTGAAGTTTGGGATAGTGTACGAAAAGAATGGACACCACCAATCAGAAGAGGAGCTGATGGTGAAGAAGAAATTCTATCAAGAGATGATTGGACAGAGCCTCAAAGAAGAGCAAATTTCAGAAACAAGAAGGCAATGACAATCCTATCAAGCTCATTATCTATTAAAGAGTGCGAAAGAATACAACATTGCCCAACAACATACAGCATGTGGAAGACATTGGAAAACTATCATGAAGGAACTAAGCAAGTCAAATCCAAGAAGATTTAACTTCTGACCTCAGAATATGAGTTCTTCAAGATGAAAACTAATGAGTCAATCACTGACATGACCAACCATCTTCTAGCCATTATAAATGGAATGAGGAAACTTGGGAAGCATCTGAGTTTGGAGGATGTAAACAACAAAATCCTGAGAAGTCTTCATCTTAAAGACTATGGCTCAAGAGTTGCTGGCATAGAAGAAGCAAATGAAGATATGAGCATCATGAATACTTATGTGCTGATTGGCAAACTTCTCACACATGAAATGGCAGTGAAAAGAGATAGAGAGCTTGAAGCAGAGCCAGAGAAAAGAAAGCCCTTAGCACTAAAAGCTCTACTTCAAAATCTCAAGAAGAAAGTGAAGATGATGAAGAAATGAGTGATGACGAAAATGAGGACATTGTTATGCTTTCAAGAAGATTAAAAAGAATCATTGAGAAGAAAATGAGCAACTCTAGAAAAATCAGGCAAAGAAACCTCAAACAAACTTCTAATGATGCACAAAGAAGTAAGGAAGAGGTAAAGTGCTATGAGTATGGAAAGAAAGGACATATCAAACCAGAATGTCCAAGGCTCAAGAAGCATAAGAGCAAATACCAAAGAGACAATGGGGAGAAAGCCACATGGGATGACGAAAGCTCTTCAAGTGAAAAAGATGATAATGAAAGCGAAGAGGTCAACCTGTGCTTCATGGCTATTGAAGATCATGTCTCGAATAAGGTAAGATCACTACAATCATACTCTTTGAACAATGATAGTAGTGATAATGATGATGATAGTGATGATGATGATGATGATGAGCAAAGCCTAATAGAAGAATTAAATCTAGAATTAGAGAAATATAGAAGTAAATTTAGTACTTATAGAAATAACATCTCTAATTTAAAAAATAAGATAGATGGTTTAGAAAAGGAAAACATAAAGCTTAAATCATCTAATGAAACTCTCCAAAACTCATTAGATGAATACTCATCAAGACCCTCAACTGCTTCCTTACTAAAAGAAAATAATGCATTGAAAAATGAAGTTGAGGAACTTAGAAATTCTATTTCTAAATTTCACAAAGGTAAAGAGAGTTTAGATACTCTCATTGTATCTCAAAGATCACCCTTAATTAGACATGGTCTAGGGTTTAATGACACATCATCATCTTCTCACAAAACCATCTTTGTTAAGTCTAGTGAACCTCACATCTCCACACCTGTTAGAACAACACCTAGAAATAAGCATATTAAACCTTCTATACATAAACAGAATAATCATGCCTTTATATATAGGAAGCATGCATCTAGAAAATTCAATTAACTATAATTGTGCATGTCATCATTCTCAAAATAAATTTGATTAAAAAGTGGAATTCAAAAATATTGTAAGACCAAAAAGCAAGATTAGTCCGAAACAATGTAATTACTGTATGAAAATGGGTCACATAAATAAATATTGCTGGATAAGGAAGGCTCATTGGGAACCTTCATGTGCTAACCCCCAAGGACCCAAACTCATTTGGGTACCTAAAAATTATACTTGAATTGTGATTCTATAGGTATGCCTCAAGTCCAAAATAAACAAAAATGCTTGGCTAGTAGACAGTGGATGCTCAAGGCATATGACAAGAGACAAAGAACTTTTCAATGAAGTCAAAAGTATTGATGGAGGTAAAGTTACCTTTGGAAACAATGCAAAGGGTAAGGTAATTGGCATTGGTTCTATTGGTATTAATGGTACTACTTTTATTAAAGATGTCCTACTTGTTGATGGCTTAAAACATAACTTGTTAAGTGTAAGTCAATTATGTGATAAAGGAAACAAAGTAATCTTTACTTCAAATGAATGTCTTGTGATCACTATCGATGGTCAAGAGATATTTAAAGGAAATAGAGATGTAAATACATACATAATAAACTTACATGAACTATCTAACCATTCCTCTAAGTGTCTTGTGACTACTAGTGATGAATCTTGGCTATGGCATAGATGGCTTGGTCATGCTAACATGGAGTTAATACAAAGCCTCAGCACAAGAGAACTAGTAAAAGGACTGCCAAGAGTTAAATATGAAAAAGGCAACACATGTGAACCTTGCCAAAGAGGAAAGCAACACAAGTCATCCTTCAAAGCCAAAAACATAGTAAGTACCTCAAAACCTCTTCAACTCCTGCATTTAGACTTGTTTGGACCTATTAGAATTGCTAGCGTAGGAGGAAAACATTATGCATTTGTCATTGTAGATGATTACTCTAGATTTACTTGGGTAATTTTCTTAGCTCAAAAGAGTGATGCTTTTGAAAATTTCAAAAACTTTGCTAAAAGAGTTCAAAATGAAAAAGGGTATTGTATTTCAAAGATAAGAAGTGATCATGGGAAAGAATTTGAAAATGAAAACTTTGAAAGCTTTTGTCTTGAACATGGCATTTCACATAATTTCTCATCTCCTAGGACACCTCAACAAAATGGGGTAGTTGAAAGGAAAAATCGAACTTTAATTGAAATGGCTTGAACAATGCTCAATGAATATGATTTACCAACTTATTTTTGGGCAGAAGCCACAAACACTGCATGTTATATTTCAAATCGAGTTTTCAAAAGACCGCTTTTAAACAAAACCTCATTTGAGCTATGGAATGGAAGAAATCCCTTGATATCATACTTTAGAGTTTTTGGATGCAAGTGTTTCATATTAAACACCAAGGACAATCTTGGAAAATTTGCCTCTAAATCCGATGAAGGTATCTTTTTAGGATACTCTACAACCAGCAAAGCATATAGAGTATTTAATAAGAGATCATTAACTGTTGAAGAATCCATGCATGTTGTTTTTAATGAATCTAGTATACTTGATCTTGTGAAAGGTAGTGTTCTTGATGATGTTGTAGGAAATATGGAAATACTTGATTTTGAAAATGGGAAAGAAGAAAATGATCAAGAAGATTTACATCAAAATGATTCTCTACCTCAAACTCAAGAAGAAAACGAACAAGAACTCCCAAAAGAATGGAGAATGACGAAAGATCATCCGAAAGAGCAAATCATTGGTGATCTCTCAAGGGGAGTAAGTACTAGATCTCATTTCAAATGGTTAGTCACTGACATTGCTTTTATTTCTCAAATTGAACCTAAAAATGTTGATGAAGCTCTTAATGATGAAAGTTGGGTAATTGCCATGCAAGAGGAACTCAACCAATTTGAGAGAAGTAAGGTATGGACTTTAGTACCTAGACCCAAAGACCATCAAGTCATAGGTAGCAAATGGGTATTTAGAAATAAACTATATGAACAAGGTTCAATAACTAGGAATAAGGCTAGATTAGTTGTAAAAGGATATAATCAGGAAGAAGGTATAGATTATGATGAAACATATGCACCTGTAGCTAGATTAGAAGCCATAAGAATACTTTTAGCATATGCATGTCACATGAATTTCAAACTTTTTCAAATGGATGTGAAAAGTGCATTTCTAAATGGGTATATAGAAGAAGAAGTGTATGTAGAACAACCACCAGGCTTTGAAAGCTATGATTTTCCAAATCATGTTTTTAAACTTTCAAAAGCTTTGTATGGTTTGAAACAAGCCCCAAGAGCTTGGTATGAGAGGCTAAGTTCTTTTCTATTAGAAAATAGCTTTACAAAGGGAAATGTTGACACAACATTATTTATTAAAAAGCATAAGCATGATATACTAATTGTTCAAATTTATGTTGATGATATAATATTTGGTTCTACTAATGAGCTGCTTTGTCAAGAATTTGCTAAGTGTATGACTAGGGAATTTGAAATGAGCATGATGGGAGAGCTAAAGTATTTCCTTGGTCTACAAATAAAACAAAGCAATGAGGGCATATTTATCAACCAATCCAAATATGCCAAAGATTTAATTAAGAAATTTGGTATGGAAGGATGCAAGAATGCCAAGACTCCTATGAGCACATCAACAAAATTGGACAAGGATGAAAAGGGTAAGAGCATTAATGAAAAGCTTTATAGAGGTATGATTGGATCACTTTTATATCTCACTGCTTCTAGACCCGATATAATGTATAGTGTTTGCTTGTGTGCACGATTTCAATCATGTCCTAAAGAATCTCATTTAAATGTAGTAAAAAGAATTCTAAAATATTTACATGGATTTTTGCATCTAGGTTTATGGTATCCTAGAAATTCATCCTTCTATATTATAGGATATTCATATACAGACTATGCCGGTAGTCTTTTAGATAGAAAAAATACTTCAGGCACTTGTCACTTTATTGGAGAATGCTTAGTTTCTTGGTTTAGCAAGAAACAAGTTTCAGTTGCTCTTTCAACTGCTGAAGCAGAGTATGTAGCAGCTGGATGTTGTTGTACTCAAATTCTTTGGATGAAACAACAACTTAAGGACTATGGTTATGAGATGAACCATATACCTATTAAATGTGACAATACAAGTGCTATAAATCTTTCAAAGAATCCTATTCAACACTCAAGAAGTAAGCATATTGACATTAGACACCACTTTATTAGAGATCATGTTCAGTATGGAGATGTTGCATTAGAATTTATAAGCACAGAAAATCAATTAGCAGATATTTTCACTAAGTCTCTAAATGAGGAAAGATTTAATTTCATTAGAAGAGAACTTGGCATGTTTGATGGATTAACCTTATAATTGCTAAATTATGAAATCTTAATTGATGATATTAATTTTGTATCATATCATGAGATATAAGGTAGAAATTTTGATGAAAATTTATGTTTTAAGGGATAGAATCTTTGTTGAAATGATTTAGTCTTGTTTTTAGGACTTAATTTTATTTGATGAAAATTTTAGGGGAGTCACGCCCGTGACTTAAATAGCCAAAAGAGGCAGTGTCGTTCACGACTTGATTCACGACATGGTTCACGGCTTCAAGTTGTGAAGCTTATTTTTACGGCTTCATTCACTCCCGTGAAAAGACCTTTTCACGCCCGTGAACTTTTACACCCCCAAAACTCACAGAGGCGTTCACGCCTTGAGTCACGACTTGCTTCACGGGCATAGGTAGTAAAATTCAACCTTTCACGCCCGTGACTATTGTTTCACCCCCGTGACAGTTCATCATTCTCGCCTGTGATATTCAAAGGTCACGATCGTGAACATATTCACGCCTTCATTCATGGGTGGAACACTCCTTCAGCAAACCGTGAACACAACCATTCACGCCCGTAAACACACTATTTACACACGTGAATGCATCGAGTATATAAAAGAACAGCCGATTATTTTTCTCATTTCAACTCTTCAACTGCTTGAAAGTGCTCTCATTTACACACATTCAATGAAACATTGAAGATTTCGGCCCCCAAGTCACAAACTTTTCCTATAAAAACCATCTAAAGTTCAATTCTTCATAAAAAAATCATACATTCTTAGGGTTTCCTTAAAATTTTTTTGTCAAAATTTTCTCAAATCCCTCACAAGTTTACTTCTTTACTTCAGATGGAGACTGCCTCATCAAAGAGAAAGAGAAAGAAGTCTCATGCTCCTAGGAGGTATGCAGATTACCTCATGAACTGAATTCCGGAGCAATGCCATCCCCGGTACTCCACTTTGAAGAAAAGGACTCTACTGTCATCGAGTCCTTCGAATGGCAAACCGTCCGAACTCTCGAGCTCGAAATGGCTATGACAGAACAACTCCGGGCCTGTCATCTGAAAGAATTTATGGAGATTCACCAGCCAACATTGAGGGAGCCAATACTGGAATTCCTTAGCACTCTACAAGTGTCACCTACTGGAGTGGTGAAATTCCAACTCTGTGACAATCTAAACACCCTCAATGCCATTGAATTTTCGGAATTGTTCAATCTACCATCAGATGGCATCCTAAATGACAGTGAAGTAGAATTCTCCGCCCCTCGAGCTTGGACTCATTTTGGCACCGATTGCAACTGGGATGTCAAGAAGACCAAGAGCACTCATCTCAGGTCCCCAGTGCATAAGTATTTGCATAGGTTCCTGACCTATAGCATATTCGCTAGGGGAGAAAGCAATGGGACCATCAGGAAATCAGAGCTCTTTCTACTTGAGATGGCTTGAAAAGGACTCACCGTGACACTTTCTAGATGGTTTGCAAACCATATATTGTCCATTGCCACCAAACCCACAGGAGATATACTGATCGGTAGTTATGTCACCCACATCGCCATGAAGCTTGGCTATTTGAAGCTAGATGAGCATCATTTCAACCTCATCTCTGGGCATCCTCGAGATCGTTTGGATGTCGAGTCCTTCATAAAGATGGGAGTGGCTGTCAGAATCGTTTACGAGAACGATATTTTCTACCGCTTCACAGACACTGCTGGGGAGATCATTTGGGAAGATAATGACACAGAGGACTTTAAAGCAGGCCTCCAAGGAATCCAGCAGAAGAAAAGGGCTTGGGTTGAGGAAGCACCTCCAGTGGCTGAGCTGGACATCGGACAGTCCTCGGCTTCCACACCGAATTTAGCGCAACAGGTGGTTGACCTATTGGCACCACGTTTTGAGTAGCTGCAGGCTTCGATGGACGAGAGGTTGGAGAACCTCAAAGAATTCATGGAGTCATGGATGGACAGCCTTGAGGCAGAAGTTACTAGCCTTCGAGATAGGATGTCCGGCTAGGTGTTAGGCTAGACTGTAGCCTAAATTTGCTTGTTTGCTTCTTTATTTACTTGTTTTTCTGTTGTGTGTAGGAAATTTTAAATTTTCTTTCTGAACTTTATTTAACTTTGTTTGTATTTTCTTTTAATTAATATATTTGCTTTTGTTTGTCTTTTTCATATCTTTATATCCTTTTTGATTAGTGACAAATGGGGGAGAAAAACTAGCAATATAGACTAGCAATATATTAAGATAAAAGAAATTTTGAATCAAAAATTAGAAATGAATTATGAATTGACATTGAAATAGGTTAAAAGGAATTAGAAACTTTGATTCAAAATTAATATGCAAAGTATAAAATTAACAAATTGAGCTTTATACACTTTAGATATACCATAAGTATACTTTGCATATACCTTAATGCAAGTTACGAAAATGAATATGTCATGATATACTCAAAGTATACTTTACTAATACTTCATGCTTTAAAAGGAATTATGATATATATTGGATATACTTTACATATAACTTGCATATACTTAAAAACTAGTAAGTTTATTTCAATGCTACATCATTCTTCACAATTCTTGCAATTTATAAATTTTTTATCCTAAGTATCTTTTGAGGGGGAGACTTCTCAAAAGCACATATTGCTAGACTATTTGTCACCATAAAAAAGGCGGAGATTGTTAAACCTTGAGGGGTATTTTCGTCATTTTGACGATAACAAATAAAATAGCAATATTGTATTTAACATACTTGTTTTTTAAGTCTATTAAATAGGACATGGAATAAAATAGCAAGAATGGATATTGGAAGAATAATCCTTGAAAGATAAAATTAAGTAAGTAGCATTTTCACGCCCATGACTCTATGTGTCATGCCTGTGAAAGAGCTAACCGTTACCAAAACCAACATTTGAAGTTCACGACCATGAAGGAAGAACAAACTGTGAAATGGACATTTACGTCATGCCCGTGAATCAAAATGTCACGCCCGTGAATGTTCATGACATTTTCATCCAGAAAAGCTTCACGACCAAAGTCACCACTTGGATCACGACTGTAACGTCACACCTTATGCATTTGAGTATAACCTATCCCTGTATCAAGTAATCATACATGGCATACTGGAAAAGTAAAATATCCTGTTAACAATAGTAGTAAATATTTTTTTTCATATCCTGTAATATAATTCCATGACTTTGCAAGTCTCATATCCTATAATTTCATTCAATGACTTGCTAGTCTCATATCCTGTAATATTATTCACTGACTTTGCAAAGTTAACACTGAGGTTTTTACCACAATATAATATGTCACATATATCAAAACATAAACTTTATACCTAAGTATTTTCGAGTTGATTTCATTTATACATTTTTAGACTCATTCCAAAATGACTATACATATTCAAGCACGTAAATACAAAACACATATGACATATTTCATGCTTGTGTGGAATGCAAGGAGAGAGGGTGATGAGGCTCGGCCAATGATCTGTGCTCCATGTCTTCTATAAACTACTCAAAATGAGCTATCACTTTTTTTTTACCTGAAAAATGATGCCAATTGATGAGTTGCGGCTCAGTGAGAATAACCATCCAATGAGCTCTAAAGTACCACCAAACAACTTATAATAATAAATATGCCATGTATTCCATTCCATTCATCAGTATCATATAAGTATCAATAAAGTTGAAACATATAATCATTACTCTTTATGTATGCAAATGATTTGCTTATTTCATTTTGTTGTGACTAAGTTAAACAGACATTGCCCCGGGTTTCCATGTGAATATTTTCCATGTGAACATTTGCATTTGCATTTGCTAGCTAGCTTGATCATTTGTTTCATTTGCACATTTGTTGGGCCATAGGCCTCTTCTTTTGCTTTAAAATATAGATTAACTAGTCACAACGCTTTTTAGTCCATATGCATATGCACTTGTATTTAAGCATTCATCAACCATTGTATCTTATCACATATAATATACATATACCACATATGCCATACATATACCTTGCATATACTATACATATACCATGTATATATATCACATATGTCAAATATATACTTCAAATATACCACAATGTCACAAATTATCCATCATTACATTATCAAGGACCAATCATGACAATCATATGAATCACATAGCAAGCAACATTCATTTGCACTAAAGAATTCAATCGATAATTAGACTCACCGTTCTCCTTTGATTCCGACCCCTAACTTATTATCTATCTACTCCTTGTGGGTCTCTAATATGTTGCGAGCCTAATATGAAAACATAATCGATTAACTCATAATTAGAGAGACTTAATGAGGCTTAAACAAATTAATATTCATTGTTCATGTCAATAGTTAAGATTTTTCCTATGAGGCAGTGTGACCTTATGGGACTGTTTACCGTATAAATTTTTCTATAATCGACCAATTAATCAGATTCTTGTTCCTAATTAAAAATAACATATAATTATAGAACATATTCAAATTTCAGACCAATTGGATCATTGTACAATATTTGGTGGAATTTCTAAGAGTGTTTTGTTTTCTGCCTTCTTTTATGCCTTTAGGCAGTTTCAGGGTACTCATTTGGGTTCATCATAACTTATAATATATAAGTTATATTTTAATGAAACTTTACAGAAACTTATATGGGTTCATATGGAACATGCTTCATGTTTACAACTTTTACCAATTATGTCTCTAAAGTCTTCTAATTATACCAAACATTTTACTGGTCCAGAATAGAATTGACTTCCGGACCAGTATGGCATCCAAAGGACATAACTTAGTCTCCTATTTTGATCATTTATAGAATCTAGCTCTAACAAGCTCAAATTAGCCATACAAGTTACTGTATCTTCCCAGAGCACTTAGTAGGCAGTTCAAGCCATGGAACAATCATGGTTTCATTTACCATAACTCAACATTTACTAGACCTATGAACCTGAAATTTGGTGGACAGATACAAAACCCATATATCTAAAAATTTTATGTTTTGATATACTTCAAAGAATGGATTTAGCATATTCGAAATCAAACCACACAGTAGCTAACTTGGTTAGGGTTCACACCCTGACCAGTTTCAGTACGAAGAGCATATCTCTCCCTATACATAACATCTTACAAAACTATTTACATATCCACATATCTAAGGCATAAAGGAACAATGTTTGTGTTTTACACATTTCCAGAATCAATTTCTATTAACATTAAAATCGTGGTGCAATTCAGTGCCGAATATTGAACCTAAGCAACTAAAATCAACCCTATAGCAATAAGAATTGATTACTTACCAAGAACAACCTTGCAATGGATCAACTAGCTTCAAAAGATAGGTGAAACAAGGAAGAATTGAAGTCTGAAATGGAGGAAATTGAAGAAGAATTCGGGCTGGAGAAGAAGGCAGAAATGGGGAAGGAAGATAAAGCTAACTTTTGGTTTTTGTCCTTTTTATCTTTTTCTCATCTCTTTTCTCATCTCTTTTCTCCTTTCTCTTCTCCTTTCTCTTCTCTTCTCTTCTATTTCTCTTTTATGTCATTTTCATTTTATTTTGTCTATATTATTATTATTACTTACATAGATTTATAATTCCACTAATTCACACAATGATACAGCTTAATCATTTGACCCGATTTACTAAATTAGCAATGTAAATGTTCACTAATCTTAATCTAATAATTTTTCTTACTTTAATTTAGTCACTTTATTCAATTCATTTCTAATACTTTGTTATCCTTATTTAGGTTATAAGGATACACGTGTGACTCGATATAATTGCCAAATACTATGACACATAGCTTGTGCGTGCCATGAACTTGTTCCTACGAAAATACGTATGAAATGCACGTGTTCAATTGAATTGTATGCAAGATGCTTATATTCAATGAAATGCATGTGGGGAAGGTCAAGGATGTTACAACGACTGGGAAGTTTGTCACGCCCGTGACCCAATGTCTCAAAACATTCCAGAGAGCTTCACGACCAAGGTCACCACTTCAGTCACGGCTTGGGAAGAAATGTCACGCCCGTGAATGATGAAAAAGAAAAATGTCAGGCGCGATTGTTTGGATGGTACAACGGCTAGTTTCATATTAAATGCACCCTAACGGCTATAATCAGCCAAGGGAGTATAAGTGGAAGTCATTTATGCATTCAGCATAAGAGAATAGCATATTCTTTGAATTAAAATCTAATTACAAGCTATTTGTACATTCAATACTTTGAGAACAAAATCTATTCTCTGGAAAAATATTTTTGCTATTCATTTGTTGAGCAATTAAGATTTATGAGTGTTTCTCTCTGTAATCATTACTCAAGTGAGCTTTAGGTATTTATGGGTTAAGAGTAGAACACTTGTAAAGGTTAGTTGTGTGAGCCTCTAAAACACAAATTAAAGGTTGTTTGTGTGAGCCTGTAAAAACACAAAGTAAAGGTTGTTTATGTGAGCCTGTAAAAAATGTTGTTTGTGTTAGCCTGTAAAACACAAGGAATTGGTTATTGTGTGAGCCATTAAAACACAAGGGATTTCTGGGTTAGGTATGAGCCATTGTGAGAAACACCATAGTTGGGAGTGAGCTTGTAAAACTCCATTGTAACACTTAGTGTGTTAGTGAAACTCCTAATTGCGATTGGGGAGAGGAGTAGGGTTTGTTAATGTAACACCACATCTTATGCATTTGAGTATAACCTATCCTTGTATCAAGTAATCATACATGGCATACTGGAAAGGTAAAATACCCTGTTAACAAAAGTAGTAAATTTTTTTTTTCATATCCTGTAATATAATTCAATGACTTTGCAAGTCTCATATCCTATAATTTCATTCAATGACTTGCAAGTCTCATATCCTGTAATATTATTCATTGACTTTGCAAAGTTAACAATGAAGTTTTCACCACAATATAATATATCACATATATCAAAACATAAACTTTATACCTAAGTATTTTCGAGTTGATTTTATTTATACATTTTTAGACTCATTCCAAAATGACTATACATATTCAAGCACGTAAATACAAAACACATATGACATATTTTCATGCTTGTGTGGAATGCAAGGAGAGAGGGTGATGAGGCTCGGCCAATGATCTGTGCTCCATGTCTTCTATAAACTACTCAAAATGAGCTATCACTTTTTTTTACCTGAAAAATGATGCAAATTGATGAGTTGCAGCTCAGTGAGAATAACCATCCAATGAGCTCTAAAGTACCAAACAACTCATAGTCATAAATCACAATTCCAATATATACCATGTATTCCATTCCATTCATCAGTATCATATAAGTATCAATAAAGTTGAAACATATAATCATTACTCTTTGTGTATACAAATGATTTGCTTATTTCATTTTGTTGTGACGAAGTTAAAGAGACATTGCCCCGGGTTTCCATGTGAATATTTTCCATGTGAACCTTTGCATTTGCATTTTCTAGCTAGCTTGATCATTTGTTTCATTTGCACATTTGTTGGGCCATAGGCCTCTTCTTTTGCTTTACAATATCGATTAACTAGTCACAACGCCTTTTTAGTCCATATGCATATGCACTTGTATTTAAGCATTCATCAACCATTGCATCTTTATCATATACAATATACATATATTCCATATATACCTCATATGTCAAGCATATACCTTGCATATACTATACATATACCATGTATATATATCACATTTGTCAAACATATACCTCAAATATACCACAAGTATACCATTTATATGTACCACAATGTCACAAATTATCCATCATTACATTATCAAGGACCAATCATGATAATCATATGAATCACATAGCAAGCAACATTCATTTGCACTAAAGAATTCAATCGATAATTAGACTTACCGTTCTCCTTTGATTCCGACTCCTAACTTATTGTCTATCCATTCCTTGTGGGTCTTCAATATGTTGTGAGCCTAATATGAAAACATAATCGATTAACTCATGATTAGGTAGACTTAATGTGGCTTAAACAAATTAATATGCATTGTTCATGTCAATAGTTTAGATTTTTCCTATGAAGCAGTGTGACCTTATGAGACTGTTTAGCCTATAACGTTTTCTATAATTGACCAATTAATCTGATTCTTGTTCCTAAGTAAAAATAACATATAATCATAGAACATATTCAAATTTCAGACCAATTAGATCATTGTACAATATTTGGTGGAATTTCTAAGAGTGTTATGTTTTCTGCCTTTAGGCAGTTTCAGGGTACTCATTTGGATTCATCATAACTTATAATCTATATGTCCTATTTTAATGAAACTTTACAGAAACTTATATGGGTTCATATGAAACATTTTTCATGTTTACAACTGTTACCAATTATGTCTCTATAGTCTTCCAATTATACCAAACAGTTTACTGGGCCAGAATAGAATTGACTTCCGGACCAGTATGGCTTCCAAAGGTCATATATTAGTCTATACATAACCAATGAAGTTAAAATTAGTACCAAAATTTAGCTAAGACATATACCTATAACTCTCATGTTTTGAACATTTACATAATCTAGTACTAACAAGCTCAAATTAGCCAAAACATTTACTGTATCTTCCCAGGGCACTCAATAGGCAGTTCAAACCATGGAACAATCATGGTTCCATTCCCCATAACTCACATTTTACAAGGCCTATGAACCTAAATCTTGGTAGAAAGATACCAAACACATATATCTACAACTTTTATGTTTTGATAGACTTCAAATAAAGTCTTTAACATATTCTAAATCAAACCACACAGTAGCTAACTTGGTTAGGGTTTACACCCTGACCAGTTTCAGTACGAAGAGTATATCTCTCCTTATAAATAAAATCTTGCAAAACTGTTTACATATCCATAAATATAAGATATAAAGGAACAAATTTTGTGTTTTACACATTTCCAGAATCAATTTATATTAACATCAAAATCTGGGTACAATTCAGTGCCAAATATTGAACCTAAGCAACTCAAATCAATCCTATAGCAATAAGAATTGATTACTTACCAAGAACAACCTTGAAAGGGATCAATTAGCTTCAAACACTAGGTGAAACAAGGAATAATTGAAGTCTGAAATGGAGGAAATTGAAGAAGAAAACGGGGCTGAAGTGAGGAGGCAGAAATAGGGAAGAAAGATGAAGATAAAGCCAACTTGTTTTTTGTCATTTTGTCATTTTCTCTTCTTCTCTTCTCATTTCTCTTTTCTCTTCTCTTATATTTCTCTTTTGTGTCATTTTCATTTGATTTTGTCTATATTATTATTATTATTTACATATATTTATAATTCCATTAATTCACACAATAATACAACTTAATCATTTGACCCGATTTAACTAAATTAACAATGTAATTGTTTACTAATCTTAATCTAATCACTTTGATTACTTTAATTTATACACCTTATTCAATTCATTTCTAATACTTTGTTATCCTCATTTAGGTTATAAGGATACACGTGTGACTCGATATAATTGCCAAATACTAGGACACGTAGCTAGTGCATGCCATGAACTTGTTCCTACAAAAATACGTATGAAATGCACGTGTTCAATTGAATTGTATGCAAGATGCTTATGTTCGATGAAATGCATGTGGGGAAGGTCAATGATGTTACAGTTAACACCCGAACCTCTATAAAAATCCTTGTGTCAAATTTCTCTATCCCTCATAAAATTAATTTTTTATTTCTGTACTTTAAAGTTTAATTTTTGAAACTCCAATTCAACCCCCTTTATTGGCTTAATATCTGGGCAACAGATTTAATCTTGAGGAATTGAGCTTATCTATTAAATATACCTTGAGTTCTTGCTAGTTGGTGATAAATTAAGGTTGAATACGGGTTTAATTAAGGGACAATCGGCTACTTACTAGGAGGAAACCGATTCTGAATTTTTTTCAATATTGTTTAATTCTTTGTGCTCTTAAGTTTTTATTATTTTAATTATGTCCTTTTTGCATCTAATTTCCTTAGTTAAGTCTAATTTGCATTCTTAGATTTAATTTGAACAAAAATCAGTAGCATACACCTATTTAAATTCGTGTATAGCTTTAATTATAAATTTCTTTCACATCAGTTTGCTTCTAGACTTTGTTCCATTCATTCTTGTTAGGGTTTATTGTTAATTCTTAGCATAGATCACTTGCATATTGTTTGTTTTTTTTTTTCTAGTTCTTACTTGTAATTTTGAGATTCAAATTTTGAGTGGTAAAAGGCAAAAGTGGTGAGCTTAAAAGAGGGTAAAAGCCATTATTTGTGTGAAGCACGAGTGGTATATAGTCTGTTTTAGAGAAACACATGAGGGAGTGATTGTGAGGTCCTTTTACTTCATTATTACTTTCTTGAATTACTAACCATGTCAAAGGAAAACGCAAGGGGAAGTAGTGAACGAGAGGACCAGCTGAAACTCATACCATTAGAGGTTGTCCAATCTGAATTCCAAAGGCTATTTTCCATGATTGAATCTTTTAAGGGGAAGATGGAGAGACAAGATCGAAAAATTGAAAAGGTGAGACAACAAAGCACTTCAAATTCCATAAAAACAAGAGAAGAGTCACAGACTCATGGGAAATGGAACATTCACAATTCTGGAATAGAGAGGTTTCGGACTCAAGAAGAAGATGAGGACTTTGATTCCTATGATGATGAAGATGATACCCATTCAACGAGGAGAGGAGGAGATAAGCGTGATAGCAACATCAATTCCATCAAAATGAAAATTCCACCTTTTAATGGGAGGAATGATGCTGAAGCATACCTAGAATGGGAGAGAAAAGTGGAGCTCATTTTTGAATGCCACAACTTTAGTGAAGTGAAAAAAAATAAAACTTGTTGTTATTGAATTCACTGATTATGCTCTTGTTTGGTGGGATCAGATCATGATGACTAGAAGAAACAATGGAGATTACCCATTAGAAGGTGGGAGGAGATGAAGAGGGTGATGAGAAAACGATTTGTGCCAGCCTATTACTATAGGGAGTTGCACCAAAAATTGCAATGCCTTACACAAGGATCCATGACCGTTGAAGATTACCATAAGGAGCTGGAGATGGCAATGATGAGAGCCAATCTGGAGGAGGATCCAGAAGTCACCATGGCACGTTTCCTAGGGGGTTTGAACAAAGATATTGCTAATGTTATTGAATTACAACACTATGTGGACTTTGAAGACATGGTCAATATGGCCATAAAAATTGAAAAGCAACTAAAAAGCAAGGGGAAAGCAAGGAGTTACATGAATTCCACATCCAAATGGAGTTCAAAATGGCCTAAAAGGGAAGAAAAGGGTAAAGAAAAAGTGATTGACCCGAAAGAGGTAAGGAAAGAAAAATGGGTAAAAGATGATGGAAAATCAAAAACACATAGTGCTAATGATAAACATAGTAAAATTAAATGTTTTAGATGTTTGGGTGTAGGGCATATTGCATCTCAATGTCCTAATAAGAAAACTATGTTATTAAAAAATAATGGTGTAAATGATAGTGAAAGTGAAAAAAGTAGTGATAGTGATGGTATGCCTTCCTTAGTGGATGCTAGTGATTGTGATGATGATGATGTGCAATATGGGAATGATGTGCATATTGAATCTTTGGTTGTTAGGAGAGCCTTGAATATGCATGTTAAAGATAAAACTAGTGATCAAAGAGAAAATATTTTTCATACACGTTGCATAGTCAATGGAAAGGCATGTAGTTTGATTATTGATGGAGGTAGTTGTACTAATGTGGCTAGTGCAACACTGGTTGAAAAGTTGGGTTTGAATTGTATTAGACATCCTAATCCATATAAGTTGCAATGGTTGCATGAATGTGGTGAAATAAGGGTGAATAAACAAGTGATGCTTGCATTCTCTATTGGTAGATATAAGGATGAGGTGTTATGTGATGTTGTATCTATGCATGCTAGTCATGTTTTACTTGGAAGGCCTTGGAAATATGATAGACGTGTGATGCATGATGGGTATAGGAATCGGTATTCTTTTAGCTTGAATAAACAAAATTACATTTTTGCACCTTTATCTCCATTAGAAGTATATGAAGACCAAATGAAAATCCAAAAATCCATTATGGGGAATTCAGGTAGTGAGGCAAGTTCAAGTAAAAGAATTGAGAGAAAAGAGGCCTTGAATGATAAAAATGAAAGAAATACAAATAAAGGCCCAATGGTGAGTGATGGAGCAAGAGAGAAAAGTAAGGGTGAGATTGTAAAAAGAGAAAAGAAAGTAAGCCTGTATGCAAGGGAGAAAGACTTGAGAGGTGCTTTTAATGCACAAAGGAATCTTATTGTATTTAGGTACAAGGAGAATCTTTTAATTTTGACTGACATTGACCCTTGTTTGCCTAGTGTTTTTGTGTCTTTGTTGTAGGAATTTGAGGATGTTTTCCCTGAAGAGATTCCTAAAGGTCTCCCTCCATTAAGAGGTATTGAACATCAAATTGACTTTGTTCCCGGGGCTGCCATACCAAATAGACCAGCCTATAGAACCAATCCTGAGGAGACAAAGGAGATACAAAGACAAGTTGAAGAGCTTTTAGAAAAGGGGCACGTGAAGGAAAGCTTGAGTCCATGTGTCGTTCCTGTATTGTTAGTGCCTAAAAAGGATGGATCTTGGAGGATGTGTGTGGATTGTCGTGCCATTAATAAAATAACAGTAAAGTATAGACATACTATTCCTAGACTTGATGATATACTTGATGAATTATGTGGGGCATGTTACTTTTCCAAAATTGATCTTAAAAGTGGTTATTTTCAAGTTAGGATGAAAGTAAGAGATGAATGGAAAACCGCGTTTAAAACTAAACAAGGTTTATATGAGTGGTTGGTAATGCCTTTTGGTTTAACTAATGCACCTAGTACTTTCATGAGACTTATGAATTATGTTTTGAGACAACTTATTGGTAATTTTGTTGTGGTTTATTTTGATCATATACTTATATACAACAAATGTTTTGATGATCATATTATGCATGTTAGGGCTGTTATTGAGAAAAGGGAAATTATATGCAAACTTAAAGAAGTGCACGTTTGCTCGTGAAAAACTTGTATTTTTTGGATTTGTTGTTAGTGCTAAAGGAATTGGGGTAGATGAGGAAAAAGTGAAAGCTATTAGAGATTGGCCAATGCCTAGTAATGTTAGTGAGGTTAGGAGTTTTCATGGATTGGCTAGTTTTTATAGAAGGTTTGTTAAAGATTTTAGTTTCATTGCAGCACCTTTAAATGAGTTAGTTAAAAAGGATGTTAAATTTAAATGGACTGAATCACAGGAAAAGGAATTTAATTTGCTTAAGGATAAACTATGTAGTGCACCTATTTTGTCCTTGCTTGATTTTAACAAAACTTTTGAGCTTGAGTGTGATGCCTCAGGAGATGGCATAGGAGCTGTTTTAATGCAGGAGGGGCGACCAATAGCATACTTTAGTGAGAAGTTGCATGGAGCTCAATTGAATTATTCCACCTATGATAGGGAATTATATGCTTTAGTGAGAGCCTTGGACATGTGGCAACATTATCTTCTTCCTAAAGAGTTTGTCATATATACTGATCATGATTCCTTAAAGCATTTGAAGGGACAAATGAAACTCAATAGGCGGCATGGTAAGTGGGTGGAATTTATTGAGACATTTCCATATGTGATAAAATATAAGCAAGGTAAAGATAATGTGGTGGCTGATGCACTTTCAAGAAGATGTACTTTAATTTCTACTTTAAGTTCTAAATTGTTGGGATTTGAACAAATTAAAGAACTTTATGCCACTAATGTTGATTTTGCTAATGTGTATGATGCATGTGAACAAGTTGCTTTTCAGAAATTTTATAGGCATGATGGATATTTGTTTAGGGATGGTAAACTTTGTATGCCTATATGTTCATTAAGGGAGCTACTTGTGCATGAAGCTCATAGTGGGGGTTTGATGGGGCATTTTGGTGTTAGTAAGACTTTGGATATGTTGCATGAACACTTTTATTGGCCACATATGCGTAAGGATGTTGAAAGAATTTGTGTTAAGTGTGTTGCATGTAAACAAGCTAAATCTAAAGTTATGCCTCATGGATTGTATACACCTTTACATATTCCTATTGCACCTTGGATTGATATTTCAATGGATTTTGTATTGGGATTGCCTAAGACTAGGAGAGGTAAAGATAGAATATTTGTTGTAGTTGATAGATTCAGTAAAATGGCTCATTTTATTGCGTGTGCTAAAACGAATGATGCAACAAATATAGCTGACTTGTACTTTAAAGAGGTCGTGTGTTTGCATGGTATTCCTAAATCAATTGTTTCTGATAGAGATGCTAAATTCCTTAGTCACTTTTGGCGTGTTTTGTGGGGTAAACTTGGTACTAAATTGTTGTTTTCTACTACTTGTCATCACAAACTGATGGACAAACCGAAGTGGTCAATAGGACTTTAGGTGCTCTATTGCGTGCTGTTGTGGGTAGAAATTTAAAATCTTGGGAAGATTGTTTGCCATTGGTTGAGTTTTCTTATAATAGATGCATACATTCTTCTACTAGTTTTTCACCTTTTGAACTTGTGTATGGTTTTAATCCATTAGCTCCATTGGATCTAACATCTTTGCCTTATAATAAGTTAACTAATTTGGATGGTAAGAAAAAGGCAGATTTTGTGAAAGCTATGCATGAGAAAGCAAAACAACACTTAGAGAAGAAGAATGAGTCATATGCATGACAAGCTAACAAGGGGCGTAGAAAAATAGTGTTTGAACCAGGCGATTGGGTGTGGGTGCATATGAGAAAAGAGAGATTTCCTCACCAAAGGAAGAATAAACTTGATCCTAGAGGAGATGGCCCATACTTCCTAGTGAGTATGGTGTTTCTGCATCATTCAATGTTTCTGACCTTACTCCTTTTGATAATGTAGGAATAGTAGATTCGAGGAAGAATCCTTTGGAGGTGGGGGGGAATGATGTAGATCAAGGACATATAAGTCAATCTTCACAAAAGGAGAATGATGCACTAGTGATGCCAAGTGGTGTGATCAGAAGATCAATGGCTAACAAACTAAGGCAAGCAATGCAAGGCTATGTTCAAAGCTTGGTCAATAAAGAGATCACAAAAGATGCATTCATGACAAAGGAGATGGAGTTGATTGAAGACCCAAGGCCCATTACTTATCTTAGGGTGTGTGAAGAACCATCTTGCATGGACTAGTCCAATGGGCTAAACAAGGCAAAGTCCATAAAATTAAAGATTACAAGTCATGTGCCAACCATGTGCTCAAGATCATGTGCCAACCATGTGCCTACTTATGTGATTTGGGGCTTAACTTATAATTGGACTTAATTATGTATGTGGGCTACCTAATTTAAATTACCTTAGACTTTAATTAGTGATAGACATGTGGGCCAAAGAAATAAAGCCCAACCCACCACTTGTCTTATTTTAGAAGGATTTAATTAGTGTCCTAATTCAAGTAGGACTCTACTTTTTAGAATATGAGTTAGAATATGACTGTACTTTTAGGAGTTGAGTTAGAATATGATTTAGTTATCCTTTACCATAAAGGATTCAAAGACTTAGGGCTATAAATACTCATCTAGGCTTCTTGTACAAGACATGAATGAGTAAAAATGAATTTGAGTGTTTTTCTTTAAAGTGAGACAGATTTGCATCTCTTTATTACCTTTAGAAATTAGTTACTTATCAAGTAATATTTATTGTAGCGTGGCTATTCTTAATAAATCATATAATCTTGGTTCTTTGCTACATTGATTAGCTTTGGGTCAGATTGAATCTATGATCACCATAGCTTAAGGTTTGTTTACCTTGTCTTGTTGAGGGGTTTCAAGGCACGGTCTTTGGGGTTCCGCATCACTAAGGGAGGTGTGGCCAAGAAGAAGGCCAAGGAGACTGCTCTAAATGGGACATGCTTCCATTGTGGTAAGGATGACCATTAGAAGAGAAACTGCAAGACTTACTTGGAGTCTTTGAAGAAGAAGGCATCTGATGCCGCATCTACTTCAGGTATTTTTGTCATCAAAATTAATATTGTTTCCAATAATAATATATGGGTATTAGATACCGATTGTGGCTCACACATATGCACTAATATGCAGGGCTTAAGGAACAATAGACGACTCAATAAGGAAGAGTCAGACCTACACATTGGAAATGGAGCAAGGGTTGCTGCATTAGCTATAGGAACTTATGTTTTGACCCTCCCTAGTAGGCTTATGTTAAATTTGGATAATTTCTATTATGTACATGCTTTAACTAAAAACATTATTTCTATTTGGGATGACTAAGCTATACAAGAGTGGTAGTTTGGGATCATTTGGTTATGAATCATATGACACATATGAATCTTGCTTATTAGGCAAAATGTGTAACATTCTCAACTTACCACATATGCATTTTTACATGCATTTTATTTGGACATATGCATTTGCATATATTTTACTTGAATAAGTGCATTTCATTTGTATTTTTATAGGGACAAGTTCACGACATGCACAAGCTATGTGTCTGAGTATTTTGCAATTATGTTGAATTGCATGTGTCCATTTTATAATTTAGTTGAGGATGACATGAAATTGAAATTTTTGTGAATAAAATTATTATATCAAATTAATGAATAAAGATGAAAATAAACAAAAAAAAAAGAAAGAAAAAAAAAAGAAAGGAAGAAACAAAGGAGAGAATATGACAAAAGTGAGGAGGTGGGAGGTGGACCTTATTTTCCTCCTCACCATTTTGCCTCCCTCCCTCCAATTATGTTTCTTCTTCTTCTTCCCTCATTTCAGCCTTCTTTTCTTCCTTCTTTCATTTAAGTTTTGTAGCAAATTGATCCATTTCAAGTTTATTCTTGGTAAGTGATCTTCTCTCCATTGTTTTAGTAATAGTTTGAACTGTTAGGGTTATGTTGAAACAGTGTTTTGTACTTTAATTTGGATTACCTTATGGTATATGAAAAGATATTGGCATATAATTGGAACTGGTCTGAGTATGAACCTTAGCTAAGTTAGCTACTGTGTCCATTTATTTTGAATGTGATAGAGCTCTTATTTTAAGTAGATCAAAACATAAAAGTTGTATATACATGTGGTATCAATATGCATACAAAAATTTAGATTCATATGTCTTGTTTATGTTGAGTTATGGTGAATGAAACCATAACTATTCCACAGTTTGAGCTCCCTGCTTAGTGCCCTGGGCAGGTCCAGCAGCTTGTTTGGTCATTTTGAGCTCCTTATAGATTATAATCTTAAAATAATAGGTTTATGTCTTATTTAAACTTTATAAAAATTTCGCCTTAATATGTTATGTATAGAGTAAGATATAGCCTTCACAAGTTATACTAATCTGAAAGCAATTCTGTTCTGGACCAGTGAAATGTTTCTTATAATTCGAAGACCTTAGAGACATAATTGATAATATTTGTAAGGATAAAAATTTTCCATTTTAACCTATTTAAGTGTCTACCAAGATTCATTATAATCTGACTTACATATTCTAAGATATGAAGGACCAAAGTTGGTACCCAAAAACTACCAAAGGGAAAAAATAGGGCAGAAAATATAATACAATTAGAAATTCCAAAAAATATTGTACAATGCTCCAATTGCTATGAAATTTGAGTATGTTATATAATTATATGTTATATTTAATTAGAAATAAGAATCACATAAATTGGACAGTTTTAGAAAAAGCTACGGGCTAATTAGTCCTATAAGGTCACACTGCCCCATAGGAAAAATATTAACTATGTATATAAACTATACACATTAATTTGCTTAAGCCACATTAAATTTCTTTAGTCATAAATTAATCGATTATATTTCCATATTGGGTTCACAGCAAATTGAAGACCTATAAAAAGGGGATAGACAATAAGTTAAGAGTTGAAATCAAAGGAGAAAAGTGAGTTTAATTATCAAATGATTTCTTTAGTGTATATTGACATCACTTGCTATGTGAAATGTGAATTGACATAATTAATGGAAGGCATTAGCCTTAATATAATTTAAGAGGGATTTCTTTATTTATCTATTCATCTCATGTAGATATATAAGATAATTACACTAATTATATGGTCATGATTATGGACATAATCTAACATCAATCTTTCAAGCCATGAAAGGATTGACTTCACCTAGGTAGATGCATGAAATTACAACACTAAATAGAAAATAATTTCCTATTCTAATGCTCCTTTATTTTGGCGCCATCTCTCTAGTTTCTTGCTCCTTTGTATTTCAATTCTATTATAATTACATTACATAAATTCTTCATAAGAAAATCTCAAGTTACATTTGAAGGGAGTAAGATGAGAAGAGAAATACAATAGAGAGAAAAGATAAGGCAAGGACTTGCATGCCCTATTTACCAAAAAAAAAATTCTATGCATGATCAATCTCATTGGTCAAGTCCATAATCATACCATCATGCCATTCCATACACCCTTAGCATGCATTCTTTAATGCAAAATTAAAGGTAATCTATTAAAGTAACAATTTGGGTTCCCTTTGTTTCAACTTTTGAAACATTATTTTGATTGTGTGGACTTTAGTGAAATTTATCATATCTCCATTATTTAATTTTATTAAATAATCATATGAACATTTAGGAACATTTTCTAAAAGGAAATTATGCAAATTAGACATACATTTAATCATATCAAAAAGTTTTCCTAAAACATCCTACTTTGCCAACTTGGTCATTACCAATTTAATGCATGTAATAATTAAATCCAAATTTAATAATTAAATCTCATTTAATATTAAATCCAAATATGACTAGTGGTTAATTAATAATTAAATTACCTTAATTAATTATTAGTTTGATGCCAAATAGGATTAAACAATCCTAGTTACAATTGCATACTAGAATCTTAGTCAAACTAGGACTTTGAAAACGCTTTTCAAATTCAAATCAAATTCCATTTAAAAATTTCTAAAATTTCTAGAATTCATTTTCATCACTATAAGAAACTGATAATCAGTTTAAAATAATTAAATTCGTTCATTATACAATCTAAATCATTCATCATTCAATTAGTAAACTAATTACAAAAAATTGCTTAAATTGAATCATACATGAATTAGGATTCTTTAGGAATTTAACCATGAATTTAATTTGAATCTAGCATGCAATTGACATAAAAATAACATCATGAATATTTCATAAACATGAATTAAGGTTATGAACATCAAGTTACATGCCATTAAATTAAACAACACAAACACAGTCCCATCACATGGTAAAGTTCTCAAACTATTTACATGTTTTGTTTGTTCCCTGATCAAAAATGATTTTTGTATCATCATAGGTTCTGTCCAGAATTTAAAACACATTCCAAATATGTAATAAATTGTTTGATTAATCAAATCAATAAACCAAATTCGAACAGCCCCTCAAACAACTCAATTGGCACAACTAGGTTCATAAACCCTAGAAATTCAGCAACTATGCATAACTTCGAATTTCATGTTTAAATCAAATTTAAACCTTTTAATTATCACCAACAATATCTAATATCATCATATTAACATGTAATTGAACTAAAATTAAAATTTGAGGTCAAACATAATCAAATTCGTTTTTAACAAAAGGAGGGAATCCAAGTTGTTACTTTTCAATCAATCTCATTGATACTTCAAATAAATCCGAATTTAATTTACATAGGGTGGCTCTGATACTACTGTTGGGTTTTGAACATGCATCTCATATATATGGAAGCAAAAATATGAAATTTAATTGAACCCAAAACCCATGGAATGCTCTATGTAATTTCAAATCAGATTGAACCATTCTATGAGAGAAGTTGATTACCTTTGTTTGAAATTCTTGATCTTCCAAGTTGTGACCTTTTCTTTCTTTGTTGGGTTGTAGTAAAACATAACAATCCAAAGCTAGGATTTCCTTTAAGAGTATCCACGTGAAGGAAGAAGAAAACCTTCAAGAAGATGGGGTGACAAAGGTCCAAAGTGCTATGAAACATTGTCTTATGAAAGATAAAAGGGAGAGCAAAAAAATAACTTTTATTTTTTTTAATGTGGCAGCCACGAAATTAACTATTTAAAATTATACTATTCTAATCCCTTTTAGAGTTGGAAAAGGAAAAATCCTAATGGGTCCCTTTCTATAAGGTATATGGCCTAATGTTGACCAACTCAACAATCCTAATCCAAATTGGATTTGATACATTTTTTAAGACTCTTAGAAAAAGCCCAATTCTTTCTCTCTCTCACTTGGATCTTATCCAAAATTCCATTTACATTTTCTTCATTCCCTCTATGCGTATGACCTAATAGATTTTCTAGTCATGTTGGCAGCTCAAGTCTCGGGAACAACTATATTCATAAAGATGTATAATTGAATCTAAGAAGTTTATGTCAAAATGGGTCTAAGGCAGAAGATGCATGGATTAATATTTATGCAGTAATGATAAACTTATACTTCATAACAACTCATAATTTCCATTCTTTTTTTTTCTTTCTTTTTTTCTTTTTTTATTCTCCGGAACCCAAATCACTTTATAGTAGACATGGCCCTTCCCCTATGAACCAGAACCGGCGGTTCCGGTTCCAACAGTAATATTACTATTTTTTATTTTTTTAATATAGATTAGATAAAATTAAAAGACAAAAATATCCCTTATAATAGAAAAATAGTTGAACCCATTTCATATGATGGGAGTTGCCGGCGTATTGGGCGCTGCTCTGCTATGCGCTATTCATGGTGCTACTGTGGAAAATACTTTATTTGAAGATGGTGATGGTGCCAATACATTCCGTCTTGGAGCTAACGTGGGATCCGCTCAAGGACCTACCGGGTTAGGTAAATATTTAATGCGTTCGCCTACCGGAGAAGTTATTTTCCTCTTTCTAAAAATAGAAATTGATTTCTTTGGAATAATAAGACTGTTCCAATTCCAATACTGATGAAGAAAGAGTCGTAATAAATGTTGATGATCTCTACTTTATTGACCGCAACTTCTGTATTTATTATCGCTTTCATTGCTGCCCCTCCGGTAGATATTGATGGTATTCGTGAACCTGTTTCTGGATCTCTACTTTGATTCGAACTTTTTCAAAGACCCAACATGCATTTTTTTTTTGCATTGGGCTCGTTCATTAACTGATATAATATCTAATTAGAATAATTTTTCTTTTTTATAAATAATTTTTCTTTTTTATATTAATATTAGACTTCATTTTACATTTAATTCCATTTACAAATTCCATTACAAAAAAGTTTGACCCCTCCCTTCCTATTAGTATCGCTGATACAAGTCGAATCCTAGATGTAGAAATATAAAAAATCGCCTTATCTATCGTCTATCGAAAAAAAATATGATATTTTCTCGGATGGGTATAGCACTATATTTTAGGATATTATTGTAATTTAAATTTTTAAAATTTTTTCTCTATAAATATCAAATTCGTTTCAATATTATTCATTTCCTATTTTCCTACACAATCTCATTCTCAATTTCTCTACAATTGAATCTCAATTCTCTCTACATATATTTCTAATTTCTCTCTAATTACACTTTCAATTATTGTTTCTCTCTAATTTCTTTCTAATTATACTTCTACATAACCTCAATTTTTTCTTCAATTCTTTAATTCTCTCTAATTCTCAATTTTTCTTTAATCCTACAATTCTTTTTTCATTATCTTTCTCTACACTTTTTCTTTAATATTCTCCAATTTTTTTCACAAAATTTAATCATAAATAATGGCAAGCCATAGTGGAATGGACAATTTTTTTTATAAAAATATTGTTAATTTGGAAAATTTTATTAAAAATTTGGATGAAGAGGGGAGTTCAAAATTCCAACTGAAGAAAGCTAAAAAAATATGGGTGATGAACAATGGGGTCCAGCTCCGGCGGCGGCATTATTTGAAACAAAAATTCGAACATCCGATATTTTTCAAATTTTCAAGAAAATTAAAAAAAAACGATGGATCATTTGATATTATGTGCAATTATTATGTACAAACTTACAAATTTAAAACTGGAGGTATTTATGACACATTTCGAAGTCCCTTGGCAAACAAATATCCTGCTCAATTTGGAATAGATAAAAAACAAAGTTAAATTTTCTAGTATGCAACATCTTTTTTTTTCTTCTCAATTATTTCAATATAATGATAAAAAAAGAAAACAAATGGCAAAAATGATAAGTATGGAACATTCATCTTTTAGTTTTGGTGAAAAAGTAGGTTTTATTAATTATTATCAAAATGTATTAAATCTATCTGCTAAACGTGCACCTAAAAATACCCTTAAACGTGCTTTATATAATTTATATAAAGAAAATAAAAAAGAATTGCTTAAAATATTTTTATTCTTTGAATAGACGTATTTGTATTTCTAGTGATATTTGGAGTGATCATTAAAAATGCATTCTTACATGAGTATTATATGTCATTGGATTGATGGTGAATGACAATTACAAAAAAAATTAATTGCATTTAGAATATTTGATGATCGGCATACCGCTGATAATATTTTTAAAATGATAAAAAATATTTTGGAAGAATATGACTTAGTTCATAAAAGTTTTTCAATTTCTTTTGATAATGCGGCGACAAATACCGCCTCAATTTAAGACCTCAAGCATTATGCTAAACTAATATTAGAGGTAGATTTTTTCATATTAAATGTGTATGTCATGTGTTAAATTTATGTATTCAAGATGGTTTAAAATCTTTGAATGGTATAATTTCTCTAATTAAAGTAGCAATTTCATTTTTATGGTCACATACACAAACAATGAAATTATGGGATCGATTTTATCGTGAACATGGCAAAAAATCTAAAAGATTTCCAAGGGATGTTCCTACGCATTGGAATTCAATTTATAAATTACTCAATGAGTCGTATGGATATAGAGAATTATTGTATACATTTATTACTAATAATGTGTCACAAATTAATTTATATCCACAACATTGAGATGTTTGTCAACAACTTTTAGATATTTAAAAGTTTTTAATGATGCAACATATATTTTATGTGGTGTTTATTATCCAACATGTCATTTATTATTGTGTGAATGTATTAATATTTTTGATACATTTCAAGATTATATTAATAATCATATTTTTGAATGATTCTATTTGTATGATGAAAAATAATGGTTGAATTATTTCAAATATATTCTTTTGATTAATCTTGTATGTTGTGTTTTTTTTATCCTAGATGTAAAATAGAAAGCTTATCTGATTATTTGAATCTTTATTATTCATTATTAGGTTTAGGTCATGATATTAGTGTTGAAGCTATAATTAATAAGGTAAAAAAATTAACTTTGTGATTTATTTATGAAATTTAGTTTGATTTATAATATTCCTACTACTACTAATGGCACTGTTAGTCAAAATTCGAGTGAATCGATAAAAATTAGAGGGAGTGATCATTTAATAATGCAAAAATATAAAAAACTAAGATCATCATTCGATTCACCCGAACTTGATATTTATCTAACAACTACATTTGAGTTTGGTGATAGTAGGACAAATCAAGATTTTTCAGTTCTTAATTGGTGGAATTAACATCAAAATACTTATTCGGTACTCTCCCAAATTGCAAAACAAATTTTTGCAAGTCCAGTCTCAACTATTGTGGTTGAACAAGTTTTTAGTGTAGGAGATAATATTTTGAAAGAGACGCGATCTAACTTAACTCCCAAATCCCTAGAAGCTCAAGCTTATATTGATGATTGAACCGAAACGACATTACGAGAACAAAAAATAGAGAAAAATCAATTTGATGACTAATATGACTTCACCACTGAAGGAATGACTAACACATCCGGCACCGGTAGTTTCAAGTTAAAAAAAGGTAAAAGGGCTCAACAATTAAAATTTAAAAAGTAAGAGAACTGCGTAGGCTTTAATTCTTCTAAGCCCTAAGAGGATACGTATGCAACTTAATTAATGGTAAAAAAATTAAGTTCAAGCTCAATTATTAATATTATAAAATTTTCAATATAAATTCAAAATTTTATAATTAAATTATTTTTTAAAATAAAAATATTAAATTAATTAATTTTTTTGGCATAGTTATAATTTTTATAATTTATTAATTTATTTAATAAATATAATCATTTCTAAATTCCAACTTATAATTTCTTTAAATCAATTTTTTTGTTGTAACAATATTATTACACAAAGTTACAAATTAATAATCAATAAGTTATTTTTTTCTCAAAGTTTTCATTTTTTATAACATATTAGTAGTACAAATTTATAATTTATATAAATTAATAATTTTATTGTATTTATTTATTGTGTTATTAATTAAAAAAATGGTTGAATCGTCGATCCGGTTCAGAACTGGCCCTCCTCGATTTTGGTCCAGTCCTTATTTTTTGGGACTGCAGAACTGACCGGTTCGGAACCATAGCCGGACTTACTTTATAGCCCTGTAACATTATTAATTTTTGAATTGAAAAAAATAATGAATAAATAAAAGAAAGTATTAAATCTATTTAATACACTCATCAAGCACAATTAGGTTGGATATAGACCAACCATTTGGTAAAATCTTAAAGGAAAGGAACATATCATAATCCTTGTTGAGTTCATCCGGAGCAAAAAAGTGGAAAACTTTGTCCCAAAACGAGTCATATACTTTTGACCCATAATGAATTTCTAATCAATTTCACTTGACTTAGCAGATCATGAGCAATTTCTAGTAACACATCATGACCATCCAATTAACTAGAAAGTCAGTGATTTGACTTTTAATCCTTCCATAGATAATTACTGTGCAATTCATCCTTTCACTAGACTATACCTCATTTGTTTCATAGCATGGACTATGTGTCAACTCCCAATAAACTGACTATGTCATATCTAGTCCAAATGATATTAGTTCTTATCTACGAGACTCATTACTCTAATAAGATATATTCTTGAAAACCTTCTTCAAGACATGTCCACCTTGGCTAAGGATTTTTGAGTAATGATCTCTACAAGAGGCTATAGATATACTCTCATTCTATTAAGAGTGGTGAATCTTTTGTTGACTACTCAACTTCCTTTGAATATCTCATGTTATACCCAATCACCATTCTATGAGTGACCTCTTAAGAGGCAACAAGGAATGAAGTCAAAGTATAGGATTTAGTATCCAAGATAACCTTAAGTATCATAAGTATAAGGATACTTGCACCATTGCTATGATGAGACTATCACTAACATTGAATAGATATCCATGTAAATGTTTCATAGTAGATCATCCAATGTACTTGCTACTCTTTGTAAGCATCCATATATTAACTCTAAACATCTCATGCTCTCCTTTTCTTATTTATTTCACTTAGGTTTTACAGTAAATTGATCCCTTTCAAGTTCATCAAGGTTAAGGTTAAGTTGAAGGTTAAGTTGAATCATATTTTGCACCCCAATTTTGATACCAATACTTATTATGGAAAAGTTTAAAACATAAAAGTTGTTCCATTATGTCTTAAGTTTATGTATATATAAATATTTTTGCGAAATTTAGTGTGTATGAAAAGATATTGGCATCTTATTGGAACTGGTCCGGGTGTGAACCCTAGCTGGGTTAGCTACTATGTTCATTAGTTTTGAATATGATAGAGCCAATATTTTATTAGGGTCCAAACATTAAAGTTGTAGATATATGTGTTATATATATGTATACCAAAGTTTAGGTTCATATGTCTTGTGGATGCTGAGTTATGGTGAATGAAACCATGACTATTCTATAGTTTGAACTGCCTACTTAGTGCCCTGGGCAGATCCAGCAACTTGTTTGACCATTTTAAGCTCCTTAGAGATCGATTCTATATATTATTAAGACCCAAAAGTTATATTTTTATGTCATAGATAAATATTGGTATAATTATCACCTTAATATGTTATGTATAGGGTGAGATAGGGCCTTCACAAGTCATACTAGTCCAGAAGCCAACTTTATTCTGTACGAGTGAAATGTTTCTTATAATTTGAGAACCTTAGAGATATAATTGATAAAATTTGTAAACATATAAAATGTTCCATTTTAACCTATATAAGTTTATACTAAGTTTCATTTTAATATGACTTACATATTATAAGACATGAAGGACTACATTTGGTACCCTAAAACTGCCGAAGAGTAGAAATAGGGCAGAAAACATAACATAATTGAAAATTCCACCAAACATTGTACAAAGCTCTAATTTCTTTGAAATTTGATTATGTTATATAATTATATGTTAATTTAATTAGGAATAAGAATCACATAAATTGGACAATTCTAGAAAACTTTATTGGCTAATCAGTCTCATAAGGTCACACTGCCCCATATGAAAAACCCTAACTATATATATGAACTATGCACATTAATTTGTTAAAGCCACATTAAGTTTTTTTAGTCATAAATTAAGTTATTATATTTCCATATTAGGCTCACAACATATTGAAGACCCACTAGGAGGGGATAGACAATAAGTTAAGGGTCAAAAGTAAAGGGTAAATGGTGAGTATAGTTATCAAACGATTTCTTTAGTGCATATGAATATTGCTTACTATGTGATGTGTGAGATTATTTATGATTATGTGATTCATATGATTTTCATGATTTGACTTTGTTAATGAGATGAAGGATAATTTATAAAGTTTATGCATGACATATGTGGTATATATGTGATATATGTATTGTATAGGTGATAAAGATGCAAAGGTTGATGAATGCTTACTTACAAATGCATATGCATATGGACTAAAAAGGCATTGTGACTAGTTAATCGATATTGTAAAGCAAAAGAAGAGGCCTATGGCCCAACAAATGTGCAAATAAAACAAATGATCAAACTAGCTAGCAAATGCAATGTAACACCACATCTTATGCATTTGAGTATAACCTATCCCTGTATCAAGTAATCATACATGGCATACTGGAAAGGTAAAATACCTTATTAACAATAGTAGTAAATTTTTTTTTTCATATCCTGTAATATAATTCAATGACTTTGCAAGTCTCATATCCTATAATTTCGTTCAATGACTTGCAAGTCTCATATCCTGTAATATTATTCACTGACTCTGCAAAGTTAACACAGAGGTTTTCACCACAATATAATATATCACATATATCAAAACATAAACTTCCCATCCGAAGGATTACAGGTTGTTTCCATTTATACATTTCAAAACTAATCTAGAGTGATAATACATATTCAAGCATATAAATCCAAAATACAAATGACATGTTTTCATGCTTGTGTGGAATGCAATGAGAGAAAGTGATGAGGCTCGACCAGTGACCTGTGTTGCATGTCTTTTATACGCTACTCAAAATGAGCTATCACTTTTCTTTACCTAAAAAATGATGCAAATTGATGAGTTGTCGCTCAGTGAGAATAACCATCCAATGAGCTCTAAAGTACCAAACAACTAATAGTAATAAATCACAAATCCAATATATACCATGTATTCCATTCCATTCATCAGTATCATATAAGTATCAATAAAGTTGAAATATATAATCATTACTCTTTATGTATGCAAATGCTTTGCTTATTTCATTTTGTTGTGACTAAGTTAAATAGACATTGCCCCGAGTTTCCATGTGAACATTTGCATTTGCATTTGCTAGCTAGCTTGATCATTTGTTTCATTTGCACATTTGTTGGGCCATAGGCCTCTTCTTTTGCTTTACAATATCAATTAACTAGTCACAATGCCCTTTTAGTCCATATGCATATGCACTTGTATTTAAGCATTCATCAACCATTGTATCTTATCACATAGAATATACATATACCACATATATACCTCATATGCCACACATATACCTTGCATATACTATACAATGCAGTGCCTAATATTGAACCTAAGCAACTCAAATCAACCCAATAGCAATAAGAATTGATTGCTTACCAAGAACAACCTTGCATGGGATCAATATGCTTCAAAAACTAGGTAAAACAAGGATGAATTGAAGTCTGAAATGGAGGAAATTGAAGAAGAAGTCGGGCTGGAGAAGAAGGCAGAAATAGGAAGATAAAGCTAACTTTTTGTTTTTGTCTTTTTATCTTTTTCTCATCTCTTTTCTCCTTTCTCTTCTCTTCTCTTTTATTTCTCTTTTGTGTCATTTTCATTTTATTTTGTCTATATTATTATTATTATTATTATTATTATTTATATATATTTATAATTCCACTAATTCACACAATAATACAACTTAATCATTTGGCCCGATTTAACTAAATTAACAATGTAAATGTTCACTAATCTTAATCTAATCATTTTCCTTACTTTAATTTAGTCACCTTATTCATTTCATTTCTAATACTTTGTTATCATCATTTAGGTTATAAGGATACACGTGTGACTCGATATAATTGCCAAATACTAGGACACGTAGCTAGTGCATGTCATGAACTTGTTTCTAAGAAAATATGTGTGAAATGCACGTGTTCAATTGAATTGTATGCAAGATGCTTATGTTCAATGAAATGCATGTGGGGAAGGTCAAGGATGTTACATGCAAATGTTCATATGGAAACCCAGGGGAATGTCTATTTAACTTGGTCACAACAAAATGAAATAAGCAAAGCATTTGCATATGTAAAGAGTAATGATTATATGCTTCAATTTTATGGATATCTATATGATAAAGGTGAATGGAATGGAATACATAATATGCAATGGGTGGTGATTTATTACAATGAGTTGTTTGGTATTTTAGAGCTCATTTGATGATCGTTCTTAATGAGTCGCAACTCATTAGTTTGCATAATATTTCAGATAAAGAAAAGTGTTATCTATTCTTCATTGCCATATAGAAGACATGGATCAAAGGTCACCGATCGAGCCTCATCACTCTCTCTCCTTGCATTCCACACGGGCATGAAAACATGTCATCTGTATTTTGGACTTATACGTTTGAACATGTATAGTCACTCTAGATTAGTTTTGAAATGCATAAATGGAAGCAACCCATAATCCTTTGGATGCAAAGTTTAAGTTTTAGACATATCAAAACAGTTGAGCCATCTATTAAGAAGGACAGTAAGACTGTGATGCTGGTGGACTCTTCAAGTTCTAAAAGGAAGAACCTTAAGAAGAAGAAGAAGTCCATGAAGCCTAAGGGAGGCGTGGCCAAGAAGACGGCCAAGGAGATTGCTCCAAAAGGGACATGCTTCCAATGTGGCAAAGATGGCCATTGGAAGAGAAACTGCAAGGTTTACTTGGAGTCTTTAAAGAAGAAGGCATCTGATGCCCCATCTACTTCAGGTATTTTTGTCATTGAAATTAATACTATTTCCGATAATAATATATGGGTATTAGATACCGATTGTGTCTCACACATATGCACTGATATGCAGGGCCTAAGGAACAGTAGATAGCTCAATAAGGGAGAGTCAGACCTATGCGTTGGAAATAGAGCAAGGGTTGCTGCATTAGTTTTGTTATAGGAAAATATGTATTGACCCTCCCTAGTGGGCTTATATTAAATTTGGATAATTGCTATTATGTACCTGCTTTGAGTAAAAACATTATTTCTGTTTCAAGTCTAAATAAAGATGGTTTCCTTTTAGCTTTTAGTAACAATTGTTGTTCTATTATGTTGAATGAAATTCTTTATGCTAATGGTACATTATGCAATGGAATATACATATTAGATATGTCAAATCCAAATTTAAACATCAATGATAATAAAAAGCAAAAACAAGATATGTTGAAATCATCTTATTTATGGCATTATCGCTTTGGTCATATAAGTGAGAAACGCATGGCTAAGCTACACAAAAGTGGTAGTTTGGGGTCATTTAATTATGAATCATATGACATGTGAATCTTGATTATTAGGCAAGATGGCTAAATTACACTTTAAAGGAAAGGGTGAACATGCTAATGGACTTTTAGACTTAATTCATTCAGATGTATGTGGTCCAATGTCTACACATGCCAGAGGTGGTTTCATCTACTTCATTACTTTTATCGATGATTACTCACAATATGGGTATGTGTATCTTTTGAGATACAAATATGAAGCTTTTGAAAAGTTCAAAGAATTCAGATATGAAGTAGAGAAACAACTTGGCAAAAGTATTAAAACACTTCGATCAGATCGAAGAGGTGAATACTTAAGCCAAGAGTTTCTAGATTATCTTAGGGATAATGGGATTTTATCTCAATGGACTCCACCTTTCACGCCACAACACATTGATGTGGCTAAAAGAAGAAACTGAAGCTTGTTAGACATGGTAAGGTCTATGATGAGTTTTGCAGAACTGCCTAAATTTATTTTGAGGTTATGCACTAGAGACCACCATTTATAAATTAAATGGAGTTCCTTCGAAGTCAGTCGATGTTACTCCATATGAGATATGGTATAACAAAAGGCCCACATTTTCTTACATGAGAATTTGGGATTGTCCTGCTTATGTGAAGCGGACAATGTCAGATAACATAGAAGCTAAATCTAACCGATGTCTGTTTGTGGGTTATCCAAAAGCATCATATGGATATCAATTTTACCACCCCTTGGAACAAAAGGTTTTTATTTCGAGACATGTTATCTTTTTAGAGAGAGATTTCCTTCTAAAAAGAGATAGTGGGAGAAAAATTGAACTTGAGGAAGTTCAAGATGCTTAAACAGATGCTGATCAACTGCCTGAACCCGAGCTTGTTACTCATACATATGATATAACAGCTCACCCTTTTGAAGCACAAGAGTTTCGTAGGTCAAATAGGATACATACTATTCCAGAGAGATGGATTTCTCATAGTGAACAGAACGACGTATTGCTCATAGAAAATCATGAGCCTACAACCTATGAAGAAGTTCTGAATAGTTCAGAATCTGACAAATGGCTTCAAGCTATGAAATCAGAAATGGATTCCATGTATGAAAACCAAGTATGGACTTTGGTTGACCCACCTAAAGGAATAAAGCCTATAGGGTGCAAGTGGGTTTTCGAAAAGAAATTTGACATGGATGGTAATGTGATTACCTATAAAGCTAGACTTGTTGCTAAAGGTTATCGTCATAAACAAAGAATTGGCTATGATGAAACTTTTAGCCTAGTAGCTATGCTTAAATCCATAAGGATACTGCTAGCCATTGCTACTCATTATGATTATGAGATATGGCAAATGGATGTGAAAACAGCTTTCCTTAATGGAAATCTAACTGAGGATGTGTACATGACACAACTAGAAGGCTTCATATCCAAAGATGGCAAAAAGGTATGTAAGCTTCAAAGATCCATTTATGGATTAAAGCAAGCATCCAGGAGTTGGAATATTCGGTTTGATGAGACAATTAAACAATTTGGTTTTTTACAAAATCCAGATGAACCTTGTGTTTACAAGAAGGTTAGTGGGAGTGCAATCGTATTTCTTGTGTTATATGTAGATGACATATTGTTAATGGGAAATGATGTCTCAGCCTTACAATCAGTCAAAATTTGGTTATCCAAGAATTTCTCTATGAAATACCTTAGAGAAGCAGTCTATATTTTAGGGATAAAGATCTATAGAGATAGATCTAAAAGATTGCTTGGCCTTTCATAGTCTACATACATAGATAAGATGCTAAAGAGATTTAGCATGAAGTAGTCCAAGAGGGGATATATTCCCATGACCCATGGGATTACTCTATCAAAGTTTTTGTGTCCAAAGACACAAGATGAGAGGACACACATAAGTTTGATTCGATATGCTTTAGCTATAGGATCAATCATGTATGCTATGATATGTATAAGATCCGATGTATCATATGCTCTGAGTGTCACAAGCAGATACCAATCGGACCCTGGTGAGGTTCATTGGGTGGTTGTTAAGAATATCCTTAAGTACTTAAGAAGAACGAAGGATGTATTCTTGGTATATGGAGATGGAGATCTTATTATGAGCGGGTATACCGATGCCAGCTTCCAATCTGACAAGGATGACTCAAAATCTCAGTCAGGTTATACATTCACACTAAATGGTGGAGCAGTTAGTTGGAAGAGTTCCAAACAGGAAACGACTGCTGATTCCACAACTGAAGCAGAGTACATTTCACTTAAGATTTGCAGCAAATTGATCCCTTTCAAGTTCGTTACTGACTCATAACATATTGGAGACCCACAAAGAGAGGATAGACAATAAGTTAAGGGTCAAAATCAAATTGAAAAAGTGAGTGCAGTTTTCAAACAATTCCTTTAGTACATATGAATATTGCTTACTATGTGATGTGTGAGATGATTTATGATTATGTGATTCGTATGATTTTTATGATTTGACTTTGTTAATGAGATAAAGGATAATTTGTGAAGTTTATGCATGGCATATGTGGTATATATGTGATATATGTATGGTATAGGTGATAAAGATGCAATGGTTGATGAATGCTTACTTACAAATGTATATGCATATGGACTAGAAGGGCATTGTGACTAGTTAATCGATATTGTAAAGAAAAAGAAGAGGCCTATGGCCCAACAAATGTGCAAATGAAACAAATAATTAAGCTAGCTAGCAAATACAAATGTTCACATGGAAACCCGGGGCAATGTCTATTTAACTTGGTCACAAAAAATGAAATAAGCAAAGCATTTGCATACGTAAAGAGTTATGATTATATGCTTCAATTTTACTAATACCTATATGATAATGGTGAATGGAATGGAATACATAATATGCAATGGGTGGTGATTTATTACTATGAGTTATTTTGTACTTTAGAGCTCATTTGATGATTATTCTTACTGAGTCGTAACTCATTAGTTTGCATAATTTTTTAGGTAAAGAAAAGTGTTAGCTATTTTTCATTGCCATATAGAAGACATGGATCAATGGTTACTGGCCGAGCCTCATCACTCTCTCTCCTTTTATTCCACACGGGAATGAAAACATGTGATATGTGTTTTGGAATTATACGTTTAAACATATATAGTCACTCTATATTATTTTTGAAATGTATAAATGGAAGCAACCCGTAATCCTTCATATGTAAATTTTAAGTTTTAATAGATGTGATATATTATATTGTGGTGAAAACCTTAATGTTGACTTGAAAAGTCATTGAATGATGTTATAGGACATGAAAAAAATTTACTATCACTTTTAACAAGACCTTATGTCTTATTAGTATGCCATATGTGATTAATTGACATAGGGATACGTTTTACTCAAATGAATAAGGTATGATGTTACATTTGATAACCCTAAATGTAACACCCTCCATATAGTAGGGTAAACCCCATGGTACAGGCGAACGCCATATAACTAGATCTGTATCTATCTATCTGAATTAAAATTTTCCTAACTTAACTCTGTATGAAGATCATCATATTATATACTATGCAATTCTAAACATATGTTTGATATAATCTATATTAACAATATCAATTCTGATTCAATCTTAAAACTATGTTGGGATTTAATATCCCTTATTACATAATCCATAGTGCTTGTGCTTGTGAAAATCTATTACATGTCTTTATTTAAACATTGAAATAAATATATGTCTCTATCCCATGTCATCAGAATAATCAATAATGAATGAATGAGATAAAATAATAGACTCAACATGGATCAACTCTGACTGGCTTGATCTTCTCTTTTTATCAACTCAACAGTCTACTGGCTCCAAACCTACATGCTAAGCTATTGAAAATTTGTGGTACATATTGTTTCCCAGATATTGAGCCAAGAAGGGGGGTTGATTTGGAGTTTAAAAAACTTTAACTTTAAAGTGCAGAAATAAAAATTAAGTTTAGTAGGGATAGAGAAATTTGACACAAGAATTTTTATAGAGGTTAGGGTATTAACAAATCCTACTCCTCTCCCCAATCGCAATTGGGAGTTTCACTAACACACTAAGTGTTACAATGGAGTTTTACAAGCTCACTCCCAACTATGGTGTTTCTCACAATGGTTCACACCTAACCCATAAATCCATTGTGTTTTGATGGCTCACACAATAACCAATTTCTTGTGTTTTACAGGCTCACACAAACAACCATTATGTTGTATTTTACAGGCTCACACAAACAACCTTTACCTTGTGTTTTACAGGCTCACACAAACAACCTTTCTTTGTGTTTTAAAGGCTCACACAACTAACCCTTACAAGTGTTTTACTCTTAACCCATAAATACCCAAAACTCATTTGAGTAAAAATGATTACAGAGGGAAACACTTACAAATCTTTATTGCTCAATAAAATGATGAGGAAAAAGATTTTCACAGAGAATAAATATTTGTTTTGAAAGTATTAAATGCACAAATAGCTTACAACTAGATTTTGATTCGAAGTATTAGCTATCCTCTTGTACTGAATGCATAAATGGCTTGTATTTATACTCTCATGGCGAATTATAGCCGTTAGAATGCATTTAATACGAAACTAGCCGTTGCACCAACCCTAATAATCGTGCCTGACATTTTTCTCTTTCATCTTTCATGGGTGTGACTCTATGTGTCACGGTCGTGACTGTTCTTCCAAGTCGTGACTGAAGTGGTGACCTTGGCTGTGAAGTATTCTGGAAGGTTTTGAAATATTGGGTCACGGGCGTGACAACCTTCCAAGCCGTGGTCCAAGTGGTGAATTTGGTCGTGAAGCTCTCTAGAAGTATTTGTCATGTAGGTTCACGGGCGTGACATTTCTTTCACAGGCATGACTTAAATGTTCATTCATGGTTTGTTGTCTTCCTTCATGGCCGTGAACTTCAAATGTTGATTTGTTGGCGCTAGGCTTACTCACGGGCGTGAATAATGCTGCTTCTTCAATTTTATCTTTCAAGGATTAATCTTCCCTTCTCCATTCTTGCTATTTTATTTCATACCCTGTTTAATAGACGTAGAAAACAAGTATGTTAAATACATTATTGCTATTTTATTTGTTATCATCAAAATGACAGAAATACCCCTCAAGGTTCAACAATCTCCCCCTTTTTAATGGTGACAAATAATCTAGCAATATGTGCTTTTGAGAAGTCTCCCCTTCAAAAGATGCTTAGGATAAAAAATGATGAAGTGCAAGAATTGTAGAGAATGATGAAGTGTAGCATCAAAATAAACTTTTTAGTTTTAAGTATATGCAAGTTATATGCAAAGTATATCCAATGTATACCAAAATTCTCTTTAAAGCATGAAGTATATGTAAGGTATATTTAGAGTATATCAAGTGCATATTCACTTATGTAACTTGCATCAAGGTTTATGCAGAGTATACTTAAGATATATGTAAGGTGTATAAGGCTCATTTGCATACTTTGCATATTCATTTTGAATCAAAATTTCAATATTGCACTTAATTCAATATATTGCTAGTTTCTACCTACTTAATTTTATATTGCTAAGTTCTCCATTTTGATTCAAAAATTAAGTATTGCTTGCACTTATCTTAGTATATTGCTAGTTTTCCCCCTTTTGTCATCAACAAAAAGAATAAAGATAAACCATAATGGAAAAACAAAGCAATTATATTAAGTCTAAAAAAAACGAAGTACAAACAAGAGTAATTTAAAGTCAGAAAGGAAATTTAAAATTTCCTAAAAACAAACAAACAAGCAAACAAGCAAACAAACATATCAAGGCTACCATCTAGCCTAACATCTATCCAAACATCCTGTCCCTAAGACGAGCAACTTTAGCCTCGAGGCTGTCCATCCTAGAATCCATGAAGTCCTTAAGGTTCTCCAACCTCTCATCCATGGAAGCCTGCTGTAACATCCTTGACCTTCTCCACATGCATGTCATCGAACATAAGCATCTTGCATACAATTCAATTGAACACGTGCATTTCATACGTATTTTCATAGGAACAAGTTCATGGCATGCACTAGCTATGTGTCCTAGTTTTTGGCAATTATATCAAGTCACACGTGTATCCTTATAACCTAAATAAGGATAACAAAGTATTAGAAATGAATTGAATAAGCTGACTAAACCAAAGTAAGAAAAATGATTAGATTAAGATTAGTGAACATTTACATTGCTAATTTAGTTAAATCAGATCAAATGATTAAGCTGTATCATTGTGTGAATTAGTGGAATTATAAATATATGTAAATAATAATAATAACAATATAAAATAAAATGAAAATGAAACAAAAGAGAAATAGAAGAGAAGAGAAATGAGAAATGAGAAGAGAAAAGAGAAGAGAAAAAGAGAAAAGGACAAAAAACAAGTTGGCTTTATCTTCATCTTTCTTCCCCATTTCTGCCTCCTCACTTCAGCCCCGTTTTCTTCTTCATCTTCCTCCATTTCAGACTTCAATTCTTTCTTGTTTCACCTAGTTTTCGAAGCTAATTGATCCCTTTCAAGGTTGTTCTTGGTAAGTAATCAATTCTTATTGCTATAGGGTTGATTTGAGTTGCTTAGGTTCAATATTAGGCACTGAATTACACCCCGATTTTGATGTTAATAGAAATTGATTCTGGAAATGTGTAAAACACAAAAGTTGTTCCTTTATGTCTTATATTTGTTGATATGTAAACATTGTTGCAAGCTGTTATGTATATGGAGAGATATTCTCTTCGTACTGAAACTGGTCAGGGTGTGAACCCTAACCAAGTTAACTACTGTGTGGTTTGTTTCGAATATGTTAAAGCCATTATTTGAAGTCTCTCAAAACATAAAAGTTGTAGATATATGTGTGTTGTATCTGTCTACCAAATTTCAGATTCATAGACCTTGTAAATTGTGAGTTATGGTGAATGGAGCCATGACTATTCCATGGTTTGAACTGCATACTGAGTGCCCTGGGAAGATATAGTAAATTGTTTGGCTAATGTGAGCTTGTTATAACTAGATTCTGTAAATGATAAAAACATGAGAGTTATAGGTATATGTCTTAGATAAAATTTGGTACTAATGGAAACTTCATTGGTTATGTATAGACTAAGTTATGGCATTGTAAGCCATACTGGTCCGGAAGTCAATTCTATTATGGACCAGTAAATTTTTTGGTATAATTACAAGACCATAGAAATATAATTGGTAAAAATTGTAAACATGAAACATGTTCCAAATGCACCCATATATATTTCTGTAAAGTGATGTATGCACAGGAACCATAATTGAAGGATATGAACGACAATCTTTCGTCAATGGAGTGGAGCAATCTTATATTATTGAAATGAGCCTTAAAGAAGTACAAAAGCCATTTCATATGATCCAATTCAATGTGGGGCGTGTTCCAAGTCATAGAAGGCAGCATTGGAGCATTTGTTGTTATATTGGGCCTAAAATTCACAATCAAGTTTATGGGCCAATAATACACAAAGGGAAGCCTAAATTCAAGATCAAGGGAGTCTTTCATGAAGATTCAATTCAAATGGGATAAACAAGACAAAGTCCATAAAATTGAAGATTACAAGTCATGTGCAAATCATGTGCTAAGAGTCATGTGCCAAACATGTGCAAGACATGTGCCATCCATGTGGAAGACATCATGTGCCAACCATGTGCTCAAGTCATGTGCTAACCATGTGCCTACTTATGTGATTTGGGGCTTAACTTGTAATTGGGCTTAATTATGTATGTGGGCTGCCTAATTTAAATTACCTTAGACTTTAATTAGTGATAGACATGTGGGCCAAAGAAATAAAGCCCAACCCACCACTTGTCTTATTTTGGAAGGATTTAATTAGTGCACTAATTCAAGTAGGACTCTACTTTTTAGAATTTGAGTTAGAATATGGTTGTACATTTAGGAGTTGAGTTAGAATAGGATTTAGTTATCCTTTACCATAAAGGATTCAAAGACTTAGGGCTATAAATACTCATCTAGGCTTTGTCTTGTTTATCCCATTTGAATTGAATCTTCATGAAAGACTCCCTTGATCTTGAATTTAGGCTTCCCTTTGTGTATTATTGGCCCATAAACTTGATTGTGAATTTTAGGCCCAATATAACAACAAATGCTCCAATGCTGCCTTCTATGACTTGGAACACGCCCCACATTGAATTGGATCATATGAAATGACTTTTGTACTTCTTTAAGGCTCATTTCAATAATATAAGATTGCTCCACTCCATTGACGAAAGATTGTCGTTCATATCCTTCAATTATGGTTCCTGTGCATACATCATAAAGTTTCATTAAAATAGGACATATATATTATAAGTTATGATGAACCCAAATGAGTACCCTGAAACTGCCTAAAGGCATAAAACAAGGCAGAAAACTGAACACTCTTAGAAATTCCACCAAATATTGTACAATGATCAAATTGGTCTGAAATTTGAATATGTTCTATAATTATATGTTATTTTGAATTAGGAATAAGAATCAGATTAATTGGGCAATTATAGAAAAATTTATAGGCTAAATAGTCCCATAAGGTCACACTGCCTCATAGGAAAAATCTTAACTATTGACATGAACAATGCATATTAATTTGTTTAAGCCACATTAAGTCTCCCTAATCATGAGTTAATCGATTATGTTTTCATATTAGGCTTGCAACATATTGTAGACCAACAAGGAGCAGATAGACAATAAGTTATGGGTTAGAATCAAAGGAGAATGGTGAGTCTAATTATCGATTGAATTCTTTAGTGCAAATGAATGTTGCTTGCTATGTGATTCATGTGATTGTCATGATTGGTCCTTGATAATGTAATGATGGATAATTTGTGATATTGTGGTACACATAAATGGTATACTTGCGGTATATTTGAGGTATATGTTTGACAAATGTGATATATATACATGGTATATGTATAGTATATGCAAGGTATATGCTTGACATATGAGGTATATATGGAATATATGTATTTTGTATATGATAAAGATGCAATGGTTGATGAATGCTTAAATACAAGTGCATATGCATATGGGCTAAAAAGGCGTTGTGACTAGTTAATCGATATTATAAAGCAAAAGAAGAGACCTATGGCCCAACAAATGTGCAAATGAAACAAATGATCAAGCTAGCTAACAAATGCAAATGCAAAGGTTCACATGGAAAATATTCACATGGAAACCTGGGGCAATGTCTCTTTAACTTCGTCACAACAAAATGAAATAAGCAAAGCATTTGCATACATAAAGAGTAATGATTATATGTTTCAACTTTATTGATACTTATATGATACTGATGAATGGAATGGAATACATGGTATATATTGGAATTGTGATTTATGACTATGAGTTGTTTGGTACTTTAGAGCTCATTGGATGGTTATTCTCACTGAGCCGTAACTCATCAATTTGCATCATTTTTCAGGTAAAAAAAATGATAGCTCATTTTGAGTAGTTTATAGAAGACATGGAGCACAGATCATTGGCCGAGCCTCATCACCCTCTCTCCTTGCATTCCACACAAGCATGAAAATATGTCATATGTGTTTTGTATTTACGTGCTTGAATATGTATAGTCATTTTGGAATGAGTCTAAAAATGTATAAATGAAATCAACTCGAAAATACTTATGTATAAAGTTTATGTTTTGATATATGTAATATATTATATTGTGGTGAAAACCTCAGTGTTAACTTTGCAAAGTTAGTGAATAATATTACAGGATATGAGACTTGCAAAGTCATTGAATTATATTACAGGATATGGAAAGAAAAAAATTACTACTACTGTTAACAGGGTATTTTACCTTTCCAGTATGCTAATTATGATTACTTGATACAGGGATAGGTTATACACAAATGCATAAGGTGTGGCATTACATTTTTGGTATCAGAGCAGGGATAGGTTCCATGGGAACATGCATATGCATAAGAACATGATAACATATGCATCCTATGTGTTGAACATTATGTAGTGACATACTTTCATTTATTTTAGGGACATCATAAGACATGATACACCAAGGAGGGAGAGGCCGGCCGAAATGCATTCTCATGAGGCATCACCTCATTTACATAGAGAGCAACCAGCAATAGGAGCTAGAGCTCTAGTACATGGATCACAGTCATCTCATGCAGAAGTACCCCATGAAAACCTAGAACAAGAAGTATATGGTCCTGAAATGTACAAGGAAAGACGTTATGACAAGCTGAGGAAACATGGTGCAACTGATTTGTCATTGGCTTCTTGTTTTTGAAATTTGCTCTTCTTTGAGGCTCTGTCCAATCATCTCTTGACATGATTTCTTCTTCACCATCAGCTCCTCTTCTAGTTGGTGGTGTCCATTCTTTCCGAATACTATCCCAAACTTCAATTCCTTCATTATCCAGATATGTCTCCATCTGAAACATCCAATGAGCATAATTTTCTCCATCAAAGTAAGGCTTGAGACTTTGGAATCCTTCTTTGGCCATATCTTGATCTTTACTAGTGTTGTTTAGGCTTCGATGCTAGACTTAGCTCTGATACCAATTGTTGCCCATATATTGAGCCAAGAAGGGGGTGTTGAATTGGAGATTAAAAAATTTAACTTTTAAGTGCGGAAATAAAAATTAAGTTTAGTAGGGATAGAGAAATTTGACAATAGGATTTTTATAGAGGTTCGGGTGTTAACAAATACTACTCCTCCCCCCAATTGCAATTGGGAGTTTCACTAACACACTAAGTGTTACAATGGAGTTTTACAAGCTCACTCCCAACTGTGGTGTTTCTAACAATGACTCACACCTAACCTAAAAATCCCTTATGTTTTGATGGCTCACAGAATAACCAATTCCTTATGTTTTATTGGCTCACACAAATAACCTTTACCTTGTATTTTACAGTCTCACACAAACAATCTTTACCTTGTGTTTTACAGGCTCACATAAACAACATTTCTTTGTGTTTTAGAGGCTCACACAACTAACCCTTACAAGTGTTCTACTCTTAAGCCAGAAATACCCAAAACTCACTTGAGTAAATGATTACAAAGAGAAACACTTACAAATCTATATTGGTCAATAAATTATGAGCAAAATGATTTACACAGAGAATAAATATGAAATGCACAAAATAGCTTACAACAAGATTTTGATTCAAAATATTTGCTATTCTATTGTTCTTTTGTTCTCCTTGTTGTCTCTCTTGTTCTGAATGCATAAATGACTTGCATTTATACTTCCCTAGCAAATTATAGCCGTTAGAGTGCATGAAATATGAAACTAGCCGTTGTACCAACCCTAATAATTGTGCTTGACATGTTTCTCTTTCATCGTTCACGGTCGTGACTATGTGTGTCACGGTCGTGATTGTTCTTCCAAGCCGTGACTTGAGTGGTGACCTTGGCCGTGAAGCATTCTAGAAGGTTTTGAAATGCTTGTTCATGGGCATGACATTTTATCTTCACAGGCATGACAACCTTCCAAGCCGTGCTCCAAGTGGTGACTTTGGTCGTGAAGCTCTCTGGAAGAATTTGTCATGTCTTTTCATGGGCGTGACATTTCTTCACGGGTGTTACTGAAATGTTCATTCACGGTTGCTATCTTCCTTCATGGCTGTGAACTTTAAATGTTGGTTTGTTGGCGCTAGGCTTCATCACGGGCATGACACATGAGGTCACGGGCGTGAACATGCAACTTCTTCAATTTTTATCTTTTTAAGATTAATCTTCCATTCTCCATTTTTGCTATCATATTCCATACCTTGTTCAATAGACTTAGAAAACAAGTATGTTAAATACATTATTGCTATTTTATTTGTTAGCATCAAAATGACAGAAATACCCCTCAAGGTTCAATAGTTGAATCCATATCATATAATCATACTGTATATCGATCTTAGCCATACTGAATTTCATCATATATTGAAATAACAAGCTTTTAATCTCATATATATATGAACACTAGTTTCCACAATCCTTTTTCCAGGATGTGACTGTATTCTGATTCACTGGATTTCGTATATCTTTGTGGGAATGTTGTACCTTACAATTTCTACATATTGTATTTACCAATTTTTGGTTTTTTAGCCCAATACTCTAGACTCGGACCACCTGGTTATGGGTTATGAAATAGGAGTGCTCTTAAGAAACCTTGCTCACTACTATATCTATTTGTATTGCTACCACAAAGCTACTCAAATCATGAGCATTGTAACATGAGTGTAAGCAACCCTAATGAGCACTGGTTGCATGCATATAAGCACAAGGAAACTCTAACCTGAGCTTCAGCTACCTTGTCCCTAATTCGGATATGCTACCACTAAGCTTCTCACATCAGGAGCGCTTTAACATGAGCTTAAGCTACCCTAATTAGCAATATAATAATCTCATGCATAAATATTCTATGGTACCATAACCCTTTCAATGGCATACCACCTATCCTAGCTAGTCCTCGAATAGAGAACGGGCATATTTATTCACTTTCAGAATATTAACATCATTTATGTTACATTTCATAGTTCCACAATATCATCACATATCATTCTAATATTCACAGTACCTAGATATTCATATGTTTCATAATCTTGACATTATAATGCAATTAACCTCATTTGATCATACCAAGTGTATGTATATATCATACTCATGTTGTTTCATCACAATAATCAATTTATAAGTTTCTAGATACAGGGCATTCATAGGCATGAAGCCTTCTTTCACAGGTTGTCTACTCGTGATTCAACTGTGACGGGATATTGATCATTCACAAGCGTGAACATTTGTTCACAAGCATGTAATTCATACTTTAACGGGTTAACGAGCATGAAATACCTTCATGTGCATGAAGCTTGGCTTCACAGGCATGATAGACCATACAGAAACATAACTTCGGCACCGTTTGCAACCAATTCCACACACATTCATGCAAAATGCTAAAGTTAACCAATGTTTACTACGCCTGTCAACACTTCTCATATTCCAGAATATAAAATCAGCCATAAACATGCATATGGTCATGTTCAATCATTCAAACTAGGCTCCATGCCTTATTTATCAATATTCCAACATCAATTATCAACATATCAACCTTATTATGCATCACAAAATATTACAAGCCATTTACCTTAATTTCAGCTTATATCGTATCAATATTTCTTGTCGCTAAACATATCATAATTCATAATTTATATCACAAGCATATTATAATCAAATTAAAATGAGTATATGTACAAATCTTAATATTGAAGCCCTAAAACTCATTTCTCTCACATCTACTGCCTCTGGTGGTGTTCTCCACTATCAATCTCAGTCCTTAACATAAAACAGAGACCATAATTGTGTTTTATATCTATCGTTGTATCAATTTATGCCAAAAATTATCAAAATCTTAACTTTTCATTGATTTTAAGCCTATAAATCTAACTCTCCCATTAAACTAAATAAAAACTATCAAAGATTAATAAAAAAAAACATCCACCCTCACCTCTGTTTCGACAATTATAGATTGAAATTGGGTTCAAAATGCTGGAAACTTCACTTTTACTTATCTTTTTCATTATTTTATGGTTTCTAATACCTAGAACCATACATATACTTCCCATATACTTTTAATGTACCTTTGTTTAACATATTAATTCTAGGCTCTAACTTACGAGCATTACATTAACATTGGTTAATCTTTAGAGGTTTTGCATAAAATGCATGTTTGCTTTATTTTCGGGTTGTTGGAAATGCATGATTCATGCCCATGAACAAGGGTTTCATAACAATGAATGTCAAGGCAAGATGAACTTGCATGAACCAAGAATTTTACAATCTGTTGTCATGGTGCCATGATCCTAAATAGGTAATTCACACCCGTAAATGCTCTGTTTCTTCCACGTGATGGTTCACATGTAAGGTAACTATGGAAGATACCTTCACGACCATGAGGACAAGATGAATGTAATATATGTACATTTTGGTTTATGATCTTAATTGATGGTTTGTTAAATACATGTTATGGTATATATGTATACATGGAAAATAACATACGGAATATATGATTTGCCATTTATGTATTAGTATGAGACTACATAAATGGGAGATAATGCTAGTAATAGCATATGAAGAAATAAATTGAAAGAAATGGTTGAGTTAAATGCCCATTTCTCTAGGACTTGACATAGGATAAATAGTATACCATTGAAGGAGGTGAGTGGTACCGTATGAGTTATTTTGATATGATATAAGGATAAGTGGTTAAAACTCATTATATGAGCACACTTGATCATAGATTTAGTAGCATGCTATATTATTCTTAGTTAATATAGCTTAAGTTCGGGTTGTTGAGCTTCATTGACTAGAGAGGCTCATATGAGCTTATATTTATGAGTAGTGTTGTCTAAACAATTAACCAGGAAGGGGGTTAAATTGGTTAACAAATAAAAATTTGCTTAATTGAAAGTGTAGAATAAATAAAATAGAGGAAGGAATGAGAGATATCACTCACAAGATTTATAGAGGTTCGGGTATTAACAAACCTTACTTCTCTCCCCAATCTCAATTAGGTGTTTCACTAACACACTAAGTGTTACAATAGATTTTTTCAAGCTCACTCCCAACTATGGTGTTTCTCTCAATGGACAACACCTAACCCAGAAATTCCCTTGTGTTTTTCAATGACTCACACAAAAACCAAGTCCTTGTGTTTTATGGCTCACACAATAAACCCTTCCAAGTGTTTCACTCTTAACCCAATATACCCAAACTCACTTTTAAGTAATTGATTACAATGAAAACACTCACCAACATACAATGCTCAGAAATTATGAGCAATTAGGTTTTCACAGAGAATAGAGGTTTGTTGAGAAATAATTAATGCATAAGGCTACAATAAGATTAAAGATGTAAAATAATTGTGTTCTTCTTATTTTACTTGTTATCATTGTTTATATTTAGGATTCATAAATGACTTGCATTTATATTCCCTCTGTGAATTATAGTCGTTTGGGTCCATTTAATGCGAAAATAGTCATTGAACCAACTCTTAATTTGAACCTGACATGTTTTTTTGTCCTCGTTCATGGGCGTGACTATGTTTGTCATGGGCATGAATGTTCTTCCAAGCCATGGTCCAAGTGGTGACTCTAGCCATGAAGCTCTCTGGAAGAATTGAAAGTGTTTGATCACGGGCATGACTAATACTTTCATGAGCGTGAATATTCTTCCAAGTCATGGTCCTAGTGGTGACTCTAGCCATTAAGCTCTCCAGAAGAATTAGACATGTTTGGTCACGGGTGTGACTATCTTTCACGGGCGTTACTTGTTTGATCATTCACGGTTAGTTTGATCCTTCATGGCTGTGAACTTTGAATGATGGAAAATTGGTGCTAAGCTATTTTCACGGGCATGACACTTTGCCATTTCTTGATTTTTATCTTCAAAAGTAGTCTTTCAATCTTGCTCCATGTTTTAATCAAAGTATATCCTATTTAACACCCTTAGAACACAAACATTGTTAAATACATTATTGCTATTTTATTTGTTATCATCAAAATGATAGAAATACCCCTCAAGGTTCAACAATCTCCCCTTTTGATAGTGACAAATAATCTAGCAATATATGCTTTTGAGAAGTCTCCCCCTCAAAAGGTGTTTAAGATAAAATAATACAGTGTAGGATTTGAAAGAAATATAGCAAAGGTATTTGCAAACTAATAAGGTATATGCAAGGTATATCTTAAGTATATCTCATTAAATAAAACATGTATAACTAAGTGTATTCATAGTATATGTGAGATATATGCTACGTATATCTTATGCATTCAAATAAGTTTAAATTGCAAGGTATATATGAGGTTTATGTGAGGTATAGCTTATGCTTATCATCAATTAAAATAAAGTTGCATAGAACGGATATATGACCACACATTGCATATTGAACACATTTTGAACACATATATATTTGTTTCTCCAATTGACATATATTCAACACATATATGCTTGTTTCTATCCCTTTGTCACCAACAAAAAGATTGAAATATAAAAAAATGGTTGTATTAAAATTAAAGGAGAAGGATTACATTGAAATTAGAATGCATAAAAAAAATCCTATAACAGCAAAAGTAAAGCTACTACAAGAAGACATGGACTCTAGGTAGGCTTCAAGCCTAACAAATCATCCCGAAGGCATGCTACCTCTTCCTTGAGGCTGTCCATACAAGAGTCCATAAAGTCTTTAAGGTTTTCCAACCTCTCATCATTGGAAGCCTGCATCATGTCAAGGCAAGGTGCTATAAGATCAACAACGTGTTGTGCCAAAGTGGATGTTGAAAAGGCCGATGTCTGAACAATATCCTCAACTGCCACCAGTGTCAATGTCTCATTATGAGCTTGCTTCCATTGCTAGATAGCCTAGACGCCAGCTTTGAAAGCTTCAGAGTCATTGTCCTCCCAATCAATTTTGCTAGCTGAAGTGGTGAAACGATAGTAGACATTTCCTTCATAAATAATATGGACAACCGCTCCCATCTTTATAAAGGAATCGAGATCGAGTCGGTCTCGTGGATGTGCTAGAATGAGAGTTATATGTGTTCGTCTAGTTTTAAATAACCTAGCTCAATGGCAAGGTGAGTCATATATCTGCCAATCAAAATATCTCCTGATGACTTAATTGCGATGGAGATGAGGTGATTTGCAAACCAACATGATAGGGCTACGGACAGTCCTCTTTGGGCCATTTCCAACAAAAGAGCTCTGATTTTCTAATAGCACCGTTTCTATCCCCACGAGAAAATATATTATAGGTGAGAAACCTATGTATATACTTATGCACAAGAGAGTGAAGGTGGGTGCTCTTCATCTTTTTCACATCCTAGCTGCATCCGAGCCAAAATGTGTCCAAGCTGGATGAGCATAAAATTCTACCTCACTTTCGTTGAGGATGCCATCAGAAGGGAGCTTGAAAATAGTGCCAAATTTTGCTATAGTGAGAGTGCTAGCATGCTTACAGAGCTAGAATTTGACAGTTCCAGTGGGTGAGACCTGCAACGTGCTAAGGAACTCAAAAGTGGGTTCCTTTAGCATTGGATGATATATGTCCATAAACTCTCTGAGGTGACATGCTTGTAATTATTTAAATCATGCTCGTTTCAAGACCAAGTGTCTTAATACAACTCCACTCAAAGGATCGTCATGAAAGGAAGATAAAACGAGTCATGGTCATGACATTAAACAGTCACGAGCATGGAGAAGGCTTTTCACAGGTGTGACAAATATTGTCACCGGTGTGAAACTTATTCTTCACTACCTCTTCCCGTGAGGCAATACGTGAAACAAAGCGTGAACAGTTCTAGAATTTTTTGCTGTTAAGTTCACGGCCGTGAATATATGTCACAGGCGTGAACCATCTCAAATCTTTAAAAAATAAAACTAAGTCTAAAACATGACTAGAAGATCTCCACAAAGATTCTATAACACATATATCTATCATGTCAACCACTTCATATCATAAAATAAATCATGTAAAATGCATCATATGAAGGAATTAACATTCAAGGTTCTCACAACATTCAATTGGCATAAAAAATTAATTAAGACAATATTGATCCATCAAACATACCAAACTCTTTGCTTATAAAACAAAAACTTTCTTCATTAAGAGATTTGGTAAAAATATCTGCCAATTGATTATTTGTATCTATAAATTCTAACACAACATCAGCATATTGAACATGATCCTTAAGAAAATGATGTCTAATGTCAATATGCTTACTTCTAGAGTGTTGAATGGGATTCTTAGATAGGTTGATGGCACTAGTGTTGGCACATTTGATCGGTATATGATCCAAACTATGACCATAATCCTTAAGTTATTGTCTCATCCATAGGGTTTGAGTGCAACAACATCCTGCTGCCACATATTCCGCTTCAATGATAGATAAGGCAACTGAAATTTGTTTCTTGCTAAACTAAAAAACTAGCCATTCACCAATAAAATGACAAGTACCTGAGGTACTCTTTCTATCCAAAAAACTATTGGCATAATTTGCATCCGAATATCCTATGATATGGAAAGATGAATTTCTAGGATACCATAAGCCTAGATGCAATGAGCCGTATAAGTATTTTAAAATCTTCTTTATGGCATTCAAATGTGATTCCTTAGGACGAGATTCAAATCTAGCACATAAGCATACATTTTACATTATATCGGGCCTAGAGGCAGTAAGATATCAAAGTGATCTGATCATACCTCTATAGAACTTTTCATTTATTAATTTTCCCTTCTCATCTTTGTTCAATTTTGTTGATGTGCTCATAGGAGTTTTAGCACTTTTGCATCCTTCCATTCCAAATATCTTGACTAACTCTTTGGTGTACTTGGATTGGTTGATGAATATGCCCTCATTGCTTGATTTGTAGACCAATGAGGAACTTAAATTCGCCCATCATCCACTTAGCAAATTTCCTTAGTCATACACTTAGCAAATTTCCCTTAGTAAGATCACCAATGATTTGTTCCTTGGGGTGATTCTTTATCATTTTTCATTCCTTTGGGAGCTCTTGGTTGTCTTACTCTTGATCTTGAGGTAGAGAGTCATCTTGTTGTTGTTTCTCTTGATCATCATTATCTTTCTCATGATCAAGATCAAGCTTTTCCATTATACCTATAATATCATCAAGAACACTATCTTTTACAAGATCAAGCTTACTAGATTCATCAAAAACAACATGCATTGACTCTTCAACAACTAAAGACCTTTTATTAAAGTCTCTATAAGCTTTGCTAGTTGTAGAGTATCCTAAGAAAATACCTTCATCGGATTTAGGGGAAAATTTTCCAAGGTTATCCTTGGTGTTTAATATAAAACACTTGCATCCAAATACTCTAAAGTAAGATATCATGGGTTTTCTTCTATTCCATAGCTCAAAAGAAGTTTTGTTTAAAAGTGGTCTTTTGAAAACTTGATTTGAAATACAATATGCATTATTAGTGGCTTCGACCCAAAAGTAGGTTGGTAAACCATACTTATTGAGCATTGTCGAGCCATTCCAATTAAAGTTTGATTTTTTCTCTCTACTAACCCATTTTGTTAAGGTGTCATAGGAGTTGAAAAATTATGCGAAATACAATATTCTAAACAAAAGTTTTCAAAATTTTCATTTTCAAATTTTTTGCCATGATCACTTATTTTGGAAATAAAATAGCTTTTTTCATTTTGAACTCTTTTAGTAAAAAATTTGAAAGATTCAAAAGCATCACTCTTTTGAGCTCAGAAAATTGCCCAAGTGAATCTAAAGTAATCATCGACAATGACAAAAACAGAGTGTTTACCTCATAAACTAGCAACTCTAGTAAGTCTAAAAAGATCTAAATGCAAAAGTTGTAGAGGTTTAAAGGTGCTTACAATATGCTTGGATTTGAAGGATGACTTATGTTGTTTTCCACTTTGGCAAGGTTCACATGTCTTACCTTTTTCAAATTTGACTTTTGGAAGTCCACTCACTAGCTCTCCTTTGCTAAGGCTTTGAATTAATTCCATGCTTGCATGACCAAGCCTTATATGCCATAGCCAAGATTCATCACTAATAGACATAAGATACTTAAAGGAAAGGTTAGATATTTTGTGTAAGTCTATTATGTAAGTATTAACATCTCTATCTCCTTTGAATATCTCTTGGCCACTTAAAGAGGTTACAAGACATTCATTTGAGGTAAAGATAATTTGGTTTCCCTTATCACATAATTGACTTACACTTAAAAAATTATGTTTCAAACCATCAACAAGTAAAACATCTTCAATGAAAGTTGTTTTATTAATACCAACAGAGCCAATGCCAATTACCTTACCCTTAATATTATTCCCAAAGGTTATCTTACCATCTTCAATTCTTTTGATGTGATTGAAGAGTTCTTTATTTCTGGTCATATGCCTAGAGCATCCACTATCCACAAGCCAAGCATTTTCCTTTATAGTGGACTTGAGGCATACTTATAAAACCGTAATTCAAGTTTTGTTTTTAGGTACCCAAACGAACTTGGGTCCTTGGGGATTATCACTTAAAGGTTCCCAATGAGCCTTCCTTCTCCAACAATGCTTGTTGATATGACCAAATTTCATGCAATAATTACATTGTTTAGCTCTATGTATGTTTTTCGGTTTTGACATACTTTTAGGTCTTAACATTCTTTTAAAGTGAGTTTGTGTGCAATGACATACACATGCATGATGAATAGGTGCTTTCCTAGGTGTATGCCTTTTTTACATAAAAACATGATTGGCCTTTTGAGGTTTCCCTCTTAAGGGTTCCTCAACTTCATTTTTTAAAATATTGTTTTCTTTAAGAAAACATTTAGTTGAGGGTCTAGAGGAGTACTCATCGAAAGATTTTTGAAAAGTTTCATTAGAAGTTTTAAAATCAGAATTCTCCTTTTGTAAAACTTCCATCTTATTTTTCAAATCTAAAATATTATTTTTATAAAATTTAAGTCTACTTCTATATTTTTCTAATTCTAGGCTCAACACTTCTATGAAACTTAGCTCATCATCATTATCATCTTCACTATCACTATTATTATCACTACTGTTATCATTAAAAGAGTATAAGTAAGAAAGACCTACCTCATCCGTGAAGTGATCCTCTAAAGCCATGAAGCATAGTTGACCTCTTCTCCTTCATTATCATTTTTTCGCTTGAAGATCTTTCATCATCCCATGTGGCTTTGTGATCTTTCTCCCCATCTTCTTTTTTAAATCTTTTTCTTGTGTTTCTTGAGCTTTGGACATTCTGGTTTGATATGTCCTTTCTTCCCGCATTTAGAACACTTTACCTCCTTTTTATTTCTTTGAGAGTCATTTGAAGAGTGTTTGAAGGTTCTTTGTTTGATGTTTCAAGAATTGCCAAGTCTCTTTTCAATTATTCTTTTTATTCTTCTTGAGAGCATGGCAATGTCCTCATTTTCATAAACACTCTTTTCTTCATCATCTTCAATTAGTTCTTGAGATTTTGAAGTAGAGTCTTTAAGTGCTAGAGGCTTTCTCTTTTCTGGTTCAGCTTCAAGTTTTCTATCTCTTTTTACCGCCATCTTGTGCATTAGAAGTTTGCTAATAAGCACATCGGTAGGCATGATGCTCATGTCTTCATTGGCCTTTTAACTATCAACTCTTGAACCGTAGTCTTTGAGAGGAAAGCTTCTTAGAATTTTGTTCTTCACATCTTCCAGGCTCAAGTGCTTTCTAAGGCTTCTTATGCCATTGATGATGGCTAGAAGATGGTTCATCATGTTGGTGATGGATTCATTGGATTTCATTTTGAAGAGTTCATATTCCGAAGTAAGAAGTTGAATCTTTTTGGATTTTACTTGCTTGGTTCCATCATGATAATTCTCCAATGTTTTTTACATGCTATATGCGGTAGGACAATATTGGATTATGCCACATTCTTCAATAGATAAAGAGCTTGCGAGGATTGTCATTGCTTTTTTGTTTTTGAAATTAGCTCTTTGTTGAGGCTCCATCCAATCATCTCTTGAAATAATTTCTTCTTCATTGTCAACTCCTCTCTTGGTTGGTGGTGTCCATTCTTTGTAAACACTATCCCAAACTTCAATTTCTTCACTATCGAGATATGTCTCCATCTAGAATTTCCAAATAGCGTAGTTTGCTCCATCAAAGTAAGGCTTGAGACTTTGAAATCCTTTACTGGCCATTTCTTGACCTTTGCTAGTGCTTATTAGGCTTCGTTGCTAAACAAGCTCTGATGCCAATTGTTGCCCAGACAATGAACCAAGAAGGGGTTGAATTGGTTAGCAAATAAAAATTTGCTTAATTAAAAGTGCAGAATAAATGAAATAGAGGAAGAAATGAGAGATATCACATATAAGATTTATAGAGGTTCGAGTATTAACAAACCCTACTCCTCTCCCAAATCTCAATTGGGTATTTCACTAACACACTAAGTGTTACAATGGAGATTTTCAAGCTCACTCCCAACTATGGTGTTGCTCTCAATGGCTAAACCCCTAACCTAGAAATTCCCTTGTGTTTTTCAATGGCTCACACAAAAACCAATTCATTGTGTTTTATGGCTCACACAATAAACCCTTTCCTTGTGTTTTATGGCTCACATAATAGAGGTTTGTTGACAAATAATTAATGCACAATGCTACAACAAGATTAAAGATGTAAAATAATTGTGTTATTCTTGTTATTCTTGTTCTACTTGTTATCCTTGTTTATATTTAGGATTCTTAAATGACTTGCATTTATACTCCCTCTGTGAATTATAGTCGTTTGGGTGCATTTAATGCGAAAATAGCCATTGAACCAACTCTTAATTCATGCCTGACATGTTTCTCTGTCTTCATTCACGGGTGTGGCTATGTTTGTCATGGGCATGAATGTTCTTCCAAGCCATGGTCCAAGTGGTGACTCTAGCCATAAAGCTCTCTGGAAGAATTGAAAGTGTTTGATTACGGGCATGACTAATACTTTCACGAGCGTGAATATTCTTCCAAGCCATGGTCCTAGTGGTGACTCTAGCCATGAAGCTCTCTAGAGGAAATGAACATGTTTGGTCACAGGCGTGACTATCTTTCACGGGCGTGACTTGTTTGATCATTCACGGTTGGTTTGATCCTTCATGGCTATGAACTTTGAATGGTTGAAAATTGGCGCTATGCTATTTTCATGGGCGTGACATTGGTAGTCACGGGTGTGACACTTTGCTATTTCTTGATTTTTATCTTCAAAAGTAGTCTTTCAATCTTGCTTCATGTTCTGATCAAAGTATATCATGTTTAACACACTTAGAACACAAACATTGTTAAATACATTATTGCTATTTTATTTATTATTATCAAAATGACAGAAATACCCCTCAAGGTTCAACAAGTAAGGTGGCTTCAGCTCAAATTGTTGAGCACCCCTGTCTCATGTCCGAAATTTGGATAGTCAAGCTTAGAGTTCTAAGGTAGGAACATGTGTAATAATGAAAACTTAGAGAATCTTGGGCAACATAATGAATGATAAATCGCTAAAGGTAATAAAATATATGGTTGTTGCAACATGTGGTATTGCAATGTTAATATCGTGGAATTGATATGGTATGAAAATGTGATATATGTATATGTGTATAGTATACATGGATTTATTATAGTATGTCTATGGTAAGATAGGCATGTTGATATGATATTAAAGCATGAAATGTTTAGAATGTATGATTCTATGAATGATCATGAGGTGAATGGAATTACATTGTATGACATTGTGTGACATTATTTAAATGTAGAATTTTTATAGACATGTACCACTAAGCATTAGTTTACTTCGTGTGTGGCTTTCCTGCACGCAAATTCGGAGCTAGTACACAGGTGATATACCTCAAAGTGTATTCATAAGTACACGAACCAATATAATATGGTAAGTTTACTCCTGAGTACACTTTGAAATACATCAAGTTTTTGGTGTCATTGCTGGGAAACTACTGTTTGTTAAATTCTTAATTAATTAAATTGCCAACATTTTGTCTTTTAGATAATTTCAAATAATTTTCTGCAATTTTTGTTCTATTTCTTTCTTGTCCTTTTTTTAGTTACTAACTTTGGTTTTTATGTCAGGTTCAAGTAAACAAACAAAATTAAGAAAAACATCCATTCAGAGGAATTATGAATTAAGGTCTAAAGCACATAGATAAGAACAAACCCTTGAAGAAAAAGAAGAGATTTTTTAAAATCCTGAAAATTTAGAAAAAAAAAGGAGCAACCAAAAATTGGCAATTCCATAAAGAGAAGCTGGTGAACAGAGGCAATTAGCCATGAAGGACTATGCCAGACCAGTAATTAGCAACAATACCTCTTGCATTATGCTAGGAGAAGTAGCTAGAAATTATGAGATGAAAGTATACATTTGAACATGCTTCCATCTTTCTATGGGTTAACTAATGGAGACCCTCTAACATTCATAAAGGTATTTTATGCAACAATCAACACTTTCCTTTTGAACGGGCTTAATGAAGATCAATTGAGGATGAGATGTTTTCCTTACACCCTAAAAGATAAAGCCAATATGTGGTTGATGACATTATCTACTAATTCTCTGAATAACTGGATAGAAGTGTATCACAAATTCATTGGAAATTTCTATTCCCATCATAAAACAAAAGAGTTGAGAACTGAAATTATCAATTTTTACCAAAAAGACTTTGAAACCTTCCATGAAGCTTGGGATAAGTTTAAAATGCTTCTTTTATAGTTTTCTCACCATGAGTACCCTCTTCCAATAACTAATTAGTCCTTCTATGATGGTTTGAGCCAAAAATACTAGTGCTTGGTTGATAAAGTAACTAGAGGGGCTATGGGAGAAAAGACAACAACTGAAGTCTATGACATATTTGAACTTTTGGGAGCTAATTCTTAGCAAAAAAGTGTGAGAGGAAGGAATATGATAGTGCATGAAGTTTCCAGTGGTAATGAGTTAGCTTTACAGATTGCTAAACTTACAAAACAAGTCTAAATGTTAACTAATAAAAAACAAGTGTCTGTAAATCAAGTATGTGACATTTGTTGTATTTATGGACATGAAGCTACTATGTGTTCTTCCTTTACAAGGAATGATATGGAACAAGCAAGTGCCTTAAACTCTTTCCACTAAGGTAATAAAACAATCCATATTCAAATACCTACAACCTTAGCTGGAGAAACCACCCAAATTTCTCATGGAGAAATTATAAGCAAAATCAAAATCTACAACTCCTCTAAAATCAAAATCCATAGTAAAACTACCAATAGCCTTCAAATCAGCAATCCTCACTACATCCAAACCAAATTTGACATGCTATACATCTAGAAAATCATCAGTAGAAGAAACATTAAATAGCTTCATAATGAAAACTCAATACAAGCAAAAGAAAATAGATAAGAGGTTCAATTCAACAAAAGCTTCATTTAAAAGGCCAGAGATTCAAATTGGACAGATTGCGGAGGCTATACAGGAGAATAAAAAAGGGAAGTTACCAAGCCAAGTCTATAACCACAGAAGGTAATCCTTGTAATGATGAAGTAATTTCTCAAACTAACATGCAACTTGTAGGTATACATGAAATACAACTCTAAGACTTAAAATCTCAGGAAATTGAAGCAGAAGAAGAGGACAAAAAGCCTAATGATCCAATACCTCAATTACATAAATCAATCAAACCTTATAAGCCTCTTTTCCTAAAATAGAGGGAAAGTAATAAGGGTAAGACATCTTTCCAAGGTAAGAGTAAATCACATTTAATTACTTATGTACAAAAATATGCTTTAGTTAAGAAAAATAAGATGGAGGATCTGAAAAAGACATCACCATTACCTGAAAAGAAGAAAGACCCTGGGAGTTTTACTGTCAATATTAATTTAGGTTAAGAGACTAAAGCAAAAGCTATGTTGGATTTAGGTACTTAAATTAATTTGATGCCATATTCTTTTTCAAGCAACTGGGCTTAGAAGAGTTGAAGCCAACTATTATGGGACTCCAGTTAGTTGATGGCTCAATCAAACTTCCAAGGTAATTGTGCTTGTTGATTTTGTGGTGATGGATATTAAGAATGAAAGCTTAAAAAAAGTTCAAATATATTGCCTAGTAGACCTTTTATGGCAACAATAGATACTCAAATTAATGTTAAACTTAGAAAATTAAACATAACAATAAAGGGTGTCACTAATGAAACTAAGGTATGTCACCTGTCAACTACTGCAAGTCAATATTTTTCCATTTTTCCAATTGATAAATTTGTTTCTGAAATAATTTGTGAGATGTTTAAGTGCAGTGAAGTTGAGAATAGGGCCGGAGGGGATAACAAGCTCCAAATTACTTTCAAACTTTCTGTAAAGGAACGTATTTAGAAATGCCTTGTCTAGACAATAAATGTGGAGCTTCTTTGGAAACAACCCAAGTTCTTTATGTTATTTTTAGTTTATTAGCTTTATATTTCATATTTGTTGTTAGTTTTTAAATGCTCAAAACAAATAAGGAAGACACAATCATGAGGAAAAAGAGGTGTCATACCCATGAGGATTCCTCACGTTCATGACACACACTTTTTCTCTTTTAAGTTGCTCACATGCCCATTTATATGTGCAAAAAAATCTCTTCTTATGGTCGTGCTCTCCCATTCCTAAATTTCCTTCTTCTTCTTCATTTTTCTCTCAAAAATTTCCAAACCCTAACACCTAATTACCCTTTAATTTCCCATTTTTAGTCCAAATTACTACAAAATTTCACAAACCCATAGGAATTTCAGTCCAATTAATCAATTTTTATTAGAAATCAACATGCCTAACATACCATGTTTTTGCTCCAAATTTTGGAGCATCTTCCTTCTCTATGTTAGTGAGAAGTTCTTCATACCAAGGGAATATTCCTTTTCCTATTCTTATTTTATTTCTGCTTTTTATTAGCCATTGTGGATAATGTCTAAAATAAGTGTGGGGGAAAGAATTATATCTTCTAGAGTTTAAAGTTATTTAAATTTGTGTGTTAAATTTTGTGGAATTTTATTAAAAAATAGAATAATAAAATAATAAAAATCTAAAAATAATATGTTTGATTTTTTTTTCTTTGTTTTCTCATAAGCAAGTTAATGAAGGAATGTTAGTGTAACATCCAATAATTTAGGGCTTGATCATGCATGACTGTAGTAAGGCGCGCCACTCCAATCATAGTCTAAATTTGGACCCATAAAAAATGAGAAATTACAAAAAAAAATAATTAACAATATTATTATTTGGGAATTAAAAAGATTGGTGCTAGAACTGGAAAAATAATAAAATTTACCCTATGGACAAAATCGGTATTATTAAAATTATGTGGAAAAATTTATAGGAGAAGAGATATTTGGGGAAAAGGATAAATTTCTAATAATTAAAAGTTAATAAAGACTAATTAAGTTAATGAACCAATAGGAAGTAATATTAAGTTAATTAATGGGGCTCACTCATTAAACATAATATAAAAGTCAAAAATGGTAGGAAATTTTACATTCTTCCATCACAAAAATCATCTCATCATATGCACCTTCTTCCTTCTAGTTGCCAACCACTTAAAGCCTCCAACTCCTCCATTTTTACTTCATTTCAAGCTTGAAAAAGACAGAAAAATAAGTTTTGAGAGAGAAAAACCAAGAAATTAAAGAGTTCTTGCCATAAAGAGAGCTAACAAACAAGAAGGAAGGAAGAAAAAAGAAAAGAAAACGGAGAAGATTTAGGGGAATTTTGGCCAAGCTTAGATATCCCTTTAGGTGAGTTTGTTCTGCTTAAATTCAATCTTTTTCCTTTCATTTGAGATCCACAAAGATGATTGTAGCGTTCCCTTACCCTACTAGTCATTAATAGTGTAGGAAAGTACTACCAAGCTCATTATTCGAAAATGAATGCTCAAATTATTGTATTTTTTTCAATTTTTGAGATTGTTATTAGCGGAATATTTATTAATATGTATTTTTTCATTTATTATATCATTTAAATATATAACTAGTGATGTAAATATTTTGATTTAAAAGTACTCATTCATTAAACTATAATATTCAAAAATAAATGTACATATAGTACGAAATATAATAATTACAAATTCACACTTTTATAAATTCTACATGCCACAAATTTACAACAAAAAGAAAATCTTAAAATTTAATTATACAATATAATACCCAAAATATACAAAAAGAAAATAAACTGCTACAATTTGAACTTGGGGTTCCCCTTTCTTCGATCGGTCCTAACGCAACAGCTACTTCTACTAACCTGCACATGAAACACATGCGCTAAGCTACTAGCTTAGTGGTACATTTGGCAACTATCCAATAATTATATAGATATCTCTAAAATAAATTTTTTATCAATTACACTAAATTTTTTAAGTATGCCAAAACATTCAAATTAAATAAAAACTATATAAATCATACAAAATGTATAATTAACCAATTATGTTATTTCATTCAGCTACATTAATTTCATTCTACCCAGTATTTTGCTGGACATATTTCCAATTCAAACTTTCAATCAATTTTAAACCTAAATTCAGGCATATCTAGATCTAATGGTCTAAATGAAAGTTGAAGCCTTTGTCTTAACTTTCCAACCCAACAAGAAACATTCAAAAATCATTTCCGACACTCAAGTTATGCCCTACAATATAGACACTGTTCATGAGATGAATTTTCAGCAACTTCATTAAATCACATAATTTTCCTATCTCCATACATCATCAACATAATCTAAATCTTATTTTCACATTCATGGCATCATTAATCACCATTTCATCACTCAATCAATATATCAATAATTACATGCACAATTATATATAATATCATACACAACATAATAACACAATCAACAATTAACTTTTTTACCATATTGAATTTTTGCAAATGTACATACCTCAAAAAGTCCACTTGATACACCTTTCTCTACCTCCTAATTGGCTTTCTCCTTTCCATTATTTCCTTTTTAATTATGGCCTAAAGTAGGCTCACCTCCTTGGTTTTTTTAGATCTTCAAGATGGCCAAAATCTTTTCTTCTCTTTTTCTCTTTTTTTCTTCCTTCCTCTTCCTTTGTTTTGCTCACTTTCCTTCTTGTTGATCTTGCCTTAATCCATCATTTCCTATCTAAATATTAGCTTTAATTGAAGAAAAAGAAGAAGGGCAGGGAGATGTAGGTCACGACAACAAGGAAGAAAATGAGAGAATTTTTTTTTTAATTAAGATGAGGAAGAATAAGAAATAAAGCCAAAAAGTAAAATTTGACTTTTATAGTAGAATTAGGTAGGTGGTTAGGATTAATTAGATAATCTTATCCCTCATTGGTCCATTAATTTAAATCATACTTTATTTTAATCCAAAGAATATTCCTTTCCTTAGATAAAGAATATTCTATTTTTATTCCTTCTTAAAATATATGTCAAAAACACCGTAAATTCCAATTTCATGCAGCAAAAATTTATTATTTTCTAAATTTAAGCTCCGAACCTCAAAACTCTCAATTAATAATATCCAAAATATTTTTCTATTATTTTATTATCATTTTATTTTTTTTTCTTTCATGTCCAAATTTAGACCTTGATCTGTTCGGCACGCCGGATTATGGTCACCTATGACCGTGGCCTAAAATATCGGGCATGAAAATGATAGATATGATTGGAATTGATTGATTAGAGTGCTTTGATAAGAGTTGATCTAGGGTTTGAAGTTGGAATTAGGTTGGGGAAAATGGAATTGAGGTTGTAATTGATGTTAATTAACCTTAATTTATGATTTTATGATTTAAAACACAAAGAAACATGACTTTAAGAGATGAAGGAAGGGCTACCATGGTTAAAGTAATTTGGGAAAAATTGAAATTGACCTAAGGGAAATAAAATTATTTATGTGTGAGATTTTAATTTAATAATATTGAAAACAAATAATAATAAAAAATACAAATGTATATGGATAGTTGGTATAATTATCACTTGTTAAAATATTTTGAATAGTAATCTTAATATTGGTAGTAAATATAAAGTTAAGCCCTAAGATATCTAGCCTAGAACAAGAATAAAGAATAGTTTGACATGTCAATCAAGGGATTAAAGGCACTTAGTGCCAAAATAGAAAAGTTGGTAATGACAATTCTATAAATGTGGTAGTTGCAAAATTATCAAAGCTGGTAATGACAATACTATTATTGCGCTTGGCAAAATTTTATGAAAGTCGATAATGGCACTACTATAAAAGCACTCGACAAAATATTATGAAAACTGATAATGGCAACCCCGTTATTTCTATTAGTTAGTTCAGTTATAGGTGTTATAATAATAATAATAATAATAATAATAATAATAATAATAATAATAATAATAATAATAATAATAATAATAATAATAATAATAATAATAATAATAATAATAATAAAGAGTGTGTATGGGTAAAATAAGTAAAAGCATGTCATCTAGATAATATTGTGTTAAATCAATATTGTTGAATATTAAATGTTTGCTAAAATTTCTTTGATTTCCTATATTTATTTTTGTGTGCCTTATTTGTGGAATTATAAAATAGCATATAAAAAAATATCTATATGTGTAAGATTTTTATTCTTGAAGCACTACTAAGCTAGTAGCTTAGCGCGGGTAGTTTTCTCTCTCTCAGGTTTTGAAGTATAGCTATAATTAGCATAGTTGTCAGAAGACAAAGGTTACCCAAATAGAAAGCAACTTAAAGCTTTGGACTATTTTTGGTATATTTTGTTAAAAGCATTATAGTTTTATCTCATCTAGTGTGTATTGGGGGTATGTAAAACTAATGTAATGGATACATTTTGGATGTGAAATAATATATTTTATAAATTAATAAAATTTTAAATATTATTGTTCGAAATTTTGAATATTGGTGTTTGCAATATTTTTGCTATAAAAAAAAATTATACCTCCTTTAGCGAATTTTATAAGTTAGCTAGTTGGATAATGCTCACTTACCTTATTGAACTATAGTGAGGTAAGAAAGTGTTACAATTTTTGGTATAAGAGCTATTAGTTTAAACGGTTCTTGCCTAGTGGGTATGGGAGATATGTGCATGTTTCATGCATAAACATTTTTTTTAAGCTGTTATATTGTGATAAAGGACACTTTTTCTGACAATATAGGTTTAAATGGATTCTAAATCACGACAAAGTTATGAGGAAGAAGAGGATGGTAATATTACTGACTCTAATGTTCATAGACAGTTAACATCAGTTAGAGTTTCAGAGCCTGATGTCGTAGATCTATAGCATACTAAAGAACAAATTAAGCCGGGTCAGGTATGTTTTATGCAACAAATGGCTATTTTGTTATAATAGATAGCACAAGTTGTGCCACCACCAGCTCCACTAGCTGCCCCACCTCAGCCAAAAGCCCATATTGATAAGTTGAGAAAATATGGTGTCACTGATTTCACAGGTAAGAAAGATGATGATCCATTAGCAGCAGAATTTTAGTTAGAAAAAAGATAGAATGAGTTTTTGGAGAGATCTAGTGTGCTGAGGAGTAGAAGATGCAGTATCCCTCCTTCAGGAATATGCCTATGAATGGTGGAAGTCGGTACTAGCGAAGCCTCATACTGCAAAACCTCAGACATAGGATTTTTTTGTGGCAAAATTTAACAAAAATATATGCCACGAGTTTATGTTGATGAAGAAAAGAGAGAATTTCTGAACTTGAGGCAGAGGGGTATGATAGTAGCTGAGTATGAGAGGGAATTTTACCAAGCTGAGTAAGTATGCAACGAGGATTATTGGAGATGAAGCAGATAAATGTCATAGATTTCAAGATGGCCTCGATGAGGATATTGGGTATTTGGTTGCTTCCCACCAGTATACAAACTTTGATACACTAATTTCCTCTACTATTTTAGTGTTGAAAGAAGAAAAAAGATGAAGACAAAATAGCTTTCTAAGAAATCAACAGCTAGTGTGGCCCATACATTTGGTAAGAAGGGGCGGTTAGTACCTAGACCTTTTCAATCACAGGATGTTGGATAGAAATTTTCTACTGTGCGAGGTTAGCAATTTAGACCTGCAGCATCATCTGCTAGTTCACCAGCACCATTGTCCAGGGAGCTAACTCCTGCTATCTGCCCACACTATGGTAGATATCATTAAAGAGAGTGTTGGTGGTTCACTGGGGCATGCCTGAGATGTAGAGCCACTGATTATATGAAAAAAGATTGTCCCAGACTTAATACATGTAGTATGGCACCAACACAATGATAGCATCAGAATAGAGCCGTAGTAAGGATCGAGGCTAGTTTAGAGGTGGACATACAAGATAGATTCAGGGGGTATTAGAGACAGTTGACAGACCCAAGGGTAATAGAGCTCCAACTTGGGCATATGTGATGCCAACTTAGGAGGACCAGGATGCACCTGACGTTATAGTTGGTAAATTTTCTTTATTTGACCTTAAATTGCATGTATTGATAGATCCTGGTTCTACGAATTCATACATAAGCACTTTTGCACTTAGACGAGGGAATATTATACCTCACACCTTAAAGTATGAGATAGTTATGACCAATCCATTGGGACATAGTGTGAGAGTGAATCAAATATATAGAAATAGCCAAATAATAATCCAGGGTAGAGAATTTCTAGCAGACTTAATAGAATTACCTTTTCATGAATTTGTTGCTACTTTGGGTATAGATTGGTTAACAAAACATGGAGCTATAGTCGACTGTCTATCCAGAAAAGTTATACTTAAAATTCTTAGGCAAGATGACATTATCATGGGATGTGAGGCATACTTGGCCCATGTGATAGATACTAGGAAGGGGAGCTCAAAACTCAAGGACATCCCCACAGTGTGTGAATTTCCAGATGTGTTTCCTGATGATTTGCCAGGGTTGCCACCAGATAGGGAGATAGAATTTGCTATTGATGTGATTCTTGGTACAACTCCTATATCAATTACTACTTATAGAATGACACCTACAGAATTAAAGGAGTTGAAAGTTCAATTGCAATAATTACTAGACAGGGGATTCAGAAGACCCAGTGTGTCACCATGGAGTGCTCCAATGTTGTTCGTCAAAAACAAAGATGGCACTCTTTGTTGTGTATTGATTATAGACAATCAAACAAGGTGACAATTAAAAATAGATACCCACTGCCTAAAATTGATTATTTGTTTGATCAATTAAAAGGAGCAACGGTATTTTCTAAGATTGATCTCAGATTCAAGTATCATCAACTGAAAGTCAAGGAGTCTGATGCATCCAAAACAGCCTTCAGGACTCAATATGGCCACTATAAGTTCCTAGTTATGCCTTTTAGCTTAACAAATGCACTAGCTACTTTTATGGATATGATTAACAGGATTTTTAGGCCTTACCTTGACCAATTTATTGTATTTTTTTTATAGATGATATCCTAGTGTATTCAAGGGACAAGGAAGAACATGACAAATATCTCAAAATAATGCTTCAGACTTTGAGGGAAAATAACTTGTATGCAAAGCTGCCAAAATGTGAGTTTTGGTTAGAAGAAGTAGGATTCTTAGGACATATTGTGTCAGCTAAAGGAATCTGAGTAGATCCCAACAAAATAGAAATGATTTTGAATTAGAAACTACCCCGTAATGTGACAAAAGTTCAGAGTTTTCTTAGATTAATTGGCTACTATAAAAGGTTTGTGAAAGGATTTTCAAACATAGCTGCACCAATTACCAAGCTACTCAAAAAGGAAACTAAATTTGAGTGGACAGATTGGTGTCAAGCAAGCTTTGTCAAGTTGAAAGCCATGCTAATTGAAGCACTTGTCTTGACCCAACCTACTATGGGGAAAGATTTTGTAATATACATTGATATCACTCATAATGGTCTAGGTTGTGTATTAATGTAAGAGGGTAAAGTAGTTGCTTATGCATCTAGGCAATTGAAGTCTCATGAACTAAATTATCCTATGTATGATTTGGAATTGGCAACAATAGTGTTTGCATTAAAAAATATGGCGACACTATTTATATGGTGAGCAATGCTACATATATACAAATCATAAGAGTCTCAAATATTTTCCCATACAAAAGTAGTTGAACTTAAGGCAAAGACATTGGCTAGAGTTGATTAAAAATTACAATTGTATTATTGACACCAGCGGGGCAAAGCCAATGTGGTGGTCGATACCTTAAGTAGAAAAACACTAGCAGGTATACATCATAATTTCTTTATTATAATATAATATTTAATAATTAATAATAAATTAATAAGGGATTCATACTTTATTTTAGCAGAATTACAGGTTCAACCCACCTTGAGGTAACAAGCGAGAAAAGCTCAAAGGCAAGATCAAAAATTGATGAAAAACTGTTAAGGCAGTGAAAAAATGGGAGATACCTAAATTTATGATTGAAGATGATAGAAGTATAAGTTGTAAGGAAAAATTGTGTGTACCAAATGATAGCAGGTTAAAGCAAATAATTCTAAAAGAGGCACATAATATGACTTATTCCATGCATCCAGAAAGCAATAAGATGTATCAAGATCTGAAGATTTATTATTGGTGGCTAAGAATGAAAGAGGATATCATTGAATATACTACAAGATGCTTGACACGCCAACAAGTGAAAGCAAAACATTAGGTACCTTATGGATTGTTACAACCTATTGTTGTTCCAAAATGGAAATGGAAAAGGATTACAATGGATTTTGTATCTGGTTTTCCTTTGACACAACAGAAACGTGATGCAGTGTGGGTAATTATTGACAGGCTTACCAAGTCAACTCTTTTTTACCAGTTTGGATGGATTATCTGTTAAGTCGGTTAGTAGAAATATATGTTAATGAGATAATTTAACTACATAGGGTACCAATATCCATTATTTCTTATCGAAACCCATGATTCACATCTCAATTTTGGAAAGGTTTGCAACAAACATTGGGGACTTGACTTACTTTTAGTACAACATTCCACCCACAGATAGATGGGAAATCCGAATGATTTATTCAATTACTAGAAGACATGCTTAAAAGTTGTGTAATTGACTTTAAGGGTAGTAAGGATAAGTATTTGCCGTTAAGGGTAGTTAGGATAAGTATTTTCCGTTAAGGGTAGTTGGGATAAGTATTTGTTGTTGATGGAATTTGCATACAATAATAGCTATCAAGCTAGTCTTGGCATGACAACATATGAGGCTTTATATGGAAGGAGATGTAAAAACAACTTTATGTTGGACATAACTTAGTGAAAAGAAGTTAGTGGGTAGAGAATGGGCACAACAGATAGAAGAAAAGGTGAGATTAATCCAAGATCGATTAAAAGCTGCAGCTGATTGACAAAAGTCCTATGCTGATTTGAACAGAAAGGATATTGAATATATTTTTGGAGACAATGTAACACCCCCTCACTCCAGCAGCTCGTGCCCAAATGAGGGTGTGCTACACTGACTTCATCGGTTAAAATATCATTATATAAGTTATATATAAAAGCAAAATTACTCGTACATTTTTTTTTCATTTCCAATATTCACTATTTATTTACTTTGCATTTATAAAAGAAATATAACACAAAAGTTAAATGACCTTTTTATATAGTAACATGTTCTTTATAAAACATACTGTTTGTTTTACAAATACTACAAAATAAAGTTTACAAGATAATACACAAAAGTTATGTAACCCACTTGTGTGCAACAGGCTGCTTTACTGGATTAGTTCACCGTTGGCTTTGTCTACTATCTTCCATTTATTCTTTCCTAAATCTGCGTGAAAAAACTCCCACGCTAAGCTCTTGGCTTAGTGGTGCATATAAATAAGGCAATAAACTATTTTTAATGTCACATGCATTGTCATATAACAATTTATGATCATACATTTCATAATATTCTAGTATGCATAACATCAATTTATTGTATCTCATTTTGTTTAACATAATCAAATCATCATTCTCATGCAAATCATGGTATTCTAGCATGTATAGACATCAAATTATATATTTTATCTCATATATATTTATTTTATTACCACCTTATTGTATAACACTAAATCTTCTTTTTATCCATGTCACAATTCATAATTCTATTTTTATTTTCAATAATTCTTTTATGTTTCATAACTTCTTTATTTGTGTTTTCATTTATGTCCCGGACACCTATGAACCACTGAATAGGATAACGGAGTTTCCATCCAGGTACTTAGGAGTACCACCTGGGCAATATGATGTGCGCATATATGTGTCAAACCCGGCGTAGATAACCGTACCAAACTCGGCGTAGATAATAATGTCATACCCGACATAAATAACAATGCCAAACCTGGTGTAGATAATATTTCCAAATCCGGCATAGATAATCATACCATTAATGGATTTAATCATTTTCATCATACTCCCCTCCTATTTGGCATGCCAAATTATCCTAAGTTGGTTCTAGTTAGGTGTTCTAGGGCTTATACAATTTCATTAAAATTCATAAAAATTAATTTAATACTTTTCATGCATGTAATATCTCAAAATAATCACATAATCACTCAATTAAAATAATATTTACATAATATAACAAATTTCTCATCATTTTACTCATTTCATTTCTCAATTCATATGCTGCCCTGTCACTGGCAGATTCTGTTCTCTGTTTGGACCTTAATTTTGGTCCTGTTCCATCCTGAATTTAGTTACATGATCTTCATAACAATTTTAGATATGGATATTAGCTTTAATATTCAACTTTAATCACTTAATTCTGAGTTATGTATCAAAAGATATAATAACATTAACACTAACTGGTCACTGATAATTCTGCCCAGAATTTTCTGGACAGATTCTATGTCTAAACTTTATGAATTTTTCTGGACAATTAAAGACATATTCAGATATTATGGTCTAAATAACAATTGTATCCCTATGTCTTAGCTTTCAAACCGAACAAACAACACACAAATCCAAGCTTCATAACCCAATTTGTAATAGTTTAAGTACTTACTGCTCATTACTAACAATTCTGCCCAGAATTTCTGGACAGATTCTATATCCGAATTTTATGAATTTTTTATGGATAATTACAGACATATTCAGATATTATGGTCTAAATAATAATTGTATCCCTATGTCTTAGCTTTCAAAACAAACAAAGAAAACACAAATCCAAGCTTCAGAACTCAATTTGTAATAGTTTAAGTACTTACTGCTCATTCCTAACAATTCCGCCCAAAATTTCTGGACAGATTCTATGTCAGAATGTTATTAATTTTTTTGGATCATTATAGACATATTCAGGTTTTATGGTATAAATGAATGTTATAGACCTATGTCTTATCTTTCAAACCCAATAAACAACATGCAAAACTGAGTTCCATAAAATTAAGTTATAATAGTTTAAGTAAACACTGCTCATCAATTTCCAGCAAGGAACATACAAGATAATCACATTCAATTTTTACCAAATTAAATCATAAGTCTAGCAAACATGCATCCCCAAGATTTTCATCACAAAATAATATAAATTCAAAATCATCAAAATGCCAAATAATTAAATCATGTAAATAAAAAAAAAATAAAATAGGCTATTGCCTTAGGTTATGCACAAACCTCTTTTTTTCTCTTTTCTTTCTCTTTACTTTTCTTTCTCATTTCCTTTGCTCCCTTGATCTAGTTCCATGTTAACTTGAGTTCCTAAAATTTAAAATCAGATTACTAAAACTTCATAAATCCTAATTTTTCTCTTTTTCCTTACTCTCCTAAGCTTCCTTAGGCATGAAAATGGAATTTCCCATGCCTTTCTCTCTCTTTTTCTCACTTTTTATTCTTAGAACAAGGTTTGGTTATGGCTGTCTAAGGGAAAAACGTGGGCTGTTTTGAGAGGCAGAATTTTCCCCAATGAAAATGGATAAGGAAGAAGAAGAAACAATCAAGAACAAAATGACAAAAGTCATTAAGATGGGGGACACATAAGCCACATTCTAGAAACCTTCATTAATGTTATATGCATGTATCTTCATTAGCTTATTAAACTTTGCCACTTGGTGTATTGGGCTTCAAGAAATGTGGGAGGCAATTGAAAGATAGAAAATTCTAGATATGAAGAGATGAAGGAACAATTAAGAGAATAAAGACAAGCTACATAATTATGGGACACCTAAGCCAAATTCTAGAAGTCTTCATTAATGCCTTCATCTTCCTTGGTGTATGTTAATTGTCCACTTAATGTATGCCACTTGGTATGGCTAGCCCCTTACCATGTGTTTAATGTCCCAATCATGTATTTAATTTATGATTATCCCATTTAAATCCTCCAAGTTTTGGTAAATTGCAAATTGACCCTAAACTTTTCAAAATTTACAATTTAGTCCTTTACCGAAATTTAGCATCTTTAAATATTTTGAATACTTTATTAGATATTTTCCATACTTAATTACCATTATTTTCATTATTTTTCGATAAAATTCCAAATTTAGACTTCGGTCAAACCGACGAGTCGATTTAACAACTCGCGTGACTTAGGTCTAAATTAGCGGATATGACATTCTCTTCCCCTTAAAATAAATTTTTTCCTCGAAATTTACCTGTTATTTATGTGAACAACTGAGGATATTGCCTTTTTATGACTTCTTCATTCTTCCATGTGGCTTCTTCAGTAGCATGATTCTGCCATAGCACTTTAACTAATGGAACTTTCTTGTTTCGTAAAACTTTTTCTTCACATGCTAATATAGCCACCGGTTCCTCTTCATAAGTCAAGTCAGTCTGCACTTCTATCTTTTCAATTGGTATAACATGAGTCGGATCAGACCTATATCTCCTTAGCATCGACACATGGAAAACATTATGGATTTTATCCAACTCTAGTGGAAGTGCTAACCGATATGCCACTGGTCTGATTCTTTCCAAAATCTCATAAGGACCAATCATAAGGACCAATGAACCTCGGACTTAACTTTCCCTTTTTACCGAATCTTAATACTTTCTTCCAAGGTGAAACCTTGAGAAATACTTTATCTCCGACAGCATAATCTATATCTCGCCTCTTAGGGTCAGCATATGATTTATGTCGATCTTGAGCTGCTTTCAATCTTTCTTGGATAATTCTAACATTTTCTTCTGTTTGTTGCACTAACTCTGCCCTATCAACTTCTTTTCACTCAATTTGGTCCAACAGATTGGTGTCCTGCATTTTCTTCCATACAATGCCTCATACGGAGCCATGTCTATGCTTGTCTGATAACTATTGTTGTAGGCAAATTCCATAAGAGGTAAATATCTATCCCAACTTCCCTCAAACTCAAGTAGACAACTTCTCATCATATCCTCTAGCAACTGAATAACACTCTCCGATTGTCCATCCATCTGCGGATGAAAGGTCATGCTGAAATTGAGTCGAGTTCCCAAAGCTTGTTGTAGACTCTTCCAGAATTGTGAAGTAAATCTGAGATCTCTATTAGATATGATGGACATTGGCACTCCATGCAATCTCACTATATCACTTACATAAATTTCAGCTAGCTTATTCAATGAGTAGTTCATTCTGATTGGTAAGAAGTGTGCCGACTTCGTCAATCGATCCACTATCACCCACACTGTATCATGCTTTCTCTGAGTCATCGGTAAACTGGACACAAAATCCATCGTGATTCTTTTCCATTTCCACTCTGGAATCGGTATTGGTTGCAGCAATCCTGTAGGCAACTGGTGTTCCGCTTTCACTTGTTGACAAGTTAGACATTTAGCAATATATTCAGCAATATATTCAGTAATATCCTTCTTCATCCCAGGCCACCATTATTGAGTTTTCAAGTCTTGATACATCTTTTTCCCGCTTGGATGCATTGTATATACCATTTCATGTACTTCTTTTAATATCTCACACTTCAGTTCTTCTATACTGGGCACATAAATCCTATTCTTGAAGTATATTATGCCATCTTTTGTTAATGAAAACTCTAGCTTTTCTCTTTTTTTCACTGCCTCCATTATTTTTCTAACTTCTCATCTTGCTTCTGAGCATCTTTGGTCCTCTGCATCAAAGTAGATTATATTCGCATCTCAGCTAAAATCTTCATGCTTAGTGCATCTACAACTACTTTAGCTTTGCCTGGCTGGTAGTCGATCACATAGTCATAATCTTTAATCAACTCCAACCATCTTCATTGTCTCAGATTCAAGTCTTTCTGTGTGGGAAGGTATTTAAGACTTTTGTGATCTGTATAGGTATAACATCTTTCCCCATACAGATAATGTCTCTAGATCTTAAGAACAAAAACTATCGCAGCTAACTCTAAATCATGTGTCGGATAGTTAAGCTCGTGAGGCTTAAGTTGTCTTGAGGCATAAGCAATCACCTTTTCCTTTTTGCATAAGAACACAGCCTAAACCATTATGACTAGCATCACTGTACATAACAAAGTCTTTTCCTAGAATAGGCTGAGTCAAAACTGGTGCTTCAGTCAATATTGCCTTCATCGATCAAAACTTGCTTGACACTTGTCTATCCACTCGAAACGGACCTCTTTTCGTAGCAGTCGTGTCAAAGGAGTCGCTAAGGATGAAAATCCCTTCACAAACCTCCTATAATATTCGGCTAATCCGAGGAAACTTCTCACTTCTGTCACATTTCGTGGTGGTTTCCAATTAAGAATAGCCTCAATTTTACATGACCCAGAAAACTGACTGATTCAAGCCAAAACTGGCACTTAGATAACTTTGCATACAACTGCTTCTCCCTCAATGTTTGCAGCACTATTCTGAGATGTTGATCATATTCTACTAGGTCTCTAGAGTAGACAAGAATGTCATCAATAAACACTACTACATATTGATCAAGGTATGGCCTAAACACTCGGTTCATTAGGTCCATAAAAGCTGTTGGTGCATTCGTCAATCCAAAGGGCATAACCAGGAACTCATAATGACCATAACGAGTCTTGAATGTCGTCGTAGGTACATCTGACTCTTTTATCTTCAGTTGATGATACTCCGATTGAAGATCTATCTTCAAAAATATGGTTGCACCTTTCAATTGGTCAAATAAGTCATCAATCCTACGCAGTGGGTATTTATTATTAATAGTCACTTTATTAAGCTGTATGTAATTGATGCAAAGACGAAGAGTGTCATCTTTCTTCTTGACAAATAATACCGAAGCACCCCATGGTGATACACTGGGTCGTATAAAACCCTTATCTAACAACTCCTGCAACTGTACCTTCAGCTCTTTCAACTTTGCTGGTGCCATCCTATATGGTGTAATGGAAATAGGGGTGGTGTCGGGTACCAAATCGATAGCAAATTCAATTTCTCTATCCGGCGGTAACCCTGGCAACTCCTCTGGAAATACGTCGGGGAACTCACTAATAGCAGGAATATCCACCAACTTCGGACTTGCTTTTTCCATATCAACCACATACGCTAAGTATGCTTCGCATCCCTTATTGATGAGTTTCTGGGCTTTCAACACAGATATCACATTGTCTAGGAATCTTCTATCCTCACCCATCACCACTATCTCATCTTGTTTTGGAATTCTGATGATCATCTGTCTTCTTCCACAATCCACTACCACTCCATAACGAGCCAACCAATCCATTCCCAATATCACATTGAACTCATGGAATGGTAATTCTATCAAGTCTGCTGGGAATTGCCTTCCTTGAATTTAAACTGGGCAACCCCTAAACACCTTGCTAACCCTCACACTGTGCCCTAACGGGTTAGTCACAATAATCTCAAATTCTAGAGTTTGTGGTTCTAAACCCTCTCGACCCGGTGGTGGTGTGCATATGTATGAATGCGTTGACCCCAGATCTATCAATGCATGTATGTCAGAGCCAAAGAGAAGGAATTTACCAATTAAGACATCCGGTGAATCCTGCTCCTCTTGGCCTGGCATGTCATATGCCCTGGCTAGAGCAACTCTACTACCTTCTGGCCTCTCAACTGTCTTTGATCTGAACTGACTAGACCCTGATCGGCCTCATCTGCCTTGCCTTCGACCTCGGCCTCTACCTTGCTAAGAAGCCTATGTATGCATCAGCTCAGTGCTCCCTGAACCTCTGCCATACTGTAACAAGGGACAATCTTTCCTCATATGGTCTTTAGAGCCACATCTAAAACACGCTCCTGTCATCCACCAACACTCTCCAGGATGAGAACGGCCACAATGTTGGCATTCTGATAGGGGTAGAGATCTATATGGTGTCTGTGTCGGTGCACTGGCTGCCGAAGAAACAGATCTCATGGGTTGTCCCCGCCTAAATGAAGAAGGCTTGTTGGAACCCCCAGTCTGAAATCGGCCATTGAAAGATCTAGCTCTTTTTCCACTTGACTGTACTCTACTCGGTTGTGATATGAGCCTCTTGAACCCTCTATCTTGTGTTAACTGTCGTGTGGCTAGAACTCTCTCAACTATTCTGGTAAATGCTAGCAAACTAGGAAAACTCATCAGACGTAGAGCAGAGACTTGTAGCTTGATTGGGTCTCTCAATCCATCTTTAATTCGTTGACACTTATCTGCCTCAGTGGATACAATGCCTCCAACATACTTGCAAAGATGTGTGAATTCTCTTTCATATTCTATTACCGATAAGTTTCCCTGTTTCATCATCAAAAACTGTCTTTTCTTGTCGTCTGTGTAGATAGGAGGAATATACTGCTCCTTAAATTTCTCTAGAAAGAACTCCCATGTCATAGGGTCAGGAGCCTCTGTGCTTTGTGATTCATATCGCCACCAGTCATATGCATGCTCCTGTAGTAAAGATATTGCATACTCATATTTATGCTCGTTTGTGCAATGCAGCTGATCAAAAACTCTTTCTGCCCGTTCTAGCCAAAACTCTGCCACTGAGGGGTCATCTTCCCGTTTACCGTAGAAATCGGGTGCCCCTAACTTCCTCAGTCTCTCAAATTATAATCCTGATGAGGCTGGTTGTGATGCTCTTTGTAGCAAATCTATCATGTTCCTCACAAGCTTTATTTGTCCTATGCCAGCAATAGACTGCCCTCTTAATAGGCTAGCACTGGATCTAGATACAGTAGCTTGGTGATGATTGGGTCGCGATGAAGCCTGTGTTTCAGTAGGCTCATTACTTTCTACTCCTTCGGCCACAATATGTCGTGACCCTGAAGCCATACTATACTTATATCATAATATAACGGCCTCAATCAGTAAGCAGCAACTTTAATACTTAATTGTGGGTACACACATGTTATAATTATTTTTAAAAACCATTTTAAAATTCCAAAACAGCCCAAACCGGGCTTTAATACCACAATCCAGAAACACCAACCTGGTGCTCTAATACCAAAAACTGTAACACCCCCTCACCCCAGCAACTCGTGCCCAAATGAGGGTGTGCTACACTGACTTCATCGGTTAAAATATCATTATATAAGTTATATATAAAGCAAAATCACTCGTACATTTTTTTTCATTTCCAATATTCACTATTTATTTACTTTGCATTTATAAAAGAAATATAACATAACAGTTAAACGACCTTTTTATATAGTAACATGTTCTTTACAAAACATACTGTTTATTTTACAAATACTATAAAATAAAGTTTACAAGATAATACACAAAAGTTGTGTAACCCACGATGTGTGCAACAGGCTGCTTTATTGGATTAGGTCACCGTTGTCTTTGTCTACTATCTTCTATTTATTCTTTACTAAATCTGCGTGAGAAAACTCCTACGCTAAGCTCTTGGCTTAGTGGTGCATATAGATAAGGCAATAAACTATTTTTAATGTCACATGCATTGTCATATAACAATTTATCATCAAATCATGCAAACATACATTTCATAATATTCTAGTATGCATAACATCAATTTATTGTATCTCATTTTGTTTAACATAATCAAATCATCATTCTCATGCAAATCATGGTATTCTAGCATGTATAGACATCAAATTATATTATTTTATCTCATATTTATTTATTTTAATACCACCTTATTGTATAACACTAAATATTCTTTTTATTCATGCCACAATTCATAATTCCATTTTTATTTTCAATAATTCATTTATGTTTCATAACTTATTTATTTATGTTTTCATTTATGCCCAGGACACCTATGAACCACTGAATAGGATAATGGAGTTGTCATCCAGACACTTAGGAATGTCATCCGGACAATATGATGTGCGCATATAAGTGTCAAACCCGGCGTAGATAACCGTGCCAAACTCGGCATAGATAACCGTGCCAAACTCGGCGTAGATAATAATGACATACCCGACATAAATAACAGTGCCAAACCCGGTGTAGATAACATTGTCAAACCTGGCATAGATAATCATACCATTAATGGATTTAATCATTTTCATCATACTCCCCCCCTATTTGGTATGCCAAACTATCATAAGTTGGTTCTAGTTAGGTGTTCTAGGGCTTATACAATTTCATTAAAATTCATAACAATTAATTTATACTTTTCATACATGTAATATCTCAAAATAATCACATAATCACTCAATTAAAATAATATTTACATAATATAACAAATTTCTCATCATTTTACTCATTTCATTTCTCAATTCACATGTTGCCCTGTCACTGACAGATTCTGTTCTCTGTTTTGGACCTTCATTTTGGTCCTGTTACGTTCTGAATTTAGTTATATGATCTTAATACAAATTTTCGATATGGATCTTAGCTTTAATATTCAACTTGAATCACTTAATTCTGAGTTCTGTATCAAAAGATATAATAATATTAACACTAACTGGTCACTGATAATTCTGCCCAGAATTTTCTGGATAGATTCTAAGTCTAAATTTTATGAATTATTCTGGATAATTACAGATATAGTGAGATATTATGATCTAAATAAAAATTGTAGCCCTATGTCTTAGCTTTCAAACCAAACAAAAAACACACAAATCCAAGCTTCATAACTCAATTTGTAATAGTTTAAGTACTTACTGCTCATTACTAGCAATTCTGTCCAGAATTTTTGGACAGATTCTATGTCCGAATTTTATGAATATTTCTGGATAATTACAGACATATTCAGGTTTTATGGTCTAAATAAAAGTTATATCCCTATGCCTTATCTTTCAAACCCAATAAACAACATGCAAAACCGAGTTTCAGAAATTAAGGTATAACAGTTTAAGTGAACACTGCTCATCAATTTCCAGCAAGGAACATACAAGATAATCACATTCAATTTTTACCAAATTAAATCCTAAGTCTAGCAAACATGCATCCCAAAGATTTTCATCACAAAATAATATCAATTCAGAATCATCAACATGCCAAATAATTAAATCATGAAAATAAAAATAAAATAAAATAGGCTATTGCCTTAGGTTATGCACAAACCTCTTTTTTTCTCTTTTCTTTCTCTTTACTTTTCTTTCTCCTTTCCTTTGCTCCCTTGATCTAGTTCCTTGTTAACTTGAGTTCCTAAAATTTAAAATCAGATTATTAAAACTTCATAAACCCTAATTTTTCTCTTTTTCCTTACTCTCCTAAGCTTCCTTAGGCATGAAAATGGAATTTCCCATGCCTTTCTCTCTCTTTTTCTCACTTTCTCTTCTTAGAACAAGGTTTGGTTATGGCTGTCCAAGGGAAAAACGTGGGCTGGTTTGAGAGGAAGAATTTTACCCAATGAAAATGGATAAGGAAGAAGAAGAAACAATCAAGAACAAAATGACAAAAGTCATTAAGATGGGGGACACATAAGCCACATTCTAGAAACCTTCATTAATGTTATATGCATGTATCTTCATTAGCTTATTAAACTTTGCCACTTGGTGTATTGGGCTTCAAGAAACGTGGGAGGCAATTGAAAGATAGAAAATTCTAGATATGAAGAGATGAAGGAACAATTAAGAGAATAAAGACAAGCTACATAATTATGGGACACCTAAGCCAAATTCTAGAAGTCTTCATTAATGTATTCATCTCCCTTGGTGTATGTTAATTGTCCACTTACTGTATGCCACTTGGTGTGGACAGCCCCTTCCCATGTGTTTAATGTCCCAATCATGTATTTAATTTATGATTATCCCATTTAAATCCTCCAATTTTCTGTAAATTGCAAATTGACTCCTAAACTTTTCAAAATTTACAATTTAGTCCTTTTCCAAAATTTAACATCTATAAATATTTTGAACACTTTATTAGATATTTTCCATACTTAATTACCATTATTTTCATTATTTTTCGATAAAAGTCCAAATTTAGACTTCGGTCAAACCGACGAGTCGATTTAACAACTCGCTTGACTTAGGTCTAAATTAGCGGATATGACAGACAAGGTGTTTTTAAAAGTCTCACCTTGGAAAAAAGTACTTCGCTCAGGAAAAAATTGGAAACTGAGCCCTAGATTTATCAGACCATACGAAATACTTGAATGTGTGGGCCCAGTGGCTTACTAATTGGCCTTACCACCATAATTGGATAAGATCTATAATATGTCTCATGTCTCAATGCTAAGGAGATATAGATTGGATCCGACACATGTAGTACCTATTGAATCTATAGAGGTGCAACCAAACTTCACTTGTGAAGAAGTGCTTGTTGCAATCTTAGCTCGAGAAGTCAATGAACTATAGAACAAGAAGGTACCATTGGTAAAGGTCCTGTGGTGTAATCATGCAGTAGAATAAGCCACCTAGGAGAGTAAAGAAATGATAAGAACTCAGTATCCTCAATTATGTATCCTCAATTATTCACCCCTAGCTAATCAAGTAAATTTCGAAGACGAAATTTTTCTTTAGGGGGAGAGAATTGTAACATCCGGCAATTTAGGCCTTAATCATTCATGATCGTAGTAAGGCACGCCACTCCAATCTTAGTATGAATTTGGACCCATAAAAAATGAGAAATCATAAAGAAAAATAATTAAGGGTATTATTAGTTGGGAATTAAAAAGATTGGTGCTAGAACTGGAAAAAAAAAATAAAATTTACCCTATGGACATAATCGGTATTATTGAAATTGTGTGGGAAAAATATGTAGGAGAAGAGAAATTTGGGAAAAAGGATAAATTTCAAATAATTAAAGTTAATAAAGATTAATTAAGTTAATGAACCAATAGGAAGTAAAATTAAGTTAATTAATGGGGCCCACTCATTAAACATAATATAAAAGTAAAAAATGGTAGGAAATTTTACATTCTTCCATCACCAAAATCAACTCATCATCTTCATCTTCTTCCTTCTAGTTTCCAACCACTTAAAGCCTTCAACTCTTCCATTTTTGCTTCATTTCAAACTTGAAAAAGAGATAAAAATAAGTTTTAGAGAGAAAAACCAAGAAATTAAAGAGTTTTTTCCATAAAGAGAGATAAGGAACAAGAAGGAAGGAAGAAAGAAGAAAAGAAAAAAGGAGAAGATTTAAGGGAATTTCGGCAAAGCCTAGAGATCCATTAAAGTGAGTTTCATCGGCTTAAATTCAACATTTTTCCTTCCATTTCAGACCCATAAGGGAGATAGATATGATTGGAATTGATTGATTAGAGTTATGTGGCAAGAGTTGATCTAGGGTTTGAAGTTGGAATTAGGTTGGGGAAAATGGAATTGAGGTTGAAATTAATGTTAATTAACCTTAATTTATGATTTTATGATTTCAAACACAAAGAAACATGACTTTAAGAAATGAAAGAGGGGCTGCCATGGTTAAAGTAATTTGGAGAAAATTGAAATTGACCTTAAGGTAAGGAAAATAAAGGACCCTAGAGAATCATTTTGGATAGCTTTAATCTAATAAAAAGGGGCTTTAATCTTAGTAAATTTTGCCTAAAATAAGGTATAAAATATATTAGGGGCATTAGAATTTTTTGCATGCAAGAAAAATTTAGAAAACGGATTATAGAAATGAGATATGGTATGGCTATGTAGGACAATCAAATGAGAAAAAGAGAGGCCCTCATAGGGTGACAAAGGCAAAGAAAGAGCTACCTAATGAGGGAAGGAAAATAAGGAAAAAAGAGAAATTTCAAGGCTGATTAGGTGTGATTTATTGATAAAAATCTTACACGTCATCTCACTTTTAAAATCCTTTGCCTCTTATACCTCCATCATAGGATGATCTTCTACCTCCTAAACCTCCACCTTTGCCTTGTTATAAACAAGTTCCAAGACCCAAAGTCACCAAACCTGAACCTATATCTATGATAGCCATGTACCAACCACCTTCTTCTTCTCCATCTATATACGATACTAAATCCCCCCCCCTCCAGGAACACTTAGATATTGTCTCTCAAGTTCAAACTGCTCCATATGTCTGATCTTTGACAATTACACTTGAAGGAACATTTAAGCTTATTTCTACTGTAGAATTAGTCTTAAATTGGCAGACTCAGAATGCACAAGCACAAAACAAAGTGCTTCAGAGAATTGAAACTAAGGTTGATAATGTTTCAAACAAAGTTTCTTTTCTAGATAAACGTCAGACTACACAATATGAAGCACTGCACAAGTTACTAATACAACTTGAAGATCAACATGCAAACTTAAAAAATCAATTGATTAATATGATATCCACTAGATCATATGACTCAACTTTTGATGCCAAAGTTGTTCATCTCCAGAAACTAGAAAGAGAAATTGTCTCGTTAAAATAGGACCTTAAACAAGATTTTCTCAAATTGTCTTCTCCTTCTACTTATCCTTTAGGGATGTAGGTCTCTACACTTGCCTGTTTCACACCAACCTCTTTATACACCTCCTCCCTTACACCAACCATCCTTGATAGAATTTGAACAATTTGGTCTTTCCTTTGAACTTTTTCATAAACAGTTCATGGAATAACTTAGAATAGGACCAAAGCCTATTTCTGCTTCATCTTAAAAGCCAAACCAAACACCTGTTACTACAAAACCTTTTATACCTCCTATTATTTCGCCAGAAATAACTACTCAACCTGGTCAACCAACTCTTGTTTCTCAGCCAAAAACAAAAAGAGATTGCCCACTCTCATATGGTCCAATAGCCAAAAACACCATCACTGCCTTCTTGGAAAAATAAGCTTCTGAAAGTATTCCTCACGTCGGGAGTCAAATTTTAGAAGTGCCCTATATTTCTTCTGGTAGTTTAGAATATAAACTCTCTGACAATGAACTTGATGCAAAATATTATCATCTAACTCAGTTTATGGTAGATCCCGCTACTTCACAACAAAGCAGAACCACTTATCAGCAACCTGCCTATCAAACTGAAGAACCACCAGAGGAAATGGATATGAACATTCCAGAATCTAATCCACATGTTCCTCCCTAACTTCACAATGGACCATGGTTTACATTCAATGATATTCCACCTCATAAATGGAGAGATCGCATTCAATAATTTTATGTTTGGATAGAAGTACAACAAAGGCGTCCTAATTCTAGATTCCCAACTATAATCTTGGAATTGACTTTCAGATTCATAGGAACTCTAAGAGATTGGTTTGTCAGCCTACCTAAGGCAACAATGTTAAGATTTTATCAATCCCAGTCTATGGCAGAGGTCTTTATTACTTTACACTAAGAATTTGTTGGGAATACTGCAGAGTATGATGATATGTGCAGAGGTGAGTATTTTCAAGATGAAGTGTTGCTCTCTTCTCAGAAAAGACATTGACTGACATTACCAGTGGATGACAGAAAGATTCTACCTTCTTGGTAGTGCAACATATGCCAATCTGAAGCAAGCATTTCTGGTTTCTTTTCCAGAGTTTATTTCTAATCACATTCAATTTCAACTCAAAGAAAAGAACATCGATCTGAATTCTGTCAACCTTGGAGAAATCTACTAATGAATTCTTCTCTCAGTTGAAAAAATTTATGCTCAACAAAAGATGGTTCAAGAACTGATGACATTTGACAATGATTCTTCTTGGAAGATGGCTTGTAGAAAACCTGATTTGCAGATAAAATGTTAAGACAAAGCATGTTCATATCCTTCTCACAAATCCAAACGCTATCACAAATGGTGTCCCTTAAGTGATTCCCAACCTCAGAGACACAAGCGATGAAAGTTCAAATTCTTTTAGAGACGCAAATAGAGATTCAAGAAAAGTGATCAGTGTTATGTCTGTGGAAAGAAAGGACACTTTGCAAAGAATTGTCCTCACAAGCCCAAGAAAGCTGCAAAAATTATCCAAAAAATTCATCAAGTCTCTCATGTAGATCTTGATAATGCTGACATAGAATCACTTTTCTATCTAGAAGATGAATCAAACCCTTAAGCACTTTTTGTAGCAGAGTTCTTAGAAACAGAATCTGACGCAGAAGATGAGATACTATAAGATGAGTTACCTTCCTAAAATTTCATTTTCCCTAATCATTACATTCCTTCTGTTTACCCAATAGCCTCTCTTTGTTCTTCTCAACTCCTTCAAAATACAACCCTTTTTATCGAATTATCCACTCTCCCAACACCCTCTATCTATCCTACCCAATCAACTCACCCAATTCCACTTGTCTTAGCATCAGTTTTTCCTCATAAGTATGCTAAACCCATTAAAATAATTGCATTCACAAATACTGGTGCTCACAGGTCTATAATGAATCCTTCAGTTCTTCCTGAAATATATTGAGTCCAGCATAACCAATATTTCCAGGCAGCAGATGGAAAAATTTTATCTACTTCATTAAAAACTCAAAATCCAATTAAACTACATATTTTTCCTGACCTTGCCATTTAGATGCATGTTCTTGGTTCAAATCTCCCTGATAAAGATCTAGTCCTTGGATTTGATCTTTATTTTCATCTAAACAATTTGTTCATTTTACCCAATGGATTATAGTACAAAAAACAACTTTTACCATTCACCACTATACCCTTTTTTTCACTTTGTTGCCTACTTTACAATCTCCTTCCTTGTTATTAGAACTAATACAGGAACTTCATAATTCTTATTGTGTCTTATCTTATACAGAGTTCTCTCAAAAACACCCTTCTCCACTTTAGACTCGACCAAAATTTTTTATCACTCTCCCTTTCAAAAATTCTGAAGACCTAAACCCAACTAAGGCATCTCATCCAGAAATGTCTCCTTCAGACATGAAACTTGCAATGTAGGAGTGTTCTCAGTTGTTATTAGAAGGTTTGATCCAACTCACCAAGTCAAACTAGGCATGCCAAGCTTTCTATGTCAATAAGAAGTCAAAACAAGTTTGTGGGAAGAAAAGGCTTGTAATTGATTACAAACCTTTAAATCTTTTTCTAAAAGATGACAAGTATCCATTACCATGAATTGAATAAATGTTCCCATTTATGGCTTCATGAAAGATCTTTTCTAAATTTGACCTGAAATCAGGATTCTAACAACTTGGAATTATTCCAGAAGACCATTACAAGATAGCCTTCTATATTCCAAATCATTTGGCCGAAGAGTTATTAAAATTTCCTGATGAAAATTTGACTGTCAAACAAATTCAATATTTCCTTGGAATAACTAACTACATCAAACAGTTCATATCCAACTAAAGTCAGCACGTGAAGCCAATGTATCAACTTTTGAATAAGTAGCCTCCTACTTGGTCGGCCACTCATACTAGGTTATCCAAACAATCAGAGCAATCACTCAGAGCTTGCCACGTCTACAGATTCCTTCCACGGGAAAAAGATTATTGTAGACTAATGCATCAGATGAGCACTGAGGAGTCATTCTCTTTGAAATAAATGAAGATAAAAAAGAAGTGTGTGGATATGCAAGTGGTCACTTTAAAGATAGTGAACTTCACTATCATTCAACATTCAAGGAGATCTTAGCCATGAAATATGGAATCAAAAAATTTGAATTCCATCTGATATGACATCACTTTACTGTTATCATGGATTGTTCATCATTTCCACGTATGCTAAACTTCAAGCAGAAAACAATCCCACACCCACAGCTTTTGAGATGGAAAGAATGGTTTAGCTGGGACAACTTTGATGTTCAGTATATAAAAGGTGATCAGAATCTCATTCCATATTTCTTATCTAGACCTCCTCAACAAATCAGCCTCATTTCCTCCTCTAATGAAATCCACTCCTCTTTATGGGTTCTAGTTCTAGTTCAAGTACACCAGTTCTCTATCTCTCGAATTTTCCCCTAGATGTCCAACAGTTCTTGACCTTCGTCAGATCAAAAGGTTTGCATAGAACATGTTGTTTACCTACATGTTCCTCTTTCAAGAAAAACTTGGTCTTCCCAAAAAGATTGTCTATTGTCCAGCAGAATATCCTTGGGTGATAGTCTATAGACTCTCTACAAAGCCCATGAGTAGTCAATACTATACTATCATGTTGTTCAAATCCCTCTAATAGATTTCCTTCCTTTCATTTGCGACCAATAAAGTTTGCAATCCTTCCAAGTCAAATTCCTCACTTGGTTCCAACCATTGAGCTACTGGAAAAAGCTTTTTGCTAGCTTATTGCAGATCATTCCACTCCAAAAGTCCCAAAAGAGATCATAGGAATTTTCATATTCCATCGTCCCTATACTCATATTGCAGGAACCAACATAGTTGTTACACTCGATCATCTTGTCCTTTAGAGGACTATTCCTCATGAAGACCCTATGTGCCTAAAAGAAGTCAGACAATCAATCCGCTTAGAGCTCAGACGAAGAAATAATTTCTATCACTTGCCTTCAACAAGCTATACCTCCCTTAGATTAGATCCATGTAAGAGAATTAAGATGATTACATGGCCTCCTCTATTAAAGCCCAAGCTCAAAGCTGAAGATGAAACCCCTACAATAATCACATAAGACTCATAGAAAAATAAGCCCAGTCCCAGGCCCAATAATCTGCCACCAGATGACATCGATGACTTCTGGCCTAGGACCCGAGATGATCCCACTATGGAAGATTTCAACCTGTCTCTATCACATGAGCCTATCATAAAGTAATGCAACTGTTAGATAAAATTTGTTTACCACTGTAGTTTTCTTTTGTAATAATGCAGTTGATAAGATAACAACTGTCTCCACTTATCTCCACTTTGTAAAAAGATTGATTTACTTTTGTGTGTTGTCTCCTTCATAGTGATTTTATCATTATTTAGGAATCTTATCTTTATTAAGTGTGGTGTGATGTAAGCAGTGATGCATGTGTCACTTGTTCTTAGCCTACATAAGGTATCTTGTAAGAAATTACCTGTGTGAAATACAAGTATGTTTGTTTAAACTTTTCTCTCTTCCTCTGAACTTTAGATTATTTCATTACCAAGAAGATTAACGATCATATAACACTTTTGGATATCTCTGAGAATCCCTCAACTAAGAATCAAAACAGGATAAACCCATTAGTGGCTAAAGAAGCCTTTAGGGTTAGTCATACCTTGATCCTTCTTTGAATTTCTTAGAGCTATCCTCCAATGATATTAGAGATATCCTTCAGTTTACTTTTGATTTTCTTTGTTATAATTGGACTAAATGGTGTGAAAGTGCTAAGATATGCAAATGTAATTGTGATCTGAAATTTTTGGGATAAAAATGAATGCATATGATGAATGTATTTATTAGATAGGCTTGTGTCAATTGATGACTTTATTTCAAAATTCCATGAGCAACTTTAACATTTTTATCATAACTAATGTTTTGGTGATTACAATGGGATAAAACTAGTTACAAATGAAATATAGGGCTAATTTTTTTTATGAAAAACCTAAGTGCAAATTTTAATTTTAAATGGACTAAAACTTCTACATAAAATCCCATACCTGTTGGTACCCAAAAAATACTGGGCAAAAATTAATTGAATACCCCTCAATAAAATGAGCATAACTTTTACTAAAAACTTTGATTTGGATGATTTTTTATGCGTCTAAAAACTAAGACAATAAAATACAAAATCATAAAAACTATAAATTCAAATTCAAACTAGAAAAGGGCTAAAAATGAGTCGAAATGTTAAGGTTAGAATATATCATAATCAAAGAATTTATATATCAGGCTTTTACATGTGGTGTGAGGAATACATGTATTAATTGATGAGAATTTTAACTTTAATTGTAGTTATGAATGTTTACCAAAATTATTTATATGTGAGATTTAATTTAATAATATTGAAAAAAATAATAATAATAATAATAATAAATAAATAAATAAATAAATAAATAAATAAATAAATAAATAAATAAATAAATAAACATGTATGTGGATAGTTGGTATAATTATCACTTGTGAAAATATTTTGAATAATAATCTTAATATTGGTAGTAAATATAAAAATAAGACACCTAGCCTAGAACTAGAATAAAGAATAGATTGACATGTTAATCAAGATATTAAAGGCACTCAGTGCTAAAATACAAAAGTCGGTAATTACAATTCTATAAATGTGCTCAGTGCAAAATTATCAATGCCAATAATGGCAATACTATTATTGGGTTTGGCGCAATATTATGAAAGTCGGTAATGACACTAGTATAAAAACACTCAGTGCAATATTATAAAATCTGGTAATGACAATCTTGTTATTCCTATTAGTTAGTTTGGTCATAGATATTATGGACACAAAAAATAATAATAATAATAATAAGTGTATATGGGTAAAATAAGTAAAAGCACATCATCTAGATAATATTGTGTTAAATCAAGATTGTTGAATATTAAATGTTTGATAAAATTTCTTTGATTTCCTATATTGTTTTTTGTGTGCCTTATTTGTGGAATTATAAAATGGCATGTAAGAAAATATATATATGTGTAAGATTTTTATCCTTGAAGCACCACTACGCTAGTAGCTTAGCACGAGTGGTTTCTTCTCTCACAAGTTTTGAAGTATAGCTATTAGAAGACGAATGGTACCTAGACAGAAAACAACTTAAAGTTTTGGACTATTTTTGATATATTTTGTTAAAAGCCTTTTAAATTAAATTATAGTTTTATCTCATCTAGTATGTATTGGGGGTTTGTAAAACTAGTGTATATTAAACCCTTAAACACCATATATGTAATGGCCCAAATATCGGGTTAGTCATAAACTGTAGTTTCTGAAATTCATCAACATACTAGAGGTCAAAAATACACCTATGGATGAAAAATATTTTATTTAATCACCAAAATATATAGGTTATGACTAGTCCAAGGGTAAATTTTGGAGTGAAAATGAGGTCAAATAAGTTATCAAAAGTCAAAACTAAGAAAAAACGGGACCTGATTTAATTAAAAAATTGGTTAACCGTACTTTGACCGAGTTATGAAAAATAGCAAACGATATCCAAAAATTTATTTTAAGACATGGATACACTCTAAATAATATTTAGCTTTATTTAATAGTGAAAAAAGAATTTTACAATAATACCGAAAATTGAATTATCAACCTGGTTTGAGTAAGCTGGACAGAAAATGGACTCCGATTAAGTTAAAATTTTTTTTGTATACATATAAAACTATTTTATGAATTATGGAATACAATTTGGGTGAAATTGAGCTTGAAAAGTGAGAAATAATTTATAATACTTAATTGGGCCTAAATGGGTTAGACTTTGTTTGACCCAAGCCCACCCAACTTAAGTCATTATATAAGACCCAAATTATCAGAATTCTCTAAATAGAATTCTGCTTCATCATCTTCTTCCTCCCTCTTAGCCGAACCACCTCCTCCATTGTTCTTCTCCAATTTTCTTCTATTTTTTTCAATTTTTACACCAAAATCAACCACCCAAAAATAATTTTAGCATCTCTAGTACCTAATAGAAGCTTTTATTCTTCATTTGGAAGGGTAGAGTGGAAGGAAATCAAATGAGACAAGTTATAAATTTGAGGTAAGTGAAATTTATAGTTTTAAATTAGTTTAATGGTTCAAATAGGTAGTTTAAGGTATGTAGATGATAAATATGAAGTTTATTTGAGTTAAGGAAGCAAAATATTGGTGGAATAATGGAGTGTAATTTTCGGTCATGGTAGGTTCAAAGGAAAGTGAAGGTGCTTCCAGAGGAAAGGCTAAGGAAAATGAAGCTTAGGAAGACTAAAGCAAGAAAATAAGGTTAGTAATTTCAAAATCTATCTATTTCCATTGATTAAGTATAATTTAGGGTCATGAAAATTAGGAATTTTGTGTGATTTCAAAATCTATCTATTTCCATTGATTAAGTATAATTATTGATTGATGCTTAAAACATTATTAAGGGATTATAAAAAGTGTATTAGAATGGTTCATTTTAATTAAAAAAATAATAATTAGTGAAAATTGGAAAATATGACCTTATTATGTGAAAAATGTAAATTAAGGTATAATTATATTTTATTGTAATATATTGATATATGGGACAAGGAATGGATAAATTAGTGAAATGAATATTTAGAAGATGAAAGATAAATTTTAATGATGAAAATTAAATTTAGGCCGAAAAATGATGAAGGAATATGATTTTGAGTGTGTAGAAATTTATTGCTAATTAAATTAAAATTAAAATTTAATTATAAAATGCAAGAAAATTTAGTTATAAAATGCATATTTTTCTTGCTAATTAAATTAAAATTTAGTTATAAAATGCAATAAAATATGATTTTTGATTGTGTAGAAATTTATTGGAAATTTTTAAATTATATATTGAATATTTTTCTAATTATTGATTATATTATGCATGAAATGAAAAGTAATGAATAAAGTGAGTTTAGTGAGCTTAATAACTTAATTGATTATTCATAATGAAATATTGAGATATTAGAATGGAAAGTGTAAACAAATTATGATAGTGATATAATTGTATGGAGGAATAAAATGTTAAGTGATTAATAATGTAAAAATAATGAAATTTATTAATTTAATAGAAATTGAATTAAAGGAATAAAATAATACCCTTATTTATTTTTCGGATGGTTAAATCTAGCCCATGATATAATTGACTAGCCATATGGATATCATTACCGCTGTGCGGGTCATAACGACTCGCTTATGTAGGCCAATGACGGTCTACTTTAGTGATAGTGATTCAGTGATCAGTGTATAGTGTAGTGCTCGAATGGTCCTTCGGGATTACTCTTCAGTGTAATAAACCTTTTGATCCACATCACATGTATCTGGTTTGAAAAGTTTTTAATTATCGTATTGAAACTAGAGGCAAATGTGAATAAAAGTTGTAAAAATGATATAAGTGAAAAACATGATAAAAATGAATAAATGTGAAAAATATGAGGAAAATGAATAAAGTGAAATAATAATAATAATAATAATAATAATAATAATAATAATAATAATAATAATAATAATAATAATAATAATAATAATAATAATAAAATGTTATATATGATAAAATTCATAAAACTAATAAAAATTGTATAATAATAAAAATGATAAGAGTGACAAAAATAGTAAAATAGAAAAATAGAAAATAAGTGGAAAATAAATATTAAAATGTGTAGTTAAAAATGAAATAAAATAAAATAAATAAAAAATAAAAATGTTAGTGGCAAAAGTGTAAATAAATTTAAAGTAGTGGTGTAATTATAAATAAATAGAAATTTAATAATTAAAGTGAAATTTGTGGTTAATTAAATAGAAGATTGAAAAAAAAAAGTTAATTAAAGTGGTAAGGTAAAAAATGGACTAAATTAAAAGAAAATGAAAGTTTAGGATTAAATCGAAAGGAATTGAAAGATAAAAAAAACTATAAGATTAATTAAGAAATATTTTAATTAAATGAAGTTATTAAATAGCAAAGTAAGGTTAAAGAATAATTAAACATTAATAGAAAGAATAATAAATATATTAAAGAGAAAATTTGAATAGTGTATTAAAAATGTTATTACATGTATGAATGCATGAGAATATAGAAAAATAAAAATTTTTAGATTAGTAATACTACTCTGGGCATATTAATACTCAACATGTAGTTATTTGACTGCATGCAGGTAGTAGCGGGAAAAACAAGAGCAAGCGTGCAAGTTTTGAAAGCAAACGAAAGAATATATAATAGTAGGTTATTATCAAAAATAATATGTATATATATGTATGGATATGCCATTGTAGGAATAAAATTATATATATATATATATATATATATATATATATATATATATATATATATATATATATATATATATATATATATATATATATATATATATATATATATATATATATATATATATATATATATATATATATTTTTTTTTTTTTGGATAAAGAATATTTGTGAATTATTTTATGTGTAAAGAATGGAATGCGATATTGTGGTTGAATGAAGAATATTTTATATTATATTGGTATTGTTGTGCCAAAAAATGGGTTGTGAATTTTTTGCATTGCAGATGGGGTAATTAATTTATACCCGTTATACTGCCGAAAGTTTTGAAAAAATAAAAATGATTAATTAAGTGTTAATAATACTATGGTCATTAAATTAAATTAAGAAAAATTGTTTTGGCACACATCGGCTATAATCGTATTAACCCACGTAACATATGTATAAAATGATTGTTATAAGGGTGTTATAATATATAATCAAGTAGCTTAGTTAAAGTATAGAGTTAACAAAAACACCAAGATGGAGCAAAAAAAAAAAACAAAACAAAAACAAGAAAGAACAAACAAAGTTTAAATAGAGAAATATACTATGACTTAGGGAAGAATTATTAACTCTAAGAAAAGCTAATCAAAAACAAAATTAAAAGAGCTATCAAATCAAAAAGTTTGGGGATTTAATATATAAGTTTTTTGCTACTGATAATCCATAGCTTGTTTAAATTACTTTTCACTATATATGTTGAGGCAATGATGTAATTAAATTGTTTTGATTTTAATTTTTGAGTAAGAAATCATTATTAAGTTTATTTTGGGCTTAGTTATACTATATGAATTTGTAATAAATCATATTGGTATATTAGTGAAACTTAGGGATGATGAAGTTTATAATCATGCATATTAGTTAATTCACTATGAGTATATTTTTTATATTTCTCTACGTTTAGATATTGCTTGAGGGCAAACATTGTTTATGTATGAGGGAGTTTGATGTGTTCTTATTTGTTATAGTTTTTGTTAGTATTTTTCATATTTAAATATAGGATTTTATTATGTTTAAGTACTTAATTGTTTTGATTTTTTGATTGCAGGAATTAGAGTTGAAGTGTAGGAAAAGAAGCTAAGTTGTCACACGCTTGAGGGGAAAATGACAAACTTGAAGCTTCATGCACGTGACAATGTGTCACAAGCATGAGGAGTGTGCATGGTCGTGATGGCTTTCTTCCTTCATTCCTCTCGCTGGTGTAGGATTTTTATCGTAAGCGTGAAGGTCCTGGAGCTCAACTCCCTGTCGCGAGCATGTATAATTGGTTGCGAGCACATCACTGATTTGAAGTGTCTGTCACACACGAGAGAAATCAACACAATTGTGAAGGGAATATTGCTGACGAGAGTGTCACGCACGTGACACCTTGTCACATGCGTGATGCTCTCCCTTGTCTGCAGAGTTTGAGTCAAATTCCAATTCTTATTTATGATAATGTGGAGACCAAACTTTGAAGATAAATATCGATTTGAAAATTATCTATAGGGGAAATTATCTTTTAAATAGAAATATTTGTATCTTTAGAATTAGAGTTCAAGTAGAACTTCTTAACTTATATATTATATTTTTCTTTTATGATTGGAGATATGTATTCACACAGAGAGAAAGTTCAGAACTTTGTGGCAGTATTCCAGGAAGTTTTCTTTTCATATTTTCTTTTATGTTTAATTTAGTCATCTTAATAGACATGATTATTATTATTATTATTATTATTATTATTATTATTATTATTATTATTATTATGTTAGGCTAAACTCTTTAATGGGAGCTCAATGAGCAGCCCCAATTTGTATTGTTCCTTTTTATCTGTAATGAATACATAATTTCTTCAATTTCAATTGAGCTTCATAAGTTTTTGGTTTAATAGTTGCTTGGTTGCTAATTATTTAACTTTGAATGAATATATTAAGGATAAATTATTAGACTCATCATCTATAAATTAACCTAAAAATTGGATTAAATATTAGTTAATTCATTGGTTTGATTAATTAATGGTTAAAGGTGAGATCCATAAAATCTTTATTCATTAGTGTTTAATTCATTAAAGGATATGCAAATTGGGAGTTGTGATCTAGGTCCTTGTTTCTTTTCTCATTGATTTCTTTATTCCTTTTTATTGCAATCTTAGTTATTAATTTCTCTTTTTTATCAACTTATTAAAATTGGCTAGAGTGTTCAGATTTTTATTTTACTGTTTATTGGTAATTTAAAACTAATTAAGTATTTAAAACCATGTAGTTTCTTGAGAAATCGACCTCATAAGTAAACTTACCATATTACATTGGTTCATGCACTTTTGAGTACACTTTTAGATATTTACTCCTAATGTCCATCTTTCAATAAACTACATGGTTCTAAATGCTTAATTAGTTTTAAATTACCATAAAAAGTAAAATCTAAATACTCTAGCCAATTTTAATAAGTTGATAAAGAAAAAATTAAAAACTAAAATTGCAATTAAAAGGAATAAAGAAATCAATGAGAAAAGAAACAAGGACCTAGCTCACAACTCACTCCTTTAATGAATTAAGCACCAATGGATGAAGATTTAATGGCTCTTACCTTTAAGCATTAATTAATTAAATCAATGAATTAACTACTATTCAATCCAATTTTTAGGTTAAATTACAGATGATGTATCTAATAATCTAACCTTAATATATCCATTCAAAGTTAAATAATTGGTGATCAAACAACTATTAAACCAAAAACTTATGAAGCTCAATTGAAACTGAAGAAATCATGCATTCATTATAGTTAAAAATGAACAATACAAATTAAGGTTGCTCACTAAGCATCCATTAAAGAGTTTAGCCTAACATCATAATAACAATGATCATGTCTATTAAGATGGCTAAACTAAACATAAAAGAAAATATGAAATGAAAACTTCTTGTTATACTACCACAGAGTTCTTAACTTTCTCTATGTGTGAATACACATCTCCAATCTTAAAAGAAAACTAGAATATATAAGCTAAGAAGTCATACTTAAACTCTAATTCTAAAGATACAATTATTCCTATTTAAGAGATAATTTTCCCCATAGATAATCTTCAAATCAGCATTTATCTTCAAAGTCTGGTCCCCATTTGATCAGAAATAAGAATTGGAATTTGACTTAGGCTCTGTAGACAAAGGAGAATGTCATATTCATGATAAGGTGTCACTTGCGTGACACTCTCATCAACAATATTCCCTTCACACCTATGTTGATTTCTCTCATGCATGACAGACATTTCAAAGCAGTGATGTGCTTGCAACCAAATACATATGCTCGAGACAGGAGGTTGAGCTCTAGAAACTTCACACTTTCGATAAAAACTTTTTACCAATGACATGAACGAAGGAAGAAAGCCATCATGACCATGCACAATCTTCATGTCCATGACACATTGTCACATGTATGAGGTTTGAAGTTTGTCATTTTCTCCTCATGTGCGTGACAACTTGGCTTCTTTTCCTGCACTTCAACTCTTCTTCCTACAATCACAAAATCAAAACAATTAAGTATCTAAACATGATAAAATCCTATAATTAAACATGAAAAACACTAACAAAAACTATAACAAATAAGAACACATTAACAAGAGTTGACTAGAAGAGTTGCAAGCCCACAGAGATTCATAAGAGTGCACCCAGTTCGGGGTGTTTTTACATTCATGGCATATTATGTATTTTTTTTTGTTATATAATGGAATTTCATATTTTTGTTTTACATGTCTTTGTTTTTAAAAAAAGATAATGATTTTTATTTTGAATTATTTATAATACAAAGCTAGTGAAGCCGGAAAAAAAAAATTATATTTTGTATTATATCAATCATTGTATCAATTTTATATTTATGATGGTTTTATGCATAATTTTGTTAAACAAATTTTAAATATGAAAAGTTTTAATTTAATAAATTTTTTGTAAAATAATTTGTAGCATTTATCGATATAGAGGGAGGTTTTTTCGGCTACATCAGAGGGTGTTACACTGCATCATATCAAATCGGGATCTGCATTTTACCTCATAGTTTTGGTGTAGCTTGCAGTTAACTTTGGGTACCAAGCTCAATTTCAGTATAACACTTCATCCCCAAATGGATGGATAATCAGAAAAAGTATTTAGATTATGAAAAACATGATGAGAAGTTGTATGATCGAATTTAAGGAAAATTGGGACAAGTACTTATCATTGATGGAGTTTGCCTATAACAACAGTTACCTATCCAATATTAAAATGGCTCCTTATCAACCACATTTTGGAGAAAGTGTTGGGCACTATTATATTGGACCAAGCTCAGTGACAGAAAGCTTGTAGGGCAAGAGTTAATACAATAGATAGATGATAAAGTAAAGATCATTCAAGAAAGGTTGATGACTGCTTCTGATAAGTAAAAGTCTTATGTAGATCTAAAAAGAAGAAACATAGAGTTTGAGAAGGGAGATAAGATATTCCTTATAGTTTCTCCCTAGAGGAAAGCTCTTTGCTTTGGGAGGAAAGGCAAACTGAGCTTGAGATTTATAAGCCCTTATACAATTTTAGAAAAGATTGGACTAGTTGCCTATATACTTGCATTTCTTCTAGTGTTGACCAAGTTACACAACGTCTTTCATGTCTCCATGTTGAGGAGATATAAATCGGATCCTATATTTTTCCAGCTAAGAGTATCGAAGTGAGATTAGACTTGTCTTATAAAGAGGAGCCGGTAGAAATCTTTACTTGAGAAGTCAAGGAATTGAGAAACAAAAGGATACCATTGATTAAAATCTTATGGTAAAACCACTCATTGGAAGATGCTATTTGGGAAAGCAAAGAGATCATGCAAGGAAAATGGTAAGGGGCTTAAAAGCAAAAGAAGAAATAGGGGAAAAGGGAAAAGGATGTATAGGCTCTGCAAGCAATAAAGATAGAAGGAAAGATGATTAATGAAAATAGGAAAAGATTCGGACATGTAACTACCCCTACTATGAACAACAACTATTTTGATAAATTTTAACTACTTTTTTTGAATTGAAACCTGCTGCTATTAACATTCAAAGTATAAATATTTAACTTCTTTTATTTTTAATTAAGTAAATAGTTCACTTTAATTATTTTATAATAACAAAATTTCAAACAAATTTCTATATTCTATTTTCTTCTTTCTTCCATTTTTGGTTGAAGTCTTGTTGAAGAAGAAATCAAAATATGCAATTTTGATTTTTTGTTATTCTTAGAATATAATTTTTATTAAACCACTTGCACCTCGTGGAAAAATTACTCTTCTAAATAAAATTTTCTAAAAATGTCTTATCTAAAATTCAATATTTTACTTTTATAAATTTCTTTCCTAGTTCGTAGAATATTTTGCTACATCAGAGGGTGTTACACTTTTGCTACTAACATTTTTATTTTTTATTTATTTTATTTTATTTATTTATTTATTTCCTTTTTAACTACACAATTTAATATTTATCTTCTACTTATTTTCTATTTTTTAATTTTATTATTTTTGTCACATTTGTCACTCTTATCATTTTTATCATTATACCATTTTTATCACTTTTATCATATTTATTATATATATCATTTTTTATTATTTTTATTTTTATATTTTTCACTTTATTCATTTTCCTCATATTTTTCACGTTTATTCACATTTATTCATTTTATCATATTTTTCACTTATTTTTCTCTTATATCATTTTTACTACTTTTATTAACATTTGCCCCTAGTTTCAATCTGATAGAAAATTTTCGGACCAGATACATGGAACGTGGAGAAGAGAAAAGACAAAAAGAGAAGAGAAAAAAGAAAGGAGAAGAGAAAAGAAAAGAGAAAAGAAAAGAGAAAAGAGAAAAGATGAAGAGAAAAGGGTAAAAAGACAAAAACAAAAAAAGTTAACTTTATCTTCCTCCCCCATTTCTGCCTCCTCACTCCATCCCGTTTTCTTCTTCATCTTCCTCCATTCCAGAACTAAATTCTTTCTTGCTTCACTTGGTTTTGGAGGCAAATTGATCCCTTGCAAGTTTGTTCTTAGTAAGTAATCAATTCTTATTGCTATAAGGTTGAGTTGAGTTGCTAAGGTTCATTAATAGGCACTGAATTACATCCCGATTTAGAAATTACTAGAAATTGATTCTGGAAAATTGTAAAACACAAAAGTTGTTCCTTTATGTCTTATATTTATGTATAGGCACTGTGTTTGTTAGGTTTGAATACGCTAAAGCCATTATTTGAAGTATCTCAAAATATACAAGTTGTAGATATATGTGTTAGGTATCTTTATACCAAATATCAGGTTGATAGGTTTTGTAAATTTTGTGTTATGGTTAATGGAACCATAACTGTTCCATGGTTTGAACTTCCTACTGAGTGCCCTGGGCTGATCTAGCAATTGGTTTGGCAAATTTGAGCTCCTTAAAGCTAGATTCTATAAATGATCAAAACCGGCAAGTTCTAGGTATATGTCTTATCTAAATTGGGCTACTAATTTCAGCTTAGTATGTTATGTATGGGCTAAGTTATGGTCTTTATAATTCATACTGGTCCGGAAGCCAATTCTATTCTGGACCAGTCAAATGTTTCTTATCATTTGAGGACCATAAAGACATAATTGATAAAAGTTTTAAACATTAAAAATGTTCCATTTAAACCCATATAAATTTATGTAAATTTTCATTAAAATATGACTTATATATTATAAGTTATGATGAACCAAAATGGGTACCCTGAAACTGCCTAAAGGCAGAAAACAGAACATACTTAGCAATTCCACCAAAAATTGTACAATGATTCAATTGGTCTGAAATTTTATTATGTTATATAATTCTATGTTAGTTTTAATTCGGAATAAGAATTAGATTAATTTTTCAAGTATAGAAAAAGTTATAGGCTAAATAGTCCCATAAGGTCACACTGCCTCATAGGAAAAATCTTAACTATTGATATGAACAATGCATATTAATTTATTCAAGCCACATTAAGTCTCCCTAATCATGAGTTAATCGATTATATTTTCATATTAGGCTCGCAACATATTGGAGACACACAAGGAATGGATAGACAATAAGTTAGGGGTCGGAATCAAAGGAGAAAGGTGAGTTTAATTATCAATTGAATTATTTAGTGCAAATGAATGTTGCTTGCTATGTGATTCATATGATTGTCATGATTGGTCCTTGATAAAATGAGGATGGATAATTTGTGACATTGTGGTACATATAAATGGTATACTTGTGGTATATTTGAGGTATATGTTTGACATATGTGATATATATACATGGTATATGTATAGTATATACAAGGTATATGTTTGGTATATGAGGCATATATGTGGTATATGTATGTTATATGTGGTAAGATATAATGGTTGATGAATGCTTAAGTACAAGTGCATATGCATATGGACTTAAAAGGCGTTGTGACAAGTTAATCGATATTGTAAAGCAAAAGAAGAGGCCTATGACCCAACAAATGTGCAAATGAAACAAATGATCAAGCTAGCTAGCAAATGCAAATGTTCACATGGAAAATGTTCACATGGAAACCTAGGGAAATGTCTGTTTAACTTAGTCACAACAAATGAGTTGTTCGGTACTTTAGAGCTTATTTGATGGTTATTCTCACTGAGCCGCAACTCATCAATTTGCATCATTTTTCAGGTAAAGAGAAGTGATAACTCATTTTGAGTAGCGTATAGAAGACATGAAGCACAGGTCACTGCCCGAGCCTCATCACTCTTTCTCCTTACATACCACTCGAGCATGAAAATATGTCATCTACATTTTGTATTTACATGGTTGAATATGTATGTCAGTTTGGAATGGGTTTTAAAAATGTATAAACGAAAGCAACTCGTAAATACTTATGTGCAAAGTTTATGTTTTAATATATGTGATATATCATATTATGGCGAAAGCCTCAGTGTTGATTTGCAAAGTCATTGAATGATATTATAGGAAATGAGACTTGCAAATTCATTGAATGATATTACAGTATATGAGACTTGCAGAGTCATTGAATGATATTACATGATATAAAAAAATTACTATCAATGTTAACATGATATTTTTTTCTTTCCAGCATGCTATGTGTGATTATTTGATATAGGAATAGGTTATACTTAATTTCATAAGATGTGGTCTTACATTTTTGGTATTAGAGCAGGGATAGGTTCCATGGGAACATGCATATGCATAAGAGTATGATAACATGTGCATCATATATGTTGAACATTATGTAGTGACATAATTTTATATATATTTTAGGGACATCATAAGACATTATTCACCAAGGAGGGAGAGGCCGGCCGAAATGCATTCTCATGAGACATCACCTTATTTACATAGAGATCAACCAGCACTAGGAGTTAGAGCTCCAGCACATGCATCATAGTCATCTCATGCAGAAGTACCCCATGAAAACCTAAAATAGGAAGCATATGGTCCTGAAATGTACAAGGAAAGACATTATGTCAAGCTGAGGAAACATGGTGCAACTGATTTCAATGGCACAACAGACCCAACAGAAGCTGAGACATTGCTAAAAAGGACACAGAGGGTATTGAATATGATGAGATGTACCCCAGATGAGAAATTTGATTATGCAGTATTCTTGCTTCAAGGCAATGCTTATGAGTGGTGGGAGACAGTCCCCGACAGTGATGCACAACCACCGGTTTTGATATGGAATGATTTCCTCCTAGAATTTCAAAAAAATTACATGCCTGAGACATATAAATATGAGAAGAGAAATGAATTCTTGAATCTAAAATAGGGGAACATGTTTGTTGCGAAGTATGAAGTACAGTTTAACAAACTTTCCCACTATGTCATCTTCATGGTCTCTACTGAAAGAGACAAATGCAGGAAGTTTGAGGAGTGCCTCAAATATGAGATCAGAAACAAAATCACGACTACTGATCTTGATAATTATGCCAGACTCAGAGCTGCTACAATCAGAGATGAACGGTAAATGAAAGAAGCTGGCGACCAACAAATTAAAAGGGCAGCACGTGAGTTCTTTGGTGAGTCTAGCAAAAGGTCGGGAAAAAGAGGAAGATATATGCCTGCACAGTCTGGTAACAGAGGTGGATACTTGAGCTCTAGAGGTCATGCTATGACTTATTTTTTACCCAGGCAGAGGGCAGAGCCAATATGTTGAACAGAGGCCCACATGTACTCATTGTGGTAAACAACATACAGGCGAATGTAGAAGGCTCACAGGAGCATGTTATTTCTGTGGATCAATGGAGCACATGTATAGAGACTGTCCAAATAGAGCCAAACTAGCAGAGACCAGTAGAGGTAGAGGAGTATCTGAGACTACTGTTGAGGCACAGAGGGTCTACCCTACTAGTGGGACACAAGACAGAGGAAGAGGTAGGGGCATGACTGGTACAATGGGCAGAGGAGTGACCAGATCTAAAGGTTAGAGTTCTAGACCCCCTACTCAGGCCAGGGTGTTTGCTATGACTAGACAGGAGGCGGTGGATGCTCCCGAAGTAGTTACCGGTATAGTTACATTTATGATATGTTAGCATATGCATTGATTGCCTAGACTCCAGTCATTCATTTATATCATTGCATATGGCATCTAAACTGCATCAAACGCATGAGCCTTTGAGGATTGACATAAATATGAGTACTCCATTGGAAACAATAGTAGTTGTGAATAATGTCTGTCGTGATTGCTTGATATGCATTGATAGAGCTGAGTTAATAGTTGATATGATTTTATTGCCAATATATGAATTTGATGTGATACTAGGAATGAACTGATTAACTAGACATTATGCAATAGTGAATTGCTTTACTAAGGAAGTAATTTTGGAATCACCAAACCAGCCAAGGGTAGTATTTCTAGGTGAAAGAAAACTTGTACCTACATGCCTAGTCTCAGCTGTAAAGGCATTTCGAATGATGAAAGGGGGATGTGAAGCATATTTGGCATATGTGACTGATACTAGAACCACTGATAGCTTGCTTGAAAATATACCGATGGTAAGGGTATTTGCTGATGTATTTCCAGATGATCTACTTAGTATACCACCAGATAGAGAGATAGAATTCACTATTGAACTAGTACCAGGAACAACACCAATATCAAGGTCACCCCACATAATGGCCCCAGTTGAGTTGAAAGAACTAAAGGCCCAATTGCATGAGTTACTTGACAAATGGTATATTAGACCTAGTGTATCGCCATAGGGAGCTCCAATATTATTTGTTAAAAAGAAAGATGGAACAATGAGATTGTGCATTGATTACAGGCAACTGAATAAAATGACAGTGAAAAACAAATATCTGTTGCCCAGAATAGATGATTTGTTTGACCAGTTGCAAGGAGCCCAAATATTCTCCAAGATTGATTTGAAATCAGGCTATTACCAGCTGAAGGTAGTAGAAGCGGATATTCCAAAGACTGCCTTTCGAACCAGGTATGCACCTTATGAATTTTTATTAATGCCATTTGGGTTGACTAATGCTCCAGCTGCATTTATGGCATTAATGAATAAGGTGTTTCAACCATATCTGGATAGGTTTGTGATAGTATTTATTGATGACATATTGGTATACTCAAAGAATAGGGGAGAACATGAACAACATTTAAAAATTGTGTTGCAAACTTTGAGGGAGAAACAATTATATGCCAAATTGAGTAAATGTGAATTCTGTTTAGATCATTTGGTATTTCTTGGACATGTGGTGTCGTGTAAAGGCATAGAGGTTGACCCAAAGAAAATTGAGGCTATGGTAAATTGGGAAGCTTCTAAAAATGTTTCTGAAATGCGTAGTTTTCTGGGTTTAGCCGGATACTATCGCAATTTTATTGATGGATTCTCCTTAATTGCTAGCCCTTTGACTAAATTGTTGAGAAAGAATGTACCTTTCAAGTGGACTCCAGAATGTCAGAGGAGTTTCGATGAACTAAAATACAGGCTAACCTCAGCACCAGTGCTAGCTATTCCTACGGGTATAGGTGGATTTACGGTATATAGTGATGCTTTTCACCAAGGCTTGGGATGTGTATTGATGCAGCATGGTAAGGTGATAGCTTATACATCCAGACAGTTGAGACCATATGAGATCTCATATCCAGTGCATGATTTAGAATTGGCTGCAATTGTATTTGCATTGAAGATTTGGAGGCATTATCTGTATGGTGAGACATTCCAGATCTTCACAGAACATAAAAGCTTAGGTTATTTGCTGACACAAAAAGAGTTAGACATGAGGCAGAGATGGTGGTTAGAGCTATTGAAAGATTATGACTGTACAATTGAATACCATCCAGGGAAAGCCAATGTGGTAGCAAATGCATTGAGTAGGAAGGCTAGTAGCAGTGTAGCTCACTTGCAAGTATCCTCTTTTCCATATTTGATTCAATTACGATCTATGAATGTTGAAATAAATATACATGATGAAGGATCACTGATTGCTACTCTTCAAGTCAGATCTATACTAAAGGAGAGGATCAAAGATGCACAAAACAAAGATCCTCAATTATGTGAGAAAGTTGATATGATAAGGCAGGGAAATTGTATAGAGTTTCATTTGTAGAATGATACACTGATGTTAAAGTCACGCATATGTGTTCCAAACACTGAAAACTTATGGCAGGAAATAATGGAAGGGGCACACAATGCACCTTATGCAATGCACCCAGGGATGACAAAGATGTATTACAGTTTAAGGCCTCATTATTGGTGGCCAAGAATGAAAAAAGACATAGCAGAATATGTTTCCAAATGCTTGACATGTCAGCAAATTAAGATTGAACACCAAGCACCAATTGGTAAGTTACATCCATTGCCAGTGCCAGAATGGAAATAGAAGAAAATAACAATGGATTTTGTCTATGGATTGCCAAGAACCCCACAGAAAAATGATGCAGTATGGGTAATTGTTGACAGATTAACCAAGTCAGCACATTTTCTACCTATCAAATGGGGGTATACACTCGAGAGTTTGGCAAAATCGTATGTGAATGAGATAGTCAGATTACATGGTGTTCCATTGTCCATTGTGTCTGATAGAGATCCACGGTTTACTTCACATTTTACAAGATGCATTGGGAATAAAATTGAATTTCAGCACTGCATTCCACCCACAGACTGATGAACAATCAGAAAGGACTATACAGACATTGGAAGAAATTCTTAGGGCATTTTCTATGGAATTCAGAGGTGCTTGGGATGAATATATAGCATTGATTGAATTTGCTTACAACAACCAGTATCATACCAGTATCCAGATGGCACCATATGAGGCATTGTATGGTAGAAAGTGTCGAAGCCCTATCATATGGGATGAAAAAGGTGCACGTGCATTAGAAGGGCCAGAGATAGTACAAGATACAGTGGATAAAATCAAAATTGTGAAGAACAAGCTAAAGGCAGCACAAGATAGACAAAAGTTATGCTGATCAACGTAGAAAGGAAATGGAATACGAGTTGGGTGAAAAGGTATTTTTACGAGTATCTCTATGGAAAGGGGTAATCCGATTTGGCAAGAAAGGTAAATTGAGCCCAAGATACACAGGACCTTATGAAATTCTTGAAAAGGTTGGTCCACTGGCATACAGATTGGTGTTACCACTAAAGATGGCTCAGATTCATAACGTATTTCATGTAAGCATGCCTAGAAGATACAGATCAGATCCTACACATGTACATAAAGATCAAGCCATTGAGATTGCAGAGGGCATGAGTTATGTTGAGGAACCAGTGCAAATCATCGGTACAAGACTAAACAGCTAAGAAACTGAGAAATACCTTTAGTTAAGGTATTATGGAATAACCATTTACTAGTATTTAATATTTTGTTTCATTTTCCTCCACTTATTTCTCATTTTTCAATTTTACTGTTTTTTTCTTTTGACACAATTATCACTTTTATCATTATTATTATTATACCATTTTATAATCTTTATCACTTTTATCATATTTATCAAATTTATCACTTATGTCATTTTTATCATTTTTATTATTTTTCTCATATTTTTCACTTTATTCATCTTTATCATATTTTTCACATTTATCATTTTTATTCTATTTTTTAATATTTATTAATTTTCTCATTTATTCACTTTTATCATTTTATTCACATTTGTCACTTTTATCATTTTTACAATTATACCATTTTATCATTTTTATCATGTTTTCACTTATTTTTCACTTCTATCATTATTACTACTTTTGCTCAAATTTGCCCCTAGTTCCCATTTGATAGAAAATCTTCAGACCAGATACATGGAACGTGGACCCAAAAGTCCACTACACTGAAGAGTAATCTCGAAAGATCACTCGAGTACTGCACTGTACACTGTTCATTGAATCACTATCACTATAGTAGACCATCATTGGCCTACATAAGCGAGTTGTCATGACCCGCACCGCGGTAATAGTATCCCTATGGCTAGCCAATTATATCCTGGGCTAGATTTAACTATCAGAAAATAACTAAGGACATTATTTTACTCATTTAACTCAATTTACATTTAAATTCATAAATTCCATTTTTTTTACATTATTACTCACGTAATATTTTATTCATCCACACAATTATATCACTACCATAATTTTTTTCATACTTTCCATTCTAATATATCAATATTTCATTATTTATATTCAATTAAGTTATTAAGTACCACTAAACATATTTTATTCATTATTTTTCATATCATGCATAATAAAATCAATAATTAGAAAAATATTCAATATATCATTTACAAATTCTTAATAAATTTATACATACTCAATATCATATTTTCTTGCATTTCATGACTAAATTTTCATAATTAAAATTTTTCTTTTACCTTCTAATTATCCATTTCACTAATTTATACATTCATTATTCATATATATCATAATATTATAATAAAATGTAATTATACCTTAATTTATATTTTTCGCATAATGGGTCAAATTTTCTAATTTTCACTAATTAATTTTTTTAATTGAAATTAACCATTCTAATTCACTTTTTATAATCCCTTAATCATGTTTTAATTATCAATTATCAATTACATGCAAAATACAAAAAATTCCTAATTTCCATAACCCTAAATCATGCTTAATTAATGGAAATAGATAGATTTTGAAATTATTAACCTTAATTTCTTGCTTCAACCTTCCTAAGCTTCCTTTTCCTTAGCCTTTTCTTTGGAAGCACCTTCATCTTGCTTTGAACCTACCATGGCCAAATATTACACTCTATTATTCCATCAATATTTTGCTTTCTTAACTCAAATAAACTTCATATTTATCATCTACATTCTTTAAACTACCTATTTAAACCATTAAACTAATTTAAAACTATAAACTTACCTCAAATATGTATCCTAACTTTTTTTCTTTAATTTTCTTTCACTCTAGCCATCCAAATGAAGAATAAAGGCTTCTTCTACGTACTAGAGATGCTGAAATTATTTTTGGGTGGTTGATTTTGATGTAAAAAGTGAAGAAAATTGAAGAACTTTGGGAGAGGAGCAAGGGAGGAGTGGTTCGGCCATAAGGGAAAGAAAAGGAAGAAGATGAAGCAGAATTCTCTCTAGAGAATTCTAATCATTTGGATCTTATATAGTGGTTTAATTTGGGTGGGCTTAGGCCAAACAAAGCCCAACCCATTTAGGCCCAATTATGCAATATAAATTATTTTTCTCACTTTCTAAGCTCAATTTCTCCCAAATTTGATTCCGTAATTCATAAAATATTTTTATATGTCTATACAAAAATTTTCAACTCAATTGGAGTTCATTTTCTATCCAACTCACTTAAACCGAACTGATAATTCAATTTTCGATGTTACTGTAAAATTCCTTTTTCACTGTCAAATAAACCTAAATATTATTTAGAATCTATCTATGTCTTAAAATAAAATTTTGGATATCGTTTGCTATTTTTCATAGCCTAGTCAAATTATGGTCAACCAATTATTTAATTAAACTAGGTACCGTTTTTTCTTATTTTTGACTTTTGAGAACTTATTTGATCTCATTTTCTCTCCAAATTTTACCCTTAGAATAGTTATAACCTATATTTTTCAATGATCAAATAAAATATTTTCACTCATGGGTGTATTTTTAACTCCCGAGTATGCAGATCAATTTCGAAAACTATAGTTTACAACTAATCCGAAATTTAGGTCATTACAACCAGAATACATCGCGTAGCTGCTATGATGAGCTTTTGTGAGAATGTTCTTCCTGAAATCATCTTGATTAGGTACAATAACCTCTGGTTGAAATAAAGGTCATCTGCACCCAAAGAATAATCACTTTCATTGACCTCTTTTATTCTGTTCACTATGGAAATCAAAGGATCATCTAGCTTTTGTGCCGCTTTCACTTGCTGAAGGAAGTCTGGTTCTACTTGCATTTTTGCTATTATCGCTCCATCTTGTGCCATATCTAATATAACATTCATCACCCGAAGGGCTACTGTTGAACCTTGAGGGGTATTTCTGTCATTTTGATGCTAACAAATAAAATAGCAATAATGTATTTAACATACTTGTTTTCTATGTCTATTGAACAGGGTATAGAATATGATAGCAATAATGGAGAATGGAAGATTAATCTTAAAAAGATAAAATTGATAGCATGTTCACGCTTGTGATGAAGTTTAGCGCCAACAATTCAACATTTAAAGTTCACGGCCATGAAGAATGATAGCAACCGTGAATGAACATTACAGTCATGCCCGTGAATTAAAGTCACGCCCGTGAGAAGACATGACAAATTCTTCCAGAGAGCTTCACAACCAGAGTCACCGTTTGGACTCCAGCAGAGGAAGAGAGTTCGAGTTGAGGTGGCACCTCCAGAGGTTGAGCAGGAAATGGGACAATTCTATGTCTCCACACCAAACTTGGCTCAGCAAGTGGTTGACCTCTTGGCACCACAGTTTGAGCAATTGCAGGCTTTGATGGATGAAAGGTTAGAGAACCTCAAGGATTTCATGGAGTCTTGCATGGAGAGCCTCAAGGCAGAAGTAGCTCGCCTTAGAGATAGGATTTCCAACTAGATTTTGTGTTAGATATGTTATTTTCTAGCTTGCTTGCTGTAGGAATTTTGAATTTCCTTTCAGAATTTCAATCTCTTTTGTACTTTTCTTTCTATATTAATATATTTGCTTTTGTTTTTCCATTATGTTTATCTTTTTGTTATTCTTTTTGTTGATGACAAAAGGGGGAGAACCTAGCAATATATTGTTTAAAGTTAAGTGCAATACTTATTTTGAGTTAAAATGAATATGCAAATGAGCTTTATACACCTTAAATATATCTTAAGTACACTTTGCATATACCTTGATGCAAGTTACATGAATGAATATGCACTTGATATACTCTGAATATACCTTAAATAAACTTAACTTGCTTTAAGGAAAATTTTGGTATACATTAGATATACTTTGCATATAACTTGCATATACTTAAAATTAGGAAGCATATTTTGATGCTACACTTCATCATTCTTAATAATCCTTATAATCTTAGTTCTTTGCTACATTGGTTAGCTTTGGGTCAGATTTAATCTATGATCACCATAGCTTAAGGTTTGTTTGCCTTGTCTTGTTGAAGGGTTTCAAGGCACGGTATTTGGAGCTGATGCGGAACTCCCTGTACACCATAACCTTGCGCAAGAATGAGAGTTCAATTAGATTAGCTAGGAATTCATAACCTTGCGCACTAATGGAACAATCCCTGTACACCATATTCACCACAACATTATTTCCTAAAGGATTGCTCACTATGATGTCATAAGTAAGCAATTCATAACCTTGCACACTAATGCAACATTTGTATTTATGTAGGAATGTGTGGAATCAAGATCAACAAGTGCACAAACAGCATCAGTCATAAGTATGAATTTACCTACTATCACATCAGGAGCATTGTCCTCTTCTCTAGCTCTCACTGCATAAGTACAGCCTGTAGCTCATCCCTGACCTTGGGGTTGCTGTGCAGAAGGTCTAGATATTAATGGGTTAAGGGCTACTCTCCTACCTCGGCCTCTAGATGGTAAAGATCCAATACTAGGTGTTGGTGATATAGCCGTAGAAGCTTGAGCCACTGGACAATCCTTGACCATATGATCTTTTGCACCATACTTGAAATAGGCACCGGTCAAATATCTGCACTCTCCTAGGTGAGATCTACCACAATGGCCACAGGTTTGAATTGTACTTGTCCCTCTGCCTCTAGGTGTATTGCCTACAGATGTGACTGAGGCATTGCCACAAAATGTATTTTCTTGTCCACGCCCTAGTGCAACTGATGTACGATTCTGTGATGGAGCTTATCCCCTATGTTAAACCTTGAGGGGTATTTCCATCATTTTGATGATAACAAATGAAAATAGCAATATTGTATTTAACATACTTGTTTTCTAAGTCTATCAAAACAGAACATGGATTAAAATAGCAAGAATGGAGATTGGAAGAATAATCCTTGAAAGACAAAATTCAGGAAGTAGCATGTTCACTGTCATGACTCTAAGTATCACGCCCGTGAAAGAAGCTAATTGTTACCAAAACCAACATTTGAAGTTCACGACCATGAATGAAGAACAAACCGTGAAGAGGATATTTTAGTCACGCCTGTGAATAAAACTGTCACACCTGTTAAGGATCATATCATTTTCATCCAGAGAGCTTCACGACCAAAGTCACCACTTGGATCACGGCTGGGAAGTTGGTCACGCCCGTGAATGAGTATGTCACGCCCATGACTCAATGTGTCAAAACATTCCAGAAAGCTTCACGACTAAGGTCACCACTTCAGCCACGACTTGAGAATAAATGTCACGCCCGTGACAAACATAGTCACGCCTATGAATGATGAAAGAGAAAAATGCCAAGCGCGATTATTTGGTTGGTACAACGGCTAGTTTCATATTTAATGCATCCCAACGGCTATAATTAGCCATGAGAGTATAAATGGAAGTCATTTATGCATTCAGAAGTAGAGAATAACAAAAGGATAGCATATACTTTGAATTTAATTCTTATTACAAGCTATTTGTACATTCAATACTTTGAGAACAAAATCTATTCTCTGTAAAAATCTTTTTGCTCTTCATTTATTGAGCAATTAAGATTTGTGAGTGTTTCTCTCTATAATCTTTACTCAAGTGAGTTTTGGATATTTCTGGGTTAAGAATAGAACACTTGTAAGGGTTAGTTGTGTGAGCCTCTAAAACACAAATTAAAAGGTTGTTTATGTGAGCCTGTAAAAACACAAAGTGAAGGTTGTTTGTGTGAGCTTGTAAAAACACAAAGTAAATGTTGTTTATGTGAGCCTATAAAACACAAGGAATTGGTTATTATGTGAGCCATTAAAACACAAAGGATTTCTGGGTTAGGTGTGAGCCATTGTGAGAAACACCATAGTTGGGAGTGAGCTTGTAAAATTCCATTGTAACACTTAGTGTGTTAGTGAAACTCCCAATTGCGATTGGGGAGAAGAGTAGGGTTTGTTAACACCCGAACCTCTATAAATCTTTGTGTCAAATTTTCTCTATCCCTCCTAAAATTAATTATTTATTTCCGCACCTTAAAGTTTAATTTTTTGAAACTCCAATTCAACCCCCCTTCTTGGCTTAATATCTGGGCAACAATTGGTATTAGAGCTTTGTCTAGCATCGAAGCCTAAAAAGCACTAGTAAAGATTAAGATATGGCCAGTGAAGGATTCCAAAGTCTCAAAACTTACTTTCATGGAGCAAATTATGCCCATTGGAAGTTTCGGATGGAGACATACTTGGATAGTGAAGGAATTGAAGTCTGGGATAGTATATGAAAAGAATGGACACGACCAACCAGAAGAGGAGCTGATGGTGAAGAAGAAATCCTATCAAGAGATGATTGGACAGAGCCTCAAAGAAGAGCAAATTTCAAAAACAAGAAGGCAATGACAATCCTATCAAGCTCATTATCTATTGAAGAATGTGGGAGAATACAACACTGCCCAACAGCATACAACATGTGGAAGACTTTAGAGAATTATCATGAAGGAACTAAGCAAGTCAAATCCAAGAAGATTCAACTTCTGACCTCAGAATATGAGCTCTTCAAGATGAAATCTAATGAGTCAATCACTGACATGACCAACCATCTTCTAGCCATTATAAATGGAATGAGAAAACTTGGGAAACATCTGAGTTTGGAGGATGTAAACAACAAAATCTTGAGAAGTCTTCCTCTTAAAGACTATGGCTCAAGAGTTGCTGGCATAAAAGAAGCAAATGAAGATATTAGCATCATGAATACTGATGTGCTGATTGACAAACTTCTCACACATGAGATGGCAGTGAAGAGAGATAGAGAGCTTGAAGCAGAGCCAAAGAAGAGAAAACCCTTAGCACTAAAAGCCTCTACTTCAAAATCTCAAGAAGAAAGTGAAGATGATGAAGAAATGAGTGATGATGAAAATGAGGACATTGCTATGCTTTCAAGAAGATTAAAAAGAATCATTGAGAAGAAAATGAGCAACTCCAAAAAATTCAGGCAAAGAAACCTCAAACAAACTTCAAATGACACACATAGAAGTAAGGAAGAGGTAAAGTGTTATGAGTGTGGAAAGAAAGGACATATCAAACCAGAATGTCCAAGACTCAAGAAGCATAAGAGCAAATACCAAAGAGACAATGGGGAGAAAGGTCACAAAGCCACATGGGATGACGAAAGCTCTTCAAGTGAAAGAGATGATAATGAAAGCAAAGAGGTCAACCTATGCTTCATGGCTATTAAGGATCACGTCTCGGATAAGGTAAGATCACTACACTCATACTCTTTCAATAATGATAGTAGTGATAATGATAGTAATAATGATAGTGATGATAATGATGATGAGCAAAGCCTAATAGAAGAATTAAATATAGAATTAGAGAAATATAGAAGTAAATTTAGTACCTATAGATATAACATCTATAATTTAAAAAATAAGATAGATGTTTTAGAAAAGGAAAACATAAAGCTTAAATCATCTAATGAAACTCTCCAAAAGTCATTAGATAAATACTTATCAAGACCCTCAACAGTTTCCTTGCTAAAAGAAATAATACTTTGAAAAATGAAGTTGAGGAACTTAGAAATTCCATTTCTAAATTTCACAAAGGTAAAGAGAGCTTAGATACTCTCATTGTGTCTCAAAGATCACCCTTAATTAGACATGGTCTAGAATTTAAGGACACATCATCATCTTCTCACAAAACCGTATTTGTTAAGTCTAAAGAACCTCACATCTCCACACCTGTTAAGATAGCACCAAGAAATAAGCATATTAAACCTTCTATACATAAAAAGACTAATCATGCCTTTATGTATAAGAAGTATGCATCTAGAAAAATGCAAATTAATTATGATTGTGCATGCCATTGTTCTCAAAATCAGTCTAATAGAATTATGACATTCAAAAATATTGTAAGACCGAAAAACACGTTTAGACCAAAACAATATAATTATTGTATGAAAATGGGTCACATAAATAAATATTGTTGGATAAGGAAGGCTCATTGGGAAACTTCATGTGCTAACCCCCAAGGACCCAAACTCATTTGGGTACCTAAAAATCATACTTGAATTGTGATTCTATAGGTATACCTCAAGTCCACAATAAAACAAAAATGCTTGGCTAGTAGACAGTGGATGCTCAAGGCATATGACAGGAGACAAAGAACTTTTCAATGAAATCAAAAGTATTGATGGAGGTAAGGTTACCTTTGGAAATAATGCAAAGGGTAAGGTAATTGGCATTGGCTCTATTGGTATTGATGATACTACTTTTATTAAAGATGTCTTACTTGTTGATGGGTTGAAACATAACTTGTTAAGCGTAAGTCAATTATGTGATAAAGGAAACAAAGTAATCTTTACTTCAAATGAATGTCTTGTGATCTCTGTCGATAGTTAAGAGATATTTAAAGGAAATAGAGATATAAATACATACATAATAAACTTACATGAATTATCTAACCATTCCTCTAAGTGTCTTGTAACTACTAGTGATGAATCTTGGTTGTGGCATAGAAGACTTGGTCATGCTAACATGGACTTAATACAAAGTCTCCGCATAGGAGAACTAGTAAAAGGACTGCCAAGAGTTAAATATGAAAAAGGTAAGACATGTGAACCTTGCCAAAGAGGAAAACAACACAAGTCATCCTTCAAAGCCAAAAACATAGTAAGTACTTCAAAACCTCTTTAACTCCTGCATTTAGACTTATTTGGACCTACTAGAATTGCTAGCTTAGGAGGAAAACATTATGCATTTGTCATCGTAGATGATTACTCTAGATTTACTTGGGTAATTTTCTTAGCTCAAAAGAGTGATGTTTTTGAAAACTTCAAAAACTTTGCTAAAAGAGTTCAAAATGAAAAAGGGTACTGTGTTTCAAAAATAAGAAGTGATCATGGGAAAGAATTTGAAAATGAAAACTTTGAAAGTTTTTGTCTTTAACATGGCATTTCATATAATTTCTCATCTCCTAGGACACCTCAACAAAATGGGGTAGTTGAAAGGAAAAATCGAACTAATGCTCAATGAATATGAATTACCAACTTATTTTTGGGCAGAAGCCACAAACACTGCTTGTTATATTTCAAATCGAATTTTCAAAAGAGCACTTTTAAACAAAACCTCATTTGAGCTATGGAATGGAAGAAAGCACTTGATATCATACTTTAGAGTATTTGGATGCAAGTGTTTTATATTGAACACTAAGAACAATCTTAGAAAATTTGCCTCTAAATCCGATGAAGGTAGCTTTTTAGGATACTCTACAACCAGCAAAGCATATAGAGTATTTAATAAAAAATTATTATCTATTGAAGAATCCATGCATGTTGTCTTTAATGAATCTAGTAAACTTGATCTTGTGAAAGGTAGTGTTCTTGATGATGTTGTAGGAAATATAGAAAGACTTGATCTTGGAAATGGGAAAGAAGAAAATGATCAAGAAGATTTGAATCAAAATGATTCTCTACCTCAAAATCAAGAAGAAAACGAATCGGAACTCCCAAAACAATGGAGAATGACGAAAGATCATCCAAAAGAGCAAATCATTGGTGATCTCTCAAAGGGAGTAAGTACTAGATCTCATTTCAAACATCTAATCACTGACATTGCTTTTATTTCTCAAATTGAACCTAAAAATGTTGATGAGGCACTTAATGATGAAAGTTGGGTAATTGCCATGCAAGAGGAACTCAACCAATTTTAGAGAAGTAAGGTATGGACCCTAGTACCTAGACCTAAGGATCATCAAATTATAGGTAGAAAATGGGTATTTAGAAACAAACTAGATGAACAAGGGTTAATAACTAGGAATAAGGCTAGATTAGTTGTAAAAGGATATAATCAGGAAGAAGGTATAGATTATGATGAAACATATGGACCTGTAGCTAGATTAGAAGCCATAAGAATACTTTTAGCATATGTATGTCACATGAATTTCAAACTTTTCCAAATGGATGTGAAAAGTGCATTTCTAAATGGTTATATAGATGAAGAAGTGTATGTAGAACAACCTCCAGGTTTTGAAAGCTATAATTTGCCAAATCATGTTTTTAAACTTTCAAAAGCTTTGTATGGTTTAAAACAGGCCCCAAGAGCTTGGTATGAGAGGTTAAGTTCTTTTTTTTAGAAAATAGTTTTACAAAGGGAAATGTTGACACTACATTATTCATCAAAAAGCATAAGCATGATATACTAATTGTTCAAATTTATGTTGATGATATAATATTTGGTTCTACTAATGAGTTGCCTTGTCAAGAATTTGCTAAGTGTATGACTAGGGAATTTGAAATGAGCATGATGGGAGAGCTTAAGTATTTCCTTGTTCTACAAATAAAGCAAAGCAATAAGGGCATATTCATCAACCAATCTAAATATGCCAAAGATTTAATTAAGAAATTTGGTATGGAAGGATGCAAGAATGCCAAGACTCCTATGAACACATCAACAAAATTGGACATTGATGAAAAGGGTAAGAGCATTAATGAAAAGCTTTATAGAGGTATGATCAGATCATTTTTATATCTCACTACTTCTAGACCTGATATAATGTATAGTGTTTGCTTGTGTGCACGATTTCAATCATGTCCTAAAGAATCTCATTTAAATGAAGTAAAAAGAATTTTGAGATATTTACATGGATCTTTGCATCTAGGTTTATGGTATCCTAGGAATTCATCCTTTTATATTATATGATATTCAGATGCAGACTATGCTGGTAGTCTTTTAGATAGAAAAAGTATTTCAGGTACTTGTCACTTCATTGGGGAATGCTTAGTCTCTTGGTTTAGCAAGAAACAAGTTTCAGTTGCTCTCTCAACTGCTGAAGCAGAATATGTAGCAGCTGGATGTTGTTGTACTCAAATTCTTTGGATGAAATAACAACTTAAGGACTATGGTCATGAGATGAACCATATACCTATTAAATGTGACAATACAAGTGCTATAAATCTTTCAAAGAATCCCATTCAACACTCAAGAAATAAGCATATTGACATTAGATACCATTTTATTAGAAATCATGTTCAATATGGACATGTTGCATTAGAATTTATAAGCACAGAAAATCAATTAGCAGATATTTTCACTAAGTCTCTAAATGAGGAAAGATTTAATTTCATTAGAAGAGAACTTGGTATAATTGATGGATTAACCTTGTGATTGCTAAATTATGAAATTTTAATTGATGATTTTAATTCATATCACAAGATATAAGATAGAAACTTTGATGAAAATTTATATTTTAAGGGATAGAATTTTTGTTGAAATGATTTAGTCTTGTTTTTAGGACTTAATTTTATTTGATGAAAATTTTAGGGGAGTCGCGCCCGTGACATATGTTCATGCCCGTGACTTAAATGGCCAAAAGAGGCAGTATCGTTCACGACTTGGTTCACGACATGGGTCACGACTTCAAGTGGTGAAGCTTATTTTCACGGCTTCATTCACTCCCGTGAAAAGAGACTTTCATGCCCGTGATGCATTTTCACTCCCATGAACCTTAACACCCCAAAACTCACAGAGGCTTTCACGCCTTGAGTCACGGCTTGCTTCACGGGCATAGGTAGTGAAATTCAACATTTCACGTTCGTGACTATTTGTACACCCCCGTGACAGTTCATCATTCACGTCCGTGATATTCAAAGGTCACGACCGTGAACGTATTCACGCCTTAATTCATAGGTGGAACACTCCTTCAGCAAACCATGAACACGACCATTTACGCCCGTGAAAACACACTTCATGCCTGTGAATGTATCGAGTATATAAAAGAACAGCCATATGGAATTCTGTGGAAAGCCGTATTCGATGAAAGTCGTATGTACGGCTTGGAGGTAGGTCTTTCATATCTTTCGAGATCCACCCTACAAAATAAACCCTATACTTATAATCCGATAACTCCAGTCATCTAATTGTTGAATCAATTGAAACTTGTAATAATTCCTAGAAAAAAGAAACAAAATATTTCTTAAAACATTCTCATTTCAACGCTCCAACTCCCAAAACTGCTCTCATTTACACACATTCATTGAGAAATTGAAGATTCCGGCCCCCAAGTCTTAAACTTTTCCTATAAATACCACTAAAAATTCAAATCTTCATCAAACATCATACATTTTTAGGGTTTCCATAAAAATTTTCTGTCAAAAATTTTCCAATCCATCACAAACCGATTTCTTCAAATCAAATGGAGACTGCTTCATCCAAGGGAAAGAGAAAGAAGTCTCATGCTCCTAGGAGGTATGCAGATAACCTCATGAACCGCATTCCGAAGCAATGACATCCTCGGTACTCCACATTGAAGAAGAGACCTCTATCGTCATCAAGGTCCTTCTAATGGCAGACAGTCCGAAGACTAGGGCTTGAAACGGCTATGATAGAGCAACTCCAAGCCTGTCATCTAAAGGAATTTGTGGAAATTCACCAACCAACATTGAGGGAGCCAACACTGGAATTCCTCAGCACCCTACAGGTATCACCTACTGGAGTGGTGAAATTCCAACTATGTGACAATCCCAACACCCTAAATGCTAAAGAATTCGGGGATTTGTTCGACTTACCATCAGATGGCGTCCTAAATGATAGTGAGGTAGAATTCTCTGCCCCTCGAGCTTGGACTCACTTTGGCACCAATTTCAGCTGGGATGTCAAGAAGACAAAGAGCACACATCTCAGGTCCCCAGTGCACAAGTATTTGCATAGGTTCCTAACCTATAGCATATTCGCTAGGGGAGAAAGCAATGGGACTATCAGGAAGTCGGAGCTCTTCCTTTTTGAGATGGCTCACAGAGGACTCTCAGTTGCACTCTCTAGATGGTTTGCAAACCATCTTCTATCCATTGCCACTAAGCCAACGGGAGATATTCTGATCGGTGGATATGTCACTCATATAGCTGTAAAACTTGGCTACTTGAAGCTGGATCAGCATCACTTCAACCTCATCCCTGGACATCCTCGAGATCGTTTGGATGTCGAGTCCTTCATAAAGATGGGAGCGGCTGTCAGAATCGTCTTCGAGAACGATATTTTCTACCGCTTCACCGACACTGCTAGGGAGATCATCTGGGAAGACAATGACACGGAGGACTTTAAAGCATGCCTCCAAGGAGTCCAGTAGAAGCACCTCCAGTAGCTGAGCAAGACATCGGACAGTCCTCGGCTTCCACACCGACCTTAGCACAGCAGGTGGTTGACCTCTTGGCACCACGTTTTGAGCAGCTACAGACTTCGATGGATGAGAGGTTGAAGAACCTCAAAGACTTCAAGGAGTCTCGGATGGATAGCCTTGAGGCTGAAGTTGCTAGGCTTCGTGATAGGATGTCCGGCTAGGAGTTAGGCTAGATTGTAGCCTAAAGCTGCTTTTGTTTTTTTTTTTTTGCTTGTTTATTTCTTTTATGTTTTGTTGTTGTGTAGGAAATTTTCAATTTCCTTTCTGAACTTAATTTAACTTTGCTAGTATTTCTCTTTATATACTATATTTGCTTTGTTTATCATTTTAATATCCAAAAGAATGAACTAGCAATATAGGAGAAAACTAGCAATATATTATAGGGGAGAATAATGATATCAAACTAGCAACTAAGCAATATATAAATTTTGAATCAAAAATTAAAATTGAATTGACATTGAAATAGATTAAAAGGAATTAGAAACTTTGATTCAAGAATTCATATGCAAAGTATAAAATTAAGAAAATGAGCTTTATACACATTAGATATACCTTATGTATACTTTGCATATACCTTCATGCAAGTTACAAAAATAAATATGCCATGATATACCTTAAGTATACTTTGCATATACATTCATGCAAGTTACAAAAATAAATATGCCATGATATACCTTAAGTATACCTTACATATACTTCATGCCTTAAAAAGGAATTATGGTATATATTGGATACACTTCTCATATAACTTGCATATATTTAAAATATAGTAAGTTTATTTCAATGCTACATCATTTTTTACAATTCTTGCATTTTATAAATTTTTTATCCTAAGTATATTTTGAAGGGGAGACTTCTCAAAAGCACATATTGTTAGATTATTTCTCACCATCAAAAAGGGGGAGATTGTTAAACCTTGAGGGGTATTTTTATCATTTTGATGATAACAAATGAAATAGCAATATTGTATTTAACATACTTGTTTTCTAAGTCTATTAAACAGGACATTGATTAAAATAGTAAGAATGGAGATTGGAAGAATAATCCTTGAAAGACAAAATTCAGAAAGTAGCATGTTCACTGCCATGACTCTAAGTGTCACGCCCGTGAAAGAAGCTAACCGTTACCAAAACCAACATTTGAAGTTCACAACCATGAATGAACAACAAACCATGAAGAGGATATTTTAGTCACGCCCATGAATAAAACTGTCACACCCATGAAGGATCATATCATTTTCATCCAGAGAGCTTCACGACCAAAGTCACCACTTGGATCGCGGCTGAGAAGTTGGTCATGCCTGTGAATGAGTATGTCACGCCTATAACTCAATGTGTCAAAACATTCTAGAAAGCTTCACGACCAAGGTCACCACTTCAGTCACGGCTTGAGAAGAAATGTCACGCCCGTGACAAACATAGTCACGCCCCTGACAAACATAGTCACGCCCATGAATGATGAAAGAGAAAAATGTCAGACGCGATTATTTGGTTGGTACAACGGCTAGTTTCATATTTAATGCATTCCAACGACTATAATTAGCCATGAGAGTATAAATGGAAGTCATTTATGTATTCAGAAGTAGAGAATAACAAAAGGATAGCATATACTTTGAATTTAATTCTTATTACAAGCTATTTGTACATTCAATACTTTGAAAAAAAATCTATTCTCTGTAAAAATCTTTTTGCTCTTCATTTATTGAGCAATTAAGATTTGTCAGTGTTTCTCTCTATAATTTTTACTCAAGTGAGTTTTGGATATTTCGGGTTAAAAGTAGAACACTTGTAAGGGTTAATTGTGTGAGCCTCTAAAACACAAATTAAAAGGTTGTCTGTGTGAGCCTATAAAAACACAAAGTGAAGGTTGTTTGTGTGAGCTTGTAAAAACACAAAGTAAATGTTGTTTGTGTGAGCCTGTAAAACACAAGGAATTGGTTATTGTGTGAGCCATTAAAATACAAGAGATTTCTGGATTAAGTGTGAGCCATTGTGAGAAACATCATAGTTGGGAGTGAGCTTGTAAAACTCCATTTTAACACTTAGTGTATTAGTGAAACTCTCAATTGCGATTGGAGAGAGGAGTAAAGTTTATTAACACCCGAACCTCTATAAATCTTTATGTCAAATTTTCTCTATCCCTCCTAAAATTAATTATTTATTTCCGCACCTTAAAGTTTAATTTTTTGAAACTCTAATTAAACCCCCCCCCCTTCTTGGCTTAATATCTGGGCAACACCTTAGACTTCTTATTTTGAGCACCCAAACCATTGAATTGTCCTAACTTCCTCTTCTGCTAAAACCGAGTTATTTCTCTCACTTAGTCCCAAATAAGCACTATAAATTATTCCTCTCACTTTCCAATCTCAATTTTATCCAAATTTGATTCCACAATTCATAAAATATTTTTATATGTCTACACAAAAAAAATTCAACTTAATCGGAGTCCGTTTTCTGCCAAGCTCATTCAAACCGGACTAATAATTTAATTTTTGGTATTACCGTAAAATTAATCTTTCCCTGTCAAATAATCCTAAATATTATTTAGAGTCTATCCATATTTTAAAATAAATTTTTGGATATCGTTTGTTATTTTTCATATCTCGGTCAAATTACAGTCAACCAATTATTTAATTAAATTGGATCCCTTTTTTTTTCTTAGTTTTGACTTTTGAGGAGTTATTTGACCTTATTTTCACTCCAAAATTTACCTTCAGACTAATTATAACCTATATTTTCCGATAATCAAATAAAATATTTTTTTATCCACGAGTATATTTTTAACCTCCGGATATACTGATTAATTTCGAAAAGTACAGTGTACGACTAACCTGGTATTCGGACCATTATAAAATATATCTCCAACATGAGATAATTTGGAAGATGAATGAATCTAAGTGTGGTGAAATGGTCCAAAAATCCCATGATTAGATAAAATTGGGTTTAAGACAATTAGATCCACAAGGCGAGGAAAACAGCTGTTACTCATATACTATAAATTTAAAATTTGAATAGAATTCCTACTACATTATGCTCTTTTGACTCCATCCTTCTTACCGACAAATATTCTTTTCTAGCGTGAAACCCTGCAAAACATAGGATTTTGTGGGCCATTGGGATGCAATGGCGGTGCCAATTTTCTTTTCACTCACTTCCCTTTTTTTTAGGCTAAAAGACATGTTATTAAATTCGATAATTTTTGTCTAATTAGAAAATCCCATCTGAAACTATTTGGAAATTGATTTGCACTCAATATGAAATTAGATATAATCTTAATTATTTGATTTGAAATTTTTAAGGTGGGATGAGGGTCAACTCAAGAACCTCGATTACTTCGCTTTTAAAAAATATTTATATGTAATTTTTATTATATTAAGTTGTCAAATGAAATAATTTAAAAATTTTAATAAATTGAATAGTAATTAGTCTAAATTTAGTTTGACTTTTTAAAATAATTTATTTAATCTCATTATAAGTATTAATTACTAATTTAGTAATTTAATTCAAAATTAACTTCTATGAAAAATTAATAAAATCAAAATTATTATTTAAAAAATTTTATTATTAAATAATTAGTAATTTGAGATTCAATTAGTTAAATTGAAGTTCAATTGATTAAATTAATATAGGCACAAATGCACTGAACCGATTGTATAAAATAGACCCACAATATCAATATATTACCAAGCTATACACTAGAAAGACTGCAAATACATTTGAATCTCTTATTTCTTCCTACTTCTAATCTAAAATATGATAGGTATAATGATAAAAACAAATAAAAGATTTTATGCATATGAGTCATTTGTGTTATAAGTTGAAATAATAATAATAATAATAATAATAATAATAATAATAATAATAATAATAATAATAATAATAATAATAATAATAATAATAATAATAATAATAATAATGTGGAATGCATTCGACATGTGCTGATATTTAATTATTATGATCAACAATATGAATATATATTTATTCTTATTTATACTACCTAGCATATGATACCTTGTTGCGTGTTGTGAATATGCTTGTTTGTGAAATAATCAAATATGTGCACCAGTAAGTAATATACTTAAAACACGGGTTTTCTTGTCTCACACATAGGTAAGCAGCAGTTGTAAATAGTGAAAAAACTATAGATAGTGTTTTGATAGCTTCTAGATAAAGCTTGTTTGGAAGTGACATTGATTCCACTATTAGAGGTGCAATAAAAGACCCACATTTCTTTTTTGGGTTGGTTTTTATTTCACCCTATTTTTCTTTATTTTTGTTTTCATTTTGTGTGTGTTGTCCAGATATTGAACCAAGAAGGGGGGTTGAATTGGATATGAAAAATTTAACTTTTAAGTGCGGAAAGAAAAGTTAAGTTGAGTAGGAATAGAAAAATATGACACAAAAAATTTTATAAAGGTTCGGGTGTTAACGAACCCTACTCCTCTCCCCAATCTCAATTGAGTGTTTCACTAACACTCTAAGTATTACAATAGAATTTTACAAGCTCACTTACAACTATGGTATTTCTAACAATGGATCACACCTAACCCAGAAATGTCTTATGTTTTAATGGCTCACACTGAACCAGTTCCTTGTGTTTTAAAGACTCACACAAATAACCCTTACAAGTGTTCTACTCTTAACTCCAAAATACCCAAACTCACTTGAGTAGATGATTACAGAGAGAAACACTTACAAATCTATAATGCTCAGAGAATGATGAGCAAAAAGATTTTCGTAGAGAATAAATTGTTTGTTTTGAAAATATCAAATGCACGAATGACTTACAACAAGATTTTGATTCGAATTATTAGCTATTCTCTTGTTCTGGATTCATAAATGACTTGCATTTATACTTCCATGGCGAATTATAGTCGTTTGATTGCATTTAATGCGGAAATAGCCATTGCACCAACTCTTATTTTCGCGCCTGACATGTTTCTCTTTCCTCTTTCACGGTCGTGAGTATGATTGTCACGGTCGTGAATGTTCTTTCAAGCCGTGACTCAAGTGGTGACTTTGGCCATGAAGCATTCTGGAAGGATTTGAAGTGTTTGATCACGGGCGTGACATTATATCTTCACAGGCGTGAACATCCTTCCTAGCCGTGGTCCAAGTGGTGACTCTGGCCTTGAAGCTCTCTGGAAGAATTTGTCATGTCTTCTCACGGGCGTGACTTTGTTTCACGGTCATGACTGATATGATCATTCATGGTTGCTATCATTCTTCATGGCCGTGAACTTTAAATGTTGGATAATTGGCTCTAAGCTTCATCACGGGCGTGACATATAAGGTCACAGGCATGAACATGCTATTTCTTTATTTTTTGTCTTTTTAAGATTAGTCTTCCATTCTCCATTCTTGCTATCATATTCCATACCATGTTCAATAAACTTAGAAAACAAGTATGTTAAATACATTATTGCTATTTTATTTGTTAGCATCAAAATGACGGAAATACCCTTCAAGGTTCAACAATCTCCCCATTTTTGATGGAGACAAATAATCTAGCAATATGTGATTTTGAGAAGTCTCCGCCTCAAAAGATGCTTAGGATAAAAAATGCTGAAGTGCAAGAATTGTAAAGAATGATGAAGTGTAGCATCAAAATATGCTTCCTAGTTTTAAGTATACGCAAGTTATATGCAAGGTATATCCAATGTATACCAAAATATTTCCTTAAAGCAAGTTATATTTATGCTAAGTATATTTAAGGTATATTCAGAGTATATCAAGTGCATATTCATTCATGTAACTTGCATCAAGGTATATGCAAAGTATACTTAAGGTATATTTAAGGTATATGAAGCTCATTTGCATACTTGCATATTCATTTGATTCAAAATAAGTATTGCTTTTAACTTTAAACACAATATATTGCTAGGTTCTCCCCCTTTTGTCATAAACAAAAATAATAACAAAAAGATAAAATATAATGGAAAACAAAAGCTAATATATTAATATAGAAAAACAAATACGAAAGAAATTGTAATTCTGAAAGGAAATGGAAATTTCTACAGCAAACAAGCTAGAAAAATAACATAGCTAACATAAAGTCTAGCCGGACATCCTATCTCTAAGGGGAGCTACATCCGCCTCGAGGCTCTCCATGCGAGACTCCATGAAATCCTTGAGGTTCTCTAACCTCTCATCCATCGAAGCCTGCAATTGCTCAATCCATGGTGCCAGGAGGTCAGCCACTTACTGAGCCAAGTTTGGTGTGGAGGCAGAGGATTGTCCAATTTCCTGCTTAACCTTAAGAGGTGCCATCTCAGCTCGAACTCTCTTCCTCTGCTGGATTCCTTGGAGGCCAGTTTTGAAGTCATCTGAGTTATTGTCCTCCCAAATAATCTCACCAGTAGTGTTGGTGAAGCGGTAGTAGATGTTGTTCTCAAATACTATACGAACAACCGCTCCCATTTTGATAAAGGACTCGATGTCTAGTCGGTCTCGAGAATGTACTGGTATGAGGTTGAAGTGGTGTTTTGCTAGCTTCAAGTATCCTAGCTTGTTGGCGATGTGAGTCACGTACCCACCAATCAGAATGTCTCCGGAGGGCTTGGTGGCAATTGACAAAAGATGGTTTGCAAACCATCGAGATAAAGCCACTATTAGGCCTCTTCGGGCCATCTCCAGGAGAAAGAGCTCTGACTCCCTGATCGATCTATTGTTGTCTCCTTTGGTGAAAATGCTATAGGTTAGAAACCTATGCAAGCACTTGTGAACTAGGATCGAAGATGGGTGCTTTTCGTCTTCTTGACATCCCAACTGCAGTCAAGCCCAAAGTGAGTCCATGCTTGAGTAGCATAGAACTCTACCTCAGTCTCATTCAGGATACCATTCGAGGGAAAGTTGAACATGTCTCCAAACTCAGTGGCAGAGAGGAAGTTCGGATGCTTGCAAAGTTGGAATTTCACCGTACCGGTAGGAAAGACTTGCAGGGTGCTCAGGAATTCTAGAGTTGGTTCCCTAAGTGTTGGTTGATGGATATCAACGAAATCTTTCAGATGACAAGCCTGTAGTTGTTCTGTCATGCTTGTCTCAAGGCCGAGTGTACAAATGGTTTGCCACTTAAATGATTGAGAGGAAATGAGTGGCCTTTTCTTTAGAACTGAGTATCTAGGATGATAGTGCTCCGGAATAATGTTTAGAAGGTAGTTTGTGTACCTTCTTGGAGCATGAGATTTCTTTCTTGTACCCTTAGAGGAGCCGGTTTCCATTTTGATTGAGAAATGAACTTTTGAAGAGTGAAAAATTTGGAAGAAATTTTTGGAGTAAAACCTAAGGTGATGTGATTTCTGATGATGGAAATGGTTTGAAGATATTTATAGATGGAATGAATTGCTAGGGGGCCGAAATCTTCAAAATAGTATTCAATGGTGATAAATGAGAGAAGTTGAGAGAAGTTGGAGAGTTGGAATGAGAGAAATAATGGCAGAAATGTTTTATAGCTGACATCTTCACGGGCGTGAAAAACTAAGTCATTGGCATGAAATATTGTGTTCACGGTTTGCTGAAGAGACGCTTTACTCGTGAAGAGAGAGGTGAAATTATTCACGGTTGTGAAAATTAAAGGTAACGGGCGTGAATGATGAACTATCACAGTGGTGACAGACGAGTCACGGGCGTGAAGTACAATCTTCACTACTTGTGATTGTGAAATAGAGCGTGAATGCTTCTGTAAATTTTTGGTGGAAATGTTAACGGTCATGGAAAAGCATCACAGGCGTGAACAAAGGGTTTCAGGGGGGTGATAGAAAAAGGTGATGGTCGTGAAATACAGCCTTCACTACCTTCAGCCGTGAAGCATGTCGTGAAGCAAGTTGTAAAAGCTACTGGTTCTTTTGGTGATCTAGATCACCGTCATGAATATATGTCACGGGCGTGAATTGCCTAAAATCCTCATTAAATAAAATTAAGTCCAAAACAAGACTAAAGCATTTCTAAGGAGCTTTTATCCCATATAACATATATTTCTATCAAATTAGCTACCTCATATCTAAAAAGATGAGACAAAAAACTCAAGATTATCAATCAAGGTTTGACAATTTTGGCAATCATAAAGTTAATCCATCAATCATACCAAGCTCTCGTCTTATGAAATTAAATCTTTCCTCATTTAGAGACTTAGTGAAGATATCTGCCAATTGATTGTCTGTGCTTATAAATTCCAATACAACATCTCCATATTGAACATGATCTCTAATAAAATGATGTCTTATGTCAATATGCTTACTTCTAGAGTGTTGAATGGGATTCTTAGATAGATTTATGGCACTTGTATTGTCACATCTAATAGGTATATGGTTCATATTATGACCATAATCCTTAAGTTGTTGTTTGATCCAAAGAATTTGTGTACAACAACATCCTACTGCCACATATTCCACTTCAGCGGTGGAAAGAGCAACTGAAACTTGTTTCTTGCTAAACCAAGAAACTAAGCATTCTCCAATAAAGTGACAAGTACCTGAAGTACTTTTTCTATCTAAAAGACTTCCAACATAATCAGCATCTGAATATCCTATAATGTACAAGGATGAATTTCTAGGATACGATAAACCTAGATGCAATGAGCCATGTAAATATTTAAAAATTCTTTTTACTGCATTTAAATGAGACTCTTTAGGACATGATTGAAAGCGAGCACATAAGCATACACTATACATTATGTTGGGTCTAGAGGCAGTAAGATATAAAAATGATCCGATCATACCTCTATAGAGCTTTTCATTAATGCTCTTACCCTTTTCATCCTTGTCCAATTTTGTTGATGTGCTCATTGGAGTCTTGGCATTCTTGCATCCTTCCATTACAAATTTCTTAAGTAAGTCTTTGGCATATTTGGATTGGTTGATGAATATGCCCTTATTGCCTTATTTTATTTGTAGACCGAGGAAATATTTTAGCTCACCCATCATGCTTATTTCGAATTCCCTAGTCATACACGTAGCAAATTCTTGACAAAGCAATTCATTAGTAGACCCATATATGATATCATCAACATAAATTTGAACAATTAGAATATCATACTTATGCTTTTTAATGAATAATGTAGTGTCAACATTCCCCTCTGTAAAGTAATTTTCTAAGAGAAAAGAACTTAGTCTTTCATACCAAGCTCTTGGGGCTTGTTTCAAACCATATAAAGCTTTTAAAAGTTTAAATACATGATTGGGCAAATCATAGCTTTCAAAACCTGGTGGTTGTTCTACATAAACTTCTTCTTCTATAAAACCATTTAAAAAGGCACTTTTTACATCCATTTGAAAGAGTTTGAAATTCATATGGCATGCATATGCTAAAAGTATTCTTATGGCTTCTAATCTAGCTATAGGAGCATAGGTCTCATCATAATCTATTCTTTCTTCCTGATTATACCCCTTTGCAACCAACCTAGCCTTATTCCTAGTTATTGATCCTTGTTCATCTAGTTTATTTCTAAATACCCATTTACTTCCTATGATTTGATGCTCCTTAACCTTGGGTCTAGGTACTAAGGTCCATACTTACTTCTCTTAAATTGGTTGAGTTCCTCTTACATGACAATCACCCAACTTTCATCATTAAGAGCCTCATCAATATTTTTAGGCTCAATTTGAGAAACAAAACCAAGGTTAGAAACTAAATGCTTGAGATGAGATCTAGTACTTACTCCCTTTGTAGGATCACCAATGATTTGCTCTTTAGGGTGATCTTTTGTTAATCTCCATTCCTTTAGGAGCTCTTGCCTATTTTCCTCTTGAGCTTGAGGTAGAGAATTATCTTGATGTGAATCTTCTTGACCATTTTCTTCTTTTACATTTTCAAGATCAAGTCTTTCCATGGTACCTACAACATCACTAAGAACACTACTTTTCATAAGATCAAGTCTACTAGATTCATCAAAAACAACATGCATAGATTCTTCAACAGTTAATGACTTTTTATTAAATACTTTATATGCTTTGCTAGTTGTAGAATATCCTAAAACGATACCCTCATCAGATTTAGAGGCAAATTTTCCAAGGTTGTCCTTGGTATTCAATATAAAGCACTTGCATTCAAATACTCTAAAGTATGATATCAAGGGCTTTCTTCCATTCCATAGCTCAAATGAAGTTTTGTTTAAGAGAGGTCTTTTGAAAACTCGATTTGAAATATAACAAGCAGTGTTTGTGGCTTCTGCCCAAAAGTAAGTTGGTAAACCATACTCATTGAGCATTGTTCTAGCCATTTCAATTAAACTTCGATTTTTCCTTTCAACTACCCCATTTTGTTGAGGTGTCCTAGGAGATGAAAAATTCTGCGAAATGTCATATTCAAGACAAAAGCTTTTAAAGTTTTCATTCTCAAATTCTTTGCCATGGTCACTTCTTATTTTTGAAATACAATATCCTTTTTTCATTTTGGACTCATTTAGCAAAATTTTTGAAAGTTTCAAAGGCATCACACTTTTGAGCTAAGAATATTACCCAAGTAAATCTAGAGTAATCAGCTACGATGACAAAGGCATAATCTTTACCTCCTAAGTTTGCAATTCTAGTAGGTCCAAATAAGTCTAAATGTAGGAGGTGTAGAGGTTTTGAGGTACTTACTATGTTTTTGGATTTGAAGGATGACTTGTGTTGCTTCCCTCTTTGGCAAGGTTCACATGTCTTGTCTTTTTCAAATTTGACTTTTGGCAATCCCTTTACCAGCTCTCCTGTGCTGAGGCTTTGAATTAAATCCATGTTTGTATGACCAAGCCTTCTATGCCACAGCCAAGATTTATCACTAGTAGTCACAAGGCATTTAGAGGAATGGTTAGATATTTTGTATAAGTCTATTATGTAGGTATTGACATCTCTATTTCCTTTAAATATCTCTTGACCATCAATAGAGGTTACAAGACATTCGTTGGAAGTAAATGTTACTTAGTTTCATTTATCACATAATTGACTTACACTCAATAAGTTATGTTTCAAGCCATCAACAAGTAAGACATCTTTAATAAAAGTAGTAACATTAATACCAATAGAGCCAATGCCAATTATCTTACCCTTAGCATTGTTTCCAAAGGTAAATTTACCTCCATCAATACTTTTGATTTCATTCAAGAGATCTTTGTACCCTGTCATATGCCTTGAGCATCCACTGTCTACTAGCCAAGAATTTTTGTTTATTGTGGACTTGAGGTATACCTTATCCGAGACATGATCCTCTATAGCCATGAAGTATAGGTTGACTTCTTCTCTTTCATTGTCATCTTTTTTACTTGAAGAGCTTTCGTCATCCCATGCAGCTTTGTGACCTTTCTCCCCATTGTCTCTTTGGTATTTGCTTTTGTGCTTCTTGAGCTTTGGACATTCCGGTTTAATATGCCCTTTCTTACCATATTCATAACACTTTACCTCCTATTTACTTCTTTATGCATCATTAGAAGTCTGTTTGACGTTTCTTTGCCTGAATTTTCTAGAGTTGCTCATTCTCTTCTCAATAATTCTTTTTAGCCTTATGAGAGCATAACAATGTCCTCATTTGCATCATCACTCTTATCTTCATCATCTTTAAATTCCTCTTGAGATTTTGAAGTAGAGGCTTTTAGTGCTAGAGGCTTTCTTTTTTTTGGCTCTGCTTCAAGCTCTCTATCTCTTTTCACTGCCATTTCATGTGTGAGAAGTTTTCTAATAAGTGCATCAATATTCATAATGCTAATATCTTCATTTGCCTCTTCTATACCGGCAACTCTTGAACCGTAATCTTTGAGAGGAAGACTTCTCAGGATTTTGTTATTAACATCTTCCAAGCTCGGGTGTTTACCAAGTTTTCTCATGCCATTTATGATGGCAAGAAGACGGTTGGTCATGTCAGTAATTGACTAATTGGATTTCATCTTGAAGAACTCATACTCTGAAGTAAGAAGTTGAACCTTCTTGGATTTAACTTGCTTAGTTCTTTCATGATAGTTTTCCAATGTTTTCCACATGTTGTAAGCTGTTAGGCAGTGTTGTATTTTGCCACATTCTTTAATGGATAATGAGCTTGAGAGAATTGTCATTACCTTCTTGTTTTTGAAGTTTGCTCTTCTTTGAGGCTCTATCCAATCATCTCTTGATAAGATTTCTTCTTCACCATCAACTCCTCTTCTAGTTAGTGGTGTCCATTCTTTTCGAACACTATCCTAGACTTCAATTCCTTCACTATCCAGATATGTCTACATCTGAAACTTCCAATGAGCATAATTTGCTCCATCAAAGTAAGGCTTGAGACTTTGGAATCCTTCATTGGCCATATCTTGATCTTTACTAGCACTGTTTAGGCTTCGATGCTAGACTTAGCTCTGATACCAATTGTTGTCCAAATATTGAACTAAGAAGGGGGGTTGAATTGGATATTAAAAATTTAACTTTTAAGTGCGGAAAGAAAAGTTAAGTTGAGTAGGGATAGAAAGATATGACATAAGAATTTTTATAGAGGTTCGGGTGTTAACAAACCCTACTCCTCTTCCCAATCTCAGTTGGGAGTTTCACTAACACTCTAAGTGTTACAATGGAGTTTTACAAGCTCACTCCCAACTATGGTGTTTCTAACAATGGATCACACTTAACCCAGAAATCCCTTGTGTTTTAATGGCTCACACAATAAACTAATTTCTTGCGTTTTAAAGGCTCACACAAATAACCCTTACAAGTGTTATACTCTTAACCCTAAAATACCCAAACTCACTTGAGTAAATGATTACAGAGAGAAACATTTACAAATCTATAATGCTCAGAGAATGATGAGCAAAAAGATTTCCATAGAGAATAAATTGTTTGTTTTGAAAATATCAAATGCACAAATGGCTTACAATAAGATTTTGATTCGAATTATTAGCTATTCTCTTGTTCTGGATTCATAAATGACTTGCATTTATACTTCCATGGTGAATTATAGTTGTTTGATTGCATTTAATGCAGAAATAGCCATTGCACCAACTCTTATTTTCGCGCCTGACATGTTTCTCTTTTCTCTTTCACGGTCGTGAGTATGATTGTCACGGTCGTGAATGTTCTTCCAATCCATGACTCAAGTGGTGACTTTGGCCGTGAAGCATTATGGAAGGATTTGAAGTATTTGATCACAGGCGTGAACATCCTTCCTAGCCGTGGTCCAAGTGGTGACTCTGGCCGTGAAGCTCTCTAGAAGAATTTGTCATGCCTTCTCACGGGCGTGACTTTCTTTCACGGTCGTGACTGATATGATCATTCACAGTTGCTATCATTCTGCATTGCCGTGAACTTTAAATGTTGGATAGTTGGCGCTAAGCTTCATCACGGGCGTGACATATAAGGTCAGGGAGTGAACATGCTATTTCTTCATTTTTTGTGTTTTTAAGATTAGTCTTCCATTTTCCATTCTTGCTATCATATTTTATACTCTGTTCAATAAACTTAGAAAACAAGTATGTTAAATACATTATTGATATTTTATTGTTAGCATCAAAATGACAGAAATACCCCTTAAGGTTCAACAGTGTGTAAATACAGATTTGGTTATATAAAGAATAAAATTCAGGGTTGTAAATAATTTTATATATGTAAAAATAATAATTTAAATTTGGCGATAGTTTAATTTGATGCTAGCCACTGAGGCCTTGATGGATTTGAACATATATATGATTTGAAATTGGATTGCAAAGTTGAGTGTTGGAATTTGTGAATGATAACAAGTTTTTAAATAGGTATCCTTAGGGAAGTCCACAAAGATAGAAGAAACTATGTCATTTTTAAAATAAATTAGGCAATTACATGTCATCATCAAGAGTAAATAAAACTAGGTTAATAAAATACAATTAATACATTATAGTTAATAAATTACCCCACAACCACTAGGCATGTAACACCATCTCACCCTACCATATAACAGCAAAGTCAAATAATACTATGTGTGCTTGTAGTACTCACTCGCCCAACCAGGACTTACTTGACTAAATGAGCAGGTGCTACGAAATTTGGTGTACAAAAAACCAGTGAAATTTTAAAATTTTTATTTTCTTTGAATATTTCTTTGTCATAAAACTCCTTCACATATAAAACATATTTCATATCATATAACTTGCATTCATAAAACTATTCTTGATCCAAAGATCCATTATATAATTAAAACTATAATGTTTCGGCACAACCGACCCAATATTTACAAAAATACATACTTTAACATAATTACAGAATACTTTGATACAAGCATGTATGTAGGTAAACAAGCCAAATGCCTAAGCCACATACAAAATACAAAAGTATGACATATGCTGTCATCGACCTATGTCGGATCTGATCTATTATCTCTGATGTTGGGCTGGCTTCTATCTATAAGGCTCCGACCTACATGGGGAAATACCCGTACACTAAGCTACTGAAAGCGTAGTGGTACATATAGATATAAAAATTCAATATGCAATCATACATTAAAGGAAATCATGGTAGTATATAAAACATCATGACATAGCAGTAAAATCATAATATCATATGAAATACCTTACCTTATGGGAGCGATAACTCACTAAATGTTGAACAATAAGACAAAGAACACATAACACCTTTTTTAATAGCATATAACATATTAACGGTGTACTTGTGTTTTTGAACCTCTTTTTTATTTCATTATGTTCTTAAATCACTTTGATATTATTGCACAACAAGTCTCAACACGGACTATTCGAATATGAGTTGTGCACAGGGGCGTTCTCTAAGCTTAAGCCACTCTGTCATTGTCTATAATTATATGTGCCAGTTGAGGTGTCTCAAGTCGATGGCGCTCCTAGAGCTTAACCCACATTGACGAGTATAAACTCATGATATAATAATCACTACAGTACCAAACCCCCTTAATGGCATACCACTATCCTACTTCTAGTCCTATTATGGTGAGATTTACTTGTTCATATTACCTTATTATACTTTATCATAACATTTATATCTTCTATCATATATGCTTCGATCATATGTAAACTCATCATGTAACATTCGTGTACTGATACTCATAGAAGCATACTTTAACATATCATCATGAAGGCATGTACATAGCCATTGCATTATAACTGTAAGACCACATCTTATGCAATTAAGGATAACCTGTCCCTGTATCAAGTAATCACACATAACAGACTGAAAAGGCAAAATACCTTGTTAACATTGGTAGTAAAATTTTCATATCCTGTAATATCATTCAATGACTTTGCAAGTCAACTTTGAGGCTTTCACCACAATACGATATATCACTTATATTAAAACATAAACTTTGCACATAAGTATCTACAAGTTGCTTTCATTTATATATTTTTAAAATCCATTCCAAAATGACTATACATATTCAAACACGTAAATAAAAAATGCAGATAACATATTTTCATGCTCGTGTGGAATGCAAGGAGAGAGAGTGATGAGGCTCGGCCAGTGACTTGTGCTCTATGTCTTTTATACGCTACTCAAAATGAGCTATCACTTTTCTTTACCTGAAAAATAATACAAATTGATGAGTTGCGGCTCAGTGAGAATAGTCATCCAATGAGCTCTAAAGTACCAAACAACTCATAGTAATAAATCACAAATCCAACACATACCATGTATTCCATTCCATTCATCTGAATCATATAAATATCAATAAAGTTAAAACATATAGTCATTACTTTTTACGTATGCAAATGCTTTGCTTATTTCATTTTGTTGTGACCAAGTTAAATAGACATTGCCCCGGGTATCCATGTGAACATTTGCATTTGCTAGCTAGCTTTATCATTTTTTCATTTGCATATTTGTTGGGCCATAAGCCTCTTCTTTTGCTTTACAATATCGATTAACTAGTCACAACGCCTTTTAAGTCTATATGCATATGCACTTGTACTTAAGCATTCATCAACCATTGCATCTTATCACATATAACATACATATACCGCATATATGCCTCATATGCCACGCATATACCTCACATATACTATACATATACAATGTATATATATCACATATGTCAAACAAATACCTCAAATATATCACAAGTGTACCACTTATGTGTACCACAATGTCACAAATTCTCCATCATCATACTATCAGGGGCAAATCATGACAATCATATGAATCACATAGCAAGCAACATTCATATGCACTAAAGAATTCAATCAATAATTAGACTCACCTTTCTCCTTTGATTCCGACCCCTAACTTATTGTCTATCCGCTCCTTGTGGGTCTTCAATATGTTGTGAGCCTAATATGAAAACATAATCGATTAACTCATGATTAGGGAGACTTAATGTGGTTTAAACAAATTAATATGCATTGTTCATATCAATAGTTAAGATTTTTCCTATGAGGCAGTGTGACCTTATAGGACTGTTTAGCCTATAACGTTTTCTATACTTCACCAATTAATCTGATTCTTATTCCTAATTACAATTAATATATCAATATGTAAGATATTAAAATTTTAGACCAATTTGATCATTGTACAATTGTTTGTGGAATTTCTAAATGTGTTTTGTTTTCTGCCCTTTGGAAGTTTCAGGGTACCAACTTTGGTTCATCATAACTTATGATATATAAGTTATATTTCAATGAAACTTTACAAAACATTATATAGGTTCAAATGGAACAATTTTCATGTTTACAACTTGTATCAATTATGTTTCTACGGACTTCAAATTATAAGAAACATTTCACTGGTCTAGAATAGAATTGGTTTCCAGAACAGTATGACTTACAAAGGCCATAACTTAGTCTATGCATATCATATTAACCTAAAATTAGTATCTAAATTTAGATAAGACTTATACATATAACTTTAATATTTTATAAAGTGCAGAATCTATCTCTAAGGAGCTCAAAGTAGATAAATAATTGGCTGGATCTGCTCAGGGTACTAAACAGGCAGTTCAGACCATGGAACAGTCATGGTTCTAGTCACCATAACTCAAATTATACAAAATATATGAATCTGAAATTTGGTATACAGATTCACATATATCTACAACTTAAATGTTTTTAGATACTTCAAATAATGGCTTTAACATATTCAAAACCAAAGAACACAGTAGCTATCTTGGCTAGGGTTCACACCCTGACCAGTTTCAGTAGAGAGAAAATATCGCTTCCTATACACAAAATCTTGCAAAAAGGTTTATATATCCATAAATATAAGACATAAAGGAACAAATTTTATGTTTTAAACTTTTCTAGAATCAATTTCTATTGATATCAAAATCGAGATGAAAGTCAATGCCTATTAATGAACCTTAACAACTCAAATCAACCTTATATCAATAAGAATTGATTACTTACCAAGAACAAACTTGCAACGGATCAATTTGCCTCAAAAACTAAGTGAAACAAGGAAGAATGAAGGTCTGGAATGCAGAAAGATGAAGAAGAAAATGGGATGGAGTGAAGAGGCTGAACTTTTTTGTTTTTGTCTTTTTACCTTTTTCTTTTCATCTCTTCTCTTTTCTCTTCTCTTTTCTCTTCTTTTTTCTTTTATTTTCCTTTTGTTTCATTTTCATTTTATTTTATCTATATTATTATTATTATTATTATTATTATTTCCATATATATATATATATATATATATATATATATATAATTCCACTAATCCACATAATAATACGACTTAATCATTTGGCCGAATTTAACTAAATTAACATTGTAAATGTTTACTAATATTAATCTAGTCATTTTTCTTACTTTAATTTAGTCACCTTGTTCAATTTATTTCTAACACTTTGTTATCCTCATTTAGGTTAAAAGTACACACGTACGACTCGATACAATTGCCAAATACTAGAACACGTAGCTAGTGCATGCCATGAACTTGTTTCTAAGAACATATGTATGAAATGCAGGTATTCAATTGGATTATATGGAAGATGCATATGTTCAAATGAAATGCATGTGGGGAAGGTCGAGGATGTTACAATAACCATTAAACATACAACATATATCATTTAAAGCAAGCTTCACAACTGTGTACTATGTGTTCACAGTCTTGAAGTCTTATTCACGGGTAACCCTACTCGTGACTAAACTGTAACATCCAGTAATTTAGGTCCCAATTGCGCGTGATCGTAGTGAGGTGCGCTGGTTCAATCAGAGTCATGGAATTAGAAAATGACTAATAATAAGGAAAAATAATTAAGGGTATTATTATTTGGGAATTAAAAAGATTAGTGCTAGAATTAGAAAAAAATAAATTTTCTATGGACAAAATCGGTATTATGGCAATTGTTGGGGGGAAAAGTATGAATATGGAGAAAGATGTGGCAAATAAGGAATTTCTTAAAGTTTAAAATTTAATCAAGATTAATTTATAGTTTAGACCAATGGAATAAGGGCTTATTGTAGTCATGGAACCATCAAATACTCTCCCTGAAAAAAAAAGATAAATATCTTCATTTTCTCCACCAATTAAAAACCGGCTTCCCTCATCTTCTTCTCCTTTTTTCCGTCCCTCTCCTTACCCAAAAACCTCCATTTTTCTTCAATTTTCCAGCATGCTAAGAATGGGGAAAATGCATTTTGAGAGAGAAGATTCAATTAGTTCAAGAAAGAAGAAGAAAAAAGGGAGAAGAGTTGGGGCAGATTTGAGCAGCCCTATAACTCTATTAAGGTGAGTTTATTCTTCTTAAATTCAACATTTTTTCTTCCATTTGAGGCCCATAAGGATGATAGATATGATTAGGTTTGATAGATTTAGGTTATGTTGCAAGATTGGAACTAGAAATTTAAAGTTGTCATTAGTTCAAGAAAATTTTAGTTAAACATTGAATTAATTATAATTGATATTCATTAATTGTTTTATCACTTAAAAACTAAATAAAGATGATGTTAATGGATAAAGAAGGGGCTACCTTAGTTAAAGTAATTTGGAGAAAATTGAAATTAACATAGAAATAATACAATTGGTGATAGATAAAGTGTGAATTGAGTATTGGTTTGAAGAAAATGAATTGGGAATTATAATAATGTTTTTAGGAAGCCATGACATATTAAGAATAAAGTTTAACTTTAGTACATTTTGGCTAAATTAAGGTGTAAAATATATTAGGAGCATTAGAATATTATGTAGACATGAAAAACTTTGATAATGGATGATAGGATTGAGATATGGTATTGGTTGTGTAGGAAAACCAAATGAATCAATGAGAGGCCCTCAAGAGGGTGACAAAGGCAAGGAGAAAGCTAACTAGTAAGGGGAGGAAAAGAAGGATTAAGGGAAGATCCAAGGCTGATTAGGTATGTGCTTCATTGATAAAAATCTTACATGTTGTTCATATGTATGTAATTATGTATTAAGGTTTGATATGATTGTGTTTTTGATATGAAATGTGATTAGTTGTTGCTTTTGATATTTTATATGGAAATGAGACTAAATTGTGTGAAACAATTGAGACATATGAACGTAATTGTGATATGAAAATTTTGGTATAAAAATGAATGCAAATGATGAATGTAGTTGAAAGTTAGATTGATGCCAATTGATGACTTTGTTACAAAATTCTAGGAGCAGTCTTGACATTTTTGGTTATAACTTAGGTTATGAAATTATGTTTTATATGTTATTTATTGGAATTGAAAGCTAAGACATATATATATATAATTTTTATTTAGACAATAAAATCTAAATATATCTGAAATTTCCTAGAAAAATACATAAAACTTAGAACTAAAATTTGTCTAGAAAATTTTGGGCAAAAATTTTAGTGATAATTCAGTGTTCATTTGGCCATAACTTTTGATAAAAAATTGGATTTTGAGTGATTTTTAATGCATGTGAAAGCTGAGACAATAAACGTCAAATTGTTAGAAGACCATAACTTCAAATTCGAATTATAACTGGGCTAAAATTAAAGTCCAAAATTAGGGCCGAAGATCATGTCTCGAATAAGGTAAGATCACTACACTCATACTCCTTGAATAAAGATAGTAGTGATAATGTTGATGATGATGATGATGATGATGATGAGCAAAGCCTAATAGAAGAATTAAATATAGAATTAGAGAAATATAAAACTAAATTTAGTACTTATAGAAATAATATCTCTAATTTAAAAACTAAGATAGATGTTTTAGAAAAGGAAAACATAAAGCTTAAATCATCTAATGAATCTCTTCAAAAGTCATTAGATGAATACTCATCAAGACCCTCAACAACTTCATTGTTAAAAGAAAATAATACTTTGAAAAATGAAGTTGAGGAACTTAGAAATTCCATTTCTAAATTTCACAAAGGAAAAGAGAGCTTAGATACTCTCATTGTGTCTCAAAGATCACCTTTAATCAGACATGGTCTAGGATTTAAGGACACATCATCATCTTCTCACAAAACTATATTTGTAAAATCTAAAGAATCTCACATCTCCACATCTGTTAGAACAGCACCAAGAAATAAGCATGTAAAACCTTCTATACAGAAAAAGAATAATCATGCCTTTATGTATAAGAAGCATGCATCTAGAAAAATGCAAATTAATCATGATTGTGCATGCCATTGTTCTCAAAATCAGTCTAATAGAATTATGGCATTCAAATACATTGTAAGACCAAAAAGCAAGTTTAGACTTAGAAAACATTGTAATTATTGTATGAAAATTGGTCACATAAATAAACATTGCTGGATAAGGAAGACTCATTGGGAACCTTCATGTGCTAACCCCTAATGACCCAAACTCATCTGGGTACCTAAAAATCATACTTGAATTGTGATTCTATAGGTATGCCTCAAGTCCACAATAAACAAAAATACTTGGCTAGTAGACAGTGGATGCTCAAGGCATATGACAGGAGACAAAGAAATCTTCAATGAAATCAAAAGTATTAATGGACGTAAAGTTACCTTTGGAAACAATGCAAAGGGTAAGGTAATTGGCATTGGTTCTATTGGTATTAATGGTACTACTTTTATTAAGGATGTCTTACTTGTTGATGGCTTGAAACATAACTTGTTAAGTGTAAGTCAATTATGTGATAGAGGAAACAAAGTATTCTTTACTTCAAATGAATGTCTTGTGATCTCTATCGATGGTCAAGAAATATTCAAAGGAAATAGAGATATCAATACATACATAATAAACTTTCATGAATTATCTAACCATTCCTCTAAGTGTCTTGCGACTACTAGTGATGAATCTTGGCTGTGGCATAGAAGACTTGGTCATGCTAACATGGACTTAATACAAAGTCTTAGCACATGAGAACTAGTAAAAGGACTGCCAAGAGTTAAATATGAAAAAGGCAAGACATGTGATCCTTGCCAAAGAGGAAAGCAACACAAGTCATCCTTCAAAGCCAAAAACATAGTAAGTACTTCACAACCTCTTCAACTCCTACATTTAGACTTGTTTGGACCTACTAGAATTGCTAGCTTAGGAGGAAAACATTATGCATTTGTCATCGTAGATGATTACTCTAGATTTACTTGGGTAATTTTCTTAGTTGAAAAGAGTGATGCTTTTGAAATTTTCAAAAACTTTGCTAAAAGAGTTCAAAATGAAAAAGGGTACTGCATTTCAAAAATAAGAAGTGATCATGGAAAAGAATTTGAAAATGAAAACTTTGAAAGTTTTTGTCTTGAACATGGCATTTCACTTAATTTCTCATCTCCTAGGACACCTCAACAAAATGGGGTAGTTGAAAGAAAAAATTGAACTTTAATTGAAATGGCTAGAACAATGCTTAATGAATATGAATTACCAACTTATTTTTGGGCAGAAGCCACAAACACTGCATGTTATATTTCAAATCGAGTTTTCAAAAGACCCCTTTTAAACAAAACCTCATTTGAGCTATGGAATGGAAGAAAGCCATTGATATCATACTTTAGAGTATTTGGATGCAAGTGTTTTATATTGAACACCAAGGACAATCTTAGAAAATTTGCCTCTAAGTCTGATGAAGGTATCTTTTTAGGGTACTCTACAACTAGCAAAGCATATAGAGTATTTAATAAAAGATCTTTAAAGGTTGAAGAATCCATGCATGTTGTTTTTAATGAATCTAGTAGACTTGATCTTGTGAAAGGTAGTGTTCTTAATGATGTTGTAGGTAATATGGAAAGACTTGATATTGGAAATGGGAAAGAAGAAAATGATCAAGAAAAGCAAAATGACACTCTACCTCAAAATCAAGAACAAAATGATCAAGAACTTCCAAAAGAATGGAGAATGACGAAAGATCATCCAAAAGAGCAAATAATTGGTGATCTATCAAGGGGAGTAAGTACTAGATCTCATTTCAAACATTTAGTCACTGACATTGCTTTTATTTCACAAATTGAGCCTAAAAATATTGATGAGGCTCTTAATGATAAAAGTTGGGTAATTGCCATGCAAGAGTAACTCAACCAACTTTAGAGAAATAAAGTATGGACCCTAGTACCTAGACCCAAGGATCATCAAATCATAGTTAGCAAATGGGTATATAGAAACAAATTAGATGAACAAGGGTTAATAACCAGGAATAAGGCTAGACTAGTTGCTAAAGGATATAATCAGGAAGAAGGTATAGATTATGATGAAATATATGCACCTGTTGCTAGATTAGAAGCCATAAGAATATTTTTAGCATATGCATGTCACATGAATTTCAATCTTTTTCAAATGGATGTGAAAAGTGCATTTCTAAATGGTTATATAGATGAAGAAGTGTATGTAGAATAACCACCAGGTTTTGAAAGCTATGATTTGCCAAATCATGTTTTTAAACTTTCAAAAGCTTTGTATGGTTTAAAACAGGCCCCAAGAGCTTGGTATGAGAGGCTAAGTTCTTTTCTATTAGAAAATAGCTTTACAAAGGGAAATGTTGACATTACTCTATTCATCAAAAAGCATAAGCATGATATACTAATTGTTCAAATTTATGTTGATGATATAATATTTGGTTCTACTAATGAGTTGCTTTTGTCAAGAATTTGCTAAGTGTATGACTAGGGAATTTGAAATGAGTATGATGGGAGAAGTTAAGTATTTCCCTGGTCTACAAATAAAGCAAAGCAATGAGGACATATTCATCAACCAATCCAAATATGCCAAAGATTTAATTAAGAAATTTGGAATGGAAGGGTGCAAAAATGCCAAGACTCCTATGAGCACATCAACAAAATTGGACAAAGATGAAAATGGTAAGAGCATTAATGAAAAGTTGTATAGAGGTATGATCGGATCACTTTTATATCTCACTGCTTCTAGACCCGATATTATGTATAGTGTTTGCTTGTGTGCACGATTTCAATCATGTCCTAAAGAATCTCATTTAAATGCAGTAAAAAGAATTTTAAAATATTTACATGGATCTTTGCATCTAGGTTTATGGTATCCTAGAAATTCATCTTTTTATATTATAGGATATTCAAATGCAGACTATGCTGGTAGTCTTTTAGACAGGAAAAGTACTTCAGGTACTTGTCACTTCATTGGAGAATGTTTAGTTTCTTGGTTTAGCAAGAAACAAGTTTCAGTTGCTCTCTCAACTGCTGAAGCAGAATATGTAGCAGCTGAATGTTGTTGTACAAAAATCCTTTGGATGAAACAACAACTTAAGGACTATAGTCATGAGATGAACCATATACCTATCAAATGTGACAACACAAGTGCTATAAATATTTTGAAGAATCCTATTCAACACTCAAGAAGTAAGCATATTGACATTAGACACCACTTTATTAGAGATCATGTTCAATATGGAGATGTTGCATTAGAATTTATAAGCACAGAAAATCAATTAGCTGATATTTTCACTAAGTCTCTAAATGAGAAAAGATTTAATTTCATTAGAAGAGAACTTGGTATGATTGATGGATTAACCTTGTGATTGCAAAAATATGAAATTTTAATTGTTGATCTTAAATCATATCACAAGATATAAGATAGAAAGTTTGATGAAAATTCATGTTTTAAGGAATAGAATCTTTGTTGAAATGATTTAATTTTGTTTTAGGACTTAATTTTATTTGATGAAAATTTTAGGGGAGTCACGCCCGTGACTTAAATGGCCCAAAGAGGCAGTGTCGTTCACGACTTGGTTCACGACATGGTTCACGGCTTCAAGTGGTGAAGCTTATCTTCACGGCTTCATTCACTCCCGTGAAAATAGACTTTCACACCCGTGACAAATTTTCACTCTCGTGAACTTTAACACTCCAAAACTCACAGAGGCTTTCACGTCTTGAGTCACGGCTTGCTTCACGGGCATAAGTGGTGAAATTCAACCTTTCACGCCCGTGACATTTTATTCACCCCCATGACGGATGATCATTCACGCCCGTGATGTTCAAATATCACGCCCGTGAATGAATTCACGCCTTCATTCACGGGTGGAACACTCCTTCAGCAAACCGTGAACACGACCATTCACGCCCGTGAACACCTACTTCATGCCCGTGAATGTATCGAATATATAAAAGAACAGCCAGTTATAACTTTCATTTCAACTCTCCAACTCCCAAAACCGCTCTCATTTACACACATTCATTGAGACATTGAAGATTTCGGCTCCCAAGACTCAAACTTTCCCTATAAATACCACCAAAAGTTTGAATCTTCAGCAAATATCATACATTTCTAGGGTTTTCCATAAAACTTTCTGTCAAAAATTTTCCAACTCCATCACAAACTGATTTCTTCAAAAATGGAGACTGCTTCATCCAAGGGAAAAAGAAAGAAGTCCCATGCTCCTAGGAGCTAATGACTTTACAAGTCTTATATCCTGTAATTCCATTCAATGACTTTGTAAGTCTCATATCCTGTAATATCACTCAATGACTTTTCAAGTCAACATTAAAAACCACAATACGATATATCACATATATTAAAATATAAACTTCACATCCGAAGGATTACGGGTTGCTTCCATTTATACATTTCAAAACTAATCTAGAGTGATAATACATATTCAAACATATAAGTCCAAAATACAGATGACATATTTTCATGCTTGTGTGGAATGCAAGAAGAGAGAGTGATGAGGCTCGACCAGTGACCTGTGCTCCATGTCTTCTATACGCTACTCAAAATGAGCTATCACTTTTCTTTACCTGAAAAATTATGCAAATTGATGAGTTGCGGCTCAGTGAGAGTAACCATCAAATGAGCTCTAAAGTACCGAACAACTCATAATAATAAGTCACAAATCCAATACATACCATGTATTCCATTCCATTCCATTCATCAGTATCGTATAAATATCAATAAAGTTGAAACATATAATCATTACTCCTTATGTATGCAAATGCTTTGCTTATTTCATTTTGTTGTGACCAAGTTAAACAGACATTGCCCCGGGTTTCCATGTGAACATTTGCATTTGCATTTGCTAGCTAGCTTGATCATTTGTTTCATTTGCACATTTGTTGGGCCATAGGCCTCTTCTTTTGCTTTACAATATCGATTAACTAATCACAATGCCTTTTTAGTCCATATGTAAATGCACTTTTATTTAAGTATTCATCAATCACTGTATCTTATCACATATAATATACATATACCACATATATACCTTATATGCCACACATTTACCTTGCATATACTATACATATACCATGCATATATATCACATATGTCAAACATATACTTCAAATATACCACAAGTATACCATTTATATGTACCACAATGTCACAAATTATCCATCATTACATTATCAAGGACCAATCATGACAATCATATGAATCACATAGTAAGCAACATTCATTTGCAGTAAAAAATTCAATCAATACTTAAACTCACCGTTCTCCTTTGATTCCGACCCCTAACTTATTATTTATCCACTCCTTATGGGTCTCCAATACGTTTCGAGCCTAATATGAAAACATAATCGATTAACTCATGATTAGGGAGACTTAATGTGGCTTAAACAAATTAATATGCATTGTTCATGTCAATAACTAAGATTTTTCCAATGAGGCAGTGTGAACTTATGGGACTGTTTAGCCTATAACGTTTTCTATACTTGCCCAATTAATCTTATTCTTGTTCCTAATTTAAAATAACATATAATTATAGAACATATTAAAATTTCAAACCCATTGGATCATTTTACAATCCTTGATGAAATTTCTAATTGTGTTCTCTTTTCCGCCTTTAGGCAGTTTCAGGGTACTCATTTGGGTTCATCATAACTTACAATATATAAGTCCTATTTTACTGAAACTTTTCATAAACTTATATGGGTTCATATGGAACATATTTCATGTTTAAAACCTTTATCAATTAGGTCTCTAAGGGCTTCATAGTATAACAAACAGTTTACTAGTCCAAAATAGAATTGGCTTCTGGACTAGTATGACTTCAAAAGGACATAACTTAGTCTATACATAACAAATTAAGATGAAATCAGTACCCCAATTTAGCTAAGATATATACCTATAACGTTCATGTTTTAATCATATACAGAATCTACCTCTAACGAGCTCAAATGGGCCAAACAAATTGCTGGATCTGCCAAGGGCACTCAGTTGGCAGTTCAAGCTATGGAACAGTCATGGTTCCATTCATCATAACTCAACATTTACAAGACATATGAACCTGTAATTTAGTGTACAGATACATAACACACATAGCTACAACTTCTTGGTTTTGAGATACTTCAAATAATGGCTTTAACATATTCGAAATCAAAGAACACAGTAGATAACGTGGTTAGAGTTCACACCCTGACCAGTTTCCGTACGAAGAGAATATCTCATTATATACACCACATCTTGAAAAACGGCTTACATATCCATAAATATAAGACACAAAGGAACAATAGTTGTATTTTAAATGTTTCCATAATCAATTTCTATGTGCATCAAAATCGGGTTACAAATCAGTGCCTATTAATGAACCTAAGCAACTCAAATTAATCCTATAGCAATAAGAATTGATTACTTACCAATAACGACCTTGCAAGGGATCAATTAGCTTCAAAAACTAAGTGAAACAAGGATGAATTGAAGTTTGAAATGGAGGAAATTGAAGAAGAAGATGGGCTGGAGAAGAAGGCAGAAATGGGAAGATAAAGCTAACTTTTTGTTTTTTGTCTTTTTATCTTTTTCTCATCTCTTTTCTCTTCTCTTCTCTTTTATTTCTCTTTTGTTTTATTTTCATTTTATTTTATTTATATTATTATTATTATTATTATTATTATTTACATATATATATATATATATATATATATATAATTTGACTAATTGACACAATAGTACAACTTAATCATTTGACCCGATTTAACTAAATTAACAATGTAAAATGTTTACTGATCTTAATCTAATCATTTTTCTTACATTAATTTGGTCACCTTATTTAATTTATTTCTAATGCTTTGTTATCATCATTTAGGTTATAAGGATACACGTGTGACTCGATACAATTACCAAATACTAGGACACGTAGCTAGTGCGTGTCATGAACTTGTTTCTAAGAAACTATGTAGGAAATGCATGTGTTCAATTGGATTATATGGAAGATGCATATATTCAAATGAAATGCATGTGGGGAAGGTCAAGGATGTTACATTAATTGTCTAGAGGTATAGGCGATGACTTTCCCTTCTTGCATCAGAATGCAACCCAAACTATTGTGAGAAGCATCACTGTAAATGACATATTCCTTATCTAGAATCAGTTGTGTTAAAACTAGAGCCTCCGTCAGAAGACTCTTAAGTTGGTCGAAACTATTTTGACACTTGTCCGTCCAGTCGAACTTGATATATTTCCGTAATAACCTAGTCAATGGGCTATCATAGAAAACCCCTTGACGAACTTTCTGTAGTATCCTGCTAAGCAGAGAAAACTCATGATTTCGATCACATTCCACAATTGTACTGCCTGATAATTTAGGCAACGGTTGCAGTTTACCAAAATCTGGTGCATCGAACTGATCGGGGTCTAAATTCGGACATGAAAGAAAAAAATTACAATGATAATAAAATATGAAAAAAATATTTTGGATATTATTAATTGAGAATTTTGATGTTTGGAACTAAGATTTAGAAAATAATAACTTTTTACTGAACGAAATTAGAATTTACGATGTTTTTGACACAAATATTTTAAGAATGTATAAAAATGAAATATTCTTTATCTAACGACAGGAATATTCTTTAGATTAAAATAAAGTAAGAGTGATTTAAATTAATGGACCAATGAGACACAAGATTATCTACCCACCTAATCCAACTATAAAAGTCAAATTCCACTTTTTGGTCACAAATTCTTCTTCTTCCTCATCTTAACCGAAGAAAACTCTTTCTCCTTCTTGTCCTTGTAGTCGTGACTGTTCCCCCTCCCCCTTCGTTCTTTTTTTTTTCCTCAATCAAAGCTAAGGTTAGATGAAAAAAAACTTGGATTAAAGCAACATCAACAAGAAAGTGAAGCTAAGTGAGCAAAACAATGGAAGAGGAAAGAAGAAAAGAAGAGAAAAAGAGAAGGAAGATTTTAGTCATTTTGAGGATCTCCTCACTTTTCTTCTTCTCTTTTCTTTGATTTTGGGATTAATTACCATTAAGGTTGGTAATTTAGGGTTATTAGTATGTTAATGGTGATTAAAGGTTGATTAGTGTGTTTAGTGCTTGATTAGTGTGAAATTTGTTGTTAGGCCAAGAAGGTGAACAATCTTTGAACCATAATCAAAGAGAAAGTAAGGGCAAGGAGAAAGTTAACTAGGAGGAAGATAAAAGTGAAGAGAAGTAGACTTTTTTAGGTATGTACATTTGGCAAAAATTCAATATGGAAAATGTTGATTTTTTATTTTGTGATATTATGTATTATTGTGTATGTAATTCTTGATATTTTGATTGAGTGATGAATTGGTGATTTAATGATGCCATGAATGTGAAAATAAAAATTTGAATTTGATGTATGAAGATGGAAATTGTAGGAATTAATTGAAGTGTTAGAAAATTCATCTTATGAACAATGTCTAGTTTTCTAGTAATAACTTGAGTTCTGGAAATAATTTTTAAGTGTTTCTTCTTGAGTTGGAAATTAAGACATAGAGCTTCAACTTTCATTTAAACCATTAGACCTGAATATGCCTACAATTAGGTATAAAATGGATTCAAAGTTCAGACAAGAAATTTGTCCAGTAAAATATTGAGTAGAATGAAATGAACATAACTTAGTGAAAAATTCATAACTTTTGGTACAAAATTCAGTTTAATGTGATTCTAGTTGGAAATTAAAGATAAGACATGTACCTATATTTTGTTAGTTGATCATGTGTCCAAATTATATTTAAAAATGGATGAAAATGTAGGAAAATATGAGACATAATTGTTGTCCAAAATAGGGTAGCTTGTATATATATATATTGGTTGTTGAAATTTGTGATAGATAAAGATATAATTTGTCTTTTCTTATAGTTATAATGATTAAATGAGCAGGTATCAGGTTGTAAAATATTTAATGGAGATTATTGCATTTATGTAAAATTATATTAGTATTACATACATCATTTATGTAAATAATAATAAAGGTAACAAATATAATTAAGCCCTATAACATCTATTCGAGAACTAGAAATTAGGATAAGTTGGCATACCCATAAAGGGTAGAAATGTAGGCACTAGAAAATAGTATTGAGATTTAATTTATATAGTCATTAAGAAATAGTATTGAATTTAAAATTACGTAGGCACTAAGAAATAGTGCTGAGTTCGAATTTACATAGGCAACAAAAAGGTATTGTGTTATTATTGAAAATGTAGGTGATAAACGCCGAGTTATAAAATAATTAAGTATGTGCCGAGTATACTGCCGGAGAGCAAAAATCATGTATCCAATGTTTAGTTTTAGTCCAAAATGTCGTGGGCTATCAAATAAATAGAAAAAAATGCATAAATTATTAAATTGCATGTCTAGTATTGTTAAAGAATTTCAAGCATGCTTGTAACATCCAAAAATTTAGGTCCCGATTGCGCATGACCGTAGTGAGGTGCGCAAATTCAATCAGAGTCTAAATTTGAACCCATAAAAAAATGACTAATAATAAGGGAAAATAATTAAGGTTATTTTTATTTGGGAATTAAAAAGATTAGGGGTAGAATAAGAAAAAAATCAAAATTTTCTATGGACAAAATCAGTATTATGGAGATTGTGTGGGGAAAAAGTGTGACTATAGAGGAAGATATGGCAAATATAGAATTTCTCAAAGTTTAAATGTTAATCAAGATTAATTAACTTAATTAACCAATAAGAATTAGAATTAATTTTAATTAGTGGGACCCACACCTTAATCAAAGTATAAAAGTCTAAAATGGGAGGAATTCTCCATTCTTCCACCAAAATATCTAACTCTTTTTCATCTTCTTTTCTCCTCTCTTTGCTGTCCTCTCTAGCCTTCCATAAGCCACCATTTTCCTTCAAATCAAGCTTGAAAAAGTGAGGAAAGAAAGTAGTTTTAAGAGAGTAAAATTCGGAATTAAGGTGTTCTTGCCATAAAAGGTACCAAAGAAGCAAGAAAGAAGGAAGAAAAAAAGAAGAAAAAGGGAGAAGAGTAGGAGCAATTTCGGCCCACCTTGGAGAACACTTAAAGTTAGTTTATTCTTCTTAAATTCAACCTTTTTCCTTCCATTTGAGATCCATATTGATGATAGATGTAATTAGGGTTGATAGGTATAGGTTATGTTGCAAGATTGAACATAAAAATTTAAGTTTGTAATTAGTTGATGGAAGTGTAATTAAGCTTTGAATTAATGATAATTGAAGTTAGTTAATTATTTTATGGCTTAAAAAATAAAGAAAATATGATGTTAAGGGATAAATGAGGGGCTGCCATAGTTAAAGAAATTAGGGAAAATTGAAATTAATATAGAAACACCACAATTGGTGAAAAGGGAAATGTGAATTGAGTGTTGAATTGAAGGAAATGAATTGGGAACTAGGATGTGGTGGTTGCCCAGATATTGAACCAAGAAGGAGGGTTGAATTGGATATTAAAAATTTTAACTTTTAAGTGCGGAAAGAAAAGTTAAGTTGAGTAGGGATAGTAAGATATGACACAAGAATTTTTATAGAGGTTTGGGTGTTAACAAACCCTACTCCTCTCCCAAATCTCAATTAGGAGATTCACTAACACTCTAAGTGTTACAATGGAGTTTTACAAGCTCACTCCCAACTATGGTGTTTCTAACAATGGATCACACCTAACCCAGAAATCACTTGTGTTTTAATGGCTCACACAATAAACCAATTTCTCGTGTTTTAAAGGCTCACACACATAACCCTTACAAGTGTTCTACTTTTAACCCCAAAATACCGAAACTCACTTAAGTAGTTGATTACAGAGAGAAACACTTACAAATCTATAATGCTCAGAGAATGATGAGCGAAAAGATTTTCACAGAGAATAAATGTTTGTTTTTAAAATATCAAATGCACAAATGACTTACAACAAGATTTTGATTCGAAGTATTAGCTATTCTCTTATTTTGGATTCATAAATGACTTGCATTTATACTTCCATGGCAAATTATAGCTGTTTGATTGCATTTAATGCTGAAATAGCCATTGCACCAACTCTTATTTTTGTGTCTGACATGTTTCTCTTTCCTTTTTCACGGTCATGAATATGATTGTCATGGTCGTGACTGTTCTTCCAAGCCATGACTTGAGTGGTGACTTTAGCCGTGAAGCATTCTGGAAGGATTTGAAGTGTTTGATCACAGACGTGACATTATATCTTCACGGGCGTGAACATCCTTCCTAGCCGTGGTCCATGTGGTGACTCTGGCTGTGAAGCTCTCTGGAGGAATTTGTCATGTCTTCTCACGGGCGGCGGGCTTCCCGCCGGGGGCCCGCTATGCCAAAAGCGAGAGAAACCTCATCCCTGTGACGTTTATTCACAAGCGTGACTTATATGATCATTCACAGTTGCTATCACTCTTCATGGCCATGAATTTTAAATGTTGGATAGTTGGCACTAAACTTCATCACGGGCTTGACATATAAGTTCACGGGCATGAACATGTTATTTCTTCATTTTTTATCTTTTTAAGATTAGTCTTCCATTCTCCATTTTTGCTATCATGTTCCATACCCTGTTCAATGAACTTAGAAAACAAGTATCTTAAATACATTATTGCTATTTTATTTGTTAGCATTAAAATGACGTAAATACCCCTCAAGATTCAACAATCTCCCCCTTTTTGATGGTGACAAATAATCTAGCAATATGTGCTTTTGAGAAGTCTCCCCCTCAAAAGATGCTTAAGATAAAAAATTACTGAAGTGCAAGAATTGTAAAGAATGATGAAGTGTAGCATCAAAATATGCTTCCTAGTTTTAGGTATATGCAAGTTATATGCAAGGTATATCCAATGTATACCAAAATATTTCCTTAAAACAAGTTAAGTATATGCTAAGTATATTTAAGATATATTCAAAGTATATCAAGTGCATATTCATTCATGTAACTTGTATCAAGGTATATGCAAAGTATACTTAAGGTATATTTAAGGTATATGAGCTCATTTGCATACTTGCATATTCATTTGATTTTCTGCCCTTTTTGTCATCAACAAAAAGAATAACAAAAAGATAAAACATAATGGAAAACAAAAGCAATTATATTGATATAAAAAGATAGATACAAGGATTTGAAAAGATATTGAAATTCCTACATCAAACAAGCTAGGAAATAACATAGCTAACATATAGTCTAGCCGGACATCCTATCTCTAAGGCGAGCTACTTTCTCCTCGAGGCTCTCTATGCGAGATTCCATAAAATCCTTGAGGTTCTCTAACCTCTCATCCATTGAAGCCTACAATTGCTCAAATCGTGGTGCCAAGAGGTCAGCCACTTGCTGAGCCAAGTTTGGTGTGGAGGCAGAGGATTGTCCAATTTCCTGCTCAACCTTTAGAGGCACCACCTCAACTCGAACTCTCTTCCTCTGCTGGATTCCTTGGAGGCCAGCTTTGAGTCATCTGAATCATTGTCCTCCCAAATAATCTCACCAGCAGTGTTAGTGAAGCGATAGTAGATGTTGTTCTCAAATATTATACGAACAGCCGCTCCTATTTTGATAAAGGACTCGATGTCTTGTCGGTCTCGAGGATGTGCTGGTATGAGGTTGAAGTGGTGCTCCTCTAGCTTCAAGTACCCCAGCTTGATAGCAAGGTGAGTCACGTACCCACCAATCAGAATGTCTCCGGAGGGCTTGGTGGCAATTGACAAAAGATGGTTTGCAAACCATCGAGATAAAGCCACTGTTAGGCCTCTTCGGGCCATCTCCAAGAGAAAAAGCTCTGACTTCCTAATTGATCCATTGTTGTCTCCTCTGTTAAAAATGCTATAGGTTAGAAACCTATGCAAGTACTTGTGCACTAGGGATCGAAGGTGGGTGCTTTTCATCTTCTAGACATCCCAGCTGCAGTCAAGCCCGAAGTGAGTCCATGCATGAGTAGCATAGAACTCCACCTCACTCTCATTTAGGATACCATCAGAGGGAAGGTTGAACATTTCACCAAACTCTATGGCAGAGAGGGTGTTCGAATGCTTACAAATTTGGAATTTCACCGTGCCGGTAAGAAAGACTTGCATAGTGCTCAGAAACTCTAGAGTTGGTTCCCTCAGCATCGGTTGATGGATATCGACGAAATCTTTTAGATGACAAGCCTGGATTTGTTCCGTCATGCTTGTCTCGAGTCCAAGTGTTCTGATGGTTTGCCATTCAAACGATCGAGAGGAAAAGAGTGGTCTTTTCTTGAGAACTGAGTATCTTGGATGACAATGCTCCGGAATAATGTTTAAAAGGTAGTCCGTGTACCTTCTCGGAGCATGAGATTTCTTTCTTATACCCTTGGAGGAGCCAGTTTCCATTTTTGATTGAGAAATGAACTTTTGAAGAGTGAAAAATCTGATGGAAATTTTGGAGTAGAACCTAAGGTGTTTGATTTCTGATGATGGAATTGAGTTTTTGAAGATATTTATAGATGGAATGAGTTGCTAGGGGTTCGGAATCTTCAAAATAGTATTCAGTGGTGATAAATGAGAGAAGTTGAGAGAAGTTGGAGAGTTGGAATGAGAGAAATAACGGCAGAGACGTTTTATAGCCGACATCTTCACGGGCGTGAAAAACTAAGTCACGAGCGTGAAATATCGTATTCACGGTTTGCTGAAAAGACGCTCTACTCGTGAAGAGAGAGGTGAAATTATTCACGGTCGTGAAAATTAAAGATAATGGGCGTGAATGATGAACTATCACGGTGGTGACAAATGAGTCACGAACGTGAATTACAATCTTCACTACTTGTGATTGTGAAACAGAGCGTGACACAAAGCGTGAATGCTTCTGTGAGTTTTTTGTGGAGTTGTTCATGGTCGTGAAAAAGCATCACGGGCATGAACAAAGGGTTTCACGGGGGTGATAGAAAAAGGTTATGGTCATGAAACATAATCTTCACTACCTTCAGCCGTGAAAGATGTCGTGAAGCAAGTCGTGAAAGCTACTGAAGCTTTTGGCGATTTAGATCACGACTGTGAATGTAGGTCACGGGCGTGAATTGCCTAAAATCCTTATTAAATAAAACTAAGTCTAAAACAAGATTAAAGTATTTCTAAGGAGCTTTTTTCCCCTATAACATATATTTCTATCAAATTAGCTACCTCATATCTAAAAAGATGAGACAAAAACACAAAATTATCAATCAAGGTTTGACAATTTTGGCAATCACAAAGTTAATCCATCAATCATACCAAGCTCTCTTCTTATGAAATTAAATCTTTCCTCATTTAAAGACTTAGTGAAGATATCTGCCAATTGATTCTCTGTGCGTATAAATTCCAATACAACATCTCCATATTGAACATGATCTCTAATAAAATGTTGTCTTATGTCAATATGCTTACTTCTAGAGTGTTGAATGGGATTCTTAGATAGATTTATAGCACTTGTATTGTCACATGTAATAGGTATATGGTGCATACTATGACCATAATCCTTAAGTTGTTGTTTCATCCAAAGGATTTGTGTACAACAACATCCTGCTGCCACATACTCCGCTTCAGCGGTGGAAAGAGCAACTGAAACTTGTTTCTTGCTAAACCAAGAAACTAAGCATTCTCCAATAAAGTGACAAGTACCTGAAGTACTTTTTCTATCTAAAAGGCTTCCAGCATAATCAGCATCTGAATATTCTATAATGTAAAAGGATGAATTTCTAGGATATCACAAACCTAGGTGCAATGAGCCATGTAGCATTTAAATTAGACTCTTTAGGACATGATTGAAAGCAAGCACATAAGCATACACTATACATTATGTCGGGTGTAGTGGCAGTAAGATATAAAAGTGATCCGATCATACCTCCATAGAGCTTTTCATTAATGCTCTTACCCTTTTCATCCTTGTCCAATTTTGTTGATGTGCTCATTAAAGTCTTGGCATTCTTGCATCCTTCCATTCCAAATTTCTTAAGTAAATCTTTGGCATATTTGGATTGGTTGATGAATATGCCCTCGTTTCCTTGTTTTATTTGTAGACCGAGAAAGAATTTTAGCTCACCCATCATGCTCATTTCGAATTCTCTAGTCATACACTTAACAAATTCTTGACAAAGCAATTCATTAGTAGACCTAAATATGATATCATCAACATAAATTTGAACAATTAGAGTATCATGCTTATGCTTTTTAATGAATAATGTAGTGTCAACATTCCCCTTTGTAAAATTATTTTCTAAAAGAAAAGAACTTAGCTTTTCATACCAAGCTCTTGGGGCTTGTTTCAAACCATATAAAGCTTTTAAAAGTTTAAATACATGATTGGGCAAATCATAGCTTTCAAAACCTGGTGGTTGTTCTACATAAACTTCTTCTTCTATAAAACCATTTAAAAAGGCACTTTTTACATCCATTTAAAAGAGTTTGAAATTCATGTGGCATGCATATGCTAAAAATGCTAAAAGTATTCTTATGGCTTCTAATCTAGCTATAGGAGCATATGTCTCATCATAATCTATTTTCCTTTCTGATTATACCCTTTTGCAACCAACCTAGCCTTATTCCTAGTTATTGACCCTTGTTCATCTAGTTTATTTCTAAAAACCCATTTGCTTCCTATGATTTGATGCTGTTTGGGTCTAGGTACTAAGGTCTATACCTTACTTCTCTCAAATTGGTTGAGTTCCTCTTGTATGGAAATCACCCAACTTTAATCATTAAGAGCCTCATCAATATTTTTGGGCTCAATTTGAGAAACAAAAGCAAGGTCAGAAACTAAATGTTTGAGATGAGATCTAGTACTTACTCCCCTTGTAGGATCATCAATGATTTGCTCTTTGGGGTGATCTTTCGTCAATCTCCATTCCTTTGGGAGCTCTTGGCTGTTTTCCTCTTGAGCTTGAGGTAGAGAGTTATCTTGATGTGAATCTTCTTGATCATTTTCTTCTTTTCCATTTTCAAGATCAAGTCTTTCCAGGGTACCTACAACATCATCAAGAACACTACCTTTCACAAGATCAAGTCTACTAGATTCATAAAAAACAACATGCATAGATTCTTCAACAGTTAATGACCTTTTATTAAATACTCTATATGCTTTGCTAGTTTTAGAGTATCCTAAAAAGATACCCTCATCAGATTTAGAGGCAAATTTTCCAAGGTTGTCCTTGGTATTTAATATGAAGCACTTGCATCCAAATACTCTAAAGTATGATATCAAAGGCTTTCTTCCATTCTATAGCTCAAATGAAGTTTTGTTAAGAGAGGTCTTTTGAAAACTCAATTTGAAATATAACAAGCAGTATTTGTGGCTTCTGCCCAAAAATAAATTGGTAAACCATATTCATTGAGCATTGTTCTAGCCATTTCAATCAAAGTTCGATTTTTCCTTTCAACTACCCCATTTTGTTGAGGTGTCCTAGGAGATGAAAAATTCTGCGAAATGTCATTTTCAAGACAAAAATTTTCAAAGTTTTCATTTTCAAATTCTCTGCCATGGTCACTTCTTATTTTTGAAATACAATATCCTTTTTCATTTTGAACTCTTTTAGCAAAATTTCTGAAAGTTTCAATGGCATCACTCTTTTGAGCTAAGAAAATTACCCAAGTAAATCTAGAGTAATCATCTACGATGACAAAGGCATAGTGTTTACCTCCTAAGCTTGCAATTCTAGTGGATTCAAATAAATCTAGATGCAGGAGTTGTAGAGGTTTTGAGGTACTTACTATGTTTTTGGTTTAAAGGATGACTTGTGTTGCTTTCCTCTTTGGCAAGGTTCACACGTCTTGTCTTTTTCAAATTTGACATTTGGCAGTCCCTTTACCAGCTCTCCTATGTTGAGGCTTTGAATTAAATTCATGCTTGCATGACCAAGCCTTCTATATCATAGCTAAGATTCATCAATAGTAGTCACAAAACATTTAAAGGAATGGTTAGATATTTTGTGTAAGTCTATTATGTAGGTATTGACATCTCTATTTCATTTAAATATCTCTTGACCATAAATAGAGGTTACAAGATATTCGTTGGAAGTAAAGATTACTTTTGTTTCCTTTATCACATAATTGACTTACACTTAACATGTAACATCCTTGACCTTCCCCACATGCGTATCCACATGCATTTCATTTGAACAATGCATCTTCTATATAATCCAATTGAACACGTGCATTTCATACATATTTTCGTAGGAACAAGTCCATGACACGCACTAGCTACGTGTCCTAGTACATTGCAATTGTATCGAGTCGCACATGTGTATTTATAATCTAAATGAGGATAAAAAGTATTAAAAATAAATGAAATAAGGTGACCAAATTAAAGTATGCAAAATGACTAGATTAAGATTAAATTGCATATTGTGTTGAATTGTGTAATAATAATAATAATAATTAGAATAAAATAAAATAAAATAAAAATATAAAAATAAAAATAGAAGTCAGAGAAAAAAGAGAAAAAAAAAATAAAAGAAAAAGTGGACGGGTGAAACAAAGGAAATGGTGGTGCCTTTTAACTTATTAGGCTGCCACCATATTCATTTCCTTTCCTCATCTTTTTCTTCTTCTTTGCTTAATTCCTTTCATTTCTTTTCAAGTTCCAGCCACCATTTCTTCCCTCTTTCACTCCAAAAATTGCAGCAAAAAGATTAGCCAAGAGTGATTATAGGTGAGTAAACATTTATTTTTGTGTTAAGCTTGATTATGGTGTTTAGGGTTCATTAATAGGTAGTATTTTGCACCATGGTTTTGATGATCTTAAAGATCGAATCTCAAAATGCTTAAAACATTTTTGCTGCATTTTTGTTCCTTTATGTCTTATATTTATAGATATGTAAACATTTTTGCAATATGTGGTATATAGAATGAGATATCCTCTCTGTATTGAAACTGGTCCGGATGTGAATCCTAAGTAAGTTAGCTACTATGTGTTGTTAGTTTTGAATATGCTAAAGCCAATAATTGAAGTATCTCAAAATATAAAAGTTGTAGATATATGTGTTATGTATCTGTATACCAAATTTCAGGTTCATATGTCTTGTAAATTTGAGTTATGGTGAATGGAACCATGATTGTTCCATGGTTTGAACTGCCTACTGAGTGCCCTGGGCAGATCTAGCAACCTATTTGGCTACTTTGAGCTCGTTAGAGCAAGATTATGTAAATTATCAAAACATAAAAGTTATAGGTATATGGCTTAGCTAAAATTGGGTACTACTTTTAGCTTGATATTTTATGTATAGACTAAGTTATGGCCTTTGGAAATCATACTAATCCGGAAGCCAATTCTATTTTGGACTAGTGAAATATTTGTTATAATTTGAAGACCTTAGAGACATAATTGATAAAAGTTGTAAACATGAAAAATGTTCCATTTGAACCCACATAAGTTTATGTAAAGTTTCATTAAAATATGACTTATATAGTATAAGTTATGATGAACCAAAAGGGGTACCCTGAAATTGCCTAAAGGCAGAAAATAAGGCAGAAAATAGAACACACTTCGAAATTCCACCAAAAATTGTACAATGATCCAATTGGTCTGAAATTTTAATATGTTAGTTTTAATTAGGGACAAGAATCAAATTAATTGGTCAAGTATATAAAACGTTATAGGCTAAACAGTCTCATAAGGTCACATTGCCTCATAGGAAAAATCTTAACTATTGATATGAACAATGCATATTAATTTGTTCAGGCCACATTAAGTCTCCCTAATCATGAGTTAATCGATTATGTTTTCATATTAGGCTCGCAACATATTGGAAACCCACAAGGAGCGGATAGACAATAAGTTAGGGGTCGGAATCAAAGGAGAAAGGTGAGTCTAATTATCAATTGAATTCTTTAGTGCAAATGAATGTTGCTTGCTATGTGATTCACATGATTGTCATGATTGGTCCTTGATAATATGATGATGGATAATTTGTGACATTGTAGTAAATACAAATGGTATACTTGTGGTATATTTGAGGTATATGTTTGACATATGTGATATATATACATGGTATATGTATAGTATATACAAGGTATATGCATGGCATATGAGGCATATATGCGGTATATGTATGTTATGTGTAATAAGATACAATGGTTAATGAATGCTTAAGTACAAGTGCATATGCATATGGACTTAAAAGGTGTTGTGACTAGTTAATCGATATTTTAAAAGAAAAGAAGAGGCCTATGGCCCAACAAATGTGCAAATGAAACAAATAATCAAGCTAGCTAGCAAATCCAAATGTTCACATGGCAAATGTTCACATGGAAACCCGGGGCAATGTCTGTTTAACTTGGTCACAACAAAATGAAATAAGCAAAGCATTTGCATACGTAAGGAGTAATGATTATATGTTTCAACTTTATTGATATTTATATGATACTGATGAATGGAATGGAATACATGGTATGTATTGGATTTGTGATTTATTATTCTGAGTTGTTCGGTACTTTAGAGCTCATTTGATGGTTATTCTCACTGAGCCGTAACACATCAATTTGCATTATTTTTCAGGTAAAGAAAAGTGATAGCTCATTTTGAGTAGCGTATAAAAGACATGGAGCACAGGTCACTGGCCGAGCCTCATCACTCTCTTTCCTTGCATACCACTCGAGCATGAAAATATGTCATCTGCATTTTGTATTTACATGGTTGAATATGTATAGTTAGTTTGGAATGGGTTTTAAAAATGTATAAACGAAAGCAACTCATAAATACTTATGTGTAAAGTTTATGTTTTAATATATGTGATATATCGTATTGTGGCGAAAGCCTCAGTGTTGACTTGCAAAGTCATTGAATGATATTACATGGTATGAGACTTGCAAATTCATTGAATGATATTACAGTATATGAGACTTGCAGAGTCATTGAATGATATTACATGATATAAAAAAAATTACTATCAATGTTAATAGGATATTTTGTCTTTCCAACATGCTATGTGTGATTATTTGATACAGGGATAGGTTATACTCAAATGTATAAGATGTGGTGTTACATAACAAGTTATGTTTCAAGCCATCAACAAGCAAGACATTTTTAATAAAAGTGGTACCATTAATACTAATGGAGCCAATGCCAATTACCTTACCCTTAGCATAGTTTTTAAAGGTAACTTTACCTCCATCAATACTTTTGATTTCATTGAAAAGATCTTTGTCTCCTGTCATATGCCTTGAGCATCCACTGTCTACTAGCCAAGCATTTTTGTTTATTGCGGACTTGAGGCATACCTGTAGAACCACAATTCAAGTATGATTTTTAGGTACCCAAATGAGCTTGGGTCCTTGGGGGTTAGCACATGAAGGTTCCCAATGAGCCTTCCTTATCCAGCAATGTTTATTTATGTGACCAAATTTTATACAATAATTACATTATTTAGGTCTAAAAATGTTTTTTGGTCTTATAATGCTTTTGAATGTCATATTTTTATTAGACTGAGTTTGAGAGCAATGGCATGCACAATCATGATGAATTGGTGTTTTTCTATATGCATTCTTCTTATACATAAAGGCATGATTAGCCTTTTGAGGTCTTTCTCTTAGGCTTACCAATCCTTGATTGTTCCTCTTTTGTATAAAAGATTGATTGTATTTTGTGCTCTTAGCCCTTGGGGCTGTTACAGCAAATGTAGAGATGTGAGGTTCACTTGACTTAACAAAAATAGTCTATGAGAAGATGATGATGTGCCTTTAAATCCTAGACCATGTCTAATTAAGGGTGGTCTTTGAGACACAATGAGAGTATCTAAACTCTCTTTTCCCTTGTGATATTTTGAAATGGAGTTTCTAAGTTCCTCAACTTCATTTTTTAATGTATTGTTTTCTTTAAGCAAGGATTTTGTTGAGGGTCTTGAAGAGTATTCATCTAATGACTTTTGAAGAGATTCATTAGATGATTTAAGCTTAAAGTTCTCCTTTTCTAAAGCATCCATTTTGATTTTCAAATTAGAAATGTTATTCTTCTAAGTATTGAATTTACTTCTATATTTCTCTAGTTCTAGATTCAATACTTCTATTAGGCTTTGCTCATCGTCATCATCTTCACTATTACTATCATTATCACTACTATCATTATTGAAAGAGTATGAGTGAAGCGATCCTACCTTATCCGAGACGTGATCCTCTATAGCCATGAAGCATAGGTTGACCTCTTCACTTTCATTGTCATCTTTTTCACTTAAAGAGCTTTTGTCATCCCATGTGGCTTTGTGACCTTTCTCCCCATTGTCTCTTTGGTATTTGCTCTTGTGCTTCTTAAGCCTTGGACATTCCAATTTAATATGCCCTTTCTTTCCACATTCATAGCACTTTACTTCCTCTTTACTTCTTTATGCATCATTAGAAGTCTGTTTGAGGTTTCTTTGCCTGAATTTTCTAGAGTTGCTCATTCTCTTCTCAATAATTCTTTTCAGCCTTCTTGAGAGCATAGCAATGTCCTCATTTGCATCATCACTCTTTTCTTCATCATCTTTAACTTCCTCTTGAGATTTTGAAGTAGAGGCTTTTACTGCTAGAGGCTTTCTTTTTTCTAGCTCTGCTTCAAGCTCTCTATCTCTTTTCATTGCCATTTCATGTGTAAGAAGTTTGCCAATAAGCATTTCGGTATTCATAGTGCTCATGTCTTCATTTGCTTCTTCTATACCGATAACTCTTAAACTATAATCTTTGAGAGGAAGACTTTTCAGGATTTTGTTATTGACATCTTCCAAGCTCAGGTATTTCCCAAGCTTTTTCATGTCATTTATGATGGCTAGAAGACGGTTGGTCATGTTAGTAATTGACTCATTGGATTTCATCTTGAAAAGTTCATACTCTGAAGTAAAAAGTTGAGTCTTCTTGGATTTAACTTGCTTTGTTCCTTCATGATAGTTTTCCAAAGTCTTCCACATGCTATAACCAGTTGGGCAGTGTTGTATTCTGCCACATTCTTTAATGGATAATGAGCTTGAGAGAATTGTCATTGCCTTCTTGTTTTTGAAGTTTGCTCTTCTTTGAGGCTCTATCCAATCATCTTTTGACAGGATTTCATCTTCACCATCAACTCCTCTTCTAGTTGGTGGTGTCCATTCTTTTCGAACACTATCCCAGACTTCGATTCCTTCACTATCCAGATATGTCTCCATCCAAAACCTCCAATGAGCGTAATTTGCTCCATCAAAGTAAGGCTTGAGACTTTGGAATCCTTCATTGGCCATATCTTAATCTTTGCTAGTGTTGTTTAGGCTTCGATGCTAGACTAAGCTCTGATACCAATTGTTGCCTAGATATTGAAATAAGAAGGGGGGGTTAAATTGGATATTAAATATTTTAACTTTTAAGTGCGGAAAGAAAAGTTAAGTTGAGTAGGGATAGGAAGATATGACACAAGTATTTTTATAGAGGTTTGGGTGTTAAGAAACCCTACTCCTCTCCCCAATCTCAATTGGAAGTTTCACTAACACTCTAAGTGTTACAATGGAGTTTTACAAGCTCACTCCCAACTATGGTGTTTCTAACAATGGATCACACCTAACCCAGAAATCCCTTGTGTTTTAATGGCTCACACAATAAACCAATTTCTTGTGTTTTAAAGGCTCACACACATAACCCTTACAAGTGTTCTACTCTTAACCCCAAAATACTGAAACTCACTTGAGTAGTTGATTACAGAGAGAAACACTTACAAATCTATATTGCTTAGAGAATGATGAGCAAAAAGATTTTCATAGAGAATAAATGTTTGTTTTTAAAATATCAAATGCACAAATGGCTTACAACAAGATTTTGATTCGAAGTATTAGCTATTCTCTTGTTCTGGATTCATAAATGACTTGCATTTATACTTCCATGGCAAATTATAGACGTTTGATTGCATTTAATGCTGAAATAGTCGTTGCACCAATTCTCATTTTTGCGCCTGACATGTTTCTCTTTCCTCTTTCACAATCATGAATATGATTGTCACGATCGTGACTGTTCTTCCAAGCCATGACTTGAGTGGTGACTTTGGCCGTGAAGCATTCTGGAAGGATTTGAAGTGTTTGATCGCGGGCGTAACATTATATCTTCATGGGCATGAACATCCTTCCTAGCCATGGTCCAAGTGGTGACTCTGGTCGTGAAGCTCTCTAGAGGAATTTTTCATGTCTTGTCACGGGCATGATGTTTATTCACGGGCGTGACTTATATGATAATTCACAGTTGCTATCAGTCTTCATGGCCGGGAACTTTAAATGTTGGATAGTTGCCGCTAATCTTTATCACGGACGTGACATATAAGGTCACGGGCGTGAACATGTTATTTCTTCATTTTTTTTATCTTTTTAAGATTAGTCTTCCATTCTCCATTCTTTCTATCATGTTCCATACCCTATTCAATGAACTTAGAAAACAAGTATGTTAAATACATTATTGCTATTTTATTTGTTAGCATCAAAATGACAACAATACCTCTCAAGGTTCAACAATGGTTTTTGGGCAGCCATGACATAATAAGAGGGAAGTTTAACCTTAGTACATTTTAGCTCAATTAAGGTGTAAAACATATTAGGAGTATTAGCATACTATGTAGACATGAAAAGCATTGAAAATGGATATTGGAATTGAGATGTGGTATGATTGTGTAGGAAAAACAAGTGAACAAGGGAGAGGCCCTCAAGAGGGTGACAAAGGCAAGGAGAAAGCTAGCTAGTAAGGGAAGAAAAAGAAGGATTAAGGGAAGAGACAAGGCTGATTAGGTATATGCTTCATTGGTAAAAAATTTACATAATGTTCATGTATGTGTAATTATGTGTTAAAGTTTAATATGATTGTGTGTTTGATGTGTTATGTAATGAGTTGTTGTTTTTAATATTTTATATGGTAATGGGACCAAATGGTGTGAAATAATTGAGATATATGAATGTAGTTGTCATTCTGGAAATTTTAGTATCAAAAGGAATACAAATGATGAATATGGATTGATGCCAATTGATGGGTCGGGTACAGAATTCCAGAAACAGCCCTAACTCTTTTGATGATAACTTGAGTTCTGGAACTCCTTTTTGTATGTTATTTATTGGAAATGAAAGCTAAGACGCAGGGTTTTAACTTGTATTTAGACCATAACATCTAATTATGTCTATATTTGCCCAACAAAATGCATGAAGTGCAAACCTAGAATCTGTCCAGAAAATTCTGGGCAGGAATATTTGTAATGATGCAGTATTCAATTAAACATAACCTTTGATAGAAAAATGTGATTTAAGTGATTTTTGATGCATCTGAAAGCTAAGACAATAATATTCAAAGTTTTGGAAGGCCAAAAATCTAAATTTGAATTATAAATGGGCTAACAATGAAGCCCAAAAATAGGTATGAAATCTGCCATAGGTAAAAATATGAAATATTGGAGTTGTGCATGTGTTGTGATAATTATATATAATAATTAATATGAATAATTATTTTAATGGTAGTTATGAATGTCTAAAAAATTATTTATATATGAGAGTTTAGTGCAATAATAATGGGAAATAAAGAACAAAATTAAATAAGCATGATTATGATAGTTGAATAATATTGACATTTTTGAAATATTGTGAATTAATATAAAAATGGTTAAGCCCAAAGACACCTAGGCTATAACTAGAATAGAGAATAGTTTTTCATGACAATAAGGGGATTTTAGGCATTCAGTGTCAAATATAAAAGCCGATAATGACAAATTGATAAATGCGCTCGGCGCAAAATTATTAAGCCGGTAGTGGCAATATTACAAAAGCCGATAATGACATTATTATGAAGTGCTCGGTGCAATATTATGAAAGCCAAAAATAACAACCCTATTATTCCTATTAGTTAGTTCAGTTATAGGTGTTATGGGCACAAGAAAATAATAATAATAATAATAATAATAATAATAATAATAATAATAATAATAATAATAATAATAATAATAATAATAATAATAATAATAATAATAATATCAAAGTATGTGATTTTTATAAATGTTATATGAATTCAAGTTGTTAAATATTGAGTATTTGCTGAAATTGTTCGATTTTATATAATTCCTTATTTTATGTCTTACTTGTTAAATTTATAAATGACATGTAATCAAATATGTGTATGTAAAGTTTTTATCATTGAAGTACCACTAAGCTATTAGCTTAGCGCATGTGGTTTCCCCTCGCGCAGGTTTAGAAGGGTAGCCGTAGAAAATAGATTGTCAGAAGAAGAAGGCTACCCGGAAGAAAGCAGCAAAAAGTTTTGGGTTTTCTTTTTAGTATATTTTATAAAAAATTCTGTAAATTAAATTATGGTTTTATTTCCTATAATATGTATTATAGACATGAATTATAATGTAAATTAATGTACTTTATGAATAAATAAAATTTTGAATATTTGTGCTTATATTAATTTTTATTTCAGTGCCTGCAATATTTTTGTTAAAACATTTATTCTTCATTTCATTAATTCTATGAAACAGCTAGACATGTAATACTCACTTACCTTGCTGAACGAAAGTGGGGTAAGAGGGTGTTACAATTTTTGGTATCAGAGCTATAGGTTTTAACGATTCTTATTTAGTGGGTATGGGAAGATAAGTGAATGTTTTCAGTATTTACATTGTTTTAAGCTGCTATATTCTAATAAGGGACCTTTCTTCTAACAATATAGGTTTTAATGGATATGGATTTAAGACAAAGTCACGAAGAACAGGAGGGTGATAGTATAGCTGACTCGGTTGCTCATAGATAGTCAGCATGAATTAGAGTCTCAGAGCCTAGCGTTATAGCTCCACAACATGCTGAAGAACAAAATGATACGGGTCAGGTACCCCTTTATGCAACAGATGACTACCTTGTTACAGCATATAGCATAAGTTGTGCCACCACCAGCTCTACCACCTTCTCCACCACAACCGAAACACCAAATTGATAAATTAAGAAAATATGGGGCTATGGATTTTATGGGCAAGAAAGAAGATGACCCAGCAGCAGCAGAATTTTGGTTGGAAAAGACAAAACGGGTTTTTGAGGAGTTGCAGTGTCCTAAGGAGTACAAGGTTAGATATGCAGTATCCCTCCTTTAGGAGCATGCCTATGACTGGTGGAAATTGGTGTTAGAAAAACCTCAGACTCCGACCCCTCATACATGGGATTTCTTTGTGGCAGAGTTTAAAAAGAAATATGTGCCAAGAATTTATGTGGATGAGAAAAAGCGAGAATTTCTGAATTTGAAGCAGAGGGGTATGACAGTAGCTGAGTACGAGATGGAGTTCACCAGGCTGAGCAAGTATGCTACTGGGATTATTGGAGATGAAGCTGATAAATGTCGTAGATTTGAAGATGGTCTTGATGAGGAGATTGGGTATTTAGTGGCTTCACACCAGCATACAGATTTTGCTACACTAGTGTCCTCTGCCATTAGTGTAGAAAGAAGGAAGAAGCTGAAGATAGAAGAGTTCTCCAAGAAATCAACAGCTAGTGTGGCCTAGACATCGGGTAGGAAAGGACGAATAGTACCCAGACCATTTCAGTCAATGGCAGCTGGGCAGACATTTTCTGGTAGGCGGGGTCAGCATTTTAGACCCGTAGCATCATCTGCTAGTTCACCAGCATCATTTCCCAATAGACCAGCTCTGGCTATGTGTTAACATTGTGGTAGAGCTCATACAGGAGAGTGTTGGTGGTTGAATGGGGCATGTTTGAGATATGGAGCTACTGACCATATGAAAAGAGATTGTCCCAGACTTAGTACAAGCAGTATGTCACCAGCACAGACTATGACACCGGTACAGAGTCGTGGTAGAGGTCGAGGCCAGTTTAGAGGTGGTCATACCGGACAGAGTCAGGGGGTATCAGAGATAGTTGACAGACCCGGAGGTAGTAGAGCTCCAGCTCAAGCATATGTGATGAGAGCCTGTGAGGACTAGGATGCACCAGACATCATAGTTGGTAAATTATCTTTATTTGATTTTGATTTACATGCATTGATATATCATGGTTCCACGCATTCATACATAAGCACAGCTGCACTTAGACAAGGGAACATGACACCTGAGACTGTAGAATATGAGATAGTTGTGACCAATCCATTGGGACATAGTGTGAAAGTGAATAAGATTTATAGAAATAGTTCAATAATAATTTAGGGTAGAGAATTTTCAGTCGACTTAATAGAACTACATTTTCATGAATTCGATGCTATTCTAGGTATGGATTGGTTGACAAAGCATGGAGCTATAGTCGACTGTCGATCTAGAAAAGTTGTAGTTAAAATTCCCGGGTAGGATGACACTATCATTCAAGGAGAAGGTCAAACATGTTTGACCAGTGTTATTTCTGCATTAAAAGCTCGAAAATACATTAGGAAAGGATGTGAGGCATATTTAACCCATGTGATAGATACCAGGAAGGGGAGCCCGGAACTCAAGGACATCCCCACAGTGTGTGAGTTCCCATATGTGTTTTCTGAAGACTTGTCAGGGTTACCACCAGATAGGGAGATGGAGTTTGCTATTGATGTAATTCCTAGTACAGCCCCAATATCTATTACTCCTTATAGAATGGCACCTGCAGAATTGAGAGAGTTGAAGGTTCAATTGCAGGAATTGCTAGACTCGGGTTCATAAGACCCAGTGTGTCACCATGGGGTGGTCCGGTGTTGTTTGTGAGAAAGAAGGATGGCACTCTACGATTATGTATTGATTACCGACAATTAAACAAGGTGACAATTAAAAATAAATACCCACTACCTAGATATGATGATTTGTTTTATCAATTGAAGGGAGCAGGAGTATTCTCTAAGATTGATCTCAGATCTGGGTATCACCAACTGAAAATCAAAGAATTGGATGTGTCCAAAACATCATTCAGGACTCGATATGGCGACTATGAATTCCTGGTTATGCCATTTGGCCTAACGAATGCACCAGCTACCTTTATGGATATGATGAACATGATTTTTAGGCCTTACCTTGATCAGTGTGTGGTAGTTTTTATAGATGATATCCTGGTGTATTCGAGGGATAAGGGAGAACATGACAGGCATCTCAAAATAGTACTGCAGACTTTGAGGGAAAATCAATTATATGCAAAGCTGTCAAAATGTGAGTTCTGGTTGGAAGAAGTGAGATTCTTAGGACATGTTATTTCAGTTGAAGGAATCTGTGTTGATCCTAACAAAATAGAAGCAATTCTAAGTTGGAAGCCGCCTTGCAATGTAATAGAAGTCCGGAGTTTCCTTGGATTAGCTGGCTACTATAGAAGGTTTGTGAAGGGATTTTCATGTATAGCCGTACCAATTACCAAGTTTCTCAGAAAAAGAAACAAAGTTTGAGTGGACAGATTGGATTCAGACAAGCTTTGAGAAATTAAAAGTCATGCTAACCGAAGCACCTGTTTTGACCCAACCTACGCCGGGGAAAGATTTTGTGATATACAGTGATGCCTCTCATAATGGGTTAGGTTGCGTATTAATGCAAAAGGGTAAAGTAGTTGCTTATGCATCTAGGCAATATAAGCCTCATGAACTAAATTACCCTACACATGATTTGGAGTTGGCAGCAATAGTGTTTGCTTTAAATATATGGCGACAATATTTGTATGGCGAGCGGTGCTACATATGCACAGATTATAAGAGCCTCAAATATTTGCCCACACAAAAGGAGTTGAACTTAAGGCAAAGACGTTGGTTGGAGTTAATCAATGATTATAATTGTATTATTGATTATCAGCCAGGCAAAGCTAATGTAGTAGCGGATGCCTTAAGTAGAAAAATATTGGCAGGTATAGTTTGAAAATTTCCTCAATTATAATATAATATATATAATTTAATAGTAAATTATAAATTAGAATCATAATTTATTTTGGCAGAGTTACGGGTCCAATCTACTTTAAGGCAACAAGTGAGAGAAGCTCAGAAGCAAGATCCGAAATTAATGATAATTGCTGAGGCAGTGAAAAAGGGGGAGAGACCTGAATTTAAGGTTGAAGATGATGGAAACATAAGTTATAGAGGAAGATTGTGTGTGCCAAATGATAGCGGATTAAAGCAAGTAATTCTAAAAGAGGCACATAATACAGCTTATTTTATGCATCCAAAGAGCAATAAAATGTATCAGAACCTGAAGACTCATTATTGGTGGCTAGGAATGAAGAAGGATATAGTGGAACATACTATAAGATGCTTGACATGCCAATAAATGAAAGCAGAGCACCAGTACCATCTAGATTGTTGCAGCCTATTGCAATTCCTGAATAGAAGTGAGAAAGGATTACAATGGATTTTGTATCTGGGTTACCTTTGACACAAAAGAAGCATGATACAGTATGGGTAATTGTTGGCAGGCTCACCAAATTGGCTTATTTTCTGCCAGTTCAGATGGATTACTCGTTGAGCCGGTTAGTAGAATTATATGTTAATGAGATAATTCGACTGCATGGGGTGCCAGTATCTATTATTTCTAATCGAGATCCACGATTCACATCAAAATTTTGGAAAAGTCTACAGCAAGCATTGGGGACCCGACTTACTTTTAGTACAACATTTCACCCACAAACAGATGGGCAATCCGAACGAGTTATTCAATTGTTGGAAGATATGCTGAGAATCTGTGTAATTGATTTTGAGGGTAACTTGGATAAACATTTACCATTGATGGAATTTGCATATAACAATAGCTATCAAACTAGTCTCGGCATAGCACCATACGAAGCTTTGTATGGAAAGAGATGTAGGACACCATTATGCTGGACAAAACTAGGTGAAAAGAAGTTAATGGGGCCAGAATTAGTGTAGCAGACAGAGGGGAAGGTAAAATTAATCCAAGATCGGTTAAAAGCTGCAACTGATTGACAAAAGTCCTATGCTAATTTGAAGAGGAAAGACATTGAATATGTCGTAGGAGACAAGGTATTTTTGAAAGTTTCACCTTGGAAGAAAGTACTTCGTTTTAGTAAAAAGGGGAAACTGAGTCCTAGATTTATTGGACCATACAAAATACTTGAACGTGTGGGTCCAGTGGCTTACAGGTTGGCCTTACTACCAAAATTGGATAAGATCCACAATGTGTTTCATGTCTCATTGTTAAGGAGGTATAGATCGGATCTGAAACATGTAATATCTGTGGAATCAATAGAGGTACAACCAGACTTGACATATGCAGAAGAGCCATTGAAAATCATAGCTTAAGAAGTCAAAGAACTACGAAACAAGAAGGTACCACTGGTCAAGGTCTTATGGCGCAATCATGCAATAGAAGAAGCCACCTGGGAGAGTGAAGAAATGATGAGAACTCAATATCCTTACCTATTCGGCTCCACCTAATCAGGTAAATTTCGAGAACGAAATTTTCTAAAGGGGGAGAGAATTGTAACATCCAGTAATTTAGGCCCCGATTGTGCGTGACCGTAGTGAGGCGCGTAGGTTCAATCAGAGTCTAAATTTGAACCAATAAAAAATGACTAATAATAAGGAAAAATAATTAAGGGTATTATTATTTGGGAATTAAAAATATTAGGGGTAGAATTAGAAAAAAAAAATTAAAATTTCCTATGGACAAAATTGGTATTATGGAGAATGTGTGGGGAAAAAGTGTGAATATGGAGGAAGATGTGGCAAATATGGAATTTCTCAAAGTTTAAATGTTAATCAAGATTAATTAACTTAATTAACCAATAAGAATTAGAATTAATTTTAATTAGTGGGACCCACACCTTAATCAAAGTATAAAAGTCTAAAATGGGAGGAATTCTCCATTCTTCCACCAAAATATCTAACTCTTCTTCATCTTCTTTTCTCCTCTCTTTGTTGTCCTCTCTAGCCTTCCATAAGCCACCATTTTCCTTCAAATCAAGCTTGAAAAAGTGAGGAAAGAAAGTAGTTTTAAGAGAGTAAAATTCGGAATTAAGGTGTTCTTGCCATAAAAGGTACCAAAGGAGCAAGAAAGAAGGAAGAAAAAAAGAAGAAAAAGGGAGAAGAGTAGGAGCAATTTCGGCCCACCTTGGAGAATACTTAAGGTTAGTTTATTCTTCTTAAATTCAAACTTTTTCCTTCCATTTGAGATCCATATTGATGATAGATGTAATTAGGGTTGATAGGTATAGGTTATGTTGCAAGATTGAACATAAAAATTTAAGTTTGTAATTAGTTGATGGAAGTGTAATTAAGCTTTGAATTAATGATAATTGAAGTTAGTTAATTATTTTATGGCTTAAAAAATAAAGAAAATATGATGTTAAGGGATAAATGAGGGGCTGCCATAGTTAAATAAATTAGGAAAAATTAAAATTAATATGGAAACACCACAATTGGTGATAAGGGAAATGTGAATTGAGTGTTGATTTGAAGGAAATGAATTGGGAACTAGGATATAGTTTTTGGGCAGCCATGACATAATAAGAGGGAAGTTTAACCTTAGTACATTTTAGCTCAATTAAGGTGTAAAACATATTAGGAGCATTAGCATACTATGTAGACATGAAAAGTATTGAAAATGGATATTGGAATTGAGATGTGGTATGGTTGTGTAGGAAAAACAAGTGAACAAGAGAGAGGCCCTCAAAAGGGTGACAAAGGCAAGGAGAAATTCAGCTAATAAGGGAATAAAAAGAAGGATTAAGGGAAGAGCCAAGGCCGATTAGATATGTACTTCATTGATAAAAATTTTACATGATGTTCATGTGTGTAATTATGTGTTAAAGTTTAATATGATTGTGTGTTTGATGTGTTATGTAATGAGTTGTTGGTTTTAATATTTTATATGGAAATGGGACCAAATGGTGTGAAATAATTGAGACATATGAATGTAGTTGTAATTCTGCAAATTTTAGTGTCAAAAGGAATGCAAATGATGAATATGGATTGATGTCAATTGATGGCTCGGGTACAGAATTTCAGGAACAGCTCTGACTCTTTTGATGATAACTTGAGTTCTGTAACTCCTTTTTGTATGTTATTTGTTGGAAATGAAAGCTAAGACACAAAGATTTAACTTGTATTGAGACATAACATCTAATTATGTCTAGATTTCCCCAGAAAAATGCATGAAATTCAAACCTAGAATCTGTCCAGAAAATTATTGACATGAATATTTGTGATGATGTAGTATTTAACAACTTGAATTCATATAACATTTATAAAAATCACATACTTCGATATTATTATTATTATTATTATTATTATTATTATTATTATTATTATTATTATTATTATTATTATTATTATTATTATTATTATTATTATTATTATTTTCTTGTGTCCATAACACCTATAACCGAACTAACTAATAGGAATAACAGGGTTGTCATTTTTGGCTTTCATAATATTGCGCTGAGCACTTCATAATAATATCAAAGTATGTGATTTTTATAAATGTTATATGAATTCAAGTTGTTAAATATTGAGTATTTGCTGAAATTGTTTGATTTTATATAATTTCTTATTTTATGTCTTACTTGTTAAATTTATTAATGACATGTAATCAAATATGCGTATGTAAAGTTTTTATCATTGAAGCACCACTAAGCTATTAGCTTAGCATGGATGGTTTCCTCTCGCGCAGATTTAGAAGGGTTGTCATAGAAAATAGATTATCAGAAGAAGAAGGGTACCAGGAAGAAAGCAGCAAAAAGCTTTGGGTTTTCTTTTTGGTATATTTTATAAAAAAATTTTGTAAATTAAATTATGGTTTTATTTCCTATAATATGTATTATAGACATGAATTATAATGTAAATTAATGTACTTTATAAATAAATAAAATTTTGAATATTTGTACTTATATTAATTTTTATTTCAGTGCCTACAACATTTTTGTTAAAAAAAAATTATTTTTCATTTCATTAATTTTATGAAGCAGTTAGACATGTAATACTCACTTACCTTGCTGAACGAAAGTGGAGTAAGAGTGTGTTACAATGCTTAAATGAATGAAATGTTATAATTGATGAATTGTATATTTTTACATGACATAAATAGTTTTATATTATTTGAATATTTTTGCATGATTAGTAAATTAATTGTAGTTTCTAAAATTTTCTTTTAGAAATATTTATATAATTATTGGATAGTTGTCAAACATACCACTAAGCTAGTAACGTAATATATGTGTTTCACGCGTAGATTAATAGACGTACCTGTTGCATTAGGGCAACCGAAGAAAAGGGGAACCCTAAAATCAAATTGCAATAGTTTATTTTATTTTTGTATATTTTGGAAAATGTATCGTATAATTAAATATTAAGAAATTCCTTTTGATGTAAATTTGTGGCATGTAGGATTTATAAAAGAGTGAATTTTGTAATTAATGTATTTGGTATTATTTATAAATATATTTCTAAATATTATGGTTTAATGAATGAGCTCTTTTAAGTCAAAATATTTTCATCACTAGTTACATATTTAAATAATATAAAAAAATAAAGTAATAAATATTCCACTAATAATATACTCGAAAATTGAAAAAACATTATACAATAAATTGAGCATTGATTTGTTTATAAAAATGAGCTTAGTAGCACTTTCATACGCCATTAACGACTAGTAGGGTAAGAGAATGCTACAATGACAATTTCCAATCCAAGATTGCCTCAACCTTGCCTAGATCCACTCTAATCCTTTCGATCGATATCATATGCCCAAGAAAGGTAACCTTATCTAGCCAAAACTCCCACTTAGAGAGCTTGGCATATAGCTTTTGCTCCCTAAGAGTCAACAAAATTGTTCTCAAATGCTGCTCATCTTCATTCTTATTTCTTGAATACACCAAGATGTCATTTATAAACACAACGATAAATTGATCTAGCAATGATTTGAAGATCCAGTTCATTAGAGCCATAAAAACTGTTAGAGCATTTGTCAACCCAAAAGGCATAACCAAGAACTCATAATGACCATACCTGGTTCTGAAAGTTGTCTTCTCTACATCGCCCACCTTGATTCTCAATTGAGGGCACCCCGATCTCAAGTCAATCTTAGAGAATACCCCTGTAACTCTCAACTGATCGAAGAGATTATCAATTCATGGTAACGGATAACTATTTTTAATAGTCACCCTATTCAATTGCTTGTAGTCTATGAATACCTCATAGACTCGTCTTTCTTCTAGACAAACAACACTGATGCACCCCATAGAGATACACTCGGTTTGATGAAGCCCTTATCTAGCAATTTTTGTAATTGTGCTTTAACTCCTTCATCTCTGACAAAGCCATCTGATAAGGTACCATTGATATAATAGTTGTACCTAGAATTAGCTCAATTGAGAACTCTATCTCTCTTTCCAGAAGTAGCCCTGGTAACCCATTCGGAAACATATCTGGGAACTCTTCCACTGTCGGAATATCCCTAAGATTTGGGCTCTCCCTCTTGCTATCAATTGCGTGAGCCAAATAGACCTCACTCCCCTTTCTAATCATCTTCTATGCTTTCATCATGGACATGAACCTCGTTTTCTATGAGCACCTCTCCTCTTGAACAACCACTATCTCATTTTTTTGACGTTCTCAATTCTACCATTTTCATCCCACAGTCCACTACTGCACCATGTCAAGATAGCCAATCCATACCCAAGATAGTGTCATACTCATGAAAAGGCAACTTTATCAAGTTTGTTGGGAACTCTTTCCATTGAACCATTATCAGACAATTCTTATACACCCAGTTTACCATTGTGCTATGGCCCAAAGGGCTAGTCACCTCTATCTCATAATTTAATATCTGTGTTAACATATTATATCGCTCAGCTATGTTGGTTCATATATAAATATGTGGAACCCAAATTTATCAAAGAAATTAAAACTTAGTCAAAGAGAAGAAATGTACTAATGACCACGTCCGATGCACTCATATCCTTTCTGGCCCTTACTCGTGCTCTACTAGGTCCTGGCTTGTTCACTGTCCCTAATACGACCGATCTAAATCCATATTTGCCTGAACTAACCTATCCTTAACCCCTGGCCTATGTCGGCACTGACCTCTGAGTCTGAGTGGGAGCTTCCACCATCTATAATGTCCAGTCTCATTCAATATGATCTCAAGACCCATCCCTATAGAAATACCTAGTGCGTCCTTAACACTCTCCTCTATGCATCCTCCCACACCCTATATACTATGGTACTATCTCTTTCTATGTCTAGGGCTGACTACTAGCAGCTATAGAAACTGTCACTAAAGAGGGTACCTGTCTAGTGTACCTTGTCTGACCCTGACCCTGTCCATATCCTCTAAACTGGAAGGATCTAGAACTAGTGAGAGCTTTCTTGCTTAATGATTGTGCAGCACTGTATGCTGACCCTTTGAAGTCTCTTCTAGAAGACTCCTCTGCCCTCTTCAGCTTTACCCTCTTCTTTATAGTAATGGAAGTAGATACCAACTTTGCGAAGTCCTTATACTGCTGTGAGATCATATGGAACCTGATCTCATCTCTCAAATCGTCTTCAAACTGGCGACACTTATCTCCCTCATCCCAAATGATATCGGTCACATACCTGTTCAACCAGGTAAACTCTGTCTCGCACACTGTCACTGTCATGTTTCCTTGTCGCAAGTTCAAAGACTCTCGTTTCTTCTCATATGTATATGCCCTCGACACATATTGTTTCTTGAACTCAGTGATGAAGAAATCCCAGATAATCGATTGTAGAATTTGTAGTTTCTGCAAAACCTATTTCTACCAATCATAAGCATTCTCCTAAAAAAGTGAAACAACATACCTAATCTTGTGCTCCTCGATATAATCCAGCTCCTTAAAGACCCTATTGGTCCTCTCTAACTAGAACTCAACAGCTATCGGATCATCCTCAATACCATCCATGAAGTCTGTAGTCCCATACTTTCTCAGCTGGTCTGTCTGAACTCTATGTTTTGGTGGTGACTTAAGAGTTGGTGGAGGTGGTGGTGGTGAAGGAGGTGGTAGTGGCATAGCCTATACTAACCACTGTAGTAGAGCAGTAAGATTCTGCATCAACGGATCATATGTCTGATCTGACTAACCAGCCATTGGCTACTATAAAAGAGGTGTGCCAACTGGCCCTTGCACACTAGTCTGACTCAGCTGATTCTGAGCCTCAATATCAGGAGGAGGTGGTGGTGCCAGTGTCATACGGTTCGATCTCCATACTCGCTCTTTAGCCTACACATTGACAAAGGATAGCCCACATCAGAGTCATGCAGAATAACACTCGCACATATGATACACCCATCCCACCTAGGTTCAGAACCGCCTAAACCTAGGCTCTGATACCACTAAATGTAATACCCTTCGATATAATTAGGACTAAACTCAATTATGCTAAAAGATGCTACAATGCACATAAGTTAAAAATATCATAATTTTTAAAACTTTCATGCACCATGGCCACGATGACTTAACAAAATAAAAGAATTCTTAAAATCATGTAATCGAGCTCAATAAAATAAAAGTTTAGTACAAATCATATGGGCATTCACAAGCCCAAGGTTTTACAAAATGAGTAGTTATAAAACTACATGTCTTTGAAATACAGCATGTAAAGTTGTAACTACTCAACCCATAACAAAACAACCAAAATAAGATACAATAGTGCATCACCCACCTCAATTGTATATCATTGACTCTGATCACTAGGCGTCCTCCTCTGTCAGTCATCCCCCAATCTTCAAACCTGCACATAGAAAGTCTATACGCTAAGTAACTCGTGTCTAGTGGTGCATAACAATATGCAAGGAAAACAACAACATATAAAATAATATGCATGATATACTCACTGAGCTACTATGATGACTGACCTCAAAGTCTGCACATGCACTAACTCATATACTATATGACATGCCATCAATATATATATATATATATATATATATATATATATAATGCACATCACTACATGGCATATCAACAGTACCATACAAATATTTTACCACACGTAATATTAACAAATATCTTACACCTACTCATAACTAGACTAAAATAGATATGGGTAACTTAACCCACTAAGGCGTTCTATTTGCTAATCTCTGGGCTTTAAAATATATAATCCATCGAGGCACTTTATCCGCTAACCTCTGGGCCTTCAAATATATAACCCACTAAGGTGTTTTATCCACTAACCTCTAGGCCTTCAAATATATGACCAACATAGGTCACTCGATATTGAACTCTTCCCTAAATGGCACGTCATCTACCCTAGCTCTAATCCTAGTCAGAGTATTGGGCTTACCATGTTACCATGTGTATATTCATATTATCCATTACCATATTTTATATAAATCTTATAATTTTCACTATCATTTTCACAACATATATTTATATACCATGCTATAAGCATGCAACCGAGGCCTACCGCCTCACAACGAATCAATTTCGATTTAAAAATAAGCATATAAAATTTTCATCATAAACAGCTTCACGCTTGTGAATAACCATTCACGACTATGAAGCACTACTTCACGAGTAGTCCCTTTGTGAAATAAGTCATGATTCAAACCCTTGAATCAACAAACGTTCACGGCCGTGATAACCACTTCACCGGCATGAACCAAACTGTGAACTCAATCATGAAGCTGCCTAGGAATAGTCTACTTTAGCAACAAAAATACATTTCACGACATTCACACAAATGAACCCACCCTTCACGACCATGAATCTAGAAAGTTTTTCAGATAAATAGAGCATCACATATCATGTCATTTCCACATGCAATACTCACTACTGTTGACCAATGTCAGACACCCTATAAACATTCTAACATGCATTTAAGTTATCCATCACAACCATATCATCTGTAAACATCAATATTAATCAGAATTATTCCTCAAACATGTCAATCTAATCATGTTTATAAGATATCCCATAATGCATATTAACCCCACATTTCACACTTTATCTACTCATTTATCATATAAACCATGCATTTAAAGCAAATAACACAGAAAATACAAAGTAATTGCTTTAAGTATTGTTATGTACAAACCTTACAACTAGGATGGAGATTGGCTTAAGCTTGATCTCTTCAAGTTTGTCCCATCCCTTGAGATGGACTTCCAGCACTCTCTCTAGGTCCTATCAAGATGAAAAAACATCCTTTTAGCCTCTGGAAAATGACCAACATCCAGAAATACAAAAATCTACTCTTAACCCACAAACTCACAAGCTTCTTTTCTCACTCTCCTCTCTCACTTTACTCCTTCAAAACTTAGCTTTTCCAGCTTCACCTAAGGAGGAAGAGAGTTTCTGAAGGTGAAAGAGATTATTCATGGCATGTTAGGTCGGTTTTAGAGGTATGAGAGCAGATTTAAAGGGAATTATAGAGAGAAAAATATGACTGCCTCACCTACTTTGTCTGCCTAGGCTTCCCGATCGTGACTCCTTTTTCACGAGTGTGAGCTTCTCCTTCTCGATCGTGAATAACCTTATCATGGCTGGGTACTAAAATTTGATATTCGCAGTCATGACACCCATTGTTACGGGTGAGAAATATCATATTTCAATAACTTATCAAAGTTTCAAAACTTCACTTAATCTCCCATTCACTAATTAATAGCATAACTTATAGGCCCTAATTATAGGCTTTACACGAAGATTGGACCGAATGGAATTTAAATTAAAATTTTGATAGAAAAATAATTAAAATAATGACAAATAATTAAGAAAATGCCTAATTAAGTGTTAAAAGATGTTAGATTACAGTAAGGGCTAAAATGCAAAATTGGAAAAATTTTGGGGTCAATTTTTAATTTACTAAATATTGGAGGACCAAATGAGATGTTTGCATATTAAAAGAATAATTTTGGACATCAAAATATATTTTGGCCGATTATAATAAGGAAAAGAAGAAAATTAACATGTTAACTACCCCAAATATCAAAGTATAAGGTTTTATGATGGGTCCCACATATGGACTTTTCCTTTTTTTCTTTTTTTCTTTTTCTTTTCTTCTTCTCCTTATCTCATTTTAGTTTCATTTTCTGCATCAAAACTAGTCCCATCCATCGACCATATTCCACCATAGCCAAAACTTATTTTACAGAGAGAAAAAGAGAAGGTAGAGAGAGAAAGCCCATTTTCATGCATAACAAGGTCTAAGGAAGAAAGAAAGGAGAATAAGCAAGAGAAGAGGAGAGAATTCTCCCACAAAGTTGATCAAATGGAAAAAAGAGTGAAGGTAAGATGTTCTCCTTCTCTTCTTTAATTTTCATTAAAGGAAGATAAGGTTTTGAGCTCATTTAGAGCTTATGTTTGAAGAGAGTGTTTAGGATTTTAAGAGAGAGAAGAGAGATATGAAGGAACAAGGTTTCCTATTATGTTTTTATATGTTTTAGGAGCACAAGTTAAGAAAGACCAAGTCCAAGCAAGCAAAGAAAAGGAGAAGGAAACCTAGGAGGTGATAAAGGAGCAAGATGAGAGGTTAGTGCATAACTTAAGTCAATAGCCTATAATTTATGGTGAAATTGCTTGCCATGAATATTTTACATGTTATAGTATATGAAAAGGCATTTGATATTGAGTTATGGCATAAAACTAGGCATTTAGGTTCATAGAGTGATATTGCATAATACATTGATCCAAGTGATGTATGTTAAAAACTTGATTAGGTTAAAGGTTTCTAAATGTGATAAAAACATTGTATGTTAAGTTAAGGACTTTAGGAATGCATGTTATGGAATTCTTATAGTTTTATGAAGCTTGAAATGGATATGGGAAGTGAAACTATGGTTTTCCAGTCACTAGTCACAGGCATGACTTTGGCATGGAAAAGACACTATTCATTCCAAAAAGTGTTCACGATTTGGAACATGGCTTGAGTCACGGGCATGAACATTATGATCATGATTGTGAGGAGTGTGTCTTGAACTGTTTAAGGGCATGAAAAGGGAGTCACGACTGTGAATGCTTTGTTTTTAGTAATTTATTTATTTGCCTAAACATATGGAAATTCAAGTAAGGAAAATAAATGTGATATAATATTCAATAAAATTATAAATATTGTATATTGATACATATGAAAGTGTGATGTTACATGTGATCAAAGTAAATATGTGAGATTATGTGTATAATACCATAATAGGTAAAGATATGATACAATGAAAAGAATAAAGAAAAGTGAGATTGATAAAGGGAAGAAGTATATGATGAATGAAACAAAAAGAAGTATAAGATTAACAAAAAAGAAATAAGAATGAATTAATAACAAGGATTAAGCCCTAAAACACCTAGCTTAGAACTAAAGTTTTATTAATGTTGTTGATCACACTCTTATTAATACCAGTGATGACACTCTTATTAATGTCGGTGATGGCTCTTACATATATTAATATTGGTGTTGGCACTTACATATACTAATGTCAGTGATGACACTTGTATGTGTATACCTTTATGCCCAGGTGGCACTTTTAATATGCCTAAATGGCCAACCCCGTTATCCTGATTATTAGTTCCTATGTGTTATGGGCATAACTAAGTTAACAATGGTAAAAGGGTTTTATATGTGAAATGTTTGCTCACATATGTTTGAGTAGGAGATGATAATGTTATTGTATAACATGATCATGTAATGCATGCATTTGTACGAGAGAAAAACATATATAAAGAAAAGGAAAAAAAATAATAAAATAATTTTATAACTTGGTAATGTGTATAGTGACATATGATTGCATATTGCATGATATAGTTTACTACCTTATCTTTATATGTCATTAAGCTTCGAGCTTAGCATGAGAGTTCTTCTCGCATAGATATAGCGAGGATAAAGCTTAAAATAATAGATAAAGCTAATGGTGATCCTCCTAGTAAAGCAACCTACTTCAAACACCTTGTGTATTTTTTTTGCTAATGAGTTTTTTTTATATGGTTGTAAAGGAATTTTGTATTTTGAAAAACATAAACGTTATGTAAATATTACTTTATGTATATTAAATGTACTTTGTTTATTTATTATAATTTATTTGATAAAAAATAGAAATATATGTGTTGTTTTCCATTTATACGAAATGACATTTTAACCATTAAATTCAGTGTAGCACTCTTTCATCTGGGCATGTGTTGCTGGGGTGAGGGGTTGTTACAAAGTTTTTGGTATTAGAGCCCAATTTGGACAGTTTGGATTTTTGAAAAGAAGTTTTGGAAATATTCACATATATGTACCCACACTTAAGTATATAAGTTGCTTCTTATTGATCAAAGTCATTACTTTTTATGATATAAGTAAGATATGGCTTTGGGATCATGACAGATAGTGGTTAAAGAGGTTGAAAGTGATAATCCAATGAAATAGAGGCTTCATCGCGACCAAGTCGTCACTAAGCTATAACATTGAGATCCAGTGGTTGCTCATCATGTGGACAGCCAGTTACTGGTACGAGACAAACAAAGCTTATGAGAAACATGATAGACTTGCTATAGAGAGCAATACAACCAACCCTACCAGTGTTATAATTTGAAAGATTGCAGAAGTTGAGGGCACCAAATTTTTATGGTAAATGAGAAGAGGATCCTTCTGTGGCTGAATTTTGGTTGGAACAAATAGATAGGGTTTTTGACCAACTACATTGCATAGACGAGCATAAATATGAATATACAATGTCTTTGCTACTATATCATGCATATAACTGGTGGCGGTTAGAGTCATAAAGTTCATAGGCACCCAATCCTATGACTTGAGAATTCTTTTTGGAAAAGTTTAAAGAGCAATACATACCCCATATCTACATATGTGATAAGAATAGAGAATTTATGACATTGAAACAAAGAGACATGTCAATATCGGAGTATGAGAAAGACTTCACACATCTTTGTAAGTATGCTGGCGACATTGTATCTATAAAGGTAGATAAATGTCAAAGGTTTAAAGATAGGTTGAGAGATCCAATTAAGTTGCAAGTATCAAACCTATGTTTGATGAATTTCTCCAATTTACTAGCATCTGCCAATATGGTTGAAAGAGTTCTAGCAACACAACAGCTAGTACAACAAAATAACCACTTGTGAGTGCTCGACAACCAAAAGAAATTTAAGGTAAAATTTTCATGTTTTCATTCTTTTTGGACGCGAGCCATAACCTTCACTTCTCAATTTTTCTTCTATGATTTTCTCATACTTATTCATCTCTTTTCCTTATATAAAAAAATCCTAAAAGCCTAGTTAAGTCTACTTTGATGATGTGTGTTGTTTTGATTAACGAAAAATACAAGGAGGGATTTAATGAGGTCATGGGTTTGAGTGTTATTTGGAAGGTAAAATTTTCTTCACTTGCTTTCTCTCTTTGGTCGAAAGGTTTAGGCCTACTCTTTCCAAAATAGATTTAGTTATTCTCTTCTTCTTTCTCTCTTTAAATTTCAATGATTAATCACCCTATTTGAGGTGGAAAGGATGGATCAATCATAAGCCGAAGAGGGAAGCTTGCATGTGCTAATTGAAAGCTATGAGTTTTGAAGGAGTGATGTAAGGTGAGTTGAATTTTCATGTTTTAGCCGTGAGTCTCTCCTTCTTTGAATTCTTTGGTTTTCTTTCCATCTAATTCTCTTTGATTTTTGAGTGAAAATTATTTAAATTTATCTTTCTTCTCTTTGTCTTTCTTTGTGAGGTATTGCTAGTCTCGAAGCCAAGACATGATTTAAGAAGAAATGAGACTTGGGTTCTAATTATTTGGTAGAAATGAAAGGAAGTTGGAAGGTGAACAGTGATGTTTTTTGGCCTAGAAGGTCAAAGCCATAAAATCCATCTTATTCTTTTGATTTCTTTCTTTGGTGGTTGAACTTTAGGTTATGCCTAATGTTTTGCATTTCTTTTCTCTTTTTATTGAAATTGAAAGCGAAATGGTATGTAAAAGAAACTATCTAGGGTTGAACTATATAAGATGAAAAATTGGTTGAGAAATTTTTGTCCTAGACTTGGACATATATCAAAACTTTGAATGATTTTGAGAAGTATTTTAGGATCCATTAAGGGCTTGATCTTTGGGTGGCTGAAACCTAAAGTAAATTGGACCTAAGGAATTAAATTTTATTAAAACTAGATTTAGTTAACTAATATGATAATTAATTTAATAAAAGTGGAATTAAGTTAAATAAATTGAAAGATTAAGTTAAAAGATAAAAATGATTAGGTTGATAATAAGTCTAACCAATAATTAAAAATAAGAAAGGCCTAACTTGAGATAATATAAAAAATTGGCCGAGAGATGTAGGTTGATTAGAATTAACTTGTACCAAAAAAAAAAGTTGAGTTATAAGGACAATTGGATTGGAATTCTAGAAGTAGTGTCAAGGCCGAGATATACTCAAGTGGATACCTTGTAATAATTATGGTTTGTTAGACCAAAGGCTTGTGAAAATTAAACCTTGAAACCAAATCTCAAGTGGAGAGTTTATAATAATTATGGTTTGTTAGACCAAAGGCTTGCAGAAATTAAACCTTGAAACCAATGAACAATGAAAGAATCACAGTTACAAGCTATTGGGACATTGAGATTAACAAGTCATGTTAAACTAAAACATTAAAATGTTGAATTAATTATGTCTAGTTAATTAGAAATTTGTAAAAAGGGGTACAAATCCTAATTTGAATTGTGACACATTATTTTAGACCATAAATCGAAAAGCAATCAGCTAACCTTGAAAGGTATAAAATAAGATCATATATTGGAAGCAGTTAGTTAAGTTATTTTCTCGCTTAATGCGGGCATTAATTATTAAATGATCAACGTTAGGTGCGACTATGCCATGAATGCTAAAGGAAATAAGGGCAGGCATCTGGCGATTGATGAAAACATCTATCCCAAGGTTTGTGCAAAATCTTTATCCTAATGGCTATTGAAGTAAATATTGAAACATCAATATTAAATATATTTTTAATGATGAATAAATATATATATATATATATATATATATATTGATTATATTCTTATGGAATTTACAGTTTTTGGCCCATATAAGAATGTAGACAATTATCTAGGGATTGTTGGCATGTTAATGGGGAAGTAACTCCATGACTTATGGTTATCTTGATCATTATATGAGCAGAGAAATAATGGAATTATTATTTGGCATATGAGTATGATGAAAGATTTTCTAAGTGAATAAACATGGTTTTTAGGTGGATTTTCTATGATTTGTGACACTATTGGTGAAATGATCTTTGAAGTGTAAATGATTATATGATATATAAATGTAAAAATGAGTTTTTATGTTTTAAATGACTGTTACTATAAAATTTGCACCACTGAGCTAAAACTCAGTGTGAGAGTTATTGTTCTCTCGTGCAGATAGAAAGCATAAAACATATGGCAATGCACAAGTCAAGAGAGTTGCAGATCCAGTGATTCTATCAGGAGAATGCAGTAGTGTCAGCAACAGTGATAGTCATGTCATGCTCATAAAACAAATATTACATTCATCACGTATATTTTGAAAAGAGAAAGTATATGTTGTAAATGAATCATGTGTCAATTTATTGTTTATAAAAATATAATATATATATATATATAATGACTTTTTTAAATGTTATTATGAGTTATTTAAAATATATTATATGTTTATAAGTCTTACGCAGACACATCGATAAGTTAGTCGCAGACACTACTTTACCTGACTATGGTACAATAGGGATAAGGCGGTGCAATAAATACACTTTTAAATCAATTCAACATACATCAAAATGCCCAATGGCATCCTTACTCAATGTTAACTATCCATCATGCATCATTTGTGCGACGAACTTCACCATTTTTATCTTTAAAAGCATACAATGCTCACTGAATCAAACTCAAACTCAATCAAGCATAGCTTATGGCAAAATATACTCAATATTTCACTTTTTATAACATAACATCAATTCTAGAGTAACCACCACACGACAATACCTCTCATAAGTCCACAACAATTTATATACATACATTTATCTCTTGTACTTTCATTATTTCATCATATTTGCATTAAAGTTGTAGCGCCTCTTACTTACCCGTATATATTATCGTACACGGTCAGATAAAAATGTTACGAGATATATTTAATTAAAATAGTACATCATTAAAACTTATATAAATATATTTATATATTGGCATAAATAAAACTTAATAAAATAATGTATTACATTAACAAAATAAGATAAAATTATATTCTCTCATACAATGGTCTTAATTTACATGCTCATGCAAATAACTTATATATATATATATATATATATATATATTAAAATACATAAAGTGAAATAGATAAAATATATATATATATATAGCAAAATTCACCTTAGCGGGATGACTGTCATTGTTGTTTGGCTCCATAGGTGGGGTCCACTGATACCAGCGATGACTATTATATTAACACATGTCGTCATTTAGCTTTACTAAAACCTATGTGAGAGAAAACAAACTCTCGCGCTAAGTATAAAACTCAGTGATACAAAAACCTATAATAAAAGTCAATTTGAATCAAAATATACACTTTAAAATCAACAAAATTCTGAAATAAGATTTTCATGTATCAAAACTATTAATAAATTATTTTCTTATACATAAAAGTAGATATAAATTATTAAACAAAATCTACCAAAATCAAGTCATTGGTATTAATATCACAAGTATATAATAAATGCAATAAGAATTTAATCATTCATTAAAATAAAAATTTTATACAACACATATATTAATAGACCATAGATTTACTCCTAGAAAAACAAGGGATACCGTCAAACGACAGAAATCTTAGGGTCCAACATAACCACATGACTAGGGTTAATAATAATCACATAACCCCAATTAATATCATTTGATCCAAGATAATCACCGGACCAATCTTAATTCAAGATAATCACATGATCGATAATTAAATAATGTATTGTCCAACATATCTACAGGAGTTATACAATACCTTTCATAACCAAGATAACCATAGGCCATAGAGTTTCTACCCTATTGACATGCCAACAATTTCCTAGCTTACTGTCCAAGTTAATATATGGGTTTACCGACATACATAAAATATTAAAGCATTTATCTTACCAAAATTTTTATAAATATAATCGTTATTAATTTCTCATACAATTATTTAATAGCATAAAAATTTACCACATGAGAAAAATAAATTTATTTCATACCAATACACTTTATTTACCAAAATATTTTATTTTATTTTTATCATAAAATATATTTCCAATAACTTTCCAAATATTTAATATTTTCATAAATATTATATATAATTATTTTCTAAAATGTAATTTCATTTCATGCCAAAAAACATATAAAAATATATTTAAATCACAATTGACATATATTATAAGTTAATGCACAAACTTTTATAGTAAGTTCACTTGAATAACTATTAAATTCCTAATTGGTTACCGAGCCAATAAAAATTACCAAATTAAAATGAAAATTAAACTACTTATTTGATTTTTCCGGCTTTCTCTTTTACGAATATTTTTCTACTGGTTTTATTTCATGTTATACACTACTAATGCAAAATTTCTAAATTAATTAAATATTCCTCTTATCTTCTAATTTTTCTCTTCAATTTATTTAATTTTTCTTTCATATCTTTATTTTCCATTTTGTTTGTCCAAATATTTACTTCTAACTCAAAATTTCTTTTAATTTAATAAATGGTTTAACAATGTCAACTAAATTTCTATAATTACTTTGATTCATTATCATCTATTTTCCATCACCAATTTTACCAAAATTACATTCAATAATTTCCAATAAATTTTTCAATAATTATGCCAAAAATTCACCAAAATTCCTTTTTAATTTTTCTCAATTCCAAAAATTATAAGGCACAAATCCTTCAAAATAAATTTTCAAAAATTTGGCCATAATTATGGAAAATTTCCAATAATTCCATAAAAATTCCTAAAAATTATTTTCATCAATTTTCCATCATATACATCATCTTCAAACCTCATTCTACTTATTTCCTATTTTTTTCAAATTTTTCCATAATTTTCCTATAAAATCGTAATTTTTCTATAACACTAATTTAACTCCAAATCATCATCAAACTTAAAGTCAACTTACAACAATTATTTATATCAACTTAGATTCATGGAAATTTGAATGAAAAGTGAAGAAAATCTCATCTCAAATTTTCTTGAAAGTTTTAGCCAACAGTTGATTTTTCTTCAAAATATATTTTCTTCACCCCCACATATTTCCTTATACCTTGATTATGGTAACTTGTGAGAAAAAAAGTAAAAAAATAAGGTAAATGTCTGTGGTGGTCATGCAAAGGAAGAAGAAGAAGAAGAGATTTTTTGTTCGTTTTATATTATGAAATTATTGAATGTTTTGTCCATTTTTGACTTTATATACTTGATTAATGTTTAAATAATGCTTAATTAAGTTTAATCCTTATTCCAATTGGTCAATTAAAATTAATCAAGAAGGTATTTTGGCTTTTATCCAATTTAATTCAAAAGAAACTTTGACTTTGGACTTTTTCCACCAAACTTTCCATATTTTCAATTTAATCCTTGAATAAATTTATTTTCTTAAATTTCAAATCTCAAATGATCTTATCTCCTCAAATTGAATATGCCAATATCCTCAAAATAATTCTCTTCAAAATGGTTTTCTCGATTTTGCAAAACAATCATCGGTATAAAAATTATATTTTTGCGATTTAGTCTATTTTCTAAATCATGCCGGTAAAAATTCATCCGTAATCCTATTTATAAATTATCAATTTTAAAAATCTTAAAATTCAATTGTGATCATATCGGCACTCTTGCGATTGTGAACGCATCTCCCTAACTTCCAATCAGAAAATCGGACCATAAACCTGCACTAGACACCATATTTCCACCTTTCGAGTCATAAATCTTAAAATCTCTTCTTATAAATCTACATGTTGCCTTAAAATAATATTTTCTATATTTTGATATGCTTAAATCATATTTTCATCATCGGACAAAAATCACGTATTTCAAATCTAATATGTTGCATCGATTTGCATGTCAAGCACGAAATCGTAACAATTGATCAATTAAATTAAACTTTCATATTAGATACTTTTATTATCATATGAAAATAGTTTTTCTCACACTGATTTATCCGTATTTAGACTTTGATCGGTACGCCTCTGTATTGGGATACAAATGACTGAAATATGCATTTACGATCAGGGTATAGATCGCGGACGTGAAAATTCTCTCCCCCCTTAAAAGATTTCATCCTCAAAATCATTCCTGATTGTTTGTCATGGAAAAGCTGTGGGTATTGGTTTTGCATTACCTCTTCACTCTCCTATATTGCCTCTTTGGCTGAATGCCTTCGCCATAAGACTTTTACTAGAGGTATTTGTTTATTCTGGAGTTGTTTCACTTTCCTTGCCATAATAGCTACTAGTGTTTCTTCATAAGTCAGGTCTAACGGTGCCTCTATATCTTCCACTTGGATCACATGGGATGGATCTGATTGGTACCTTCTAAACATAAATACATGAAATACATTATGAATCTTCTTTTGCTCAAGAGGCAAAGCCAATTTATAAGCTACTGGTCCCACTCGCTCTATTACCTCATAAGGCCTAATAAATCTAGGACTTAGCTTGCCCATTTTTCCAAATCGTAAAACTTTTTTCCAAAGAGATACTCTCAGGAATACCTTATCACCGATCTCGTACTCGATATCTTTGCATCTCAAATCCGCATAAGACTTCTGTCTTCTGGTGGCTTCCTTTAGTATGTGCTTAATCATTCTAATCTTCTTCTCTATCTGCTGAACCAAATCAGTTCCTAATATCTTCCTCTCACTAAGCTTTGTCCAACAAACTGGAGATCTATATTTCCTACCATATAATGCTTCATATGGAGTCATACCAATACCTGTCTGATAACTATTATTATAAGCGAACTTCATCAGAGACAAGTATTTGTCCTAACTTCCTGCAAACTTGATCACACAGCTCCAAAGTATATCCTCTAGCGACTGGATTATCCGCTCTTATTGTCCATTTATTTAAGGATAGAATATTGTGCTGAACTAGAGTTGGGTACCCAAAGATCCCTATAGAATTTTCCAAAATTGTGACGTGAATCAGGGATCTCTATCCGAAATGATAGACAATGACACTCCATGCAGCCAAACTATCTCCTAAACATATAATTCTATCAACCGATTTAAGGAATAGCTCATCGTGTCTGGCAAAAAGTGTGTAGACTTGGTTAACCTATCCACAATAACACATATTGTGTCATGTCTCTTCTGAGGCAATGGTAACCCTGACACAAAGTCCATAGTGACTCTTTCCCATTTCCACTCTAGTATGGAGATATATTGTAACAATCCTGATGACAGCTGGTATTCTGCTTTCACCTGCTGACATAATAACCATCTGGTAGTGAACTCTATAATATCTTTCTTCATCCCTGACCACTAATAATATGCTTCAAATCTTGATACATCTTGTTGCTGCTAGGATGTATAGTATAAATTGTCTCATATGCTTCCTTTAAGAAGTTCTTTCTTCAGCTTTGGCATATTAGGCACCAATAATCTACCCTTGTAGTAAATACTACCATCTACCTCAACTGCATACTCTGGTGTCTACCCCTTGGATATAGCTTCACCAATTGTTATGAGCCTAGGATCTTGTTTTTGAGCTTCTTTAATTCTTTATAATAAAGTAGGTTAGATCCGGAGCTCTACAATCAAATGATAAGTCTACTTATAATACATTATCATATAAATTCAAATATATTCTTATTTAGTATTCGTATTCATCTGCTAGAGTCTTTCGACTCAAAGCATAAGCTATTGTGTTCGTTTTAATCAATGATACAAACATAATCTTTAATTAACTCTAATCACTGCCTTTGTCTAAGATTAGCTCCTTCTATGAGGGTAGGTACTTTAGACTCTTATGATCTGTATAGATCTAACACCTCTCTCCATACAAATAATGTCGCCAAATCTTCAAAGTGAATACAATTGCTGCTAACCACAAATCATGCATCGGATAATTCCGTTCATGTGGCTTCAACTGTATGGAGGCATAAGCAACTACTTTGCCCCCTTGCATTAGTACACAACCTAAACCGTTTAAAGAAGCATCACTATATACCACAAATTCCTTTTTGGGAGTGGGTTGCCTCTGTCAATATTGTCTTTAACTGATCAAAACTAGCCTGACACATGTCTGTCTACTCAAACTTCACATCTTTACAAAGTAACCGAGTAATGGGAGGAGCTATTGATGAAAAACCCTTTACAAAATGTCAGTAATAGCCTGCTAACCCAAGAAAACTCTTTACCTCAGTCACATTTTAAGGTGGCTACCATTTAAGAATAGCTTTTATTTTACTAGGGTCAACTTTGATTCCTTCAGCTGACACAATATGACCTAGAAAACCAACTTCTTTAAGCCAGAATTCACACTTTGATAGCTTAACATATAATTTCTTTTCCCTTAAAGTCTGAAGCACAATCCTTAAATGTCGATCATGCTCCTCTAGATCTCTAGAGTATACCAAAATATCGTCAATAAAGACTACAACAAATTGATCCAGGTAAGGTCTAAAAATCCAATTCATCATATCCATGAATGTTGCAGGTGCATTCATCAATCCAAAAGGCATTACTAGGAACTCGTAATGGTCGTATCGAGTTCTAAAAGTTGTCTTGGGCACATCACTACCCTTTACCTTTAACTGATGATATTCAGACTTCAAATCTATTTTGGAAAATACTCCAACACCTTTTAACTGGTCGAATAAGTCATCGATCCATGACAAAGGATATCTATTCTTCACCGTCACCTTGTTTAATTGTCTGTAATCTATACATAGTCGTAGTGTGTCTTCTTTCTTTTTTACAAATAATATTGGTGCACCCTAGGGTGACACATTGGGTCTAATAAACCCTTTATCAAGTAATTCTTACAGTTGTGCTTTCAATTCCTTCAGTTCTGCTGGTGCCATTCTGTATGGTGTGATGAATATGGTTGTGTAGTAACAAACAACTCAATAGCAAATTCCACCTCTCTATCTAGTGGCAATCCAGGAAAGTCTTTAGGAAAAATATATAAAAACTCACACACAATAGGTATATTTTGAAGACTCAAACTCTCCTTTCTAATATCCACCATATATGCTAAATAAGCTTCATTTCCTTTACGAATCAACTGTTGAGCTTTTATGGAAAAGATTACATTAACTAGTAACCTTGTTCCGACACCCTGTACCACTCTATCCTCACATCCAAGCTTTCTGAAGATAACTTTTCTTGCTGCACAATCCATTACTGCACCATGTCGAGCTAACCAATCCATACCTAGAATAACATCATACTCATGGAATGGAAACTCAATCAAATCAGTTGGATACAACTCACCCTGACTTAACAAGGGTAATTATTGATGTACTTTATTCACCTTAACACTATGGCCTCAAGGATTCATCGCCACTATATCAAAATCTAAAATCTTAGTCTCTAAGTTCTCTCCAACTAGTGACATAATGCATATGTATGAACGTGTTGATCCTGGATCTATCAAAGCATCAATAATTGAGCCAAATAGAGAGAATGTACCAATAATGACATTTGGAGCATTCTGCTCATGTCTAGCTTTCAAGGCATATGGCATGGCTAGTGTCTTACTGTTCACTATGGCCTATTGACATTCTTTGACCCAACCTGTACAAATCATGCCCTACCGCCTCTCATCTGGCCTCTACCTCTACCCCTAACAAGTACGAATCCTTGAGTCAATATGGATCTCACTCCAATAGACCCTATACTCTGACTCCGATACAGACAATCTCTCATCAAATGTCCTGTCGCTCCATACTGGTAGCAGGCTCTAGATGACAGCCAACACTCTCCAACGTGGTGCTTGCCACACTGCTGGTACAAGGGGTATGTGATAGATCTTCCCTCTACTAGAGTTGAAATACTGGTAGATAAAAGTATTTACTTATAGGCTGGCCCCATCTACTAACTACACTCTACCCTCGTGTTCTAGTCTGAAATGTAACACCACATCTTGTACATTTGAGTTCAACCTATCCCTATATCAAATAATCACACATAGCATGTTGGAAAGATAAAATATCCTGTTAACAGTGATAGTAAATTTTTTTCTTTTTTTTTATATCCTGTAATATCAATGACTTTGCAAGTCTCATATCCTGTAATATCATTCAATGACTTTCCAAGTCAACACTGAGGTTTTCACCACAATATAATATATCACATCTATTAAAACTTAAACTTTACGTCTAAAGGATTACGAATTGCTTCCATTCATGCATTTTAAAACTAATCTAGAGTGACTATACATATTCAAACATATAAATCCAAAATATAGTTGACATGTTTTCATGCTCATGTGGAATGCAAGGAGAGAGAGTGATGAGGCTCGGCTAGTGACCTGTGCTCTATGTCTTCTATACGCTACTCAAAATGAGCTATCACTTTTCTTTACCTAAAAAATTATGCAAATTGATAAGTTACGGTTCAGTGAGAATAATCATCAAATGAGCTCTAAAGTACCAAGAAACTCATAGTAATAAATCACAAATCCAGTACATACCATGTATTCCATTCCATTCATCAGTATCAATAAAGTTCAAACATATAATCATTACTCTTTACGTATGCAAATGCTTTGCTTATTTGATTTTGTTGTGACCAAGTTAAACAGACATTGCCCCGAGTTTCCTTGTGAACATTTATGATGTGAATATTTGCATTTGCTAGCTAGCTTGATCATTTGTTTCATTTGCACATTTGTTGGACCATAGGCCTCTTCTTTTGCTTTATAATATCGATTAACTAGTCACAACTCCTTTTAAGTCCATGTGTATATGCACTTGTACTTAAGCATATGCACTTGTACTTATACATTCATTAACCATTGTATCTTATCACATATAACATACATATACCACATATATGCCTCATATGTCATGCATATACCTTGTATATACTATACATATACCATGTATATATATCACATATGTAAAACATATGCCTCAAATATACCACAAGTATACCATTTATATGTACCACAAATGTCACAAATTATCCATCATCTTATTATCAAGGACCAATCATGACAATCATATGAATCACATAACAAGCAACATTCAATTGTACTATTGAATTCAATTGATAATTAGACTCACCTTTCTCCTTTGATTCTGACCCCTAACTTATTGTCCATCCGCTGCTTATGGGTCTCCAATATGTTGTGAGCCTAATATGAAAATATAATCGATTAACTCATGATTATAGAGACTTAATGTGGCTTAAACAAATTAATATGCATTGTTCATATCAATAGTTAAGATTTTTCCTTTGAGGCAGTGTGACCTTATGGGACTGTTTAGCCTATAAATTGCTCTATACTTGACCAATTAATCTGATTCTTATTTCTAACTAAAAAATAACATATAATTACATAACATACTCAAATTTCAAAGAAAAAGGAGCATTGTACAATACTGGGTGGAATTTCTAAGTGTGTTCTTTTGTTTCTGCCCTGTTTTCTGCCTTTAGGTAGTTTCAGGGTACCAACTTTGGTTCATCATAACTTATAATATAGAAGTCATATTTCATGTTTACAACTTTTATAATTATGTCTCTAAGATTTTCAAATTATAAAAAACATTTCGCTAGTCCATAGCATAGTTGGCTTCTGGACCAGTATGACTTCCAAAGCCCATAACTTAGTCTATACATAACCTATTAAGCTAAAATTAGTACCCAACATTTAGATAAGATATATACCTATAAATTTCATGTTTTGATAATTTACATAAGCTATATCTAAGGAGCTCAAAATATCCAAAACTCTTGCTAGATCTGCCCAAGGCACTAAGCAGGCAGTTCAAACCATGGAACAGTCATGGTTGCATTGACCATAACTCAAAATATACATTACATATGAACCTGAAATTGGGTATACCTATACATAACACATATATATACAACTTTTATGTATTTAAATACTTCAAATAATGGTTTTATCATATTCAAAACTAAATAACACAATTGCTAACTTGGCTAGGATTCACACCCTGACCAGTTTCTGTAGAGAGAGGATATCTCTTCCTATACACAACATAAGACATAAATTAACAACCTTTGTGTTTTAAGTTTTTTCAAAACCAATTTCTATTGATTTCAAAATCGGGGTGCAAGTCAGTGCCTATTAGTGAACCTTAGCAACTCAAATCAACTTTACAGCAATAAGAATTGATTACTTACCAAGAACAAACTTGCAAGGGATTAATTTGCTTCAAAAACTAAGTGAAACAAGGAAGAATTGAAGTATGGAATCGAGGAAGATGAAGAAGAAAACGGGCTGGAGTAAGGAGGCAGAAATGAGGGAGGAAGATAAAGCTAACTTTTTTGTTTTTGTCTCTTTATCTTTTTCTCTTCTTCTCTTCTCTTTTCTCTTCTCTTTTATTTTATTTTTCTTTTGTTTCATTTTTATTTTATTTTATCTATATTATTATTATTATTTACATATATTTATAATTCCACTAATTCACACAATAATACAACTTAATCATTTGGCCCAATTTAACTACATTAAGATTGTAAATGTTTACTAATCTTAATCTAGTCATTTTGCTTACTTTAATTTAGCCACCTTATTCAATTTATTTCTAATACTTTGTTATCCTTATTTATGTTATAAGTACACATGTGTGACTCGATACAATTGTCAAATACTAAGACACGTAGCTAATGCGTGTCATAAACTTGTTCCTACGAAAATACGTATGAAATACAATTGTTCAATTGAATTATATGCAAGGTGCATATGTTCAAATGAAATGCATATGAATATGCATGTGGGGAAGGTCTAGGATGTTACATGAAATCTACCTCCAAAACATCTAGTCCTCTTACTTGCAGATAACCCTATACCTGACGGATGGAAAGGCCTCTTACCACGACTCTGAGGTGCTATCTTCATCTCATTGGCCTCCACTTCCTCTACACTCTCTGCAGCTCTCACCAATCTAGTGAAATCCTCAATATGGAACACAACCACGCTGCCTCTAATAGATGTCCTCAACCCCCTCTCGAATCGTGAACACCTATCAATCTCATCCTTAATAATCCCTTCGGCGTACTTACCTAGTCGACTGTACTCTTATTCATACTCACTTATTGTCAAATTATTTTGTCTCATATCTAAAATTTTTTGCTTCTTCTTGTTTGCATACTCTTTAAGAATATATTTCTCTCTAAATTGTTCCAAGAAAAAGTCCCAAGTAGGAGGAACAGGAGTCTGAGACCTCTTCTTCACTATCTTTCACCAATCATGTGACCCTTCCTGTAACAAGGACACTACATATTTATACTTCTACCATGATGTGCAATCCATATCCTCAAAGACTTGCTTAGTTCTCTTGAGCCAATACTCTTCTGCCCCGACATCATCCTCTTTACGACCATAAAAGTCGGTGGCTCCCAACTTACAGAGCTTGTCGAACCTCAACTCTGTAATAGCACAATCTCATCCATGTCCTTAAGCAACTCCTCCCTAGATTAACCCAAAACTGGAGCATGTCTATCTCTCCTATCTCATCTGTTTGATTTATAAGATCTATCAAATCCATCAATAGATGTACTGCCCTCTGTTGTTCTCTGCCGCCCAGAAGGATTGGTGATATCCATGCTCAATGGTATATATGATTCAAAGGTCTCCTCCCTATCATGTTGTAATGGCTTATACTCCGCATGAGTCTCTTCTCTGACTTTCCGTAAATGCAATTTATCACCCTATAAAACATAATAGTGGCCCATATTAGGAAGTAACAACAATTTATTTTTTTGTATTCAAAATACTTTTAAAAAACCAATGCATATGCAGGTATAAATATTTTTCTATTTCTATCCCTTTTCTATCCTAAAACCACCTAAACCTTGCTCAAATAGCAATAAAATTGTAACACCCTTTACCTACCCGTATACATTGTCATACACGGTCAGATAAGAAATGCTATGAAATATATTTATTTAAAATAATACATTTATTAAAACTTATATAAATATATTTATATATGGCATGAATAAAACTTAATAAAATAATATATTACATTAACAAAATAAGATATAATTTTTTTCTCTCATTATTCTCATACTGTGGTCTTAATTTACATGCTCATGCAAATAATATATATATATATATATATATATATATATATATATATATATATATACATAAAGTGAAATAGATAAAATACATATATAGCAAAACTCACCCTAGTAGAATGATTGTCACTGCTGCTTGGCTCCATAGGTGGAGTCCACTGATATCAGCGACGACTATTATGTTCACACATGTCGCCGTTTAGCTCTACTACAAGCTATGCGAGAGAAAACAAACTTTCGCGCTGAGTATAAAAATCAGTGGTGCAAAAACTTATAATAAAAGTCATTTTGAATGAAAATATACAATTTAAAATCAATAAAAGTCTGAAAAAAAAAATCATGTATCAAAACTATTAATAAATTATTTACTTATAATAAAAGTAGATATAAATCATTAAACAAAATCTACTGAAATCAAGCCATTAGTATTAATATCACAAGTATATAATAAATCCAATAAGATTTTAATCATTTATTAAAATAAAAATTTTATTCAACTCATATATTAATATGCCATAGACATACCCCTAGAGAAATAAGGGGTATAGTCAAACGACAGAAATCTCAGGATCTAAGATAACTATATGACCAAAATTAAAGATAATTACATAATCCCAATTAATATCATCTGATCCAAGATAACCACAGGACCAATTTCGATCCAAGATAATCATAGGATCGGTAATTAAATAATGTATGGTACAAGATAACTACATGATCAGTAATTAAATAATGTATGGTCCAAGATAACCATAGGAGTCATACAATACCTCTCATGACTTATCTCATGATCAAGATAATCACAGGTCATAAAGTTTTTATCCTATTGGCATGCCAACAATTCACTTACTATCTAGGCTAATAAATGAGTTTATCGACATACATAAAATATTAAAACATTTATCTTACCAAAATTTTTATAAACATAATCGTTATTAATTTCTCATACAATTATTTAATAGTATAAAAATTAACGACATGAGAAAAATTAATTAATTTGATACCAATACACTTTCTTTACTAAAATATTTTATTTATTTTTATCATCAAATATATTTCCAATAACTTTCGAAACATTTAATATTTCATAAATGTTGTATATAATTATTTTCTAAAATATAATTATTAAATTTCTGATTGGTTACCAAGCCAATAAAATTTACCAAATTCAAATGGAAATTAAAATACCAATTTGATTTTTTCGGCTCTCACATTTACGAATATTTTTCTACCAGTCTTATTTCATGTTATACACTACTAATGCGAAATTTCTAAATTAATTAAATATTTCTCTTATCTTCTAATTTTTCTCTTCAATTTATTTAATTTTTCCTTCATATCTTTATTTTCCATTTTTTTCTCCAAATATTCACTTCCAACTTAAAATTTCTATTAATTCAATAAATGGTCTAAAAATTCCAACTAAATTTGATAATTACTTTATCCCATTATCTTCCATTTTCCATCACCAATTTCACCAAAATTATATTCAACAATTCCCTATAAATTTTCAATAATTATGCCAAAAATTCACCAAAATTCCTTTAAAAAATTTTCTCCATTCCAAAAATTAATTTCCATTTTCAAACACTCCATATAACTCATTTATCATCATTTTAAGATACAAATCCTTCAAAATAACTTTTCAAAAATTTGGCCATCATTATGGAAAATTTTCAATAATTCCATAAAAATTTCTAAAAATTATTCTCATCAATTTTACATCATATCCATCATCCTCAAACCCCATTCTACTCATTTCCTATTTTTTCTAATTTTTCCATAATTTTCCTATAAAATCCTAATTTTTCCATAATACTAATTCAACTCCAAATCATCATCCAACTTAAAATCAACTTACAAAAATTATTCAAATCAACTTAGATTCATGGAAATTTGAAAGAAAAGTGAAGAAAATCTCACCTCAAATTTTCTTGCAATTTTTAGCCAATGGTTGATTTTTCTCAAAAAATATTTTCTTCACTCCCACATAAATTATACTTCCTTATACCTTGATGATAGTAATTTGTGAGAAAAAAAATTAAAAGAAAAAAGGCTATGGTGGTTGTGCAAAGGAAGAAGAAGAAGAATAAGAAAATGAGATTTTTTTGTTTTATATTATGAAATTATTAAATTGTTTGTCCATTTTTTACTTTATATACTAGATAATACTTAATTAATCTTAATTAAGCTTAATCATTACTCCAATTGGTCAATTAAAATTAATCAAGAATATATTTTGGCTTTTATCCAATTTAATTCAAACAAAACTTTGACTTTGGACTTTTTCTACCAAACTTTCTAATTTTTCAATTTAATCCTTGAATAAATTTATTTTCTTAAATTTCATATCTCAAATGATCTTATCTCCTCAAATTGAAAATGTCAATATCCTCAAAATAATTTTCTTTTCAAAATGGTCTTCTCGATTTTGCAAAACGATCGCTGGTTTCTTTTCAAAATGGTCTTCTCGATTTTGCAAAATGATCGCTGGTACGAAAATTATATTTTTTCTAAATCATGCTCGTAAAAAATTCATCCGTAGTCTGATTTATAAATTATTAGTTTAAAAAATCTTAGAATTCAATTGTGATCATATTAGCACCCTTCCGATTGTGAATGCATCTTCCTAGGTTCCAATTAAAAAATTGGACCATAAACCTGTACAAGAGACCATATTTCCACCTTTCAGACCATAAAACATAAAATCTTATCTTATAACTCTACTTATTGCCTTAAAATAATATTTTTTACATTTTGATATATTTAAATCATATTTTCATCATCAGACAAAAATAACGTATTTCAAATTTGATATGTTGTCTCGATTTGTGTGCCAAGCACGTAATCGCAATAATTGATCAATTGAATTTTTCATATTAAATATTTTGATTATCATATGAAAATAGTTTTTCTCACACTGATTTGTCCGTATTTAGACTCTGATCACTATGCCTCTATACTAGGGTATAGATAACCGAAATATGTGTTTACGGTCAGGGTCCAGAAAGCAGCAAAGATGCATTTTTAGTAATTAAAATCATACATATCGTATAAAAAAAACAAAAAAGAAAGAGTTTGAATGTCAATGTGTATACCTTTCCTAAATGGAGCCTGAAAACATCATTTTCACTAGCTCAAACACCTCCTCCCTTTTGGGGATGGTCACCTGCTCCACTAAATACTCCTCTTTTAACTTTTTATTACTCAAGTTTAACATATAATGCTTCTTTTAAAATTTTAAATGATAGTATTTGGTCAAACTATCATTTAAAATTTTGCACATTCAAAAATTATTATTTTATCCTTAATACATTTCTTATTTTGATTTTACCATTAATAAAAACTCCACCTCTTAATTAACCTTATACAATAATTTACTTATGCTATTAGATATCCAAATTATTATGTTAGTCTAAATTTAGACTTCGATAAGCGTGATCGCTCCCTTTAGATGTGTTTGCCATTTAAGGCCTAAATTAGTAAACGTTATAATAGATGTAGTTACTTAACACCCAAACTACTATAAAAATATTGTGTCTTTGCTTCTCTCACTTTATTTCATTAAATTTTCCTTTATAATTATCAAGCACTTCGTAAATTGCTCATTGTTCCTTTAGCCTCAAAATTTTAGTTTACCACCATTTCATTCCTTTCTTCTTGGTGTACTTTGTTTAAAAGTTGGTATTAGAGCTAAGGTCTTATATGAAAGCAAAATTTCATGAGAAAATATCAAAGATGGCCAACAAAGCAACACTTGGATGGATCCGACTATGCCCATTAGAAGCATAAAATAGTGGTATACTTGGATAGTGACACCGTAGATGTGTGGGACACCATTTTAGAAGTGTGGAAGCTACCATCCAATGAGACTAATGGTGAGGTGGATCTTACTCCATGAAAAAATTGGTTGAAAGCACAATGAAAGGCGCATGGCAAAAATAAAAGGTTTTGTGACATTCTAATATATTGTAGGATATTCTAACTATATAAGAGAGTATAAAATTATGGGTTTGACAGTAAAAAAATAAAAGCTGTAAAAAAAAATAACTGTTGGAAAGAAAACGTTATGTAACGGCTCTTTGGAGGTTTTAGGCTATAAATATTGTCACGTTTACCATTTTAGGCCTTGACCGATACCCACGTTCTGTGATTGACCGATATGTGGGGCCGATCGAAGACCAAGAATGATCGCGATTGAAATGGAGGTGATATAATTGGAGTCTAAAGTAGGACTATATTCAAGTAAAAAAATTGATTTCATAGTTGTGATGAAACGCTTTGCACAAAAATTAAGGAAATAGAGTTACATCGAAAATATGCGATTTTTGCTCTGTCAGCCAATCGCAAACTGAACACACTTGGATGTAGGAAATTTAATACAAATCTGTTGGTGAAATTAATAGCTAAAATTTCTAAGGACAGGGTCTGAAATCACAAAAATAAAATCTAAGTACGATTTCGTTGAACATTAGATCGATTGAGGGCTACAACTAAGTGCTTGTAGTTACAATAGCGTCAATATTATTAAAATCTAATTTTGAACTTAATAAAGTTGAAAAAAATTAAAATATGAACTTTTGACTCTAATTAATTGAGCAAAATAAAAAGTTAGAGTAAATTGTAAAAATGTAACTTTCGCTCTAATGCATGTATTGCAGAACCAAGAGTGTCAGTATATAGAATAAATTATACTATGAATATTGATATAATTAATTGAAGAAATTAAAATTAGGGTGCAGTTAAAATTAAAAGGAGAAAAGATTGAGAACCTAATTGAAATTTTTGATATAATTAACATTAAGTAAGTTTTATTATATTAATTAAATACTAATTAAACAAATTAATATATCTTACATGCTTAAATGCGAAGTGTAAGCATGCAAAAACTCCACATATGGTCATATGTAAACAAAGGTGTAAGCATGCAAAAACTCTACATATGGTCATATGAAAACAAGACTAAAACTAAAACAATATTCTTCAATTTCTCTTAAGTTACACCTTTATTTCACATTTTCTTTCTAACCGAAATTAAGTCCTCTCTTCTTCTAACTTTTTTTTTCTACTTTCTTTCCAATATCGCTAAAGCAAACCTCAAATTAGGTCTGGCCACGGGCCACTTGGGCTCATGGAATTAGCCCAGAACTGATCCGGTCTAATTCAAATAGGATCGGTCTAGACCGGTTCTGGATTCAGCTCAAACCATAGTCCTGTAGGAGAAGGGTCTAAGTCGTGCCCTTCCTCCGAAATCGACGGTTCTCGGTTCTAACCTAAAAAAATTCAAAACAAATATAAAAAAGCCAAGAACGGTTTCATGATCATTGTTCCCCTTTGGTCCTCCCCCTCCCCCGGTGTGCAGAAGAGGTGTAATTTGTACCATTTTTTAATAATTAAATATATTAAAATATAAATATAATGAAAAGATAAAAATACCCTAATAACAAAAAAAAATAACAATTATATTTTAGGAGTATTATTGAAATTGAAATTTTTTAATTTTTTTTCTCTATAAATACCAAATTCATTTCAATATTTTCATCTACTACACAATCTCATTCTCAATTTCCCTCAATTTCTCTACAATTTAATTTCAATTCTCTTTACATATATTCCTAATTTCTCTCTAATTACACTCTCAGTTATTTTTTTTCTAATTTCTTTCTAATTATACTTTTACATAATCTCATTTTTTTTCTTCAATTTTCAATTCTCTCTAATTCTCAATTTTTTTCTTAATCCTACAATTATTCTTTCATTATCTTTCTTTACATTTTTTTAATATTCTCAAATTTTTCACCAAATTTAATAATAAATAATGGCAAACCATAGTCATAGTGGAAGGATCAATTTTTTTTTTTGTGAAAATATTGTTGATTTGAAAAATTTATTGAAAATTTGGATAAGGAGGGGAAGTTCGAAACTTAAACTAAAGAAAGTAAAAAAAAATAGAGGTAATGGACAATTAGAACTGGGTCCGAATCTGACGGCGATAACATCATCTGAAGTAAAAATTCGAACATCCGATATTTTGGATTATTTAATATTGTGGGTAATTATTATGCATAAATATACAAATTTCAAGTTGGAGGTGGTTATGACACATTTTGAATGTACTTGCAAATCAAACATGCTACTAAAATTCAAATAGAGAAAATGCAAAGTTAAATTTCTGGGTACGCAACTTCTTCTTCTACTTCTCAATTATTTTAATATAATGATAAAAAAATAAAAAAAATGGCAAAAATGATAAGTGTAGAACATTTATCTTTTTAGTTATGATGAAAAAGTAGGTTTTGTTAATTATTATCAAAATACATTAAATTTATTTGTTAAACGTGTATTTAGAAATACTCTTAAACGTAATTTATATAATTTATATAGAGAAAAAAAAGATTTTCTCAAAATATTTTCTTTTTTGAATGGATGTATTTTATTTGTAGTGATATTTGGAGTGATCATTGAGAAATGCATTCAAACATGAATTTTACATGTCATTGGATTGATTGTGAATGACAATTACAAAAAAAAATACTTATATTTAGAGTTTTTGATGATCAACATACTACTGATAATATTTTAAAATAATAAAAAAAATATTTTGGAAGAATATGAATCAATTCATAAAATTTTTTCAATTTCTTTTGAAAATACAGCGGTAAATACCAACTCAATTCAATGTCATCAAGTATTATGCTAGCCTAATATTTGAGGTAGATTTTTTCATATTAGATGTGCATGTCATGTGTTTAATTTATGTGTTCAAGATGGTTTGAAATCTTTAAGAAGTATAGTTGCTCCAATTAAAGTATCAATTTCATTCTTATGGTCACATCCACAAAAAGAATGAAATTATTGGTTTGATTTTATCATGAAAATGACAAAAAAGCTAAAAGAATTCCAAGTAATGTTCCTATTCATTGGAATTCAACTTATTAATTACTCAACAAGTCATATGGATATAGAGAATTATTGTGCACATTCATTTCTAATAATGTGCCACAAATTAATTTATATCCACAATATTGGAATGTTTGTCAACAACTTTTAGATATTTTTAAAGTTTTTAATGATGCAACATATATTTTAAGTGGTGTTTATTATTCAATATGTCATTTATTATTGTATGAATGTACTAATATTATTGATACATTTCAAGATTATATTAATGATCCAATTTTTCATAATTCTATTTGTATGATGAAAAATAAATGGTTGAATTATTTTAAATTTATTTATTTGATTAATTTTATATGTTTTATTTTTTATCATAAATGTAAAATAGATGATTTATTTGATTATTTGAGTCTTTATTATTCATTGTTAGATTTAAGTGATGATATTAGTATTGATTCTATTATTAATTATATATAAAAAAATTAACTTGTAATTTATGCATGGAATTTAGTTTAATTTATTTCCTACTATTACTACTAGTAGTGACACTATTAGTCAAACTTCGGGTGAATCGATAAAAATTAGAGGATGTGATCATTTGATGATGCAAAAACGTAAAAAATCAATATTATCATTCGGTTCACCCGAACTTGACATTTATCTAATAACTACATTTGAGTTTGGTGATAATAGGACATGTAAAGATTTTTCAGTTCTTGATTGACGAAGTCGATTTCAAAATATTTATCTAGTACTATCATAAATTGCAAAATAATTTTTTTCAAGTCTAGTCTTAATTGTTGCGGTTGAACAAGTTTTTAGTGTGAAAGGTAATATTTTGGATGAGACACGATTTAGCTCAACTCTTGAATTACTAGAAACTCAAACGTGTATTGATGATTGAATCAAAACGATATTAAGACAATAAGAAATAGAGAAAGATCAATTTCAGGACCAATATGATTTCACCATCGAATGAATGATTGACACATCCGACACCAAATGGTTTAACAATTTAAATTTTAAAAGTAAGAAAACTGTGTGGGATTTGATTTCTCTAAACCCCAAAAAGATACGTAGGCAACTTAATTAATAGTAAAAAAAATTAATTTTAAGCCCAACTATTAATATTATAACTTTTTAAATATAAATTCAAATTTTTATAATTAAATTATTTTTTAAAGTAAAAAAAATTAAATTGATTAGGCTTTTAGTATACTTATAATTTTTATAATTTATTAATTTATCAAATAAAAATAATTTTTTCTAAATTCCAACTTATAATTTCTCAAAAATTAAATTCATCTTTTTTTTTATAATAATTTAACTTATTAGTTATTACACAAATTTACAAATTGATATTTAATAAATTTTTTTCCTCAAAAGTTTCATTTTTTTATAACTTATTAGTTGTAAAAATTTATAATTTACACAAATTAATATTTCATAAGTTAATATTTTTTTCTCAAAATTCTCATTCTTTCCAACTAATTTATTTCCCAATTTGTTTACTTATTTATAACTTAATATTTTTTTTTTGCTTCATTTATAAACAAATTGATAAGTTAAATTAATTTTTTTGCTTCAAATTCACTCAATAATTAAGTTTAATTTCTAAACTTTAATAATTTTAATTTTATTTATTTATTGTGTTAATTACTTAATTCTATAATTTAAAAAATATTGAAACTGGCTGAATTGCCGATTCATGAACGGAAACCGGTCGGTGCTAGTTTGGTCCCAAATTTTTGGGATAGCAAAACTACCAGTTTCGAACCATGGATGGGTCTACCTCAAATTAAAGCTAGGAGATTCCATTTAATGAAGAAAGACAATCGTTTCTCAATGTAAACTTTCATGGTTGTGGAATAAACAAGAAAAGTGAGAAGATTTGGTAAAGAGGGCACAAATTTGGTTTTGAAGAAGTGAAAAAGAAGTAAGTAAAATTTTTGTGCTTTGGAATTTTTTTGGAAAATTAAATATGAGAAAATAAATTGAGGAGGAAATAAAAAGAGAAGAGAAAATTTAATTAAATTAGAATATTTGATGAATTTAGAAAAGAAAGAAACAAGGAAATTATTTATGAATAAAAAAATTATGTGAAATGAAAATAAGAGAAATGGAGAATTTAATTTAAATTGGAAAAGCTGAAAGTAAATTTTGGACATAAGTTAATTATGTGAGAATTATGAAAAATAATAGAAAAATTAGTAAGGATGTTAGAAAAATAGTTGATTGCACCGTAATATGGGATATGGGATTGAAGCCTCGAATTACATGTTATATGTATGAAATGTAAAATAAATAATATCGATAGAAAAATATCTATAAGTATGAGAGCTGAAAAAATTAAAAGGATATTTTAATTTCTATTAGAATTTGATAATTTTTATTGGTTCGATAACCAATTAAAATTTTAATGGTTATTTAGGTACTTCACAGAAATAAACATCAGGATCAAATTCTCTCACACTTAAACATTGCTTGCCCTCAAGTAATACCTAAACATAGAAAAATATTCAAAACATGCTTAAAGAAAACAACAACTAATACACATGACCTCAAACTTCATTATTTCCAAGTTTCACTAATGTACCAACCTGATTTATGTCAAATTCACATTGTCAACTAAACTCAAGAGTGCCTAATGTTGATTTCATACTCAAAAATTAAAAACAAATCAATTCAACCACAACATTGCCTCAACTTCTATAGTGATAACCTATTTATTCAAGGTACTTATTATGAATGGCAAAAACTTATATATTAAACCCCCACACTTGTTGTTTTGATAGACCCTTAAATATTTACTTTATAATTCGATTTTTGTTTATAATTAACAATTCTTCCCTAAGTCACAATGCATTTTATTTTTAATTTTAACTTGTTTTTTCTTTTTGTTTTCTTTTTTAGAAACATACTATACTCATTTATGGTGCTTTGTATACTCATATCCTTGAGCGGAATAGATAAGACAAGTGTATCTTATGCTCTATCTTACTATTTTTGCTAATTCAATAATTTAATAGAGCCTTTAATTTATTTTATAGTGATTAAGGACTTAATATATAAGTTAATAACAATTAATAATTTATAGCCTAAGTATCTTACTGATACTATATAAATGAAGCAAAATAAATAACTAAACCAAAATGCCTTCAATTCTAAAGTATGATATTAACATTAGAACTATCTTAAACTCAATCAAACTAAGCTAATCTAACATAAAATAAAGACCTAGCATCCTTTGATTAACTTGTTTTTAAGAAAATAAAGAAAAGAAATCAAACATATTAGTAAGCACCACACTCCTTTTTTTATTTTTCCATTTAAAAAAAACATATAAACTATTAACACACAAAATTCTAATTCCCCCTGAAGATATAATTCCTTCCCCCTACCCTTATTATAGACATTGTCCTTAATGTCTTAACAAAAAGAGCAAAAAGAAAATAAGCAAAAGGAAAGGAATACTCCCCTAGTATGAAAAATATCTCATTGAGACAAAAGAGGAAACACTTTAGAATCTAGCACAGGAGAAGAGTATGTTGGGCACTAGTACTCTCCAAATGGTCCATCCTATGATCCATATGATCTAAATGTTGTATAACTCGCTACATTTCAGGGATAGAGGACTACTCAGGCTCACTCGATTGTAGTGGAGGTTGTTGCTCATATGGCTCTGCATCGCCTTCTTACTATGAAAGCTCACCCATGTCGCTTAGTAACACTGACCATCAAATAATATCTTTGTCTTTAATAACAAGGTTAGATTTGTTGCAATGAAATACTATCAAAGTTTTCTTGGCTGGGATTTAGCATTAGATTATTAGCTAAAACATTAAAAGCATAAAAATACCTAGTAAAGGCTGTAATAATAAAGCCTAAACCAAGTGTAGTTTTAGGATGTCTGTTGGTGTAGAGCGTATATTTAAAAATAAATGTAGAAGTACAAATTCTAGTCCTAAAATGCATACATCATAACATAAATAATTCAATCTTAGAAATTTTATTATTCTCTAATTTTCCAAATATTGCATGACACATGAATTTATGAAAAAGAGCAATACACGAGTCTTTAAAGCTCGTTGTTGAAGCATTTTTTAGGTTATAATGGGGGTTCTCCTATCAATACTTGCCAAATTTTATTAGCATTAAAATTATCAAGCATATTATTAACTCCATTAGCAAAGAATTTAAACAATTTTCACAATGTTATATGTCCCTACACACTATTTTCCCAATAATCTAAATTTCATTTGAATACATGCCTTATTTATTAGCAACATACTGTAAAATTCAAAAATTAGCTCCACTGTCATTGTAATAAACTATGTCCAACCTAAGCACTTAGTGTAATCTTTCATGGTGTCTAAACTATTTAATTGCTCTAAAGTATCAAAATTAAAAAATCTACTTGCAATCATGTAGACAAATAATGTTCATACCTTGCACTTCTTCAACAGAATAAATTGGAAAATGAGCATTATATCGGAAGGAGATGTCTATTTCGTCATATTCTGCAGCTTCCTTGCCATTGTCACGTGGAGATTTTGTATCCTAACGCTCGTGACATGATGGTGGTGGTGGGTCACACACACGTGAGGTTTCTCTATGCCTTTAGATTGAGCTTTTTGTCCTAGGCATGTTGATTTGACTAAAATTTGGTATATAAGGGCTGAAAATCTTATGGGTTTTATGAAATTTGGTGCTAATTTGAAGAAAAAATGAGAAATTAAGAGGTAATTAGGAGTTAGGGTTTAGGAATAGTTGAGAGAAAATTAAGAAGGAGCAAATGTGATAAAGAATGCCACAGTCATGGGAACGAAGGAAGGTATCTGCACATTTTAAAGAGCACATAAGCAACATAGTAAAAAAAAAAAATTAAATGTCACGCACATGAGGAATTCCTTACATCTGTGACACATTGCTACCTTATGGTGTCATGCACATAAGGCAATCCTCACACCCGTGACACTTCTCTATCTTACAGACTTGTCTCAGTTCCTCATTTTATCATACTCTCGCTTCTATAAAAGTATTCCTAAACACAATTTAGAGTTAGAATTCAAATAGAAACTCACTAACTTGAATAAAAACGAAAATTGAAACTAATAAAAATAAAATAATAGAAAGAATATGGGTTGCCTCAAAAGAAGTGCCACATTTATTGTCTAGGTAAGACATTGCTGACTATCGTTCTTTTAAGGTGAGTGGAAAATTATTTGAAGCTGCTTATCCAGTTCTATATTTCTTACAATTTCACCATACTTATTTACATTTGAGTTCCCTTTAAAGACAAACTTGTTAACCTTAAACATTTAAAACACTGATTTGTAATAGGTAAAGTTGAAAAGTTATATACCTAAATCTCATTCATTACTATCATGGTTAGTTTTTGATGCTTAATATTAATATGGGTGTCTGTTGTGGCCATAAAAGGTCTACCAAGAAATATTACAAAACTTTCTTTTAAGCTTGCATTCTTAGTATCCATGACCAGAAAATCAATAAGCACTATTAACTTACCAATTTGAACCGTGAGATTTTCTATTATACGTAAAGGAAGTTTTATTGAACCATCGGCTAACTGAAGACCTATATTGGTTAGCTTTAATTTCTTAAACCTAGTTAAAAAAACTGAGTAAGGCATTAAATTCACACTAACACCTAAATCTTACATAGCCTTTGCTTTTATTCCTTCTCCCAAGGTAATGTTAATAGTAAAATTTCTAGGGTCGTTCTTCTTTTCAAGTAATGGTGAGGTTACTTTATGTTTTCCATAATCTTTTTTATGTTTGAAGACTCCTTTTTCATAAAATTTACTCTGAAGATATTTTATTTACAAAATTGAACTAAACTAAGCCATTCTTATCTTGAGAAGATGTCTTACTCTTATTATTTTCTCTTCAATTGATAAAAGGTGGCTTATAGGTCTTAGTTGCTTTGTGTAATTGAGGTGCTGAGACTTCTTCCAACACTCCCTCTTATTTTGCTTTTATCTCTAAAAACTTTAATTCTTTGGTATGTAATTCACATGTACCTACAAGAGAACAGTACTCTATGTTAGTTTCATAATTTACTTAATCATTATAAGTGTTACCATTCATAGATATAAACTTGGCTTGCTCTATTTTTCTTGGTAACTTCCCATTTTTATTTTTATATATTGTCTTTACTATTTTCCCAATATGAATTTCTAGCCTTTTGAATGAAACTTCTATTGAATCAAGCCTTTTATTCATTCTCTTCTGCTTGTCTTGAGTTGCTAGTATGAAATTATTTAATGTTTCTTTTATAGATAGTTTTCTAAGTGCACTAATAGGTCTAATTTGGTTTGGATGCAGGTATGAAGGTTGATTCAGAGACTTTTAGTAATGATATTTGTGAATTTGGATTTTGATTTTTGAGGACTTGAGTTGGGTTCTGATCAGAATTTCTTTAAAGAGAAATTAGAGTGGTTCCTCTAACTAGGGTTGTAGGTATTTGAATATAGATTAATTTGTTGCCTCAGTTGGAAAGAATTTAAGGCATTAGCTTGCTTCACTTCATTCCTTATCAAATGATCAAAAGAAGAACACCGCAAATTCCACATTGTTGAACCTTGAGAGGTATTTCTGTCATTTTGATAATAACAAATAAAATCGCAATAATGTATTTAACATACTTGTTTTCTAAGTTTATTGAACAGGGTATGAAATATGATAACAAGAATGGAGAATGGAAGACTAATCTTAAAAAGACAAAAAATGAAGAAATAGCATGTTCTGTAACATCCTTGACCTTCCCCATATGCATTTCATCGAACATAAGCATCTTGCATACAATTCAATTGAACACATGCATTTCATACGTATTTCTATAGGAACAAGTTCATGGCATGCACTAGCTATGTGTCCTAGTATTTGGCACTTGTATCGAGTCGCACATGTGTAATTATAACCTAAATGAGGATAACAAAGTATTAGAAATGAAATGAATAAGGTGTCTAAATTAAAGTAAGAAAAATGATTAGATTAAGATTAGTGAACATTTACATTGCTAATTTAGTTAAATGGGGTCAAATGATTAAGCTGTATTATTGTGTGAATTTGTGGAATTATAAATCTATGTAAATAATAATAATAATATAGACAAAATAAAATAAAAATGACACAAAAGAGAAATAGAAGAGAAGAGAAAAGAGAAGAGAAGAAGAGAAAATGACAAAATGACAAAATGAGAAAATGACAAAAAACAAGTTGGCTTTATCTTCATATATCTTTCCCCATTTCTGCCTCCTCACTCCAGCCCGACTTCTTCTTCAATTTCCTCCATTTCAGACTTAAATTCTTCCTTGTTTCACCTATTTTTTGAAGCTAATTGATCCCTTTCAAGGTTGTTCTTGGTAAGTAATCAATTCTTATTGCTATAGGGTTGATTTGAGTTGCTTAGGTTCAATATTAGGCACTGAATTGTACCCCGATTTTGATATTAATAGAAATTGATTCTGGAATGTGTAAAACACAAAAGTTGTTCCTTTATATCTTAGATTTGTGGATATGTAAACATTTTTTCAATATATTATTTATAGGGAGAGATATACCCTTCGTACTGAAACTGGTCAGGGTATAAACCCTAACCAAGTTAGCTACTGTGTGGTTTGATTTAGAATATGTTAAAGCCCTTATTTGAAGTCTCCCAAAACATAAAAGTTGTATATATATGTGTTTTTTATCTGTATACCAAATTTCAGGTTCATAGGTCTTGTAAATGGGGAGTTATGGTGAATGGAACCATGACTGTTCCATGGTTTGAACTACCTACTGAGTGTCCTGGGCAGATCCAGTACATTGGTTGGAAAATTTGAGCTTGTTATGGCTACATTCTGTACATTATCAAAACATGCAAGTTATAGGTATATGTCTTAGATAAATTTTGGTACTAATTTTAGCTTAATTTGTTATCTATAGACTAAGTTATGGCCTTTGTAAGTCATACTGGTCCGGAAGCCAATTCTATTCTGGAACAGTAATATGTTTGGTATAATTAGAAGACCTTAGAGACATAATTGGTAAACGTTGTAAACATGAAACATGTTCCAAATGCACCCATATAAGTGTCTGTAAAGTTTAATTAAAATAAGACTTATATATTATAAGTTATGATGAACCCAAATGAGTACCCTGAAACTGCCTAAAGGCAGAAAACAAGGCAGAAGACAGAACACTCTTAGAAATTCCACCAAATATTATAAAATGATCCAATTGGTCTGAAATTTTAATATGTACTATATATATGTGTTATTGTTAATTAGGAACAAGAATCAGAGTAATTTGTCAATTATAGAAAAATTTATAGGCTAAACAGTCCCATAAGGTCACACTGCCTCATAGGAAAAATCTTAACTATTGACATGAACAATGCATATTAATTTGTTTAAGCCACATTAAGTCTCTCTAATCATGAGTTAATCGATTATGTTTTCATATTAGGCTCGCAACATATTGGAGAACCACAAGGAGTGTATAGACAATAAGTTAGGGGTCGGAATCAAAGGAGAACGGTGAGTCTAATTATCGATTGAATTCTTTAGTGCAAATGAATGTTGCTTGCTATGTGATTCATGTGATTGTCATGATTGGTCCTTGATAATGTAATGATGGATAATTTGTGACATTGTGGTACATATAAATGGTATACTTGTGGTATATTTGAGGTATATGTTTGATAAATGTGATATATATACATGGTACATGTATAGTATATACAAGGTGTATGCTTGACATATGAGGTATATAGGGAATATATGTATGTTGTATATGATAAAGATGCAATGGTTGATGAATGCTTAAATACAAGTGCATATGCATATGGGCTAAAAAGGCGTTGTGACTAGTTAATCGACATTGCAAAGCAAAAGAAGAGGCCTATGGCCCAACAAATGTGCAAAGCAAAAGAAGAGGCCTATGGCCCAACAAATGTGCAAATGAAACAAATGATCAAGCTAGCTAGCAAATGCAAATGCAAATGTTCACATGGAAACCAGGGGCAATGTTCCTTTAATTTGGTCACAACAAAATAAAATGTACAAGCAAAGCATAAGTAAATAACAATTATTGAATACTTGATTTTATCTATATTTATATGTTATTGACTGATGAATGGAATGGAATACATGGTATATATTGGAATTGTGATTTATGACTATGAGTTGTTTGGTACTTTAGAGCTCATTGGATGGTTATTCTCACTGAGCCGCAACTCATCAATTTGCATCATTTTTCAGGTAAAGAGAAGTGATAGCTAATTTTGAGTAGCGTATAAAAGACATGGAGCACAGGTCACTGGCCGAGCCTCATCACTCTCTCTCTCCTTGCATTCCACACAAGCATGAAAATATGTCATATGTGTTTTTTTGTATTTACGTGCTTGAATAGGTATAGTCATTTTGGAATGAGTCTAAATATGTATAAATGAAATCAACTCGAAAATACTTATGTGAAAAGTTTATGTTTTGATATATGTGATATATTATATTGTGGTGAAAACCTCAGTGTTAACTTTGCAAAGTCAGTGAATAATATTACAGGATATGAGACTTGTAAGTCATTGAATGAAATTATAGGATATGAGACTTGCAAAGTCATGGAATTATATTACAGGATATGAAAAACAATTTTACTACTATTGTTAACAGGGTATTTTACCTTTCCAGTACGCCATGTATGATTACTTGATATTTGGATAGGTTATACTAAAATGCATAAGATGTGGTGTTACATTTTTGGTATCAGAGCAGGGATAGGTTCCATGGGAACATGCATAAGCATAAGAGCATGATAACATATGTATCCTATGTGTTGAACATTATGTAGTGACATACTTTCATTTATTTTAGGGACATCATAAGACATAATTCACCAAGAAGGGAGAGGCCAGCCGAAATGCATTCTCATGAGGCATCACCTCATTTACATAGAGAGCAACCAGCAATAGGAGCTAGAGCTCCAGTACATGCATCACAGTCATCTCATGCAGAAGTACCCCATGAAAACCTAGAACAAGAAGTATATGGTCCTGAAATGTACAAGGAAAGACGGTATGACAAGCTGAGGAAACATGGTGCAACTGATTTCAGTGGCACAACAGACCCAGCAGAAGCTGAGACATGGCTGAAAAGGACACAGAGGGTACTGAATATGATGAGATGTACTCCAGATGAGAAATTCGATTATGCAGTATCCTTACTGCAAGGAAATGCTTATGAATGGTGGGAGACAGTCCCTGATAGTGATGCACAACCACCGGTGTTGACATGGAATGATTTTCTCCTGGAATTTCAGAACAATTACATGCCTGAAGCATATAAAGATGAGAAGAGGAAGGAATTCCTGAATCTAAAACAGGGGAATATGTCTATTGCGGAGTATGAAGTACAATTTAACAAGCTTTCCCATTATGCCACTTTCATGGTCTCTACTGAAAGAGACAAATGCAGGAAGTTTGAAGAGGGCCTCAAATATGAGATCAGAAACAGAATCACGACTACTGATCTTGATAGTTATGCTAGGCTCAGAGCTGCTGCAATCAGAGCTGAACGGTTAATGAAAGAAGCTGGGGAACAACAAATAAAAAGGCCATCACATGAATTCTTTGGTGAGTCTAGCAGAAGGTTGGGGAAAAGAGGTAGATATATGCTTGCACAATCTGGTAACAGAAGTGGGTACTCCAGTTCTAGAGGTCGAGGAATGACTTTCTCTTACCCAGGCAGAGGGCAGAGCCAATATGTTGAACAGAGGCCCACATGTAGTCATTGTGGCAGACAACATACGGGCGAATGTAGAAGGCTCACAGGAGCATGTTATTTCTGTGGATCGATAGAGCACATGTATAGAGACTGTCTAAATAGACCCAAACTAGCAGAGACTAGCAGAGACAGAGGAGTATCTGAGACTACTGTTGAGGCACCGAGGGTCTACCCTACTAGTGGGACACAAGGCAGAGGAAGAGGCAGGGGCAGGACTGGTACACTAGGCAGAGGAGTGACCAGATCTGAAGGTCAGAGTTCTAGACCTCCTACTCAGGCCAGGGTGTTTGCTATGACTAGACAAGAGGCAGTGGATGCTCCCGAAGTAGTCACTGGTAATATTTATATTTTTGAAATATTAGCCTATGCATTGATTGACCCAGGCTCCACTCATTCATTTATATCATTGCATATGGCATCTGAATTGCATCAAATGCATGAGCCTTTGGGGATTGACATAAATGTGAGTACGCCATTGGGAACAGTGGTAGTTGTGAATAATGTCTATCGTGATTGCCTGATATGCATTGATAGAGCTGAGTTAATAGTTGATCTGATTTTATTGCCAATATATGAATTTGATGTGATACTGGGAATGGACTGGTTAACTAGACATCATGCAATAGTGAATTGCTTTATTAAGGAAGTAATTTTTGAATCACCAAACCAGCCAAGGGTAGTATTTCTAGGTGAAAGAAAACTTGTGCCTACATGTCTAGTTTCAGCTGTAAAGGCATTTCGAATGATCAAAGGGGGATGTGAAGCATATTTGGCATATGTGACTAATACTAGAACCACTGATAGCTTGCTTGAAAATATACCAGTGGTAAGGGAATTTGCTGATGTATTCCCAGATGATCTACCTGGTTTACCACCAGATAGAGAGATAGAATTTACTATTGAACTAGTACCAGGAACTGCACTAATATCAAGGTCACCCTACAGAATGGCCCCAGTTGAGTTGAAAGAACTAAAGGCCCAATTGCAGGAGTTACTTGACAAAGGGTATATTAGACCTAGTGTATCACCATGGGGAGCTCCAGTGTTATTTGTTAAAAAGAAAGATGGAACTATGAGATTGTGCATCGATTACAGGCAACTGAATAAAATGACAGTGAAGAACAAATATCCGTTACCCAGAATAGATGATTTGTTTGACCAGTTGCAAGGAGCCCAAATATTCTCCAAGATCGATTTGAAATCAGGCTATTACCAACTGAAGGTAGCAGAAGCAGATATTCCAAAGACTGCCTTTCGAACCAGGTATGGGCATTATGAATTTTTAGTAATGCCATTTGGATTGACTAATGCTCCAGCTGCATTTATGGCTAACCATGTTTGGATAGGTTTGTGATAGTATTTATTGATGACATATTGGTGTACTCGAAGAATAGGGGAGAACATGAACAACATTTAAAAATTGTGTTGCAAACTTTGAGGGAGAAACAATTATATGCCAAATTGAGTAAATGTGAATTCTGGTTAGATCATTTGGTGTTTCTTGGACATGTGGTGTCATGTAAGGGCATAGAGGTTGACCCAAAGAAAATTGAGGCTATGGTAAATTGGGAAGCTCCTAAAAATATTTCAGAAATACGTAGTTTTTTGGGTTTAGCCGGATATTATCGTAGATTTGTTGATGGATTCTCCTTAATTGCTAGCCCTTTGACTAAATTGTTGAGAAAGAATGTGCCTTTCAAGTGGACTCCAGAATGTCAGAGGAGTTTCGATGAACTAAAACACAGGCTAACCTCAGCACCAGTGTTAACCATCCCTACAGGTACATGTGGGTTTACAGTATATAGTGATGCTTTTCACCAAGGCTTGGGATGTGTGTTGATGCAACATGGTAAGGTGATAGCTTATGCATCCAGACAACTGAGACCACATGAGATCTCATATCCAGTGCATGATTTAGAACTGGCTGCAGTCGTATTTGCATTGAAGATTTGGAGGCATTATCTGTATGGTGAGACATTTCAAATCTTCACAGACCATAAAAGCTTGGGTTATTTGCTGACACAGAAAGAATTATGACTGTACAATTGAATACCATCCAGGGAAAGCCAATGTGGTAGCAGATGCATTGAGTAGGAAGGCTAGTGGCAGTGTAGCTCACTTGCAAGTATCCTCTTTTCCATATTTGATTCAATTACGATCTATGAATGTTGAATTAAATATACATGATGAAGGATCACTTATTGCTACTCTTCAAGTCAGACCTATACTAAAGGAGAGGATCAAAGAAGCACAAAGCAAAGATCCTAAATTGTGTGAGAAAATTGAATCAGTAAGGCAGGAAAACAGTAAAGATTTTCAATTGCAGGATGATGTACTGATGTTAAAGTCACGCATATGTGTTCCAGACATTGAGAACTTGTGTCAAGAAATAATGGAAGAGGCACACAATGCACCCTATGCAATGCACCCAGGGATGACAAAGATGTATCACAGTTTAAGGCCTCATTACTGGTGGCCAAGAATGAAGAAAGATATAGCAGAATATGTTTCCAAATGCTTGACATGTCAGCAGATTAAAATTGAACATCAGGCACCAATTGGTAAGTTACATCCATTGCCAGTGCCAGAATGGAAATGGGAAAGAATAACAATGGATTTTGTCTATGGATTGCCAAGAACTCCACGGAAAAATGATGCAGTATGGGTAATTATTGACAGATTAACCAAGTCAGCACATTTTCTACCTATCAGATGGGGTTATACACTTGAGAGTTTGGCCAAATTATATGTGAATGAGATAGTCAGATTGCATGGCATTCCAGTGTCCATTGTGTCTGATAGAGATCCACGGTTTACTTCACATTTTTGGGTGAGTTTACAGAATGCATTGGGAACAAAATTGAACTTTAGCACTGCATTCCACCCACAGACTGACGGACAATCAGAAAGGACTATACAGACATTGGAAGAAATGCTTAGGGCATGTTCTATGGAATTCAGAGGTGTTTGGGATGAATATATAGCATTGATTGAATTTGCTTACAACAACCAGTATCATAGCAGTATCCAGATGGCACCATATGAAGCATTATATGGCAGAAAGTGTCGAAGCCCTATCATTTGAGATGAAGAAGGAGCACGTGCATTAGAAGGGCCAGAGCTAGTGCAAGACACAGTGGATAAGATCAAGGTTGTCAAGAACAAGCTAAAGCAGCACAGGATAGGTAGAAAAGTTATGTTGATAAGCATAGAAGGGAGATGGAATACGAGTTGGGTGAAAAGGTATTTCTTCGTGTGTCTCCATGGAAAGGGATAATTCGATTTGGCAAAAAGGGTAAATTGAGCCCAAGGTATATAGGGCCATATGAAATTCTTGAGAAGATTGGTCCACTGGCATATAGATTGGCGTTACCACCAGAGATGGCTCAGATACATAATGTGTTTCATGTGAGCATGCTTAGAAGATACAGGTCAGATCCTACACATGTACTTAAAAATCAAGCCATTGAGATTGCAGAGGACATGAGTTATGTTGAGGAACCAGTGCAAATCATTGGATACAAGACTAAACAGCTAAGAAATTACCAAATACCTTTGGTTAAGGTATTATGGTGTAACCATTTACAAGAAGAGGCAACATGGGAAACAGAAGAAAATATGAAAAAGCAATATCCACACCTGTTTTCAGGTATTAATTTTGAGGACGAAATTTTTAAAAGGAGGGGAGAATTGTAACATCCTTGACCTTCCCCATATGCATTTCATCGAACATAAGCATCTTGCATACAATTCAATTGAACACATGCATTTCATACGTATTTCTATAGGAACAAGTTCATGGCATGCACTAGCTATGTGTCCTAGTATTTAGCACTTGTATCGAGTCACACATGTGTAATTATAACCTAAATGAGGATAACAAAGTATTAGAAATGAAATGAATAAGGTGTCTAAATTAAAGTAAGAAAAATGATTAGATTAAGATTAGTGAACATTTACATTGCTAATTTAGTTAAATGGGGTCAAATGATTAAGCTGTATTATTGTGTGAATTTGTGGAATTATAAATCTATGTAAATAATAATAATAATATAGACAAAATAAAATGAAAATGACACAAAAGAGAAATAGAAGAGAAGAGAAATGAGAAATGAGAAGAGAAAAGAGAAGAGAAGAAGAGAAAATGACAAAATGACAAAATGACAAAATGACAAAAAACAAGTTGGCTTTATCTTCATATATCTTTCCCCATTTCTGCCTCCTCACTCCAGCCCGACTTCTTCTTAAATTTCCTCCATTTCAGACTTAAATTCTTCCTTGTTTCACCTAGTTTTTGAATCTAATTGATCCCTTTCAAGGTTGTTCTTGGTAAGTAATCAATTCTTATTGCTATAGGGTTGATTTGAGTTGCTTAGGTTCAATATTAGGCACTGAATTGCACCCCGATTTTGATATTAATAGAAATTGATTATGGAAATATGTAAAACACAAAAGTTGTTCCTTTATATCTTATATTTGTGGATATGTAAAAATTTTTGCAAGATGTTATGTATAGGGAGAGATATACCCTTCGTACTGAAACTGGTCAGGGTATAAACCCTAACCAAGTTAGCTACTTTGTGGTTTGATTTCGAATATGTTAAATCCCTTATTTGAAGTCTCTCAAAACATAAAAGTTGTATATATATGTGTTTTTTATCTGTATACCAAATTTCAGGTTCATAGGTCATGTAAATGGGGAGTTATGGTGAATGGAACCATGACTGTTCCATGGTTTCAACTGCCTACTGAGTGCCCTGGGCAGATCCAGTACATTGGTTGGAAAATTTGAGCTTGTTATAGCTACATTATGTACATTATCAAAACATGAAAGTTATAGGTATATGTATTAGCTAAATTTTGGTACTAATTTTAGCTTAATTTGTTATCTATAGTCTAATTTATGGCCTTTGTAAGTCATACTGGTCCGGAAGCCAATTCTATTCTGGAACAGTAATATGTTTGGTATAATTAGAAGACCTTAGAGACATAATTGGTAAACGTTGTAAACATGAAAAATGTTCCAAATTCACCCATATAAGTGTCTGTAAAGTTTAATTAAAATAGGACTTATATATTATAAGTTATGATGAACCCAAATGAGTATCCTGAAACTGCCTAAAGGCAGAAAACAAGGCAGGAGACAGAACACTCTTAGAAATTCCACCAAATATTATAAAATGATCCAATTTGTCTGAAATTGGAATATGTACTATATATATGTGTTATTGTTAATTAGGAATAAGAATCAGAGTAATTGGTCAATTATAGAAAAAGTTATAGGCTAAACAGTCCCATAAGGTCACACTGCCTCATAGGAAAAATCTTAACTATTGACATGAACAATGCATATTAATTTGTTTAAGTCACATTAAGTCTCTCTAATCATGAGTTAATCGATTATGTTTTCATATTAGGCTCGCAACATATTGGAGAACCACAAGAAGTGGATAGACAATAAGTTAGGGGTCAGAATCAAAGGAGAACGGTGAGTCTAATTATCGATTGAATTCTTTAGTGCAAATGAATGTTGCTTGCTATGTGATTCATGTGATTGTCATGATTGGTCCTTGATAATGTAATGATGGATAATTTGTGACATTGTGGTACATATAAATGGTATACTTGTGGTATATTTGAGGTATATGTTTGATAAATGTGATATATATACATGGTACATGTATAGTATATACAAGGTGTATGCTTGACATATGAGGTATATAGGGAATATATGTATGTTGTATATGATAAAGATGCAATGGTTGATGAATGCTTAAATACAAGTGCATATGCATATGGGCTAAAAAGGCGTTATGACTAGTTAATCGACATTGCAAAGCAAAAGAAGAGGCCTATGGCCCAACAAATGTGCAAAGCAAAAGAAGAGGCCTATGACCCAACAAATGTGCAAATGAAACAAATGATCAAGCTAGCTAGAAAATGCAAATGCAAATGTTCACATGGAAACCCGGGGCAATGTTCGTTTAATTTGGTCATAACAAAATAAAATGTACAAGCAAAGCATAAGTAAATAATAATTATTGAATACTTGATTTTATCTATGTTTATATGTTATTGACTGATGAATGGAATGGAATACATGGTATATATTGGAATTGTGATTTATGACTATGAGTTGTTTGGTACTTTAGAGCTCATTGGATGGTTATTCTCACTGAGCCGCAACTCATCAATTTGCATCATTTTTCAGGTAAAGAGAAGGGATAGCTCATTTTGAGTATCGTATAAAAGACATGGAGCACAGGTCACTGGCCGAGCCTCATCACTCTCTCTCTCCTTGCATTCCACACAAGCATGAAAATATGTCATATGTGTTTTTTTGTATTTACGTGCTTGAATAGGTATAGTCATTTTGGAATGAGTCTAAATATGTATAAATGAAATCAACTCGAAAATACTTATGTGAAAAGTTTATGTTTTGATATATGTGATATATTATATTGTGGTGAAAACCTCAGTGTTAACTTTGCAAAGTCAGTGAATAATATTACAGGATATGAGACTTGCAAGTCATTGAATGAAATTATAGGATATGAGACTTGCAAAGTCATGGAATTATATTACAGGATATGAAAAACAATTTTACTACTATTGTTAACAGGGTATTTTATCTTTCCAGTAAGCCATGTATGATTACTTGATATTTGGATAGGTTATACTAAAATGCATAAGATGTGGTGTTACATGTTCACGCCCGTGACCTTATATGTCACGCCCGTGTTGAAGCTTAGCACCAACTATCCAACATTTAAAGTTCACGACTATGAAGAATGATAGCAACTGTGAATGATCATATCAGTCACGCCCATGAAAGAAAGTCACGCCCATGAAAAGACATGACAAATTCTTCCAGAGAGCTTCACGGCCAGAGTCACCACTTGGACCACGGCTAGGAAGGATGTTCACGCCTGTGAAGATATAATGTCACGCCCATGATCAAACACTTCAAATCCTTCTAGAATGCTTCACGGCCAAAGTCACCACTCAAGTCACGGCTTGGAAGAACAGTCACGACCGTGACAACCATAATCACGACCGTGAAAGAGGAAAGAGAAACATGTCAGACGCGAAAATAAGAGTTGGTCCAACGGCTATTTCCGCATTAAATGCAATCAAACGACTATAATTCACCATGGAAGTATAAATGCAAGTCATTTATGAATCCAGAAGAAGAGAATACCTAATACTTCGAATCAAAATCTTGTTGTAAGCCATTTGAGCATTTAATACTTTTAAAATAAACATTTATTCTCTGTGAAAATCTTTTTGCTCATCATTCTCTGAGCATTAAAGATTTGTAAGTGTTTCTCTATGTAATCATCTACTCAAGTGAGTTTGGATATTTTGGGGTTAAGAGTAGAACACTTGTAAGGGTTATTTGTGTGAGCCTTTAAAACACAAGGAATTGGTTATTTGTGTGAGCCATTAAAACACAAGGGATTTTTGAGTTAAGTGTGATCCATTGTTAGAAACACCATAGTTGGGAATGAGTTTGTAAAACTCCAATTGTAACACATAGAGTGTTAGTGAAACTCCCAATTGAGATTGGGGAGAGGAGTAGGGTTTTTAACACCCGAACCTCTATAAAAATTCTTGTGTCTTATCTTTCTATCCCTACTCATCTCAACTTTTCTTTCCACACTTAAAAGTTAAAATTTTTAATATCCAATTCAACCCCCCTTCTTGGTTCAATATCAGGGCAACAATTGGTATCAGAGCTAAGTCTAGCATCAAAGCCTAATCAGTGCTAGTAAAGATCAAGATATGGCCAATGAAGGATTCCAAAGTCTCAAGCCTTACTTTGATGGAGCAAATTATGCTCATTGGAAGTTTCGGATGGAGACATATCTAGATAGTGAAGGAATTGAAGTCTAGGATAGTGTTCAAAAAGAATGGACACCACCAACAAAAAGAGGAGTTGATGGTGAAGAAGAAATCTTATCAAGAGATGATTAGACAGAGCCTCAAAGAAGAGCAAACTTCAAAAACAAGAAGGCAATGACAATTCTCTCAAGCTCATTATCCATTGAAGAATGTGGTAGAATACAACATTGCCCAACAGCTTGCAGCATGTGGAAAACATTGGAAAACTATCATAAAAGAACTAAACAAGTTAAATCGAAGAAGATTCAACTTCTTACTTCAGAGTATGAGCTCTTTAAGATGAAATCCAATAAGTCAATTACTCACATGACCAACCGTCTTCTAGCCATTATAAATGGCATGAGAAAACTTGGGAAACACCTGAGCTTGCAATATGTAAATAACAAAATCCTGAGAAGTCTTCCTCTCAAAGATTACGGTTCAAGAGTTTCTGGTATAGAAGAGGCAAATGAAGACATGAGCACCATGAATACTGATGTGCTTATTGGCAAACTTCTCACTCGTGAAATGGAAGTAAAAAGAGATAGAGAGCTTGAAGCAGAGCTAGAAAAAAGAAAGCCTCTAGCACTAAAAGCCACTACTTCAAAATCTCAAGAGGAAGTTGAAGATGATGAAGAAAAGAGTGATGACGCAAATGAGGACATTGCTATGCTTTCAAGAAGACTGAAAAGAATCATTGAGAAAAGAATGAGCAACTCTAGAAAATTCAGGCAAAGAAACCTCAAACAGACCTCTAATGATACACAAAGAAGTAAAGAAGAGGTAAAGTGCTATGAATGTGGAAAGAAAGGGCATATTAAACCGGAATGTCCAAGGCTCAAGAAGCATAAGAGCAAATACCAAAGAGACAATGGGGAGAAAGGTCACAAAGCCATATAGGATGACGAAAGCTCTTCAAGTGAAAAAGATGACAATGAAAGTGAAGAAGTCAACCTATGCTTCATGGCTATAGAGGATCACGTCTTAGATAAGGTAAGATCACTTCACTCATACTCTTTCAATAATGATAGTAGTGATAATGATAGTAATAGTGAAGATGATGATGATGAGCAAAGCTTAATAGAAGTATTGAATCTAGAACTAGAAAAATATAAAAGTAAATTCAATACTTATAAGAATAACATTTCTGATTTGAAAATCAAAATGGATGCTTTAGAAAAGGAGAACTTTAAGCTTAAATCATCGAATGAATCTCTTCAAAAGTCATTAGATGAATACACTTCAAGACCCTCAACTAAAACCTTGCTTAAAGAAAACAATACTTTGAAAAATGAAGTTGAGGAACTTTGAAACTCCATTTCAAAATTTCACAAAGGAAAGGAGAGCTTAGATACTCTCATTGTGTCTCAAAGACCACCCTTAATTAGACATGGTCTAGGATTTAAGGGTATATCATCTTAATACTACTTTTGTTAAGTCAAGTGAACCTCACATCTCCACATTTGCTGGAACAGCACCAAGAGATAAATGCACAAAATACACTAAACCTTCTATACATAAGAGGGGTGTTCAATGTCTGGTAAGCCTAAGAAAGAAACCTCAAAAGGCTAATCATGCCTTTATGTATAAGAAGCATGCATCTAGAAAAGCACCAATTAATCATGATTGTGCATGCCATTGTTCTCAAACTCAGTCTAATAGAAATATGGTATTCAAAAGCATTGTAAGACTAAAAAACATTTTTAAACCTAAATAGTGTAATTATTGTATAAATTTGGTCACATAAATAAACATTGCTGGATAAGGAAGGCTCATTGGGAACCTTCATGTGCTAACCCCCAAGGACCCAAGCTCATTTGGGTACCTAAAAACCATACTTAAATTGTGATTCTATAAGTATTCCTCAAGTCCACAATAAACAAAATTGCTTGGCTAGTAGACAGTGGATGCTCAAGGCATGTGATAGGAGACAAAGAACTCTTCAATGAAATCACAAGTATTGATGGAGGTAAAGTTACCTTTGGAAACAATGCTAAGGGTAAGGTAATTGGCATTGGCTCTATTGGTATTAATGGTACTACTTTTATTAAAGATGTCTTAATTGTTGATGACTTGAAACATAACTTGTTGAGTGTAAGTCAATTATGTGATAAAGGAAATAAAGTAACATTTACTTCCAATGAATGTCTTGTAACCTCTATTGATGGACAAGAGATATTTAAAGGAAATAGAGATGTCAATACCTACATAATAGACTTACACAAAATATCCAACCATTCTTCTAAGTGTCTTGTGACTACTAGCGATGAATCTTGGCTATGGCATAGAAGGCTTGGTCATGCAAACATAGACTTAATTCAAAGCCTCAACACAGGAGAGCTGGTAAAAGGACTGCCAAGAGTCAAATTTGAAAAAGACAAGACATGTGAACCTTTCCAAAGAGGGAAGCAACACAAGTCATCCTTCAAATCCAAAAACATAGTAAGTACCTCAAAACCTCTACAACTCCTGCATCTAGATTTATTTGGACCTACTAGAATTGCAAGCTTAGGATCTAAACATTATGCCTTTGTCATTGTAGATGATTACTCTAGATTTACTTGGGTAATTTTCTTAGCTCAAAAGAGTGATGCTTTTAAAACTTTCAAAAATTTTGCTAAAAGAGTTCAAAATGAAAAAGGATATTGCATTTTAAGAATAATAAGTGACCATGGCAAGGAATTTGAAAATGAAAACTTTGAAAGCTTTTGTCTTGAACATGGCATTTCGCAAAAATTTTCATCTCCTATGACACCTCAACAAAATGGGGTAGTCGAAAGGAAAAATTGAACTTTAATTGAAATGGCTCGAACAATGCTCAATGAGTATGTTTTGCCAATTTACTTTTGGGCAGAAGCCACAAATACTGTTTGTTCTATTTCAAATCGAGTTTTCAAAAGACCTTTCCTAAACAAAAACTCATTTGAGCTATGGAATGGAAGAAAGCCCTTGATATCATACTTTAGAGTATTTGGATGCAAGTGCTTCATATTGAATACCAAGGACAATCTTGGAAATTTTGCCTCTAAATCTGATGAGGGTATTTTTTTTAGGATACTCTACAACTAGTAAAGCATATAGGGTATTTAATAAAAATTCATTAACTGTTGAAGAGTCTATGCATGTTATTTTTAATGAATCTAATAGACTTGATCTTGTGAAAGGTAGTGTTCTTGATGATGTAGTAGGTACCATGGAAAGACTTGATCTTGGAAATGGAAGATAAGAAAATGATCAAGATGATTCACATCAAGATGATTTTCTACCTCAAGCTCAAGAGGAAAACAGGCAAGAGCTCCCAAAGGAATGGAGATTGACAAAAGATCACCTCAAAGAGCAAATCATTGGTGATCCTACAAGGGGAGTAAGTACTAGATCTCATCTCAAACATTTAGCTTTTGAACTTGCTTTTGTTTCTCAAATTGAGCCTAAATATATTAATGAGACTCTTAATGATGAAAGTTGGGTGATTGTCATGCAAGAGGAACTCAACCAATTTGAGAGAAGTAAGGTATGGACCTTAGTACCTAGACCTAATAAGCATCAAATTATAGGTAGCAAATGGGTATTTAGAAATAAACTAGATGAACAAGGTTCAATAACTAGGAATAAGGCTAGATTGGTCGCAAAAGGGTATAATCAGGAAGGAGTAGATTATGATGAGACCTATGCTCCTGTAGCTAGATTAGAAGCCATAAGAATATTTTTAGCATATGCATGCCATATGAATGTGAAAAGTGCCTTTTTAAATGGTTTTATAGAAGAAGAAGTTTATGTAGAACAACCACCAAGTTTTGAAAGTTATGAGTTGCCTAATCATGTATTTAAACTTTCAAAAGCTTTATATGGTTTGAAACAAGCCCCAAGAGCTTGGTATGAAAGACTAAGTTCCTTTCTCTTAGAGAATAACTTTACAAAGGGGAATGTTGACTTTATATTATTCATTAAAAAGCATAAGTATGATATTCTAATTATTCAAATTTATGTTGATGATATCATATTTGGGTCTACTAATGAATTGCTTTGTCAAGAATTTGCTAAGTGTATGACTAGGGAATTCGAAATGAGCATGATGGGTGAGCTAAAATATTTCCTCGGTCTACAAATAAAACAAGGCAATGAGGGCATATTCATCAACCAATCCAAATATGTTAAAGACTTGCTTAAGAAATTTGGAATAGAAGGATGCAAGAATGTCAAGACTCCAATGAGCACATCAACAAAATTGGACAAGGATGAAAAGGGTAAGAGCATTAATGAAAAGCTCTATAGATGTATGATCGCGCCACTTTTATATCTTACTGCCTCTAGACCCGATATAATGTATAGTGTATGCTTATGTGCTCGCTTTCAATCATGTCCTAAAGAGTCTCATTTAAATGCAGTAAAAAGAATTTTTAAATATTTACATGGCTCATTGCATCTAGGTTTATGGTATCCTAGAAATTCATCCTTTTACATTATTGGATATTCAGATGCTGATTATGCTGGAAGTCTTTTAGATAGAAAAAGTACTTCAGGTACTTGTCACTTTATTGGAGAGTGCTTAGTTTCTTGGTTTAGCAAGAAACAAGTTTGAATTGCTCTTTCTACTGCTGAAGCGGAGTATGTGGCAACAGGATGTTGTTGTACACAAATCCTTTGGATGAAACAACAACTTAAGGACTATGGTCATAGTATGAACCATATTCCTATTAGATGTGACAATACAAATGCCATAAATCTATCTAAGAATCCCATTCAACATTCTAAAAGTAAGCATATTGATATTAGACACCATTTTATTAGAGATCATGTTCAATATGGAGATGTTGTATTGGAATTTATAAGCATAGACAATCAATTGGCAGATATCTTCACTAAGTCTCTAAATGAGGAAAGATTTAATTTCATAAGAAGAGAGCTCGGTATGATTGATGGATTAACTTTGTGATTGCCAAAATTGTCAAACCTTGATTGATAATCTTGTGTTTTTTTTATCTCATCTTACTAGATGTAAGGTAGCAAATTGGATGGAAATATATGTTATAGGGGATTGAAGCTCTTTAGAAATGCTTTAGTCTTGTTTTAGACTTAATTTTATTTGGTGAGGTTTTTAGGCAATTCACGCCCGTGACACATTTTCACGACCGTGAACTAAATTGCCAAAAGAAACAGTAACTTTCACGACTTGCTTCACAACATGTTTCACGGCTGAAGGTAGTGAAGACTATGTTTCATGACCATAACCTTTTTCATTCACCCCCGTGAAACCCTTTGTTCATGCCCGTGACTATTTTTCACGACCGTGAACATTTTCACCAAAAACTTACAGAAGTATTCACACTTTGTATCACACTCTATTTCACGATCACAAGTAGTGAAGTTTGCACTTCACACCCGTGACTTGTCTATCACCACCGTGATAGTTCATCATTCACACCCGTTACCTTTAATTTTCATGACTGTGAACAATTTCATCCCTCTCTTCAAGGGTAGAGCGTCTCTTCAGCAAACCGTGAACATGACATTTCACGCCCTTGACTTAGTTTTTCACGCCCGTGAAGATGTCGACTATATAACATTTCTTCCGTTATTTCTCTCATTCCAACTCTCCAACTTCTCTCAACTTCTCTCATTTATCACCATTGAATACTATTTTAAAGATTACGGCCCCCTAGCAACTCATTTTATCTATAAATATCTTCAAAAACCATTTCCATTATCAGAAATCACATCACCTTAGGTTTTACTCACAAATTTCTATCAAAATTTTCACTCTTCAAAAGTTCATTTTTCAATCAAAATGGAAACCGGCTCCTCCAAGGGTATAAGAAAGAAGTCTCATGCTCCAAGAAGGTACACGAATTACCTTCTAAACATTATTCTGGAGTATTGCCATCCTAGATATTCTATTCTCAAGAAAAGGCCACTTTTTTCCTCTCGATCATTTGAGTGGCAAACCATCCGTACACTCGGCCTCGAGACAAGCATGACAGAACAACTTCAGGTTTGTCATTTGAAAGACTTCGTTGATATTCATCAACCAACACTGAGGGAACCAACTCTAGAATTTCTAAGCACCCTGCTAGTCTCTCCTACTGGCACGATGAAATTCAATCTTTTCAAGTATCCGAACCCCCTCTCTACCATAGAGTTTGGAGACATGTTCAACCTTCCCTCTGATGGCATCTTGAATGAGAATGAAGTGGAGTTCTATGCTACTCAAGCTTGGACTCATTTCAGGCTTGATTGCAGCTGGGACGTCAAGAGTACTTGCATAGGTTGTAACCTATAGCATTTTCGCAAGAGGAGACAACAATGGATCAATTAGGAAGTCAGAGCTCTTTCTTCTGGAGATGGCCCGAAAAGGCCTAACAGTGGCTTTATCTCGATGGTTTGCAAACCATCTTTTGTCAATTGCCACTAAGCCCTCCGGAGACATTCTGATTGGTGGGTACGTGACTCACATTGCCATCAAGCTAGGATAATTGAAGCTAGAGGAACACCACTTCAACCTAATACCAGTACACTTGTAAGGGTTATTTGTGTGAGCCTTTAAAACACAAGGAATTGGTTATTTGTGTGAGCCTTTAAAACACAAGGAATTGGTTATTTGTGTGAGCCATTAAAACACAAAGGATTTTTGGGTTAGGTGTGATCCATTGTTAGAAACACCATAGTTGGGAGTGAGCTTGTAAAACTCCAATTGTAACACTTAGAGTATTAGTGAAACTCCCAATTGAGATTGGGGAGAGGAGTAGGGTTTGTTAACACCCGAACCTCTATAACAATTCTTGTGTCTTATCTTTTTATCTCTACTCATCTCAACTTTTCTTTTCGCACTTAAAAGTTAAAATTTTTAATATCCAATGCAACCCCCCTTCTTGATTCAATATCAGGACAACACACATACTTGATTTACTAATGGTGTTCCTTATTGGTTAGCATTCAGACTTATTTTATGAGTTCGATAATTTGTAATGCCAATTCGTTACCACTTGAAGCTTCATGCACTACCAGTTTCATTCCTCTTGTACTCTTTTGTTGAGAATTAGCTCATAGTAATTCAAATATGTCATAGACCTCTATTGTTGTCTTTTTCCCCCATTAGCTTGCTTCACTTCATTCCTTATTAAATGATCAAAAGAAAAACACATATTAGCTCTATAGCCATAAATACTGCAAATTCCACATACTTGATTTACAAATGGTGTTCCTTATTAGTTAGCATTCAAACTTATTTTATGAGTTCGATAATTTGTAATGCCAACTCGTTACCACTTGAAGCTTCATGCACTACCAGTTTCATTCCTTTTGTACTCTTTTGTTGAGAATTAGCTCCCAGTAATTCAAATATGTCATAGACCTCTATTGTTGTATTTTTCTCCCATAGCTTCTCCAGCTATGTTGTCAACCATAAACTAATATTATTGGCTCAATCCATCATAAAATGACTAATTTGTTACTGGTAAATACCCATTGTAAGAGCACTGTAAAAGAAGCATTTTTAACTTCTCCCATGCTTCATGGAATGTTTCATAACCTTTTTGATAAAAATTTGTAATTTATGCTCTCAACTCCTTCATCTTTTGGTGGGAATAGAATTTACCCATGAATTTATGATAAACTTTAGTTCAATTATTGAAAGAGTTAAGGGATAAAGTCATTATCCACTCCCTGACTCTATCTTTTAAGGTGTAAGGAAAACACCTCATCCATAACTAATCTTCATTCAGCCCATTTAAAGGAAAAATTATATTATGAATGTCAAATGGTCTTCATTAGTTAGTGTGACACTCTTATAACAATTGTTCTATACGTACGTTATGTAGTCTGATACGATTATCAAAACTGTTAGTATCTTCTAAATTTGATTATAGTCGATGTGTGTAAATTTTTTTCTTAACTTAATGACCATAATATCATTAGTACTTTACTAATTCTTTTTATTTTCCAAAAATTTCAGCAGTATAATAACAATAAATCTAACCATCCCACTTGCACTAAAAACAATTTACAGCCCATTTTGAACACAACAATACAATTATAATATAAAATACTATTTATTCAACCACAAGTCAATATTCCATTCTTATTCACATATCCATACATATATTCATATATACTTGACATTCTTAGTAATATCCTACTATTATTTTGTCATTCCATCTGCCTCCCAAAGGTAGTATGCTTTGCTCCGATGTTTTCCTAGCTATTACCTGCACGCAACCAAATAACTATATATTGAGCATTAAAAATGCTCAGTGATGATTACAAATCTAAGGATTTCCATTATTACCAATTTATACACAACATGCAATATCATATTCACTACACTATTCAAATTTTACTCTTTAATATATTAATTATACTTTTCTCAATATTTTATTATTATTTACCATTCATTCACTATTTAATATTTTTATTAAATTATCAATTTACTTAATTAATTTTATGGTCTTTTTTTACTTTTGAACTTTCATTTTCTTTCAATTTAGTCATTTTTCATTTTACTTCTTTAATTAACTCTTTTTTTCTTTCTTTCTTTTTTTTTTCATTTATTTTATTTTTAACTACATAATTTAACATTTTTCTTCCACTTATATTTCATTTTACAATTTTACTATTTTTGCCATATTTATCACTTTTATCATTATTAGTATTACACCCTTTTATCATATTTATCATATTTATTACTTTTATTATCATTTTTTTCTTTTAAACTATTTTTTTTTATATTTGTCCTAGTTTCAATCCGATAGAAAATTTTCAGACTAGATACATGGGATGTGGATCCCACAAGTCCATTATACTAAAAAGTGACCCCGAAGGACCATCCAAATATTGCACTGTATATTGATCACTGAATCACTATCACTGAAGTAGACTGTCATTGGCCTATAAAAGCGAGTCACCATGATCCGCATCGCAATAATGGTGTCCCTATGGCTAGCCAATTATATCCTAGCTAGATTTAATCATCATAAAATAGCTAAGGGCAATACCTTATTCATTTGATTCAATTTCTATTAAATTCATAAATTCTATTTATTTTACATTATTAATTACCTAACATTTTATTCATCCATAACCAATTCATCTATACCATAATTTTTTTCCACACTTTTTATTCTAATATATCAATATTTCATTATTAATACTCAATTAAGTTATTAAACTCACGAAACACACTTTATTAATTATATTTTATTTCACTCATAAAATAATCACTAATTAGAAAAATATTCAATATATATTTAAAAAAATTTCAATAAATTTCTATATACTCAATGTCATGTCTTCTAGCATTTCATGACTCATTTTTCATTTAATTAGCAAGAAAAATATTAAATTTTTCTTCTTCATATTTCGGCCTATATCCATTTTCCATCATTGAAATTTTTCTTTCACCTTCTAATATTTCATATCACTAATTTAAACATCAATTACTACATATGTACCATAATATTACACTAAATCATAATTATGCCTTAATATGCATTTTTACACATAATATGGTCATTTTTTTCAAATTTCCATTAAATAATTTTTTTAATTGAATTTAACCATTCTAATCCACTTTTTATATTTTCTTAATCATGTTTTAAGTTTCTATTATCATTTACATGCAAATCACACAAATCCCCTAATTTCCATAACCCAAATTCAAGCTTAAACAATGGAAATAGGTAGATTTTTAAATCACTAACCTTATTTCCTTCTTTTAGCCTTCCTAAGCTTCCTTTTCCTTGGCCTTTTCCTTTGAAGCACCTTCACCTCCTTGATAACCTACCATGGCTGAAATATATATATATATATATCATTAATCCATCATTATTTTGCTTCCTTAACTCAATCTAACTTCATAACTACCATCTACATACATTTAACTATCTATTTGAACCCTTAAATAAATTTAAAACTCTTAATTTCTCTTACCTCAATTTGTATCTTAATTTATCTCCTTTGATTTCCTTCCACTCTATCCCTCCAAATGAATATTGGAGACTACGACTAGCTACTAGAGATGCAAAAATAATATTAGGGTGCTTGATTTTGGTGTAAAAATTCAAAAAAATGGAAGAAATTTGGAAGAGAAAATGGGAGAGGATGGTTCGGCCAAGAGGGAGGTGGTGAGAAAGAAGACGAGGCAGAATTCTATCTAAAGAATTCTGATTCCTTGGGCCTTTTATAGTGGATTAAAATAGATGGGTTTGGGTCAAACAAAGTCCAATCCATTTAGGCCCAATTAAGCACTCTGAATTATTTCTCTCATTTCTCAAGCTCAAATTTACCCAAATTTGATTCTATAATTCATAATATATATATAGCAAGCAACAAATTTGATTCTCTCATTTCTTCAGTCACAACGCCATTTAAGTCCATATGCATATGCTCTTGTACTTATGCATCCATCAACCAATGCATCTTATCATATATAATATACATATACCGCATATATGCCTCATATGCCACATAATACCTCGCATATACTATACATATACCTTGTATATATATCACATATGTCAAACATATACCTCAAATATATCACAAGTATACCACTTATGTATACCACAATGTCACAATTTATCCATCATCATATTATCAAGGGCAAATCATGACAATCATATAGCAAGCAACAATCATTTGCACTGAAGAATTCAATCGATAATTAGACTCACCGTTCTCCTTTGATTCCGACCCCTAACTTATTGTCTATCTGCTCCTTGTGGGTCTCCACTATGTTGCAAGCCTCATATAAAAACATAATCGATTAACTCATGATTAGGGAGACTTAATGTGGCTTAAACAATTTAATATGCATTGTTCATGTCAATAGTTAAAATTTTTCCTATGAGGCAGTGTGACCTTATGGGACTGTTTAGCCTATAAATTTTTCTATACTTGACCAATTAATCTGATTCTTGTTTCTAATTAAAAATAACATATAATTATAGAACATATTCAAATTTCAGACCAATTGGATCATTGTACAATATTTGGTGGAATTTCTAAGAGTATTCTGTTTTCTGCCTTGTTTTCTGCCTTTAGGCAGTTTCAGGGTACTCATTTTGGTTCATCATAACTTATAATCTATAAGTAATATTTTAATGAAAATTTACAGTAGAATTTATATATTATTATTATATATTTATATATTATTTTATTATTATATTTATATTTAATTTATATATTATATTTATATATTATTATTTATATAATATAATATATTATTTATATAATATATTATTATATTTATATATTATTATTTATATAATATAATATATTATTTATATAATATATGGGTTTATTTGGAATATTTTTCATGTTTACAACTTTTATCAATTATGTCTCTAAGGGCTTCAAATTATAACAAAAATTTTACTGGTCCAGAATAGAATTGACTTCCGGAACAGTATTCCTTCCAAAGGCCATAACTTAGTCTATACACAACCAATGAATCTGAAATTAGTACCAAAATTTAGCTAAGACATATACCTATAACTTTAATGTTTTGATCATGTACAGAATCTATCTCTAACAAGCTCAAATTAGCCAAACAAGTTACTGTATCTGCCCAGGGCACTCAATAGGCAGTTCAAACCATGGAACAGTCATGATTCCATTCACCATAACTCACAATTTACAAGGCCTATGAATCTAAAATTTGGTATACAGATAAATAACACATATATATACAACTTTTATGTTTTGAGAGACTTCAAATAATGGCTTTAACATATTCTAAATCAAACCACACATTAGCTAACTTAGTTAGGGTTCACATCTGGACTAGTTTCAGTACGAAAAGGATATCTCATTATATACACCACATCATGAAAAAATATTTACATATCCATAAATCTAAGACATAAAAGAAAAAATTTTGTGTTTTAAGCTTTTCCAGAATCAATTTCTATTAACATCAAAATCGGGGTGCAATTCAGTGCCTAATATTGAACCTAAGCAACTAAAATCAACCTTATAGCAATAAGAATTGATTACTTACCAAGAACGAACTTGCAAGGGATCAATTTGGTGCAAAAATTAGGTGAAACAAGGAATAATTGAAGTCTGAAATGGAGGAAATTGAAGAAGAAGTCGGGGCTGATGTGAGGAGGCAGAAATGAGGAAGAAAGATAAAGCCAACCTTTTGTTTTTTTTGTCATTTTCTCATTTTCTCTTCTTCTCTTCTCTTTTCTCTTCTCATTTCTCATTTCTCTTCTCTTCTATTTCTCTTTTGTGTCATTTTCATTTTATTTTCTCTATATTATTATTATTATTATTTACATATATTTATAATTCCACTAATTCACACAATAATATAGCTTAATCATTTGGCCCGATTTAACTAAATTAACAATGTAAATGTTTACTAATCTTAATCTAATCATTTTTCTTACTTTAATTTAGTCACCTTATTCAATTTATTTCTAATGCTTTATTATCTTCATTTAGGTTATAATTACACAAGTGTGACTCGATACAAGTGCCAAATACTAGGATACGTAGCTTGTGCGTGTCATAAACTTGTCCCTACGAAAATACGTATGAAATGCACGTGTTCAATTGAATTGTATGCAAGATGCTTATGTTCAATGAAATGCATGTGGGGAAGGTCAAGGATGTTACATGGTGTGTCTAATAATCTAACCTTATTATGTCTATTTTAAGTTAATAATTTGACATTTATTTTCAAAGTCTGGGCCCCACTTGATCAGAATAAGAGTTGGATTACAACTTGACTTTGCAACAAAAATAGGTGTCACGCACGTGACATGCCCTCATGTGCATGATAAGAAATAGAGAGATGTGCTTGCATCAAAGTTGCTCGCCTGCGATAGAAGGTTGGAATACATGAATTTTGTGCCCGTGACAGAAGGTGGAAGAACTCCTCAAAGCTTAGCAGCTCCTCATGCTCGTGACAGCTACTTACGTGTGTGAAGATCTTGACTTCAAATTTTCCCTTCATGCACATGACACCTCCTCATGTGTGTGAAGTTTTGCTCTATTCTACACTTCTTCTTCCTTCCTAACAAACACGAAAATAAAATGACTAAGTACCTGATCATGATAAAAAATATATATAATTAAAACATGAATAAAAATATGAAAAAATAAGAACACATCAACATGTTACCCGAAGAAGTACAAGAAGTACTAAACCTCCAGCCTTGCTTCAAGATTTTGAAGTCAATCTTACCTCATATACCACCTTATGATCTACCTCAAATAACCCAACCACATTACCTATTCTAAATGGACATTTTTTACATGCACATTTATGCTTTGTGGCTAGTCAATCTACTGTACAAGAACCAAAAAGTTATCATGAAGCTATCAAGCATAATGAGTGGGTTATAGCTATGAATGAAAAATTAAGAGCTCTTGAACAAAATCAAACCTAGATAGTGACTGATATATGATCAGGAAAGAAACTATTAGATCAAAATGGGTTTATAAACTCAAACTTAAACAAAATGGTACCATAAAAAGTTATAAAGCCTGGTTGGTAGCAAAAGGGTTTAACCAAATTAAAGGTATAGATTTTATTGATAGTTATTCTCTTATTTCAAAGGCAATTACTAACAAAATCTTCCTTGCAATTGCTGACACCTACAACAAATTGATATAAGCAATGTTTTTTGCACGGATATATAGAAGAAGAACTCTATATGTTGCCACCATAGGGTTATGATCAAGTTCAACCAAGACAAGTTTGTAAACTTAACAAATGTTTATATGGTTTGCACCAGGCATCCAGAAAATGGAATGCTGAATTCATTGCCAAGTTACACTTATATGGCTTTGAGTAGTCTACCATGATCATTTTTATTCATATTAACTTCAGGTTCTGAGTTTCTAGCCCTTATCATTTTTTGATGATGTATTAATCACTGGTAACTCAAAGTTTACTGTACAAATGATCAAAACTTACCTTCACAAAGAATTCACCATAAAATATCATGGTGTAGCCAAGTTTTTCCTTGGCATTAAAATTGCACAATCTACTAAAGATTTGTTCATAAACCAAAGGACATATATCCTTGACCTTGCAAAAAATGTTGGATTACGAGATTCTAAGGAAGTGCCAACACCAATTGTTAAGGGTACTATTCTTTCAATAGATACAGGTCCTTTACTAACTCATCCTCAATAGTATCAAAGACTTATAGGTCGACTATTGTGTGCAAGTTTTACTATGCCACATGTTACTTATGTTGTACAACAATTGAATTAGTATGCTCAATCTCCCAGGTTACCCAATAGAAATGATGGGTTATATATCCTAAGATATCTCAAGGGTAGCCCGAACAAGAGTCTATTTTATTCAAGCACTAATGATTAACATCTAAAGGCCTATAATAATACTGACTAGGCCATTTGCAAAGAAATGCATAGTTCGCTAACCAACTATTATGTTTTCCTTGGGTCTACCTTGATTTTTAGAAAACCAAGAAGTAGAACACGGTATCATGATATTCTATTGAAGCCAATTATGGTAGCATGATAAGCAACATTTGTGAAGTGCAATGGATTTCCTATTTACTTTGTACTTTCCATGTTTTAGTCCCACTACCTATCAAACTCTGGTGTGGTAACACAACAACTATACACATCACAGAGAACCTCGTGTTCCATGAAAGAACGAAACATCTCAATATAGATTGTCATCTAGTATAAGATAAACACAAGGATGGGTTCATTTTACCAAAACACCTTCGTTCTTCTCTTCAACTAGCCGATTTCTTCACTAAGGCATTATCAGCCTTTATTTTCAACAATATGTGTGCCAAGTTGGGCTTGTCACAGCAGCAACAAGCACCAACTTAAGAGAGGAGGGGGTGTTGAAGTGCTTGTTAAAAAAGGCTATTATTTATACACACCGTTTCACTTAAGGCTCACTTCTTCCACTATGCACACCATTTCATTTATTGTTGGAATGAAGTTATTAGAGCTATACGACAATGTTTTGTATTGATGTATTCTTCTCATAGTTAGAGCAGAAATGTCTGTTAGGGCTAGTTTTTTTTTGTTTTCTATTTTTACAGTTTTGATGCATATATAAACTTGTACTATACTATTCATTAGGAGAGATGAAGTATTATTCATCACAATTTTACTCGTCATATTCAAATCAATAGCATTCGCACAACTACCAAAGAATTGTACTCGTCGCTAGCAATATAATAGCTAATCTCGAGGAGATATGAATTGTAATCCATCTCAAAAATGAAATAACTTTGTTTGAAAGTAATCTGAACCTAAAAATGACTTGAACTCAAACCCATCCAACCTAATTACTAGATTTAATATTCTATATTATATACATTAATATATATATATATATATATATATAATATTATAACCCTCTTCGATATAATTAAGAATAAACTCAATTGTTGAATTTTGAGGGGTATTTCTGTTATTTTGATGATCACAAATAATTAGACAATAAGGAATTTAACCACATTTTGTATTTTAAGTATTTTAGATATGTTATACATTCCTAAAACCATAAAGCAATCTGATCAAAATTATTTAAAGTTCAAAAGAATGAAAATCAACAAAGATTCATGTTTGTGAAGTAGATATTCACACTAGTGAATATTGTCATGCCCGTGGTGAAGAATTGACCATGAAAACAACAATTCATTCCCATGACTTTTGGAGTAATGCCCATGAATCAGTTAGTGCCAAGTATGTTCATTCAAATGTTCATGGTAGTGAAGCATTGAACCACTCGTGAAGCTTGACTAAGTCATGCTCGTGAAGAAATGTATCACGTCTATGATAAAGCTCTCATTTTTGGACAGAATCCTTGACGACCAACTTCATCACTTTAGTAACGGCTACAAAGAATAGTCATGCCCTTGAACATTAAGTCATGCCCGTGAATGTGGAAAGAGAAAGTTGTCAGACATGAATAGGAAAGTTGTTTGGATATTTTTGCATTAAATGCATCCCAAATGGCTGTATTTGTTAGAAATATAAATACAACATATTTATGACTTCCAAATGTTAGAAAAATGTTCATTCAATCTTTTAATCTTATATATCCTTGTGCATTTAATTGATTTCGCCAATCTTAAACTTTCATATTGTAAAAACCATAATTGCTCAAAATTGTTGAGCTTTTTGGTTAGTGAATGTTTCATTCTTGTAATCAATTAATCAAAAGTGAGTTTGAGTGAGTTGGATTGTGAGTGAAATATTTGTAAGGGTTTTTGTGTGAGCCATTAAAACACAAGGATTTGGTTGTGTTAGCCATTAAAACACAAGGATTTTTCTAGATTAAGTGTTAGCCAAAAGAGTACACACCATAATTGGGAGTGAGCTAGGAAAAACTCTATTTGTAATACTTTGAGTGTTAGTGAAATACTCAATTGACATTGGAGAAAGGAGTAGGGTTAGTTAGTACTTGAACCTCTATAAATCTTGTGTGCCAAATTTCTCTCTCTCGCACAAATCATTATTTGGTAAAATTGCCTCAAGCAAATTTTTAATTACCAACCAATTCAACCTCCCCTTCTTGGTTATTGTTTGGGGTAACAATTGGTATCAGAGCTAAGTCTAGCATTCAAGCCTAACAAGCGCTAACAAAGATCAAACGATGGCCAATGAAGGATGTCATAGTCTCAAGCCCTTTTTTGATGGAGCTAACTATGCAAATTGAAAATTCAAAATGGAATTCTATCTTGATAGTGAAGGAGTAGATGTTTGGGAGTCCATTCAAAAATAATGGACACCTCTGAAAAAAACAAACTCCGAAGGAGAAGAAGAGATCATCCCAAGAGATGATTAGACTGAAACTCAAATGAGAGAAAATGGCAGAAACATGAAAGACTTGATAATCCTAATAAGCTTTTTATCCCTTAAAGAGTGTGGTAGGATTCAATATTATCTTACCACTTATTATATTTGGAAAACATAGTAGAATTACCATGAAGGCACCAAGCAATTGAAGTCCAAGAAAGTTCAACTTCTTATCATTGAGTATGAGCTCTTCAAGATAAATCCAAATGAAACCATAACTGAAATGAACAATCGTCTTATTGCCTTTGTTAGTCGTATGAGGAAGCTTAGAAATAACTATAATTTGGAAGACATAAATAACAAGATTTTGAAGAGTTTTCCAATGAGAGATTATGGCTCAAATGTTGCGGGTATAAAATAAGCTAATGAAGATTTGAGCGTAATTCCCTTCGATGTACTAATCGGTAAACTTCTCACTCATGAAATGGTTTTAGTAAGGGAAAAGGAGCTTGAGGGAGAAAAGGAGAAAAGAAAGCCTCTAACACTTAAAGCTTCAACCTTAATGCCTATAGATGAAGATCTCCTTAGTGATGAAGAGTTGGTTAATGAAGGAGATTATTAAATAGCCTTCCTTTCAAGGAAAATCAATAGGTTAATCACCAATAAGTATGGGTCAATCAAGAACTACAAGTAAAGAGCCTCAAGTTTTCCCCTAAGAAACTCATCATTTAACAAAGGCAAAGAGGAAGTTAAATGTTATGAATGTAGGAAGAAGGGGTGCATTAGATTGGAGTGCCCCATGGTCAAAAAGTACAAGAGGACACCCAACAAAGAAGAAGAATAAAAAGGTTACAAAGCCACTTGAGATGATGAAACCTCAACACTCATTGAAGAAGTAGAAGACGAGGTGGCTAACTTGTGTTTCATGGTTATTGAGGATTACTCCAATGATGAGGTATGCTATACATCCCAACCCTATCATGACTTGTATGACTTAATGGATGATGATGATGATGATACAGGTAAAGTACTAAATCTAGAGATAGAAAGGTACAAAATGAAACTTGATCTTTATAAAAAAAATAACTCTAAACTCAAAAATGATTTCAATAACCTTCTAAAGATAATTCAAGAGCTAAAAACCTCAAATGACTACTTAAAGAAGTCATTGGATGATATTTCCTCAACAAGTTCTCTTTTAAAAGAAAATAATGCATTGAAAAATGTGGTTGAAGAGCTTGGAAATTCTATTTCTAGATTTCACAAAGGGAAGAAAAATTTAGACACTCTAATCATATCTCAAATACCTCCCTTAGTGAGACATGGTCTAGGCTTCAATGTAACATCATCATCTTCTCAATCTAAAACCGTCATTGTTAAATCAAGCACACCAAAAACTTCTACCATTGAGGTAAAAGCCCCAAAGGCTAATGGCAAATTACACACAAAACCCTATACTCAAAAAAAGAGTAACCAAAGGTCACATGGCCTAAAAGGGAAATCTCAAAAGGTCAATCATGCTTTCTTATACAAGAAACATGCACCTAGGAAAGCACCCATAACATATGAATGTTTATGTCATTATGCACATACTCCACCTAGAAAAATAGTGAAGCTTAAACCTTTTGCAAAGTGGAAAAGCATATTTTAAACTAAATAATGTCACTACTGCTTGAATCTTGGGCATATAAAAAACATTGTTTCATAAGGAAGGCCAATTAGGAATCTTCTAGTACTCACCCCTAATGACCCAAGTTCATTTGGGTACCTAAATTATTATTTTATACTTGTGCCTCAAGCCCACGTCAAAGGAAAATGCTTGGCTAGTAGATAGTGGATGCTCAAGGCACATGACCGGTAATAGAAGCCTTTTCACTCAAATCAAAAAGATTGATGGTGGTAGGTAACCTTTGGAAACAATGCTAAGAGTAAGGTAATTGGCATTGACTCAATTGGTTTAAATAATGCTTCTTTAATTGAAAATGTTTTTGTAACACCTAACATCTTATACTTCTATATACCACATATGCTAGTTTTATAATAAGTTATCATGTATGGAATAAGAATAAAATAAAATTCATGTTTACAATGAGAGTAAATTTTTTTAATTGATCTCATATTATCAACAATAATTTCACAATCAATACGAATATTTTAATCATAGCCTATAACATCACATATATTAATAACTTAAACATTACGTTTAAAAGTTAGTAAATTTACAAGTTGAATCCATTTATATATATATATATATATATATATCCTAGTACATATTCATTGTAATTATACATATGCAAGTACTCAACCTCCAAATATAAATGATATGCTCTTATGCTTATGTGGAATGCAAGAAGAGAAAGTGAAGAGGGTCGGCCGGTGACCTTTAATCCATGACTTTTATATGCCATTCAATATGAATTACTATTCTTCTCTACCTGAAAAATGATGCAATTTTGTGAGTTATGACTCAATGAGAATAACCATCAAATGAGCTCTAAAGTACCAAGCATTTCATAATAGCAAATAACAAGTATATTTAATACACACTTTATATTCCATTTCATCAGTCAATAACATATAAATGAAGATAAAATCAAGTATTTAATAATTGCTCTTTACTTATGCTTATGCTTATTCATTTTATTTTGTTGTGACCAGGTTAAATAGACATTGCCCCAGGTTTCCATGTGAACATTTGTCATGTGAACATTTGCATTTGCATTTGCTAGCTAGATTGATCATTTGTTTTATTTGCACATTTGTTGGGCCATAGGCCTCTTTTTTTGCTTTGCAATATCGATTAACTAGTCACAATGCCTTTTAAGTCATTATGCATATGCACTTGTACTTAAGCATTCATCAACTATTGTATCTTATCACATATATCATACATATACCACATATATACCTCATATGCCACGCATATACCTTGCATATACTATACATATACCATATATATATATCATATGTCAAACATATACCTCAAATATACCACAAGTATACCACTTACATGTACCACAAATATCACAAATTATCGATCATCATATTATCAAGGACAAATCATGACAATCATATGAATCATATAGCAAACAACATTCATATGCACTAAAGAATTCAATTGATAATTAGACTCACCTTTTTTCTTTGATTCCGACCCTTAACTTATTGTATATCCCTTTCTTGTGGATCTCCAATATGTTGTGAGCCTATATGGAAATATATTTTATTAAATCATGGTTAGAGAGACTTAATGTGGCTTAAACAAATTAATATGCATTGTTCATATCAATAGTTAAGATTTTTCCGATGAAGCAGTGTGACCTTATGGGACTGTTTAGCCTATATATTTTTCTATACTTAACCAATTAATCTGATTCTTGTTCTTAATTAAAATTAATATATAATTATATAACTTATTAAAATTTTAGACCAATTTTATCATTGTACAATATTTGGTAGAATTTCTAAATGTATTCTGTTTTCTGCCCTTAGGCAGTTTCAGGGTACCAACTTTGATTCATCCTAACTTAAAATATATAAGTAATATTTCAATGAAAATTTACTGAAACTTATATGGGTTCAAATGCAACATTTTTTATGTTTTCAACTTTTATCAATTATATATCTAAGGTCCTCAAATTATAAGAAACATTTTACTGGTCTAGAACAGAGTTGGCTTCCGGACCAGTATGACTTGTGAAGGTTATAACTTACTATATACATAACATATTAAGATAAAATTAGTACCAAAATTTATATAAGACATATACATATAACTTTTATGTTTTGATAATTTAAATTTTACATCTATAAGGAGCTCAAAATGGCTACATAAGTTTCTGTAACCGCCCAGGGTACTAAGCAGTCCGCTCAAACTATGGAACATTTATGGTTCTATTCACAATAACTCCAAATACACAAGACCTATGAACCTGAAATTTGGTATACATATAACATATATATCTAAAAATTTCATGTTTTATTGTTTATCAAATTATATCTCTAAGATAGTCAAAATAGACAAAAAAAAAAAAAAGTGAGGTAGTCTACTGAAAATCGAAGCACAACCAGTTTTACTCAAAGAACAATTTCTCTTAAAATACATCAAATCTTATAAAACTGTTTTAGACACATGTATATGAGATATATATCTACAAATTTTATGTTTTAAAATTTTTCCAAATTCGGTCTCTAAGATCATCAAAATCGGAATGCAAAATACTGCTACAACACAAACCTAACAGTTCAAATCAACATTAGAACAATGGAGAGAAGGTTACTTACTGAGAAAGAACTTGAAAGTGATGAATTTGCTGCAAAACATAAGTGGAATAAGGAAGAAATGAAGGCTGAAATGAGAGAAGAAGAAGGAAAAATGAATCTGAAGTGAGGGAGCAAAATAGTGAGGAAGATAAAGTCCACCTCCCATTTGACATTTACCCTTTCTTTTCTTTTTTTTTTTCTGTTTGTTTTGTTTTTCTTTTCTTTTCTTTTACCTTTATTTGCTTTTTCTTTTCTTTTCTTTTCTTATTATTATTATTATTATTATTATTATTATTATTATTATTATTATTATTATTATTATTATTATTATTATTATTATTATTATTATTATTACTACACAATTATATGTATATAGATATACTAGTCAATACCAAAAATACAACTTAATCTTCTACTTTAATTTAATTAATTAACTATATCAAATTTAATTAATTCAATATAGTTTATTTATTCACTTTATTCTTAAATTTTTTATTATCCGCATCTAGATAATTTAAATAAATACATGCAACTCTGTACAGTTGTAAAATATTTGAATATATGCTAAGTATATGTCATAAACTTATTCAAACAAAAATGTATATTTTCCATGTGTTCAAATGAATTTTATGCAAAATAAACATGTTCAAATGAGATGCATATAGAAATACATGTGAGGGAAAGTTCAGGATGTTATAGTTTTACTTGTTGATGGTTTAAAGCATAATTTATTAAGTGTAAGTCAATTATGTGATAAAGGAAACTAAGTCACCTTTACCTCTAATAAATGTCTTGTGACCACCTCAAATGGTCAAGAGATGTTCAAAGGAGATAGAGATGACAATACTTACACAATAGATTTACACAAGCTATCTAACCTTTCCTCTAAGTGTTTTATGACAATTAATGATGAATATTAGTTATGGCATGGAAGGCTTGGTTACACAAGTATGGACTTAATTCAAAGCCTTAGCAAAGAATAGCTAGTTGATATACTACCAAAAGTCAAATTTGCAAAGGATAAAACATGTGAACCATGTCAAAGAGAAAAATAATACAAAAAATCATTTAAATCTAAGAATGTAGTAAGTACTTCTAGACCTTTACAACTTTTGCATCTAAATCTTTTTGGACCTACTAGAGTTGCTAATTTAGGAGGTAAACACCATGCTTTTATCATTGCTGATGATTACTCTAGATTAACTTGTGTAATTTTCTTAGCTCAAAAAAGTGATGCTTTTGAATCCTCTAAAAACTTTGCCAAAAGAATTCAAAATGAAAAAAGTGTATTTTATTTCTAAAATAAGAAGTGATCATGACAAAGAATTTGAAAACGATAATTTTGAAAATATTTGTTTAGAATATGGTATTTCTCATAATTTTTCAACTCATAAAACACCTTAACAAAATGGGGTTGTTGAAAGGAAAAATAGAACTCTAATTGAGATGGCTAGAACAATGCTCAATGAATGTGGTTTATCAACCTACTTTTAGGCTAAAGCCCATAATACCGTATATTATATTTCTAATCAAGTTTTCAAAAGGCCAATCTTAAATAAAACCTCTTTTGAGCTATGGAATGGGAAAAAAAATCATTTTATCTCATATTTTAGAGTATTTGGATGCAGATGTTTTATATTAAATACCAAGGATAATCTTGGAAATTTTTCTTTTAAATCCGATGAAGGTATCTTCTTAGGATACTCCACAACTAGCAAAGCTTATAGAGTCTTTAATAATAATGATAAAAAAAAAAGATCAACAACAAGAGAATAATCAAGTTGTTCTACTACCTCAAGCTCAAGAGCAAGGCACCTAAGAGCTTCAAAAGGAATGGAAATTTATAAGAAACCACACCATGGAGTAAATCATTAGTGATCCCACCAAGGGTATAAGTACTAGATCTAATTTTAAACTTTTAAATTCTAATATAGCTTTTGTCTCTCAAATTGAGCCAAGGAATATTGATAAAGCTCTTAGTGATGAGAGTTGGGTGATTGTTATGTAAGAGGAACTCGACAAATTTGATAGAAATAAGGTTTGGACCTTAGTTCTAAGACCTAAAGACTATCCAATCATTGGGAGTAAATGGGTCTTTAGGAACAAGTTAAATAAGCAAGGTCATATAACTAGAAATAAAGCTAGATTGGTTCCCAAAGGGTACAACCAAGAGGAAGACATAGATTATAATGAGACATATGCTCTAGTTGCTAGATTAGAAGCAATTAGAATTCTTTTAGCTTTTGTATGCCATATGAACTTTAAAGTTTTTCAAATGGAAGTCGAAAGTACCTTTTTAAATGGTTTTATAAATGAGAAAGTTTATATTGAATAACCTCTAGGTTTTGAAAGTCATTGTGACGCCCCACTTATATATATTAGGAATAATCCCACATATATAAGAAGGATGTCACAAGCTTAACTCGATAAATCTATTCGGATTAAAAAAAATTCATTTTAAATAACTTAATCTATTTATTTATATTGGTTTAGGCAGGTCGATTTAATTAATAATATATACATATATATATATATCATTATATTGTATACACATATGGTACCCGCTTATGCAAATTATTTACATACACAATATGAATATATGAGTCAAATCTACCACAAACCATATACATAGTCAAACAAAAAAAATATATTAGATAACCAACCCTCTAAATATGTCTCTTGTGTCTCTGCTGATATGGGCTTGGATTTCCTTCCTGACCACTTCACTTCCTGTCGTCTATAGTTCCAATTCCTGCGTGAGAAGAACCCACGCTAAGCTATCTCTAGCTTAGTGGTAATATAGGCATTAAGTTTTTCCTGAGCAGTCACACAAATTCATATCTCAAATAATTCATGACACATTGAATTTTTATTGCATATTTGTCATATAAAAGAAATAACCACATCACATAACAATATAAGATAATAATCATATTCAATAATTACGTTCTCACTACCTCATGTAAGCATTTCATGTTTTTGCACTTATGTCAATAATATAATTTCCACATTTCATTCCAAATTCTTTAATTAGTGTTAGCCCAAATCTCATTCCCGAACTGTCCGGATATGGGGTGTGAAATAGGGGCGCTCGCGGAGCTTAAGCCACCATACTCACCATAATCTCAAGTCATGGGCGCTCGCGGAGCTTAAGCCACCTTGACTGAATATAATCATGTCATCTGTGTGTAATAAGGATCAGGGGCACTCCCAGAGCTTAAGCCACCCTGTCCCTAAATGATATCCATATCAGTACCATAACTTCCCCATAATGGTGCACCATCTATCCTATGTTAGTCCTCAGGTAGAGAAATGGGCAATTAACACCATTAATTACTTGTTTCTATAACCAATACTCATTTCACATTAACACAATCATATACTCACCATTATTTCAAAACCAAGTAATAACATGATATTTTATCAAATATTAGCATAATGTTAAGTTCATAGTCAATAACATTTCTATAATTTTAAAACAAGTCATAATAAATTATTTCATCATTGTGACAATAAATTATGTCATGCACACACAATCATGCATAAGGGCAAAACAAAATACATATATGTACAAATCTCAATAGTATTTTTCTTTTCCAAAATATAAGTTCAGAGCTTGTTCACTTTTGTTGGTCTTTTTCTTGTTGAAATCCTAATTTAAAAATATAATTAATTAATACCCTAATAAAATATTTATTCTTAGTATAATTTAAATAAATAACTACAATTTTTTTTAAGCTAGAACATGACCGCTTAAGAATATTGAATCAATAACATTTTCTACACTTATCCAATTTATATGATTCTTAATTCTAATTAAATTTAACATGTAATAATAAAACATACTAAAATTTCAGAATTTGTGAACCATTACACAATATTTGGTATAATTTTAAATGTTGCTTTGTTTTCTGCCCTTAGGCAGTTTCGGGGTACCATATTTAAAAATTCATATCTTTCAATGTATAGATTCAATTATTTTGAAAATTTTTATACGGTTATATAAGTTAATTTGGAAAATTTTTCATGTTTATCTCATTTCCAGATTTGGTCTCTAAGGTTCTCAAATACTGGAGGATCTATAACTAGTTCAACATAGAGTATTAACCCGACCAGTTCAATTGTTCAGCTCATAACTCACAAAATACATGACATTTTAAGGTGATACTTTCACAAAAATTTAGAAAAGACATAAATAAAACTTTCATGTTTTTTACTTTGGCTAATTCGATCTAAAAATAAGTCAAATATAAGGATGGAGTTACTGGATCTGTACAGGTATATGAAACCAACTCAATCAAGGAACAGTCATAGTTCATTTCACTATCACTCAACCTACACAAGATATATTCGTACAAAATTTGGTAGAGACCTAAATAAGACATATATCTACAACTTTCATATTTTAGAAACCTCAGATTCAGCCATTAAGATGATCAATTTAAACAAAACCCGTAGGTTATTTAGTTGATACGTCTCCTTGAACTAGTTTCACTCCAATGACCATTTCTCTTCATATACTCAAAATCATTCAATAAAATTTGACATATAGACACACAAGACATATTTAAATAACTTTCATGTTTTATACTTCTTCAAATTTGGTTGATAACTCCTTCGCAAATAGAGTGCAAAATAATGATACTATACAGTCCTAATACTCTAAAAACACAAGAATAATTGAGAGATGATCACTTACCAAGAACAAATCTATTTGGAGTGAACTTCTTGCAAAACATGAAGAAGATGATAAAGAAATGGAGGCTGGTGGTTTGAGGAAGAAGAAGAGTGGAGATAAAGTTGGTGTTAATATGGTCTTAAATGCAACTAACTCAAATACATTCCCCCCTCCCATAAAACCACATTCGGCCCCCCTATCCTTTTTTTTACTTGTTCTATTTTAATTATTTATTTATTTTTACATGTGTTAAATTCCACTAGCTTTTATTAAACTGTAATTTTATTATGATATGTCTAATCAAATTAAATTTTATCAATCTATTTAGTTCATTTTTATTTCTTATTTAATAATTTACTCAATTTATTTTAATATCTAATGTCAATCATATAGTTTCTATGCATATCATACACTTATTCTAACTGTAATTAGTGACCATTACAGTCATACTTTTCCAAATCATGTATTTAAACTCACTAAGGCCTTATATGGTTTGAAATAAGCTCCAAGAGCTTGGTATGACAGGCTTAGTGCATTTTTTTTAGAAAATAATTTTTCAAAATGATATGTAGAAACTACTTTTTCATCAAAAAGTACAAGCATAACATATTACTTGTCTAAATTTATGTTGATGTTATTATCTTTGGTTCTACTAATGAATTGCTTTATCAAGAATTTGCTAAAAATTTGCTAAGTGTATGACTAGAGAATTTGATATGAGCATGATGGGAGAGCTCAGATTCCTTCTTGGTCTTTAAATCAAGCAAAGCAAGGATGACATCTTCATCAACCAATCCAAGTACACTAAAAAGCTATTAAAGAAATTTGGAATTGAAGGATGTAAGAGTTCCAAAAATCCAATTAGCACATCAACCAAATTGGACAAAGATAAGAAGGGCAAGGCTATAAATGAAAAGTTTTATAGAGGTATGATTCGATCTCTTTTATACCTTACCATTTCTAGAACTGATATAATGTATAGTGTATGATTATGTGCTAGATTTCAATCATGTATTGTTGCCCAAATATTAAGCCAAGAAGGGGGGTTGAATTGGAGTTTCAAAAAATTAAACTTTAAAGTGCATAAATAAACAATTAATTTTAGGAGGGATAGAGAAATTTGACACAAGGATTTTTATAGAGGTTCGGCTGTTAACAAACCCCACTCTTCTCCCCAATCGCAATTGGGAGTTTCACTAACACACTAAGTGTTACAATGGAGTTTTACAAGCTCACTCCCAACTATGGTGTTTCTCACAATGGCTCATACCTAATTCAGAAATCCCTTGTGTTTTCATGGCTCACATAATAACCAATTCCTTGTATTTTACAGGCTCACACAAAAATCAATTCCTTGTGTTTTATAGGCTCACACAAACAACCTTTTAATTTGTGTTTTAGAGGCTCACATAACTAACCCTTACAAGTGTTATACTCTTAACCCAGAAATACCCAAAGCTCACTTGAGTAATGATTACAGAGAGAAACACTCACAAATCTTAATTGCTCAATAAATGAAGAGCAAAAAGATTTTTACAGAGAAGAAATTTTGTTCTCAAAGTATTGAATGTACAAATAGCTTGTAATAAGATTTTGATTCAAAGAATATACTATCCTCTTGTACTGAATGCATAAATGACTTCCATTTATACTCCATGGGCTGATTATAGCCGTTAGGGTGCATTTAATATGAAACTAGCCGTTGTACCAACCAAATAATCGCGCCTGACATTTTTCTCTTTCATCGTTCACGGGCGTGACTATGTTTGTCACGGGCGTGACATTTCTTCCCAAGCCGTGACTGAAGTGGTGACCTTGGTCGTGAAGCTCTCTGGAATGTTTTGACACATTGGGTCACGGGCATTACATACATATTCACGAGTGTGACAAACTTTCCAGCCGTGATCCAAGTGGTGACTTTGATCGTGAAGTTCTCTGGAATATTTTGACACATTGGGTCACGGGCATGACATACATATTCACGGACGTGACAAACTTCCCAGCTATGATCCAAGTGGTGACTTTGGTCGTGAAACTCTCTGGATAAAAATGCATGAACATTCACAGGTGTGACATTTTGATTCACGGGCATGACTAAAATGTCCATTTCACGGTTTGTTCTTCCTTCATGGTCGTGAACTTCAAATGTTGGTTTTGGTAACGGTTAGCTCTTTCACGGGCATGAACATGCTACTTCCTTAATTTTGTCTTTCAAGGATTATTCTTCCAATCTCCATTCTTACTATTTTATTCCATGTCCTGTTTAATAGACTTAGAAAACAAGTATGTTAAATACAATATTGCTATTTTATTTGTTATCATCAAAATGACAGAAATACCCCTCAAGGTTTAACATGTATTAAAGAATCTCATTAGCATGCTATGAAAAGAATTTTAAAATATATACAAGGCAAAATGCACTTAGGCTTATGGTATTTTAGAAATGCTTCATTTCATATCATTGGTTTTTTGAATGTTGATTATACCTGAAGTCTTCTAGATAGAAAAAGCACATTTAGAACTTGTCACTTCATTGGTGAATGTTTAGTTTCCTGGTTTAATAAGAAATAAGTTTTAGTTGCCTTGTCCACTGCTGAAGCATAATATGTAGCAACGAATTGTTATTGTAATCAAGTTCTTTGGATGAGATAACAACTCAAGGATTATGGGTTAAGAGATTGATCACATTCCCATCAAATGTGACAATACAAGTGCTATAAATCTTTCTAAAATTCCCATTCAGCATTCTAGGCATAATTTTCTAAGAGATCATGTCCAAAATGGTGATGTTGTGTTATAATTTATTGACACAAACAATCAATTGACTAACATTTTCACCAAGCCTATCAATGATGAAAGGTTTTGTTTTATAAAAAGGAAGTTTGGTATGCTTGATGGGAGCACATTGTCTTTAATTTATTTTTAACAAGAATTGCATTAACTTTACTCACTTGTGTATCTTTGATGTTCAAATTTTGAACCTGGAGTAATATTTCATAAATTTGATGATTTGCATGTTCAAATTGTGTGATGAATGATTATTTGTCATGAAAAGGCATGTTAAATTTGCTTAGGAAGGAATAATGTATCACATCCTTTTTGTTTAAATCATGTGTCTTTTTTTTGCCATGTTTTAGGTCTTTATGCTCGTGAGTAAATATTCACGGTCGTGAAAATAGTAGCCAAAATTTGGCAGAAGTGTTCATGCCTTGGGTCACAGTTTGGTCACGTGAATATCCTCTTTCACGCTCGTGACTATTTTATGTCATGGCCGCGAACTTTATATGCTTCAAATGGCAAAAGTGTTCACGCCTTTGGTCACGGGATGGGTCACCATTTGGTCTTCCCATGAATATGATTATTCACGCCCGTAAATTTTTATTCATAGCCATCAATCGATCGATATATAGCTTGAAACTTCACTGTTTCTCTCATTTTTCTCTTTTAAAAAATGTGACAGCCTTACCCTTTTCCCTTTTCCGGCCAAATTCGACCTTTAAAACACCATTTTACCTAAATCTTCACTAGATTCATCATTTAAACATTAAAACATCTATTTCATCCGTTTTCTCAAGTTTTTTTGAGTTTTCAAGCGGTAATCAAATACTAGGCCATTTTCATTCCTTTCGGTATTCTTTAAAGATTTCAACCATTACCATGGCCTCCGAAGTCGGTTCCTCTAAAGGGAAAAGAAAGAGAATGACCCCAAAGTTCTATACGGACTACTTACTCAATGTTCTACCTTGGCACTACCATCAGAAGTATGCTACTCTCAAGAAGTGGTCTATTTTGTCCATCTAGACATTCGATTGGGGTTGTGTCAAGGCTCTTGGCCTTGAATCCAACATGGGAGTTTGGCTTCAAAAGTGTGGCATTTTCAAATTTGTTGACATCTACAAGCCCACATTCAATGAGCCAACTCTGGGGTTTTTGAGCACCTTGTAAGTATCCCATGTTGGGAAGGTCTCCTTCCAGCTCAGCAAGCAAGAAAAATCTCTCACCACCTTAGAATTTGTGAACATCTTCAAGCTACCACATGAGGGCTTGATAAACAAGAGTGAGGCAAAGGATTTTAACCTTTTTGCATATTGACAAACTTTGACAGTAATTGCAGCTGGGATGTCAAGAAGATGAAGATCACTCATTTAAAGAATTCAGTTCTCCATTCCATTTATCGGTTTCTAACTTACTCAATCTTTGCCAGAGGTGATAGCAATGAGGCAGTAAGGAAGTCAGAATTACTTTTCTTCTAGATGGCTCGAAAAGATAAGCCAGTTGCCTTGTCAAGATGGTTTGCATCCCATCTTTAGTTGATAGCCTCGAAGCCATTAGGTGACATTCTAGTAGTTGGCTACATTACTCATTTGGCAATTGAGCTTGGGTTGATGAATCTCAATGCTCATATCTTCACCATTATCCTGTCATCCCCATAGATCGACTTGACATCTAATCTTTCATCAAGATGGGAGTCGCAGTGAGAATCATCTTTCAGGATGACACCTACTACAAATTTATCACCCCTATAGATGAGATTGCATGGGAAACACATGATTTGGAAGCATTTAAAGCTGGTCTTCAAGGGCCACAGTAAAGAAATAGAGCTAGAGTCAAGCTTCCTAAAGTTTCAATAGATATACCGGTTTCCCCAACAATTAATGCAACGTCTTTGTCTCAAACAGATATGGCTCAACATTTTATGGAACTTCTCGCTCCTCTTTTTGACATGCTTCAAGCAAGCATGGATTCCTTCCAGCAATCCATTGATAAGAAGCTAGAGAATCTCAAGGATTTCATGGAATGGAGAGTTGATAGTCCTGATAAGGAGATAACTCGTTTTCACGAGTAAGTATCTAGCTTCATTAGACTACCTGTGAAGCTTGACTAAGTCATGTCCATGAAGAAATGTATCAAGCTCTTGAAAGAGCTCTCATTTCTAGATAGAATCATTCACAACCAGTTTTACCACTTCAGTCAAGGCTACGAAGAATAGTCACACCTGTGAACATTAAGTCACACTCATGAATGTGGAAAGAGAAAGTTATCAAGTGCGAACGAGAAAGTTGTTGAATGGATATTTTTGTATTAAATGCATCCCAAACAGCTATATTTGTTAGGAGAAGTATAAATACAACATATTTATAACTTTCAAATATTAGAAAAATATGCATTCAATCTTTTAATCTTGTATAGTCTTGTACATTTAATTGATTTTACCAATCTTATACTTTCATCTTGTAAAAACTATAATTTCTCAAAGTTGTTGAGTTTTTTGGTTGGTGAGTGTTTCATTCTTATAATCAATTACTCCAAAGTGAGTTTGAGTGAGTTGAATTGTGAGTGAAACATTTGTAAAAGTTTTTGTGTGAGCCATTAAAATACAAGGATTTTATTGCTGTGTTAGCCATTAAAACACAAGGTTTTTTCTGAGTTAGGTATTAGCCAAAAGAGTAAAACACTATAGTTGGGAGGGAGCTAGAAAAAACTCCATTTGTAACACTTTGAGTGTTAATAAAATATTCAATTGAGATTAAAGAGATGAGTAGGGTAATTAATACCCAAACCTTTATAAATGTTGTGTGCCAAATTTTTTTCTCTCTCACAAATTATTATTTGGTAAAATTGTCTCAAGCAAAATTTTAATTACCAACCGATTCCACCCCACCTTTTTGGTTATTATTTTGGGCAATATCAATTATACCATAAATTTAAAATTTTGATGCACTATGTCTATTGTGATTTATTAAAATCATAAAACGTCATTAAAATACTTAATACAATAAAAAAAATTAAATACAATAATCAATGGCATTCACAAGCCCAAAGGATTATACAAAAATAAGTAGTTACGAAACTACATTTCTTTGAGAATAACAACATGTAAATCTATAACTACCCAATCCAACAAAACCAATAATAGTTTTATCACCCATCCTAATTATATATCCTTGACTCTGACCTTTGGGTATCCTTCTTTGTTACTCATCTTTTAAGCTCCAAACCTACACATGGGAAGTCCATATGCTAAGTAAATTAATGCTTAGTAGTACATAACAATATTCAAAGCACAACATACAATACAATATGCATGACAGTCTTACCGACTTACCATAACGACTTACCTCAAAGTTCACACTTGCTCTAGCTCACATAATACATAATATACCATAATGATCTCGCACATTTATACCCTAAAACGAACATAGCATATAAATACATCCAATATTAATCATACAAGTGTACACCACACTTAGAAAGTTATTTAAATCAATCAGTTGCCTACTTTACTCATAACTAGACTAAATTGGACACGAGAATAACATACGGCTCTCATCCGAGCCCTCAGGACACTTATCTAAGCTTTTTAGAATACATGTCTGAGGAAAATAGTGTACAAATAATATATATACCGAGGGAAGCTCACTTGGCTTAAACTCTGGGCCTTTAAGAATCTCAAATGTGACCAACCTAGGTCACCTGGTACTGATTTTCCCTCAACGGTATGTCATCATTTATAGCTCTAGTCCTAGTTAAAGTATTAAGTTTAACCATTTATTACATACTAACCAATTTCATATAACAATTTAATTCATATTCCATGATTCTCATAAATCATAACCATAATATGTATTCTCATATCATGTTCTAATCATGCGATAGAGGTATACCACCTCAAAACAAATCAACATTGATTCATAGCAAATATACAATTTTTCCAAGTTAAACAGCTTAGCAATCATGAACAACCCGTGAACCAAACCGTGATTCAACCTGTGAATCAACAACAAGTTTCACAACCTTGATCATCCTTTCACGGAAACAAGTCGTGAACCAAATCGTAAAGTAGCCTGTGAAAGGGCCTATTCCATTCAAAACCCAGAAGTACGACATTGATGGCTATGAACCACTAATTCACAGCCGTGAATTCGGAAAATTTTTTAGAAAACAGAACATGCCATTTCTTACCAATTTCACGTGTAATAAATCTCTACGATTGACCAATATTAGTCACCCTATCAATACTCCAATATGCATATAAGCCATATATCACGCCAATAACATTTATTTACATAAATAGATAACAAATTATCATCTCAAATCTATAATATCACAATAACACCCATTATGAATATCAACTCGAAAATATACCATTTAACACCCCATTGACCACTCATAGCATACATTAATGACAAATAACACATATTCATGCAACTTAACTCTTTGAATGTGATTATGTACAAACCTTACACCTAGGATGGAGCTTAGCTAAAGCTTTAGATCCTCAAGCTTGTCATCTCCCTTGAGATGGAGTTCTAGCTCTATCTCCAGCTCCTATCAACAATCAAAACAATTCCTTAAGCTTTTGGAACGAGAATGGAACTTGAAGACACACTAAACAGAGCTCATCTCTTGCAACTTACAACTCTCTCATTCTCACTATTTTCTCTAACTTTACTATAATGAAACTAGGTAGTTGAAGCTCCAAAAATGGAGGAAAAAAATTCTAGAGGTAGAAGATGAAGGTGTGTTAGGTTGGGTTTTAGGGAATGGGAAGCATATTTTAAAGGGATGACAGTCGAGGAAATTGCAGCTGTCTCACCTACTCTATCTATCCAATATCGTGACTCCTCTTTCACAATTATAAACTACTCATTCATCATTGTGATTAACCTTCACGGTTTGTTTACTGAAAATCTGATATTTATGGTTGTGACACTACTTGTCACGAGCGTGAAACAACCAAAATCAATAACTTTAAAACACTACTTAACTCCTAACTCTTACCAAGCATTACTATAACTTATAAATACTATTTATGGGCGTTACAAATATTACATCATAACATTATATGTTAAATTTATACTCTCTGAGCCTATTACATGTTTGTTATTGGATTAATATTAAGAAAATCATTAATGATTTAAGTAATTGACTATCATACTCTTTCAAATTAATAGAGTTTAAGAATTGTGAATTATTATTAAAGTAAAGGGTAGAGTTAGAAAAAAAAAATTAAGAAGTTATATTGTTTTCACAAAATGAACAAACTCATTCCGATAATTTTTTTTAAAAAAAAGACAAGCTTTTTAAGATAAAAGGAGTATAAGATATTAATATACTAAATTTTAGAAAAAGTATAAAAAAATTTATAAAATAAATAATTTTCAAGGATATAATTATTTATTAATTTTTAGTCATATTTCTATCTTTGTTACAGGTAACTATGAATTATTATTATTATTATTATTATTATTATTATTATTATTATTATTATTATTATTATTATTATTATTATTATTATTATTTTTGTTTTTTTTTCGTCCACTTAAAAATTGTCAGCAGAGAAGCGGCGGCTACCCGAGGAGGAAAAAGAAGAGCGGGTGCTTTGTTCTTCGAATTCTGGTCATTATTGTTTCTTTCGGTAGCCATTTATCGATTTTCTTAATTCTTCTTAATTCATATGTTCTCTTAAATCAGTATTAGACGCAAAATTTTTACTAAGCGATTGATCAGTTGCATCTGCTTTCTGATATTGTTCATATTCCCATATGCATAGCATCATGAAAGCATGTTAGTGTAATTCTTGGGTTTTAGAAATTCTGAGAGCCACCATTTTAATCGAGTAAATGATAAATTAATTATATCAGTTAATTTCCAATTGCTGCCTTTGACTGCTGATTATGGTATGTAAGTATTACTATGCAAAATGGGTTCAAGGTTTTTTTAATAGTTGTTTAATTACTTTAATTAGTGTTTTTGCAAAAGCTTTTTAGCCATGAATGATTGACCATTGCTTTTTTTTTTTTTTTTTTGCTATGAATTGGATTACACAGATGAAGGATATTGCTGTATGTCAAAACAGCAGTCCCTTTTTTTTTTTTTAAAAAAAATATTCTTTGGTATAAAATTCTCACCTTGGCTCTGTTGTGGGCTTGTGCTTCTGGAGCTTTCATAGAAGTGTGTGTCTTTGGCTGTCTGACATTATTTGAGTGTATTCATTTCCTTTCAGTTAACTGTTTAATTTTAAATATTTATAGTTCTGAGATGTGACTTCTGTTTTGTCTTCGGTAATTCTGGATGATTTCTTGTTTTCCATTCTTTACATTGTCATTCTTCCTTGGTAGAATTTCTATTTCTATATAAGAAAATAGCATTCATGATTTTGACAGGTAAATGGAAGGAAATTTGAAAAACTTCCAAGTGGGGAACCTACCGACTGTAATATACGAGCCTGACTTTATCACAGAGAGTGAAGAAACCGAACTCCTAGATAGGGTCGTGATTCCCAACTTTTTAATAAAACAAATTTAAAAAATGACACTTTCTTCATTTTTATTTTTGTCATTAAACATTTTTTTTTCTCTTCCAGATTTATGAAGCACCTTTATCAAAGTGGAAGTCTTTGAAGAATAGAAGACTTCAGAATTGGGGTACACTGTCATCCCTCTGATAGCTTGACAACATACACATGCAATATACATAGAAATAAGGGTTACATCTTTTCTTCGATATCACTGATAACCTTTTTCCTCCTACTGGTCTTTGGTCGTTGGCAGGTGGTGTTGTCCACGAAAAGGGTCTTATACCACAAGACTGTAAGTGTGAATACAACTTCATCTCCTTATAACTATCCTGGTGATGATCTGAGTGCTTCATGAAATATGTTAGCTGTCCATTGTGCTTCGAGATGTGTTCATTCTGTTTTGCTCCTGTTAATTTACTTGGTTTCTATTTGCTTTTCATTCAACTTGTGTGTTGAAATTTGCCTCCAAAAATCTTTTACTCCAAATATATGCTTCAATCTATGAAGTTGAAATTTGTTGCATTCCAACCTTTGGCTTGTTTGGAATTTCAGACTGAGGATTGACATGTATAGAAAATAGTGCACTGTTTGATGATTTACTATTTCAGTTTGGTTTCAACGTTTGCAGTTTACTACTGTTGGTTTCTTTTTGGTTTTTTGTTTCCATGAATGATAATATTTGATTCATTAACTATTGCAGTTCATTGGGTTATAAGCTGCTGCTCTATGCACATCTAAACTTTTAAAGTAAGTTTAGATGGGGCAGTTTTTCCCCACCATTCATTTGGGAATTTTAGAGTTAACCTTTTGGATGAGTACATGTGAAGTCATTGGTTGGTGTCTCTTACTTCTGTTCAAATATCTTGAAATTCAAATCTCTAAGGATCAGAGATATTGTTAGCAAAACACTATTCTCAACCAGTAACAAAGAGAAATCAGTAGATTAAAAAGAGGAGAATAATACTCTCCTTGATGTATTGATGAAAAAAGATATTAACAATGGCTGAACTACTGAAGATTAACGAGAAAAAACTGAAGAAAGAGAAAGAACAAGTTCTGTGGATAAACTCACAGCCCAGGGATTAAATCCCCTTCCCCAAGCAAAGCCTAGAGACCCTTTTTGCAATCCCAAAATCTGCCCCCCTGTACTGCATTCTCCTTATTCTTTATAACAAACTTCCAGCTACTCATTACCTTTCTGTCCACCCTTCTTTGTTCCACGTGTCCCTACATTCTGCCTTCTAGAATATACTTTCCATATTGCAGGTGCAGCATGGATGGGAAGATTCTCATTCTCTGCCACTACAAGGTCCTGGGCCTTTTCTCTATCACTGCCTGCCCCATCAGCAGCAGTCGTGTCCTCAAGACTGAAATGAGGAAATTGGCTTCTGACGGTTAATACATCTTCACAAGTTGCCTCTTCCACCGGCTTATTAGTCCACTGAATTAATAATTGGTTAACAAGATCCCCATGTTGACGAACCATGCGGGTGGCAAGAATCTTGTGAGGCAGCAATGTATCCGACACCTCCATAGCTAAATCTTCCGGGAGGAAAGCATCCACACTTGTTGTAACAACTACTGGTTTTAACAAAGAGACATGAAAAGCCGGATGAATTTTGGATGTGGCAGGCAACTTCAATTTGTAGGCGACCGAACCTATCTTAACTTCGATTTGGAAGGACCATAATAGCGGGGAGCTAACTTTTGATTGATATGGGCAGCAACAGATTGCTGACAATGAGGCCTTAATTTGAGGTAAACCCAATCTCCCATGCCTATGAATATCAGCCATCTTTTTCATTTGAGCCTGAGCCTTCAAAAGATAAGATTTGAGCTGATGTAATGCTTCGTCCCGATCTTGCAGTTCTTGTGCCACTAATGTAACTCTGATTTCACCTGGAATATGTTGTACTACAGAAGGCGGTGTTGATGAGGAGTGGTGTCGGTGGAAATATGAAAACTTGTATTGTACTAAAACTCAGCCCAAGGTAGCCACAAGACCAGTGTCGGGGCTATTCAATGGCAAAGCACCTTAGATAAGCCTCCAAGCTTCTGTTTACTACCTCAGTCTGTCCATCTGATTCCGGGTGATAAGAAGAGCTCATGTGCAATTCTATACCTTGCAATCGGAAAATCTCTTGCCAAAATTTGCTCATAAAGAAAGGATCATGGTCATTGAGGATTGACTTTGGGATGCCATGAAGTCGAATTACTTCTTTCATGAACACTTCTGCTATGGTACGGGCTGTGTAAGGATGTTTTAATAAAATGAAATGACTGTACTTGGACAATCTATCTACCACCACCAAAATGGTGTCATATCCCCGAGATTTTGGCAATCTAGTGATGAAGTCCATGGACACCTACTCCCATATCACATCTGGAATTTCCAGTGGTTGCAATAACCCTCCAGGAACAAGGGTACTTGATTTGCTTCTTTGACGAGCGTCACATTCCCGTACAAATTTCTAAACTATAGAACTCATGCCAACCCAATACAAATTAGCTGCCAAGCGTCTGTAAGTCCTGTAATATCCGGAATGCCCCCCACTTTTAGTGCTATGAAATTCTTGTAGCAATTTCAAAATGAACTGAGAAGTGGAAGAAATGAGCAGCCGATTTTTGTGATACAAGATCCTATGTTGAATTGAAAACCCTAGCCGGGAGTGAGGATCCTTAAATAAATCAACTTTAATTTGTTGTAGTAACGGATCAAACTCAACCTTTCTCATGAATTGATAATTGTCCTCCCAAGTTGGGGCTGAAACATTTAAACCCAATTCCCCCTTCGTTCTCCGGGACAAAGCATCAGCAACGGTCTTGTCTTTGACAGGTTTGTAACAAATTTCAAAATTGTAGCCCAAAAGCTTTGCCATCCAATTCTGTTGATCCAGAGTAGTGATTTTTGTTGAAGTAAGTGCTTCAGACTCTTCTTATCAGAGAATACTTTAAATGAATTTCCCAACAAATACAAGGACTAGTGTTGGACTGCCAACGCAAGAGCCATGATCTCTCTTTCATAAGTTGATTTGGCTAAGTTACGATCGGAGAGAGCCTTACTGAAATAGGCTATTGGGTGTTTGTTTTGCATAAGAACAATCCTTATGCCCTTGCCAGAACCATCACACTCCACTTCAAAGGGTTTAGAAAAATCCAGCAATTAAAGAACCGACGCACTAACCAAAGCTTGTTTGAGGCACTCAAAGGCACACTGAGCTTTATTTTCCCACTTGAAATTGTCTTTTTTGGTCAACTCAGTAAGTGGCCCAGCAATACTATCGTACCCCCAAATGAATTTTCGATAGTACCCTGTCAATCCAAGGAATCCTCTGACCTCTTTTACATTCTAAGGTATCGGCCAATCTAAGACAACCTTAATTTTATTAGGCTCCATCGCCACTCCTTGTTTGCTAATTTGATGACCCAGATAATCTACCGTTGTGTGGCCAAAATAGCATTTCTTCTTGTTGACAAAAAAGTGATTAGTCTTCAAAATGGTCAATACAGATTGCAAATGCTACAAATGCTCTTCCCAGTTTTTACTATAAATTAAGATGTCATCAAAGAAGGCTAAAACATACCTCCGTAGTAGAGGGTGGAACATGTCATTCATGATGGCCTGGAATGTTGAAGGAGCGTTGGTAAGGCCAAAGGGCATGACCAAGAACTCATAAAGCCCATCATGTGCATGGAAAGCTGTCTTCTCAACATCCACCAACTTCATCCGTATCTGGTAGTATCCCGATTTCAGATCTAATTTTGTAAAAAAACCGACTCCATGCAACTCGTCTGGGAAGTCACCCACTGCCAGAATTGGAAATTTGTCTGGAATAGTAACCTTGTTAAGAGCCCGATAGTCAATACACATGCGCCAATATCGATCCTTCTTTCTATCAAGTATCAACGATAACTGGACTAGAGTAAGCATTTTTACTAGGCCGGATTACTCCTTTTGCTAATAACTCTTGGACTTGCCGCTGGATTTCTTCCTTTTGCACATGGGGATACTGATAGGGTCTCACATTTACGGTCCCTTGATTCGGATACAAATTAATGACATGATCGCAAGAACTAGCTGGAGGCAGCCCCTGAGGTTCTGAAAAAATAGATTCAAATTCACTCAATAATTCATTTAATTGTCTCTGTTGGTCGAAAGACAACTGTTGATCCCCAAACTGATTTCCACTATCCTTCTCTTTACTCACCTGTGGCACTAAACAGCCCCCTTGAGTCCTAGACAATAATTCACGAAGAGAAGCTTGTTTTGCTCATGAATGGTGGTCATGCCTTGTAATTCAACATATTGTCCCTGGTGCCAAAAGCGCATGGTCTGACATTTCCAGTTATCAGTGACCTCCCCCAAAATGTTAAGCCACTCCATACTCAACACCATATCCAAATTGCCCAACTCAAAAACCAAAGCTGAAATGTCACAAGAATACATACCTCTGTCAAGCTGAATTGTTAGGCCGACACATTGTTCTTTTACCCATACCCTATGTCCATCTCCTAACTTAATTTGAATTTCGGGAAACTCTTGCTTGCACAGACCCAAGGCCATGACCAAGTTGCGTGAGATGAAGTTGTGAGACTATCCACTATCCACCAACACTTCAACCGGAATACCCCGCAACTCACCTTGAAGCTTGAGTGTTTTAGAATTCGACCCATGCAAGGCTGCTAACCCAGAAAAATCCAAGAGCTGACACTCTCCTTTGGTTGGCTGTGGTTCTTCTTCTTCCGTCATCCCCTTGTTCACAATCTCCCCCGTTTCATCTAGTTCCTCATTATCGTTCAACAAGATGACTTGTAATTGTCCCTTTGGACATCGATGCTGAGGGGAATAAGGTTGATTACACCGGAAACACAAGCCCCTCCTTCGGTCTTCAAGGTCAGCTTGGGAAAGATGCCTTGCTCCTTTATTACGCTGGGACGAAGGAAGATGGAGGCCGGATTTGTTGATTGTGGCTCGAATAGGATTTGGGTTTTGTTGATAAAACTTTGGGTCTTGTTGGGCTTTGGGCTGTGTGTCACTAAAGTGATATATTTTGGTGGACCGGCCCCCTAAATATGATGACTTACTTGGGTTGCTGCTATACACATGAGAAGATATGTGAGCTCCATCTCCTCTTTCAGTTTCTGTTCTAGTCCAACTTCCAGAGATCCACGGGTTCTTCTTTCCCAATGCTACTTCAATATTCCGAGCAGTAATTATGGCATTTAACTGAGATTCTGGCCCCATCAATTGAACCCAATGCTTGATATCATCTTTCAACCCATTCATGAAGTATCCCAAATATAGAGCTTGAGAATCTCTAGGAATCATTGAAGCAATCATCTCGAATTCATCTATATACTCATCCACCGTTCCCCGCTGTCGCAGAGCCGATAACTGCTCATACAGACTGAAATTTCCGATGCCCCCAAATCTGTTTAATAGTTCAAGCTTGAACTAAATCCAGCTTAACTCTGGATGAAGCTCCCGAACCATAGTAAACCAGTGAACTGCTGCCCCTTGCTAAGGGAACCTTGTGTTGTTCCAGAGTGCTGTGGATCTGAAAATAGGTCTCGGCACGAGTCAGCCACCCACGGGGATCGATCCCGTTGAATACCGGTATTTTAACCTTCTTCGTCATCACTGATGTATCTCCGAGAGGTTCTGTTCTTCCAAATCTGGGCGGTGGGTATCCATCTTCACGAATAGGGTGAGATGGGGCTCACTGGTTTGTAATACCCGGTGATTCCACTGAATGTTCCAGAGAACTCATCTCTTTCTCTGTACAGGTTGCTTATCCATCTTCATTAACAACTAAAATACTATACCTTGCAATTTTTCTTGGCCCTCTTGAAGAGTAGTCATTTGTTGAGCTATTGTGGCCATATGCTCAGTCAGATTGTTGATGCGTTCATCTTGCACATCCAGGCGAGCTTGTGTCCGAGTCTCCATGAAGCCATCAGTCTTCCCCATCCCAGAGATCCGGCAGGTCGGGCCAATTGTTAGCAAAACACTATTCTCAACCAGTAACAGATAAATCAGTAGATTGAAAAGAGGAGAATAATACTCTCCTTGATGTATTGATGAAAAAAGATATTAACAATGGCTGAACTACTGAAGATTAACAAGAAAAAACTGAAGAAAGAGAGAGAACAAGTTCTGTGGATAAACTCACAGCCCAGGGATTAAATCCCCTTCCCCAAGCAAAGCCTAGAGACCCTTTTTGCAATCCCAAAATCTGCCCCCCTGTACTGCATTCTCCTTATTCTTTATAACAAACTTCCAGCTACTCATTATCTTTCTGTCCACCCTTTTTTGCTCCACGTGTCCCTACTTTCTGCCTTCTAGAATATACTTTCCATATTGCAGGTGCATCACCGATGGGAAGATTCTCATTCTCTGCCACTACAAGGTCCTGGGCCTTTTCTCTATCAGATATTAACAACAGTTTAACATGATTCCGTGCCTCCTACACATAATTTTCTTAGGGCACTCTGAGTGTCCATGAAATGGGCTTGAGATCATGCACCTTTTACTAATAGAGTTCCAGTTTTATCACACTCTTCCTAGTAGCAGTTAGATCTATGGCATCTCAATCCTAGGTGAGTCATTGAGTTATAGTGATGTAATCAACATTTTGATGTGCTGTAATTGGGGAATTCTGAGAATTGGGGTTTAAATTATGTGAAGTGTTTACTTTTTCATCTTAAAATCAATTCTTAATATGATTTACTACTGCAGTGCCTCCTTGGTTAACAAAAATTACCCAAAGAATATATGAAGAATCAGGCCTCTTCCCAGCAGCAATCAACCATGTACTCATCAATGAATATCTTCCTGACCAGGGAATAATGGTTTGTTCTGAACTCTTGTATATTTTATCAAATCATTATTTTCGCGTCATATTGTGTAAAGTCCAACTCCCCTACAAACCCAAGAAAAGGAAAGAAAAAAGGGAAAAAAATAAAATAAGAGTAGTCATTTTATGTTCAGTGGTTGGCTTTGTGTATGAAGTGCATATGCGTGACAATGGGAATTTTGTTGCTTCATTTTTCCACACTAAATGTGCATTCAATTGTGGCATCACTTGTGTGTTATGTATGATTTGGAATGCTTCATATATTTAACCTTGCAATCAAAGTTTCTCCTGAGTTTTTGACAGGAGTGGCTAGGTGTAGTTCTTATTATGTGATTGTTTGTTCAAACAGCCGCACCAGGACGGGCCTGCTTATTTTCCTGTAGTAGCTATTCTCTCACTTGGATCACCTGTTGTCATGGACTTCATTCCACATTCAAGGTTAAGAACAAATGCAGATGCAAGAGATAATGTTGAGAAGCAAGGATCTGACATTGAGGCTTTAAACATGGGGACAAATAAATGGTTGGATAATGACCATCCTTTTTCTGTCCTATTAATGCCTCGTAGCCTACTGATATTCAAGGATAATGCTTATTCAGGTGTGTGTCTGTATTGGTTGTATAACAGAAATATGTATTTTTAACAGCTCACTCAAAACCGACATCGTTGTTCTGTTGTTTCCAGATTATCTGCATGGTATTAAAAACAGTGAAGTGCATCAATATCATGAGGTAATAATGATGAGTTTGTTGATAACCGAATTAAGACATATTCCTAAATGGGCTGGCAGGTGAATTGAGGCTTGTGTTCTAACGTTTACCCACATTTCAGGCCATTAGCAACACAGAAGCTTCGATAAATAATAACATTGATAAACCTTTAGCATCAGAAAAAGCTGTTCAAATTGTGGGAGATAAAGATTACAAGATCATTCATCGGACAACGACTAGAGTTTCTTTGACATGTCGACTGGTGTTGAAGGTTCACAAGAATTTGTTCAAGTTTTAGTGCATTTTGCATTCGGGTTGTTCCCTGGTGCAACTTAATTCTAAATTTTTTCTTGCTGGAATTGTGCTTTATATTCTAGTTTTTTTGCATACTCTTGCTAGGCAATTGTCTTGTCCAGATAGATAGGAAGCGGCTTAACGGAGGAGATAAAGTAAAATGTGCATTAGAGACGAAGAGTTTTCTCAGTAGGCATAATTTTCCTATTTTCTTTAATATTGTAAATTTTGTATACACTCTGAAGCGTTTTTCTTAAAGTAAATATATTATCTATGAATGTTCCAACTTCAATAAATTAAAATCTGTGAAATTTATTTGCAACTTTACATTTCACACAATTTTATTATGAAGTTTACATATCAATCCTATAAATTTGTTCTACATGAGCCTATCAAATTAAGTTACCCCAATTCTTAGTAGGAAAGTCGATTGGCATTCTGTCACATTTTTTTAAATACGACAATAGTATTTTTATATTGGACAGATAATACATAAAAAAATTCAAATTTTTTTTTTTACAAAATCAAAGTTTGTAATAAAATATATTTCTTAATATCTAAGATCAATTTTTGTCAAATAAATTACCTTTTTTATTTGCAATAAAAACTTCATATACATTTAAATACAAATAAGTTTTTGCAAAAAACACATAATATATTTTCATATAAAAATCAAATTTGAAATTTTTTCAGCAAATCAGAATATTAAACTTGAAAATAAAAAATATAAAAAAAATTTAACACACTTGAATTTACAGTGATTCAATTTATTTTGTCTACTTTACTCCTCAAAACTTAATTTTGATAGTTTCTCTCCGTTAGTGATTATATTCAGTGTAAGAATCAAATCAATTATAACTTTAGATTTCTACCTAAAATCTCTTGAGTCCAAATCCAAATTTTTATAAAGTGAAACTTAAAAACACTTGATTAATTTTTTTATTCAAAAGATTCTAAACAACCCAACAACTAAATATTCAAGCTTAACTTGAAAACTAACTCAAAAATAAATTACTCAAAAACTAAAAAACGAATTGCACAATGGAAGGAAAATATTTCTAAAAAATAAAAAGCAAGTTCCTCTCAATGATTCTTTATTTTTCTAATATTTGAAACATCATTCAAACATATATTTATAGTTTTGGTGTCAAAAACTAGTTAGTAGAGAGATTTTCATTTTATAAAATTATCCGTTATTTTATTTTTTTGTAAAATCTATCAGTTATAAAATTAGAATACTCAACTAAAATATTTTGTTAGATATTATTTTTCCAACTAGTAACAAATACTCAATTTTAAAAAGTTTTATACTTTGAGCTTCACTTTTAGACACCAATTGATATGGATTTACATTAATACCTTAATACATCTCTTTCATGTGTATGTGCCTATTTCTTGAAGGTTTCTTTGCTTCCAATTTTTTACACATTAAATATATAAAAATTACAATAACAATAATATAACAAATTCTAATACTTTTTTAAAATCATCAAAACAGTAACTTTTGAGCCAATAAATATTTAGCCTAGCTAATTTATGCGATCCACAACATAAGGATTATCCAAAGATAGCTGAATAGTTGAAAGCTTAACCATTTCATATCCAATGACTGTGATTCAGGCCATAAAGCATTCCAAGTATTTTCTCTTTGATATAATATCAATCAATAAGATATCAAATATTCTTATATGCGTAGTTAAACATATATTTTTTAAGACTGATTACTGACGCACATTAATATTTCAACTAAAACTGTGGAAAGTGATAAACTATAATAGTTATAAATATAATTTGGGCAAACTTCAAAGGAATCCCCAAATATATGTTAGAAATTCCAAAGCATTTAGTCAAATTACTTCATTTGACTCTCCATTTTTTTTTTGGTAATGTTTAGATTGAAGACATTAATATCCTTGGGCTTTTGATTCTATGTATTTTCATAATCATAATTTATTATTATTATTATTATGAAATACATGAAATTATGGATATCTTTGAAAATGAAAAAGTTAAATAGAACCCCTCCATGAAGCCACCTCCTTGGAGGGCTTTTCAAGATTCTCATTTTGAGGGAATTTGCTAAATTCATGGATTCTACCATACTATGAATTATTCAAAATTTCTCATTTAAAACCTTCCAACCAAATATTTCCTTAAGGAATCTATCTATATCATTAAAAGTGGATTGAAAATCACTGTAGTAAGTACAGTAAAATTTCAACCTTGCCCTTAATGTATTACATAAGACAACTCTACCGAAACAATGTTGTATTTGGCGTAACAACATAACCATATAAAAAATGTCGTTGTCCCACTTATGCTCATAATAGATACACCACAGGAATGATGTATATTACGTAATAACACCCTTCCCACAACAAAATCCGATCGTTAATGACGCTGCATTTTACATAACAACACCCTTTTTATATCAAAATGCTATAGCAGCAACAATTGCTTTAGCATGAGCTTTGGACCTAATATATGAGTTGTTCCTACAAAGAAGCCAGTGAGTCAAGCTTCGACCAAATCCTTCTTTCCTTTCTTTCTACACCATTTTTACTCTTTGAAGAAGCTGTAGAGTTCATCATGCAACATGCTCGCAATAATTCCAAAAACATCTTCCAAATGATGTCCCCTTTTGGCATCCTAGAAAAAGGTGATTAATGTCTCTCTGCCATGAGTAATTGGCAATGTTAGGGCATTTAGGCCATCTCCAATGCAACATCAAAATGACATGAAGTGAGCTAAAGATAAAAATGGTATAGCTTCTGCCATTTTCAACCAATGCCAAATTTAACGCCAAAAATAGCATGACTATAGTAAAATGTCATATATATATATATATATATATATATATATATATATATATATATATATATTGTGATATTGTAGCCATATCATTTCACAGCTTTCTCTCTCTCTTTTCTTTTTAGTGTTAAAGAAGATAAAGAAGAATAAGGGAAGAGAAGAGAAGAGGAGGAGTGGAGTTGAAATCTGAAGAGATATCGTTGTTTTTGTTCTTGTCTATCCCTTTCTGCGGCTGGATGAAGAAGATGAAATATGGAATTTTGACCCAAAATAATAAATATTCATTTTTTATTTTCTTTAAAAATGTTGGCCTTAAAAAAATCTAAAATTTATTTTTTTAATTTAATGGGTGGAAGAATATATATAATTTTTTTTTTTGGTGTAAAAAATGATGTTATGAGTTAGAGATAAATTTATTGTAGTTATATTATTTTAGTGTAATAATGATGTTTTAGGTTGGAAATTGTCTTATTCCCATGCTCAGGAGATAGATTTTTCAAATTTTGTATAAATGGTTAACAACATATATATGGGTCCATTTTAGCTACTGTGTGGTTTGATTTCGAATATGTTAAAGCCCTTATTTGAAGTCTCTAAAAACATAAAAGTTGTAGCTATATGTGTTTTTTATCTTTTTACAAAATTTCAGGTTCATAGACCTTGTAAATGGGGAGTTATGGTGAATGGAACAATGACTGTTCCATGGTTTCAACTGCCTACTGAGTGCCCTGGGCAGATCCAGTACATTGGTTGGCTAATTGGAGCTTGTTAGAGCTAGATTTTGTACATTCTTAAAACATTAAAGTTAGATATATATGTCTTATCTAACGTTTGGTACTAATTTCAGAGTAATTAGTTATCTATAGACTAAGTTATGGCCTTTGGAAATCATACTGCTCCGGAAGCCAATTCTATTCTGGAACAGTAAAATGTTTGGTATAATTAGAAGAACATAGAGACATAATTGGTAAAATTTTTAAACATGAAACATGTTCCAAATGCACCCATATAAGTTTCTATAAAGTTTCATTAAAATAGGACTTATATATTATAATTTATGATGAACCCAAATGAGTACCCTGAAACTGCCTAAAGGTAGAAAACAAGGCAGAAAACAGAACACTCTTAGAAATTCCACCAAATATTGTACAATGATCCACTTGGTCTGAAATTTGAATATGTTCTATAATTATATGTTAGTTTTAATTAGGAACCAGAATCAGATTAATTGGTCAATTATAGAAAAAGTTATAGGCTAAACAGTCCAATAAGGTCACACTGCCTCACAGGAAAAATCTTAGCTATTGACATTAACAATGCATATTAATTTGTTTAAGCCACATTAAGTCTCCCTAATCATGAGTTAATCGATTATGTTTTCATATTAGGCTCGCAACATATTGGAGACCCACAAGGAGCAGATAGACAATAACTTAGGGGTCAGAATCAAAGGAGAACGGTGAGTCTAATTATCGATTGAATTCTTTAGTGCAAATGAATGTTGCTTGCTATGTGATTCATGTGATTGTCATGATTAGTCCTTGATAATATAATGATGAATAATTTGTGACATTGTGGTACATATAAATGGTATACTTGTGGTATATTTGAGGTATATGTTTGACAAATGTGATATATATACATGGTACATGTATAGTATATACAAGGTATATGCTTGACATATGAGGTATATAGAGAATATATGTATTTTGTATATGATAAAGATGCAATGGTTGATGAATGCTTAAATACAAGTGCATATGCATATGGGCTAAAAAGGCGTTATGACTAGTTAATCGACATTGCAAAGCAAAAGAAGAGGCCTATGGCCCAACAAATGTGCAAAGCAAAAGAAGAGGCCTATGGCCCAACAAATGTGCAAATGAAACAAATGATCAAGCTAGCTAGCAAATGCAAATGCAAATGTTCACATGGAAACCCGGGGCAATGTTCGTTTAATCTGGTCACAACAAAATAAAATGTACACGCAAAGCATAAGTAAATAACAATTATTGAATACTTGATTTTATCTATATTTATATGTTATTGACTGATGAATGGAATGGAATACATGGTATATATTGGAATTGTGATTTATGACTATGAGTTGTTTGGTACTTTAGAGCTCATTGGATGGTTATTCTCACTGAGTTGCAACTCATCAATTTGCATCATTTTTCAGGTAAAGAAAAGTGATAGCTCATTTTGAGTAGCATATAAATGACATGGAGCACAGGTCACTGGCCGAGCCTCATCACTCTCTCTCTCCTTGCATTCCACACAAGCATGAAAACATGTCATCTGTATTTTGACTTATATGCTTGAATATGTATTATCATTCTAGATTAGTTTTGAAATGTATAAATAGAAACAACTCGTAATGCTTCGGATGGAAAGTTTATGTTTTAATATATGTGATATATCGTATTGTTGTTTTTAATGTTGACTTGAAAAGTCATTGAGTGATATTACAGGGTATAAAACTTGTAAAGTCATTAGTTGATTTTACAGGATATGATATGGAAAAAAAATTTACTACCACTGTTATCAGGGTATTTTCTCTTTCCAATATGTAGGATGTGATTATTTGATACAGAAATAGGTTATATTTAAATGCATAAGATGTGGCGTTACATCCTTTCAACCCAATGTGAGATAAAAGATAGCTAGGGCGCTAGATGAGATCTGTAAAGTAAATAACTTAGTGCTTTAAGGACGACGAGTCATGCCCTGTATGGTCAGACCGTCAATCATCGGTTCAATTCTGCTCGTACCCTTTATTTTTCTTTGCTTGACTCTTGTGAAACTATGAATGAGCAGCGCCGTTTGTTAGGATCTTATTTATCGCCGTAACCAGTAATGTAATAGAAAAAAAGAAGAACGACGAGAGAGTTAGCGTAGATAGAGTGGCGTCAACTCATTGTTGTTAAGAAGATCAATCAGTAGGGGAGGTTGCGCTATGAGTGTGATTCTTATTCTTTTGATAAAATGGGTTTGCCCTATTTTGCTTCTTGGAGACATGTACAAGAATTCTCCCTTACTTACGAAGTAGAGATCTTTTAAAAAGGCTCGAGTTTAAGTCTGCGGGTTTTTGGAAACTGCAAGTTCCAATCGCTACTTAGCTTCCATTGAATCTCTCTTCAATGATCGATCCCAACTTGAGCTTTCAAGCGTGACTACTCCGATCTCCGGAGAGAATAATATGTCTACGCGATGCTTCGGGGGCAAACGGGCGAATCCGGACGTTTTGGATGAAAGAAGCTTTGCTTCAATCAACTATGTGTGATCTTCGCTTCATGCTGCTGACGTGTCTTTTGATTGCGATGAGTGTGTGGTGGGCCTTGCTTCCGGAACCACTGTTGACGCAACCTGTGGCTTCGTGTTCTATAGACTACGCACAGGCGCTAAAAAGTCACTCAGTGGCGAAGATTGTCCATCACGAAGTATATAGAGAAGGTATCCATGCCTTCATCAAGGGGGCATTCCAGATAGAATCTTGGAAGCATTTACTGAGACCTGAATTAGCAGTTCTTAGGCCTCTCTCTATCTGTAAGCCATAGGTAAGGCAGAAGAGGTAGGAGGCGCCATCATGAGATCGCCTTTGTACTGAAATAAATGCTTTCAAGCACTATGACCCTACTGCTACTCAACTAAGACTGATTTTTTTATCCCTTTTCATGTCTCGCATTGGACCTTGGGACATCCTTTCCTTCTTTGCACATATGAGATGGAGATGGCATTATTTCTTATTAATCCCCTTTCTGCTTATTCCCACATACAACTTCACTTAATCAAATGAATTTGACTTCGAGAGAAAGATGAACCCATTAGTCTTTATTGAAACTTTTCTAAAATCTAGACCTGACTTTGGAGCTTACAAGTACCCATTCCGCAATAAGACCAGAAACGTAGCCCTTAGGATTACCAAAACTCTCCTTTTGGAAGGAAGGTTCAATTAAAAGGCTTCTTAGCAAGAATAACTTCTTTCCTAAGAGAATTGCTTCCAACTCAGTTTATGAGATGAAAAGAAAGAGTAAAGATAGCCACTAGCTACACAGGGAAAGGTCGATGTAATTGAGCTGATCCCACTCTATTTACACTAAGATGTTTACTACGATCTTTCGTGATTCCCAAGACACCGGGTTTTCTTCCTCTCCTTTTAGTGGATCCTGCGTATTCTGTTCATTTCTTCGAGGTCTTACTTAAAAAAAAAAAGGATCCCCCGGTAATGCAATTTTATATTCATCAAAATTGGAAGTCAAAGTAAACTCTTTTTCTGATGTTGGGCTGAATGCAAAGATGCTAGGGCTACGAGATTTTACATCTTTCTAGGTTAAAATCATCTTTCTCTTTGAGTTTGGGCTTTTTTTAGCCAGGCCTTTAAGTGAGTGCGAGGAATCGTACAAATCAAAAGTCTTCTATGGGCTAACTGGATAGGATAGCCCAACTCTAATCTAGAAGGTGCATCAGATAAGATGTATCAATCATGAAAGCATCGACCAGTTGGTTATCCAAGAAGATGGAGTGTCTCAGTCGGTGGATCTTAGCAAGACTGTTCGGAAAGACCATTCCTTCTCTGCCCCCGAACTTCCAGCGGAACCAAAGACAGGCCGTGGATTACTCGCCCAAAGGCGCTTTTTTAAAAGCTTTGCCCATGAAGGCTTGCCTTAGTGAACGTTCTACGAGGGCCTATCGCTTTGGACCTTTGTGCCATCATTGGATTTTTCTGTCTGAAGTGAGTTTGTGTTCATCTCCCGAAGAAACTTATCAGAAAAGACTTGCTCCAACTCTTTAACAAGCGAAGGAAATAAAGAAGCACGAGGGCAGGAAAGAGTGACCTTATTTTTGAAGAAGGGGTCAAAATCTTCCCAATCAAATCCATGCCATCCCCGAAATGGCCAAGGCTTGACTATGGGATTCAGAGGTATAGCTGATCCTAGATCGGTCCATCCTTGTCTTTTGACATGTCTGACATCCTTTTGCGTATTCCATGCAATCAGCTAGGAAAATTCAATTGGCCAGTAATACGAATGCCTGTGAATCAGCATATCATCAGCTTGATGCGTACCACATATACCAGAATGTGCTTCAGCCATGATTACCCCTGCCTCCTCCTTACTTGGTTCAGATATAGATCCTATTTAGCTATAAGCGCTGGCATTGGAATTCACCTATTATAGACTCGTTGTGATATTGCTATTAAGGAAATAAATCTTATTTTCAAGGAGTGGGGGCTTTGGTAAAAGATTTAGTCTAACAGGTCTTTATTCAGTTGCCACATATGGGGCTTACTGCCTTACAGCTTCACCAAAGAAAATCGAACATTTCTAGCAGGAATAGAGAGACCTTACCAAAATGTCAATGCCGGGTTGGGTAATGAAGCGAAAAAAGAAAGTGAAAATCAAGTCTTTGACATTGACCCCTCGTACATCTATTTCTTGAAATGCTCTGTCAGGGCAGGGGCTTTTTCTCGGTTTGGAGAAGGAGTTAGTTCCCTAGGGTGATCAGTGAGACTTGGTAGGCATGGAAGACATAGGGCTTTTTCTCAAGCGAGTTCTTCTTCCTATTGAAGAATCTCAAATGCTTGTAAAAGCTCTTGTTCATTGTCTCTTGCTGAGCACTTGTTGAGAGCGGCATAAAGCCTTTGTCATTGATCTAATTGCTACCTTAGTCCCCCTAAAGGGGTCTTTTTGGAGCAGTCAAAGAAAGTTCATTCGTAAAATAAGATAATCCCACCCCTTCACTCAAGCAGCACTCAAACGAAGTCCTATTGTCACCCCCGCGCCAGCCTGAGGAAGTCATCCCCATAGAAAGTTCCCTCGAATGTCAAAGGATTGGGATTCCTATGATCGAATACCAGCAGTGGCTTAATTCCTTTACATCTCCTATGTTGAGGAATCGGATACCTACTTTTGAGGAAAGGATCCGGTCTTGACCTTCAAACTCAAAAGCAGTAGGCAAAAGCCACAACTTTAGCTTATTTTGTTCCAGGCAAGTGTGCTCTTTTCGAAGAGGTAGGTAAGGTTGGTCTGGTCTCTCCTGTGGAGATCTCAGGCTTGTCCTTGTCTATGGTGAAAGGGCAAAAGTGAGCTTTCTTCGTATGATGAAGACGAGGATGAAGTATTTGATGCTGTCGAGAAAAAAAGTAGGCCTTTAAAAAAAGAGGATTTCGACTCCGCGGAAGGAAGTTTTGCACCTATCGGAATAAGGTAAACCTTAGTTTGGAGACTATGGCTGATATCATACAAGCCTTGCCCTCCATGCTGTTCCTCCAGCATTTCGCTTAGACGCTCCGCCCGATAGCCCCCAGGAACCTTGGTGCCTAGGTCACTTAAGAGTTCCTGTCTTTTTTCTGCGATTAGCCTTTGGTTTTTTAAAAGCTGGCGAAAAGCTTCTAAAGGTGCTTGGTCCACTGGCTTTCCCAAGACTGAACCCGCAGTAATCTACTCATTGAAAAGATGATCTGAGCACTTCTATACGTATCAACGAACAAGGGGTTGACCCCGCAAACAGAAATCGACTAAGCAAAGGCTAAAAGAAAAGCGGGAAGCTAAGCGGATCAATTTCTAATAAGAGCTTTAGTTCGGGCTGATGCAAGAGAAAGGAATGGAATCTTGAAAGTCTTGTTCTGCTGATCTCTTATCATGCGAAATTAAAGATTTCGCTTTGTTTGGCCGCCCGCAAATAAGCTTGCTTTACTGCCTTAGATGATACAAAGTCCATTGTAGTCCTTTATCGACGGTTTTTGCTTATCTATTTTTTATCGATGTCTTCGATCCTTTCTAAACTCTTATTCGAGGAAGCATCGATAAATGGAGTGTAAGCAGATGATTTTATCCAGTTTAGTAGTCACCCACGCTATTCTATGATCTTCTTTTCTGCTCTTTTCCCGTGCCTTTTCCCATGTCTCATGAACAATCACTTCCAAGAGGAAGATTTAGACAACCAGCCTACCCTCCTACATTCTTTGCAGAACCAACTAATGGAAAAGGAGAAGCGGGGACTTTTTTGCCAAATGTTCGAATTCCACGGTAAAAGGCTTTGGAAGAAAAAAAGAAAGAAAAGAATTAGTATAAATCTTAAGTCCCAGCGGAGTACTTCTCTTCCTCTTATTCTATGTAATTTTCTTGCCTTAGATCAATTCAATCCCTTCCTCACCTTGTCCTGGAATTTCTACCTATATTATGCAGTTGTGTAATTCCTGCAAGGAAAGAAGTCCATTTCGGATTCTGTAACATAAAAGAAAGACTAACGACCTTTTGAACTTTCTTCTCCTTCGCTTACCTTGCCCACTTTGACTTTCTTTTTATAAGGTAGTTGATTACATACTTTTGAGTAATATGACTTCTCTTTTATTGTTTGTTGTAGAGTGATTTAGAGCATTAACTCTCTCCCCCTCGTAAGGAGAGGCAAGGAGAAGGGGAGAGGGGTACGATAGTATAAACTTCCTATAGGACTGTCTATATATGCTTTCCTCAACCACTCTCTCTCTTCATTCCTTAATGCTGTACTAATGCAGTTGTCCAAAGAGGACTAAGAACTCTATCCTAAGAATTTCATCTTCTACTAGAGGTCGATATCATAGTAAAAAGATCAGTTTAGGTGGGTTGAAGGAAGAATGCTTTTCATCCAACTATGAAACTAGCAGAGATGGTGGGTAAATAGACTATTTCATTCTCAATGCTTTGCCTCCGGCTAGCTAGGTTAAGCACTCAAAGGTATCTTCAATCAACGTAATGCGTCTGCCATTCGAGAGAAGATAGAATAAAGAGAAGGACTCCACAAGTGAAAGATGCAATGTAGATGAGTCCCTTCTATCGCCCCACATAGAAAGGCTTTCGCCCCTTCTATCGCCCCACATAGAAAGGCTTTCACCCCTTCTATCGCCCCACATAGAATGGCTTTTAGAATGTCTTATCCTCCGACCATCTAGTTGAGGGATAGGATTAGAAGAGGGAAAGGGATGGAGAATCGAAGTGCAATAGAGACCAAGTCTCACAACAACTCGTTGAAAAGGAGCTCAACGCATGACTGTTGAATGGGGTCGACCATCTTGCGTCAGATTAAGCCATCTTCAATAGTCGTCCTAACTATAGAAAGAGAAATCTGCTAGTGAGACTGATCGGGAAGTAGTTGATGAAGTGTAGCAACCTCTGCTTTGTCACTGGAGCTTTCTTCTATTCTAGGCCTTAGCCCTTGTATTCTAACGCTAGCAAGGCGAGTACTGAACGATGGAGTGTACAAAATGAAGAAGCGGGTAAGAATACCTCTGGAAGTCAATTATTCAGATAGAATGCGGAGCTTTTAGAGTACATCAATTTACAGTACCAACTGAGGCTTCCAAGCCCTCAGAGCTTTCGAAAGGATGAATGAGAGCAGAACCCTTGCTGAAAGGGAAGCGCATCATACCAAGCCTACAATCACTCTTTCAGACCCTTGGTTGCCTTCACTGCCTGTGAATCCCTTCTCTTTCTCGGGATTTTTTCTTCCAAGTCCATTCCCCTTTCTAAACTGGTTAATAAGAGGACAAGTTTCGATTTTCTCGGGAATTTGAGTTCCAAGAACTTTTCCCTTCATAAATCAAATTGAAATCCTATTCATTTACATTTTCTCAGGATTTTTGCTTGCAATAGAAGAGAAAAGGCGAGAAAACTCTATCCTCTTCTTTCAGAGGTCGACAAGAAAATATCAGTTTAGGGTGCCTAGTTGGTAAGAGCTTACGGGGAAGGAGAGAAAAGGAAGGACCAGAGAAAGCTAGTACAGCTTAAATCTATCTCTTTCGGGAGTTTGGGGCTTATTCGCGAGAGAACAAGGGCTCAAAAGTCAAGTCAGTTAATGGAGCCCATTACCGTTAGTCAAGTGATTTGCTCAGTAAACGAGTAGAAAAGAAACCCTTCTTTTGGAGAACAACATCTATTCCTTTCGACTCAAGGCTCAGTGCTCGGTAGGTCATAAAAGGGTTAGTTGCATTACGGGGGTCGAAGGCTACTTTCCAGAATAGACCTTTCAAGTCAGCCTTTCAAGAGTAGCCCTTCCATAAGCCGGATGGATGAGAGGAAAGGAATATTGAGAAGAGTAAGATTGAACTGAAAAAAGCTATCCATAGACGGTGGGATAGCTAGCTAGTAGTACCGGATTAGTATTTCATTCTGTCTCACTCCTCACCGAAACCGGAAGGCATACTACCAGGAAAATCAGATAGCTTCTCCTCTTTTTATAAAGAAAGAAAGCCCTCCCTTCATTCACATATCTATACTTCTGTAGTCCCCGAACTCCTTACTGGAGCATCAACAACTCTTTTAGAGTCGCAAACAAACAAGCACTCGCTGGATACAGGCAGATCGAAAAGTAATAGCTCATGGTAGGCCTCCCACAACTAAAAAAATGGGGGAAGTCAAATAGGTTTTACCAACTAATCGACATTGGGGCATGAAGAAGCAATCGTTATTACTTATAAAATAAAAGCATGTTCAAAATGAAAAAGTCCCTTTGCCTTACTTGCTGGCTCTAAGCCCACTCTTTACTAGAGTAGCAGTCTCGATTTAGTGGGTACCGACAATGGAAGATGCAGGTGGGAGTTCAATGCTAGTAGCAGATTCAGTTAGATATATACTAGCATGGATGGGGCTACTCTTAAGGGTGTACATTTCCATGAAAGACAATAACATGATGGGTCTGCCTGGGTTATCTATACATCCCAGTTAGTGGAGCCAATGGAGGTTTAAGAACCAGTGGGTTTCGTTTATCCATAAACAAAGCTACCAATTCAAGTTCCAGATCGATAGCCCATTAAAGTAGCAGTTATTGACCCTGTCAATGATCTAGTCTCAGTCCCAACTTTATCAGATCATATTCAATATATACACTTATATAGAAATCCATACCTTCCAGTTGCGGATACAGCCAGTTTTCCAGTGCTAGTTGAATATCCAATTGAAGATTCTCCAAAGCCATATGCATATCCTCAAGTCCTATAGCCAGTTTACAAAGTGATTGATACCATAGAGGGAGATTAAGATCCACTAGAAAGAGAGTTACCAAATATGGGAGATCCATATTGAAAGCCAAAAGCTGTGGCTAGAGCAAGGGTAGGAAAGGCAGCACCGACCAATTGTAAACCCGGTCAATCAAAAGTAGCATTAGGTGGGGGAACCATCCAGAAAGATTTTTGTGGATTGTTAGGAGAGCTCTGTTCATCGAACTCCTATGGAAGGCCCGTTGAACACCCATGCAACTCCCTACTTGGTCGATCGATGCACACAGAAGGAGAGCTTGTTCTTCCAGAAAACGCCTATGTTAAATCAGTCAACCGATCAAGGTATAGGGGCAGTCAGGCCGTATTAGCAAGCATGACGTGCCGGTTTGGATGAGCGTGGGGAATTCGCTATCGCTTTCGACTTGGAGCGGCTCACCCCCTTTGTCATTTAAAAGGAAAGCAAGAGAAGGGGGCCTTCTGACATTTCTTAATCCCAGACCGGTTGTCTTTTGCCGATCGCTTGCTTACTAGCTTTCTAGTTGACAGGGACGGAGGGAAGGGGGATGGTTCATTGAAAGGCTAACCCAAGCTCTTTTTCATTTACAACTCTTTCCTTTTTCATTTGTTGTTCCTGCAGCTTTCTCCCCGGTGAAAGATCAATCAATTGGCTCGTTCGATCTGGAATGGAACTGGAGAATATGAAATGGGCTCTCGACCCAGGCCTTGCTTAGTTTACCTATCCTATCGTATCGAATAAGGTTTCCCAGCCTAGCCTATCCCAGTGTCTGCTACCAAAAGAGAAGAGAGAATCGATCAAAACCAGCCCAACCCCTTCATGGTCACATCCCCTTATCTGACGCTTTTCGTGTTGTTGCATGTGCCTTACGATATCTAGATCTAGTCCTCTCTGCTTCCTATGATTGAAGTGAAGATCCGCAATAGCCTGTCTGCTTTCCTTAGTAAGAAAATCAATAAGGAATATCTTTCTAAAAAACAGGGGACTAGAGGCCTCTCCGATTGAGAGGATAAAGTCTGTGATTCAAAAACCAGGGTCGGATAGGCAATCAACATGATTGGTCCCATCCCAGTTTAAGTAGTTGGATGTGAGTGCGTCGGATAAGCGAAAGCAAGCAGTAGATCGAGAAAAGAATACGGATTGCAACCTATAGATGAAGAATCCGCTTCATTGTTCCCACCATCTATATCATCCAAGAATATTGTATAATAAGAAGAGGAAGAAAAAGTTCAGTGATCGCTACGTGGGCAGGCTACCTGCACTTTTTGGCTAAAAAGCCATCTCCTTTCTCTTCCTCATTATCACCTACTCCAAACATGAAAGTAAAGACCCCAAAATCTGTCTACATAGCTCTCCTTTGAAGGTGGAGCTTCACGGGGATCGTATGTTAGCCAAGGCCTTAGACCGGAGTGTGTCCCTATAGGTGAATCTCTCAGCTTCTGTCTCTCCTCGGTGCCTCTTTATGCAGAATCATATCCTGAAACTGTATCGATTTGTATACTCGTAACCGGTCTTTCTTTATGAATCAATTTCTTGTGACACCCGACAGACTGGCAAACAATTGCTTCAGCAATGCTAGAGCCCTAGCCTTCTTCTCCTAATTAGGTAAGTCTAGCTACTAATTAGCAAACCAGAGTTGAAGAAAGAACTAGGAGTGAACTTTGAAGGGGGGAGTTTTTCTTAAATGAATTTTTCGATGGGAACCCTTAATAGTAGAGTGGCCAAGAATCATCGCTCGAGAAAGCAAGGATCGTAGAATTCCCCACGTAGCGGTAAGAAAAGGGAGACCATTTCAACGACGTTAAAACAAGACTCGATCAAGCCTACTCTCAAGAGTATAACCGATTACTGGAGTTTGAGAATAGGGATCTCCAGATTCGGGAGAAAAAACATGAGTCTTATTTTCTCTTTCAACAAGTGCTTTCTGAGCATCATGCCTTGGCTTATTCCCATGTATCCTCAATAAATAGCAAACCACACCCTAATAGCTCACTTCTATTTGTTATTTCCTTGCCCTCGAAGCTAGGTTTCCATTTGGTGATTCTCTGCTTTAAGAGGGTCCTCTTAAGGACATCTTTCATGCTGTCAGAAAGACTGGTTTTCCATCTGGATATCCAACCAAGAGTTTGACCTTTATAGAAGACAGAGTTCCCTTAGTCGTGAAGGGTACTGCATCAACAGAGTGGCCAAGCGTGAATCAAAGTGGATTCAATCACTCCCAGATAGGAGCATAGCTAATCTTTCTACGCTTTGATCTCTCTTCTCTTATTATAGTTGTTCTATTCTAGGTCGAAGGAATGGTTTTGTCCCTTATCTAAGTGCTACTATTACCGAAACATATGATACATCACCGTCTTCCTTATCTGTACCGGAAACAGATTCGCTCACAGGAGCAGGAGCCTCCACCATTCGTTTAGAGTCGTAAGAGGAAGGAAAGGGTATTTTTTTTAATGGGCATATTGGGTTGACTAGGTCAATCAGGTTAGATTAATCCCACAATACAAGAACAGCCTTCTCATTTGGGGACATCATTGGTTTCATTCCAATCCCAACTGTCGAATCCAAAGCCTTTTTTTTCTCTTTTTCTTTAATTTATTTCTTATCAAGTAGGAATTGAACCTACGACCATTCACTTAATCATTGACTGCTCTGCCACTGAGCTATTGAGACGGGCTTTTTTAAGAATTGGTTTGCTAAATTAAATCAACGCACAATCTTAATCTTATGGGGCGAATCCCATTCTTGTGAAATGGAAAGGGTAGATTTTCGTATTTACTTAGATAAGGTGGGAGAATTAAGTAGTAAGTACGGTTTGCTCGGGTGGAGTAAAAGCGAAAGCATAGAAAGAAGGATCTCAAGAGAGTCCTTTGGCCTACCATTTGTTAAACCCCCTTTTCTCGGGCGATAGGGATTGCCTCTTTAGACTTCGAGGCTCGACTTTTTTGGTCATAATTCTTCCAGGGCGGAGGTTTCTCGATCTCTATCTTACTGGTTTGAAAGAAATATAATGAGTCTATTTCCCACCTCCTTGGAATAGGAACTTTTTTCCTCTGTTGTTGAATCGGTTCTATCTGAATCCCTCCATGAGACTGGAAAAGGTACTACATGCTACCAACAAGACTGACGAGTCTAATCGAACGAAACTGGAAGAACGAAAGAGTCCAGCTGAACTAGGATCTAGACTCTTTCTGAGAGGCAAGTTCAGCTACAGACGGTCGCTCAATCGCACCTTCCCTACTGGCCCTATTCTCTAGCCCTGTGCTTTAAAACATGCTTTCCTTTTCTTTGGTTGGAATCATTTCCCTAGGCCCATCCCCTTGGAATAAGAGATTTCTTCCTATGTTGAATCGGTTATGGAAGAGTGGCTCTAAAAGAGTTTTCTTCGAGCGAACAGTCTTTCTATCTTTTTGGGTTGCATGCCCAAGGCAATGTTTTTTGTAGATTGAGATGGATTGATCTTCGCTATCATGCCTCTTCCTTGTACCATTGATGTTGCGACAGTGCCTAATATGAGTTTGCTCCTGCCCCAGACAGCTTCGAGGTTCCCATCGATCGATTACAGAGGTTTCAACCACTGAACTTGCTTATGCTCCCCTTTTATCGAGTGTTATTTCTATAAAAAAAGATTGAGTAGGAAAAACTTGAATTGGCCAATCTAATCTCTAACGAGATTGCCTCATTTTCTTAGGCACATGAGATAACATCTTTTCAATCGAAATCCCAATCAAAGACAAGTTCTACCAAGGCTAGGATTTGAAAGAGAAGAATCACTTTCCGGAATTCCAAGTGACATTCTTCCTTCAGAAGCTAAAGATGAATGATCGAAGTCTCCTTTAGGTTCAATCGAAGAGATCGAAGTGAAGTCATCAATTCAACCATTCGCATGGTCTCCCCTAAGACTGACCTCTTTTCCAAATGAACCGAATCTCGATCCCCATTCATCAAAGAGATACGACCATCTCTCTAGGTTGCACACCCCCCTTTAGATCGTTCTATTCGTACTTGAAAAATGACCCCATTGGTCCGCTCCTTTTAATGGACATTCTTTGTCTTCCTCCAAGGGTTAAGACCCCATAGATTAGATCATGAACTCTTTCAGACCCTTAGTTTCACTTGGTTAGGGCAGAGTTTCAGCCTGCCTTCCACCGAATATAAAAAAACCTTACAGCTGCCTAATCTGCCCCACGAAGAGAGTCATTATTTGTGTCACATCCTCTCCTTATCAGTTGAGTGACTTCATACCTCGGTAAGCGCTTTCCTGTTATCTCTCAAATTATAGGCATTGAAGCGATCGAGCAAGAGAAAGAAAGAAAACTATTGCACACGCCCCTCATTCGCCCTTTACTAGAAGGTAAGGCAAAATCAGGCCCTTCCGATCACCCAAGAAGCCTTCAATGAACCGCCTATAGTCTTATATATACTTATATATATAAATAAAGATTTTAAAGTATGACTAATCTGACGAAGAATCGTAGTTCCTGCACCTTGCGTGGCATCTCCCAGTCCACCACGGCTTGCACACACCTTCTTTTGATCCAACCAACCCATGTCATCGCCAATCTAGTGCCCAAGGAACTAGACCTTATGCAAAGCACCTTTTTCACATAGAGCTGATTTTCCCTTATGATCTAGAATTGGTCATAGTCTGCCAAGAGGGCTTAAAAGCGCCTAAGGATTTTCTGCCATAGTCTTTCATTAAGTTACATAGTTGTTTTAACACTAGGAGTCTCTTTAGGCAGTCTCGTGAAAGAAGTTCCCCCTCAAGGGGAGTTATTTTTCTTTCATAAGAAAAGCCCCTTTAAGGCGGTCCAGTCAAATTAAGTACCCTCACCCCCCTTGTCACTTAAAAGGTAAGAATGGGCATACTTCATTATGGGTGTAACGGAGAGAGGAACTCTCTTTCCAAAAGAGGGATTGGTAGTCAAAGTTTTCCCAGGAAAAAAAAAAAGAACTCCTGTTGAAGTCTTAGGTCTAGCACGTTGCACTCTTGAGCCCTCTGATCACTTGGTCAGTACCAATCCTAAGACCAAATGCTATCTCAAAAGAGTACATGCTACTGCTCTAACCTCTAAAACCTGAAGAAGATTCACACCCTCCTCAGCGTGTATGATGCCCTGATGCTGTCATCCGATATCAAGACTGCCTTTGTCCAGGCGCCAACTACCAGTTCTTTCTCTTCTTTCTTTTTTTTTCTATAGTATTCAATACTATACGTAGAATCACCTTTCCGGGGAAGGGGGAACATAGACAGAGGCACATGTAGACAGATACATACTTAGTCAATCTTTTGCCTAAGCAAAGTAGTAGTTGATCCCGTAAAGGCAAGGGTGAATCGACTACTAATAAAATAGCATAATCTGAACACATAGTTTAAGCAGCAACTGTTAAAGCTCCTTGGTCTCGAAACGGTCGGCTTTGGTTCAGCTCTCGGGGCCACCTCACACACTAAAAAAATCGTAAGCTTCCTTCCTACTTGAAGACAAAAGATCAAATTCGATTAAGATCGGAATCATACCTCCAGTAGGCAAGGTCGGCTCAAGAAATGGAAGTTGTGAGATGGAAAGAAAACCAAGAAAAAAAAAAGAACAGAATCAGGGATCAATCCATACGTGGCTTACCTTTGACTACGCATTGTCAGTCCTTTGAGAGACATAAAGACCTACCGACAAGGTCTCCTTTGTCTACTACGTTTTTCCCCTTTGGTCTATCAGCTTTATCTAGGAGCCTCTTTCTCTTATGAAAAAAAAGCGATGAAAGACGTGCTCTAGTCCCCCCCTTAAGGTGTCTTATAGCTGCGTGGAAAGAGCTCTCTCTTCTAAAGCCCTTCTCTAGTGGGTTTACTATACAGACCTGTAAACTTAAATGAATAGCGTGAAAACTTGAAAACTATGGCTTGGTAGGGAAATACGGCCTTCTGCCCCCCGGTACATGGGATCAGATTAGAGAGGCTTAGGCTTGTTCTATGCTTTAAAAACTGAGCTGAAGCTCACCGAGAGGAAGAGAACCATCATCTCTTCTAAGCTATGTTAGTGCAGAACATGCTCTCTTCTTGATCTCATCAGCATAGGTCGTTGAGTCGACACCTGCCATACCAACCCCTAAAGGATTAGTCCCAAGATATCATGTCATTGATGAGTACATCAAGTTCGCGCTAGAAAAACCATACTCGTAGGGGCAATTCCCGCTTAGGTAGATCTACTTTGGTGATATACTAAAAAGAGCCAAATGAACTTGAAAGCAGGAATGAAAGCTAAGAAGGGTCCCCTTATCGGGATAGGTGGGCTCATCCTGACTATGGTTTGCCAAGATATTATCTCTCTCTATTCTATGGTGTATGACTGGGGTCTCCTATGACTACCACTTGAACGAGTCAATCCAAGGCTTTTCAAAAGCTACGTACATCTTTTTAATTTAAATAGAAAATGTCAGATCTTCGACTAAGGATCTTTTTTGAAAAAAAAAGGTTCGGGAAACCGGCTTTGACAGTGATTGGAGGCCATCAGAACAGATCTCTCACTGGCATACCGAAAAGCACAAAAAAAAAACTCATCTGAAGCGGCAGGTTCTCCCCTTTCTCGGTAGGGAACAATCCGGCCCGACATCCAGAAGTGTTTTGATGTTCGAACCGAAGCCTTTGCACGTAGAATTTCCATATATTGAGATGGATGAAGGGCCAGAGGCAAAGTACCAGACCAGGGGGTAGCTCTGGCACCCATTCCTATACACATACACATGTTGGCGTAGGCAGCTGTGTCACGCTAAATAACTGATAGATTCTCTCTCAATTTCATTGCCTCCCTATGGTGTCTCCTTTGGAAAGAGGTTTTCTCCGGTAGTCAGTACTTGGGATCTTCGTTCTACATGATGCTGGAATTAGATCTACTATTAAATATTGTTAAAAGACAACTGGTGCAAGTCTACAAAGATGATTGAAGCTTTCGTGAGTGGTTATGCTGGATCTCTCATCCCGTTCATAGAGGAGTCCTTTCCCGAAGGGTTCGCCATTGTGACCTCCCTTGAGAAGGAGGATTCCCACTTCCATAGTAGCAGGCATAGCTATGAGGTACTGCCTGGTTCTCTTCTACCTTACCCACACCGCCCATCTATGCTGATCGAGAGCCTGACCCATGGTGTGTTAGTTCCAGGAGCTAATGACTAGTAAAAAAAATGGGAAAGAGTACAACGGGCGCTGCCCAACCTTCCTTCTAGGAAAAGTCATCGTCCTGACAGAAAACACAATGGATCGGTTACCCGAAGTCAAACTTTCCCGTTACGGGAAATCTTAGCCAAAGTATGATCTCAGTCAGCAAAGCATGAACGACTGCATTTTCTTTTTCCCTTCTATCTTCTTTCCTCGATTCATGGTTAAAAATAGCTCTTTTTGCGCTAACTAAGCCCATACCATCTTCTTTCAAAGGATTCCTTAATCAACGGAAAGAACAACCATTACAGATGTGGTCTCACCAAATGATTGAAAACTTTCCTTTTTCTGGTCACTAGAGCGCGTTTGAGCTTTGGTTGCGAAGCCTTGGGGGGTAATATAGATAGGACGACTTGGCCTTCCAACTTGACCCGGACTAAAGAAAGATTGGTCTGTTAGTGCAACTGTGTTTGGGGGGAATACCCACCCCGAGCGATCCTATCATATCATCAAATTCAGGTCCGGGAAGATTTTTGAATAGATTGCTTGGCAATTGGAGCTACTTTTTCCTTGATTACAGACTCTCTGGCCTCCAGGGCCGACCTCTTGACTTCAGAAATGATAACAGACACTGACGAGACAGACTTCAAATCATCCTCCGAAGAGGTTACATTAAACAGGGACTCAACGGACTTGACTAAGATTGGTTTAGATAAAACACTAACAGACTTCAGCTGAGGAAGAGAAGACCAATTGCGTGGTGCTCCATCGGCTGGGATGATGAGAGTGGATGGGTCTTTTGCCAATGGGTCTGCAATTATCATGGACACCATCCCTTGTTCCCCTACCAGACCGTCCTGGGTAAACATAAGTTGAAACTGGTATTCTTCCTCAATCTCTGATTAAATAGCCTTTTCTGCTTTCTTCTCTGGATACCAGGTCAAGATCCCTGGTTCTTCCCACTGGTAGATCATTTTTGCTTTCCCCTCATCAAGCTCCCAGGTTACTTTATCTGTAAAGAAAGATTTCAAAACCTGGCACGCGATTCCCGCTAGCATCAATCCATGGCTCCGGAAAACCGAAAAGTGGAAAGTTATATCCTTCTTTGATAAATCGCCCATTCAGAGTCTTCAAATATTTTAAAGCTTTCTTACTATCCTCTTCTTCTTCTTGTCTTCCAATTTTTTGAGTCCGTAGGTATATACCCCAACCAAGCTCAATTGCCTGGACATGAATTGGCTCCACAATTCCTTGGTGATGCCGGCAGAGTCCTAATCCGGGGAGGTAGCGCATTGACCAGAACATTTCCCCGACAAAGACATTGTCACTAAAATTAGGTAGGGGTCAATATTCCTTAACTCTTTCTGCCAAGTCCAAGTTATCATCGTGCTGAATTTCTAGTACTGGGATAGGGTCCAAAACTGGTTCTTCTGGATCTCCAAAGATAGAAATGACATGATTCCCCTGTATGATATGCAAAGTAGAGGGGACCGCTTCTAGGGCATGAATCCACGGCCTTCCAAGTAGCATGTTGAAGGAAGCCGGGATGTCTAGTACCTTGGATTTTGTCCTTCCGCAGTGGAAGATTAGGCTAGTTCAGGGCCGATCCATTGTCAACCATTGGCACCCTTTTCCCTGTAGTGATCACTATAATGTGTAAGGCTTTGTTATGGTTCATTCCTTTCTTTTTCACTCGGTTAGGAAGGAGAAGGAGCAAGCCTACATTGAGCAAGTTCACTCACTTTATGTTATGTCAAGAGCTCGCTTCGCTATTATGGTCCAGTTCTTTCATTTCACGAGCAAAGGCCCGTAAAATGGAGAATCCTCATTAATGCAATACCATGGATGCTTTTGCACTCGGATACAGCTACCGCAGTAGCTTTCTTTCATAGTCCTACTCCATGGATACAGCTCCAGCGGCAGTGGCTTTAGCACAGAAATCCGTTATAAGAAAAATGTGCTTTAAAGTTCGCGATAAGAGCGAGCGGAGGTCTTGACTTACACAACCATAGGCCACAATTGTTGGCGGCAAATCAACCCCAATGCAATGAGTGAAGTCATGTTGGACTTTAGCATTACGAATATAGGCCAGCCAAGCAAACCGCCTATAGAGTTTGTCTTTCCTTCATTCGAAACTAAAGAAAGAAGCGTGAAGGCCTTCTATGAACTGATTGCTTCTACTACTCTAGTATTTATTACTAATAATTGGAAATGACCTTTTTTGAGTATATAGAATCGAGTGCTATCTACGCATCTATATATAAAACTTAGGAATTTGTGTCAACAAATCTTCTAGTCAAGTGAACACCAACCCAATCTCGATGAAAAAAAACTTATTTATATTAAAAAAAAGAGAAATTCCACTCTAATTGCTCTGGTGCCCAAGGTGGAGAATCCAGCTTCTCCCGACCACTACAGGTGCTTTTAAGCCACTCACTAACTTTTTGTACAAGATTAAAGCAAAGGTTCTAAGCAACAGGCTTTTTTGGGTTATGGACTCAATTATTAGCCCTTGGCAATCAGCTTTCAAAAAAAGGCGATGCATCCAAGATAAGATCTTGCTTTATCACGATATGCTTCAAAAATTCCACCTTTCCCAACCAAAACAACCCTACTAAACAAAAAAAGGCCTTCCCCCTTCTATCAAAAGGGCGAACATCTAATCTAGTCTTAGCTGCCCTACTTAAGTTAAGAAAGAATAAGAACAGTTGGAAGTCATGTAATGTCGTGGCAACTCTTTTTTGTTTTTGATCGATCCGCTTTGCTCCTGAACCTCAGAAGCTCTTTCACTCACTTTTCTTCAATTATAAAAAAGCAAATCAGCACTTTGATGGAGATTTGTAGCATCATTCAAGTAAATACAGATTGAGATCATAGAAACATGAGCTTGTAATATAGCTACACCTAATTCCAGACCGGTTAATGCAAGAACTATAAATAAAGGACCAAGATCCCCTATGAAATAGAAAAGATCATTCATACATAGCATAGTCCAAGCGAAGCCACTTAAAATCTTTACTAAACTATGACCGACCATCATATTAGCAAATAAACGTATTCCTAAGCTTAATTCGTGAAAACAATGAGAGATTAGCAAATAAACGTATTCCTAAGCTTAATGCGCGAAAACAAGGAGTACTAAAAAGGGTGCTAACGCCAGTGGGACTCCTGCGGGTAATGAGAAGCTTAAAAAATGAAGCCCATTTTTTTGAAATCCCACTATACTAATGCCAATAAAAAGAGAAAATGAGAGAGCCAAAGTAATGAGAAAATGACTTGTAACTGTGAAGCTATAAGGTATCATACCCTGAAGATTACAAAATAACAAAAAAGTAAAAGTGACCAAGATGCAAGGGAAAAACTTTTGTTTCACATTTCTGGAAATACCACTTATTTGTTCGTTTGCCAGGTTCAACACGAAATCATAAATAAGCTCTACCAAGGATTGCCAAGCATTTGGTATTGACTTTCCCCCTCCCTCTTTAGTAACAAAACGAACCAGAAGTAGAACCAACGTGAGAGTTAGCAGCATAAAGAAAGATGAATTTGTGAATGAGAAATACAAGTTTCCTATCTTCATAGATAGAAATGGGATTATGTCAAATTGCTCAAGCGGGCTAGGGGCCTCAATTGGCGGCATAAGGGGCATCGGAGGTGTCCTCCATAGCCAATGCCCTAGACCTAGACTTTTATAGGCAAAGTATGCAAGAATAAATCCTCCCGCAATTGAGAAACCTACTGTAATAATTGAATTCAAGTTATCCATAAAATGAATTTCATTCTTTAATTGCTCCGCTCTCCCCCAAAAAAGGGAGACTTAGAAAAAAGTAGGAAAGGTGCTTGGTTGTTGACCAAGAAAAAGCATGGGAGAAAGAAAACAGACAGCCAAGTTTCTGAGCAAACGAGGCCCTTTTTAAGTAAGCTATAGGTTGGTTCCTACTCTACCAGACGGTGACCGACTTTAATCAAGCACCTTTGGGTGCTGGCTTTTCTAAACCTATATAGTATAGCTTAATGATAGACAATTGTCATCTATAATTTCTATTCTTATCTTATCTTACTCTTACATACGCAATTTCTAAGTTAAGAGTTCGTGTTCAGAAGACATGGTAAAAGCTTGGGAGCTTCATCCTGCCTAATCCTTTATCTGAAGTAGGGCTAACTCGTCTGATACAAGTCACCCAAAATCACATGCTTTAAACAAATTCTCTGACCGGGAAGAGCTCTATTGGAAAGAGACCAGACTGAGAGACTCATTTATCTCATTATACACTCAAATTCTTCGCAAGTAAAGATCAACATAAGTTGATATCGGTAAAGTAGAATTACTGCTTACGCGTGCTAATCTACTTCATTATACATGAATTCTACAACTTAGCTATTATATCTAAAGTTGAGTTAAGAGCTCGCATTCCTCACACAGTTCCCTAAGGGTTCGGCTGTGAGGAAGGGCTTTTCTTTAACAACGATGATTGTATGCCCAGTACATAAATTGTCAAAGTAATTAGCAGTTTCAGAGCTGTTTCGCTCTAAGGAAGTTACACTGACCAACAACCTAATCAATTGGGTAAGCTTAAAGCAATTCAATCCAGATCTATAACAACCCTGCTAAAAGCACTCATTAGCTGTAGTGAGGCTTTTCCGTCTTGATAGCCTTGCATCTTTCTCCTTCATTGCACGGGATTCCTCGTTGAGGTAGACAAAGAAAAGTACAAATCGAAGGATGAAGCCATGAATGGAGGATAGTCACTCCCGATCCACTTGTTGCTCGCTTGCTTTCGCTCCTTTCCTTCAATCGGGCTATATGAGGTTACCGAGGAAAGTCATGCGAAGAATGAATCTCTCATCCTTTCCCTTTCAGGAACTAGATGGGTTATTTCGTTCACATCAAAATAAGGTTTCGTGAGTTATGTCACATATATAAAGAAGGAGTCTTTCGAGCAGGACTCTAGTAGTGTGGAACTCTCAAACGCTATGTCGGCACTTGCTGCGTCCTCTCCACAACTTAATCGTTGAGACAGGAAACTCTGAAAGTTATTAGAGATTGAGTTCCTCAGTGTGACTCCCACAGAAGTTCAGTACAGGAGGTCGGCTAGCTCCGTTGTTCCCTTGGGTGACGAGCAAAACATCGACCTCTCCACCTGGTTCCCACCATAGGGAGAGACATGAATCCCGGTGGGTGGACAAGGAGAGTTGGCCGTCTAAAAGCTCTCTCTTCTTGCGAAGAGAATAAATTGGGGGCGAAGGAGGGAAACTTCTCAGTTGAAAGGACGACTGCGATCCTATTTAAAACGAAACTAAAGGATTCTACCTTTCACCACCTTATTAGAAAGGGAAGGAAAGTTCCTTTTCAGGAGGATTGAAGAAAGGGGGGAAGAAAGAAGGTTAGAGTAACGTGGTTCTCCTCGTTCAAACAAAGAACAAGGTTATTGCCCTCGGCAGGGAGGAAGGAAAGTTGCTAGGGCCGTAGGGTCGACACACTAACTTCATCTTGCAATACTAACCGAATCCAAATTTTGCGATTAGAAGCATAGACAACCAATCCACAATGCGTATCCCTCGAGAATCGGGGAGTATGTCCTCTTTCCTTAGAGACCTGAAGGTCGCATATGAGGCAGGCACTTGATGCCAGCTTAAAATAAAGTAATAAAGTCTGGAACAGACAACACCCTGCCATAATGAGTTTCCCCATTTTAGCCCACGGGGAACACAGGAAATCCATCCTTCCCTTTCTAATAAGAAAGAAAGTTTCCTAACGCAATGGTAAAGTTGGAGTGACAGCATAGCGTTTGAGGTCCTTTGCTAGAGTCACATTCGAGAGCCTCACATTCTTCTTTCTATACGTGACATCTCTTCCTTGTACTTATATACGTGACCATCCTGGAGCAAATAAACCTTATTTCGACGGTAACTTGCTTAAAGCAAAGCAAACTAATCTCGTTATTGAGTGAGGAAAAGAAGCTCTGGCAAGAGGTTCATCGCATGAGTTTCAGTGTTTCAAGGACCAATAATCGACAGGCGAATAAAAAGTCACAAAGGACTAACCTCGGGACCTTAGGACCAAGACCACTTGAGTCAATCTCTCTTCTCTACTGAGCTAATCTAATCTTAATCAAAGGATTCCCCATTCTTTCTATGATCTTTTGCGTAGCCACAAATAGAATGAGCGATGTCAGACACATCTTCGTGTTGTCCCCTACTGCTACCGAGGAAAGAATCTCTGGCAAGAGAATCAAATCTCGCATGCTACCTCCTCTGTCGTAACCTATTAGAAATAGGATTAACAATCCATAAGTGTCAGACATGTTTTCATGTCTTCTACATCTATAACTAATGAGGAATTAATTGAATTCGTGAATGCTATTCCATTTCCACTCTCTTTGAGAGAGGGGACAAGAAAACCATCATAAAAAATTCCACCCTACTGGACTTGAATTTCACCTGACAATCGGGGGTACGCCCTTCCTAACAAAAGGTCACATGCGACGTTGCAATCATTCTGTGCCAACTTTCTAGTAAATTATGAAACTAGGTATCAACAATTCGTACTGAGTGAAACAATTCCCATTTTCCCTTACTATGAGCAATCTCGCTCAAAAACTCAATCCCTCCCTTTCTAATAAGAAAAACAATTTCCTAGCGTAGTGAAAAAGTCGTGAAAACGGGGACACGCTGAGTGACAACGTATCGTTTGAGTTCATTGCCCAAGTCTCGCTGGGGAGACTCATCATCCTTTATTCCTTATATACGTGACCATCTCAAAGTAAATAAACCTAATTTCGACCGGTAACACCGGAAATAACCGATCTTGCTACCGGGTGAGGGAAGAAGAGCTCTACCAAAAGGTTCACTCTTTTCGCATGACTTCCTTTCCTCGACAATAACGAATAAAGTAGTCACAAAGGACTATAAGCCTTAGAACAAATAGATCAATTCACGTCCTCTGCTAAGAATCTCTCAGATTCGGTTTGTGAATCTTCCCCGGCCGTAGCCTAGGATTAAGAGCAACATCCTCAATGTCAAACCTCGGCTAGCTGGGGTGGCAAATCTCTACTCTCTAAGAAATGTTTCCTCACCTAGTCCCGGAGACCTAACGACTGGGACAGAAGAAAGATTGGGGAACTTGCTAGCGCAGAGAATCAATGCGCCAAAGCTATCGGCGCTGACCGCGTCCATCTTATCTTCTACGGGGTAGGTAGATAGGAATGGTCCTCTTTTGCTACCATCGAGCCGATGGTCTTCGCCTTCGGTGACTTCTCCAGGAGGATGGGAAAGTCAAAGTAGCCGTTCAACACTCACGAGGGAGATAGCCTACACTAATCACGCTCCTCCAAAGAGGCATCGATATGTCTTTCCCCATTGATGAAGCCCGAAAGAAAGAGACTTCCCACTCCTGTTAGTGAGAGAGTGGTCACAGTTCGTCACCTTGGTGCCATGGGCTTATCTGAAAGAAAGGGTAAAGAGGAAGGCTAGGTGAGGAGATTTCTACTCCACAAGAGCCATAATAAATCAACATTGGGACAGAGAGTCCCACAACTTGTGAAGATTTATAGGCAGGGTACAGATAGATCGAAATTCGTGGTCGGGTGTGAATTGGTATCTCACAATCTCTGAATTCACATCGCCAGAAAGCTTAGAAAGGATAGACAATTTCTTGGGTGATCGGGGGGCTATCGATAAGAGCACAACCTTTCGCCTCGACGAGGCTAGTCCAGAGTGGAAGCTATCTGGATAAAGTGCTGACCACGAAGTTCCTACGCTTAACCAGATTAATAGGATTGGAAAAACTCCTCGTCTGCACCTCTCATAGATAATGCGACATCGGTCGAAGTCGGTGGGAACAATAAATTTCCTTGCCTTTCTGCAGGTAGTTAAACCTATAACCACTTAGCAAGGGACCGAACTCAGATGACAGAATAATTCAATTGAGTTTCTCCTTTCGCTTGTCGACAATGAATAGGTTGGTAGGAACCCTCATTTAGTTTCACACTGGGGAGATCTCAACTCTTAGGAGAGGGGGAGGTTGCTTTGAACCTATCTTTTCTCTAAGAGAAAGGTGACTGCCCTAAGGGCTAATGACTTAAAAAAAGAAAGAGGGGAGGGGCTAGTACGATAGCACCATTGGTTACTACAACATTTTCGATTTTTGAATCCTTAGCGTCCTTGCTTTTCGTCTAGTTGTTGAACGACGACATGACCAGTTCTTCAATCTATTTCCTCATCTCGTAATAGGTAGGGTTGGGTAAAGGCAGTGATCCCACCCATGGTTGGAGTAAAGGTTCGAAAAGTGGGAGTTTCGGCATCCTTTCCCTAGATGAGATATCACCAATCGTGCAAGCACGAAGGTTTGGTGTGGGTAATCCTATCCCTCTCGAAGCAGTATGCTACACATCCTGGGATTACGAACTTTCTATTTCCCGAAATTTCGGGGGGATTAGTCTTACTTATAGGCAAAGGGTCTTCCATAACAAACCTTGTTTAACGGTCGAGTACCGAGAGCTCCTCATCCCCGATTGAGTTGCAAAATCTAAGCTATCAACCATCTCTCTTCTTCGATCTTATTGGGCCCCTTGCATTCGACTTCTTATGGCGCTCTATCAGCTAGTTAGGTTAGCTAGCCATTCTTTTCCTAGTCTTAGTTTATAGAAAGTAATATTGGATAGAGTACCTATGAAGATGTGCAGATTTTATACTTATAAAGCCTCTGTCGCACTTTTTATGGCACGTTAGGAGCACCTCAGAAAAGTATATTAGTGGGCATGTCTACGAGCAATATTATTAAGGTGAATGCATGTATTGGAAGGTCTATTCCTTAACTAATAATAAAAATAATAGACCAGAATGGATGTTTTAAAATTCTTCGTCAGAGGAGAATTGATCACCCACCTTTATGCGATGAATGGACTGTTTTTCCAATGGTGCAGCTTTACCTGGCATTATATTATATATAATAAAGGGTCATTGGTCGATAGGTCTGTCTACTCCCAAGCTCGATTTCGCTAGTTGGTACTAGAATTGCTAATGGGACGGTTAAAGACTGAAATCCGAGATCGATTCCTCTTTTGTGGAGTTCACTCTCAACCAAGCGCATTAAAGGAAGACCTATGATGTGTTAAGAAGTTCTCTAGTCAGCAATCACACATGGGAGTATTTCCAAAGATTCTCTCGGAAAAGGGTTCTGGTAAAGCTTTTCTTGTACCTGCGAAGCTTCGTTAGGAGCACCACATAGAAGGTTTATTTTGGGACAGCTATCGAGAAAGATTCTTTAGGGCAAAGCAAAGGCATTCGTGTGATAGTCTTATTTCTTCCTATTATGTGATTATGT